>CM035119.1:83110041-84310041 GCA_020205555.1 Panax stipuleanatus
TATTTCGACCGGGATTGTAAATCTGTGGCTTTTATCGCTTTAATATATATATATATATATATATATATATATATATATATATATATATATATATATATATATATAAGTGTTCATTATGCCTGGATTGTAAATCTGTGGCTTTTTACTGCTTTACTATATATATAATTATATATATATTTATATTAATTCGTTTGGCCTGGAATGCTAATCCGTGGTCTTTTCAGCTTTAATATATATATATATATATATATATATATATAACCATATATATATATATATATTTATATTGATCAGTCATGCCTGGATTGTAAATCTGTGATTTTTCCTGCTTTAATATATATATAAGTAATATATATGTATATTGTTGGGTATTTTCTACGTGCAACACGCAAGTGTACATGGTCAACAAGTAATACAGTGATAAATCAAAGATCGTACCCACAGAGATAATAATTACTACTTAATCAAACAATTACCAATTTTATAATATTTTAGGTTTATCAAACTAACGATTAAAGGATATTTTTATAACTAAATTAATAATGAAAGCAATCGCACACTAAATCGAGATTTTAACAAAATTGAGAGATTTAAGCCTACAACTTCACTTAGTATTTCACTTCAGATAATATCCTTTTTCTCAGTTTATTTCAATTACCCCAGATTATTAATCAAGAACACTAATGCAGATAAAACCACCTCTCGATGCATAATATCCATACTCACTTACATCCACAGATGATAGATTTAAGCAAGACACCCTAATTAACTAGCTCACTAGATCTCTATGTGAATTATAATTAAAAAGAGTTTAATATCAAGTTCTCTATAAGATTGCATATGGCGTAACGGCATATCTCTACCCTAAACACGAATCATGAATTCCATCTACGCAGACATCATGAACATATGTCACTATGGATAGTTCTAATCCTATATGTCATTTCTCAAGTCCATAAAGGATAACAGATAATTGTTGATCAGGCAATTATATAAGTTAATCACACGCATAGAAAATAATCTGGGAATAACATCCATAAACTGAAATTAAGAATAATTAATCCTCCGTTACATAATAAGATCCGTCATAGGCTTAAATAAATAATTAGTTCATATTAAACGAATAAAAATTCATAATCCTCATCATAAGAAACATAATGATTACAAGATATAAAGAGAAAAAGATAATAAAATCCAGAATCGTATCACCAATCTCCGCTCCAATCTTGCATTCGTCACGTTCACTTGATGATTCAAATCTCCGCTCCAAGTTAAGATCCACGACTTTGTGCCTTTAATGGTGGCTAGGTCCTTCTCTAATATGTTCATATGAGATCTTTTTATAATCTAATATCAACAACCCTAACCATCTCCCATCCTTTCTTCCATGTCCGACCCGAAAAAAGAAATACCCGCCTGACATGCGCGCCTCCCCGCCCCAGCGGGGAGTTCCTTTAATAGTTACCCGCCCCAGCGGGTTAATGTACTGACCAGCCACTCGAATCATCTGCATGGCTTGTTCCCTTCAAGTAGGAAATATCCTAATGAGACTGGCATACACTGATTTGATAAATGAACGGTTGGCATATGAATACCCTATTACTCCTAGCCCACTCATCATCTTGTTTCATCATTTCGTGAGTGTGCTGCTCCTCGCTTCCGAATTTACTTTGCTGATTTTCTATGATTACTTTGTTTGTTACTTCCTACACAAGCTGCTCCATTTATTCACTATCCCTTTACTTGCACTTGCACACGTGGATGCTCATTCCATATACTACATTGCTTGCATACGTGGCCCACATTAAACAATATATTTCTTGCATACTTGATCCACTTTGACTTACAAAACTGGCGTGGATTTGATCTACTTGCAAAGCTGGCATATGAATCCCATCTTAACCTTGGCCCATCTGATAAAAATGAAAGGAACCGTCCCATCAAGCTGCCCATATGTTAATAATAAATCTCACCTAACCAATTTATAATTGCTAGGAAACCCAAATCAGCTAGACAAATTTAATAATCGATAATGCTCAACTTTTCCTCTAATTTATTTCCAACATCACGGAACTCTTCAATTATACCTAAAATAAACATACAGAATAATGAGTATATTTAGGTACACAATAGAAAGAATAAGCATTAAAGAATAGACATATAACATGCAGATTATCCTTTAAAGCTATTTTTGCCTCCATTTTATTCTCTGCACATAAACGTGTAAACTCAATAGAAATGATAGGCAAATTACTAGAAAACATTCAAAATCAAGCTATAACGACTACCGATTTGTAGGTATGAAACCCACTCATCAAATACCCCCAAACTTGAGACTTTTATTGTCCTCAAGCAAAAAACCATGCATATACAAGACTGTACAATGCTCATGAATGCAACTATCAGTGTATACACAGCTAACTCGTCATGCCTCAGAGCATTCACAATAGATTTAAAATCAAAAAAAATCCAACCAGAGATGTCTCCGCAATGAAAAAACCAATCTATGACTCTATATCTGCTAACACCGCTGCTGTGCGTGTGTGCTCAACACAATATATTTAACTAAATATCAAATATTACGCGTCTTAGAATTCAATCATAGTTTAACTCGAGAAATCACATAAACAGGGTAGAGTAACTTCAAGTAAACGTCAATCCAGCCGAAGATCAATATGGGAGATTTTCTATCTTTCGTTATTTACGGGGGCATTTTGCTCGTTATCCCGTATCTCTATTTTTCTCATGACTGTGCTATGTTTAGTTTCCTTAGGCTTTTCAATGATACTCATGTAGCGAGCTTTCAACCAACGACTCCCAAACTGAATGGCTTTAGGGCGCTGGGTGTAAAGACATCCCCTAGGGCGTACTTACTCAAATATCAAAGGCCACAAAACTAAACTAGTCATTGTGTTTATTCAAGTTTCTATTTTTTTTCATTTTGCAACTTCGCATTTATTTTCTCTTTTTGCATTTATTTTCTTTCAAATAGCTCCCATATCTTCTCCCAAACTTAAGTTTCAGTCTAATCTTAGTCACTAATACCAATATTTTTCACAATGAGGACATTGTTTAGTTTAAGTTTGGGGGTGTTTGCTTATTTATCATCATAATTTTGTTAGCTTGTTGCATGAATAGTATAGGTTAGTATAATTTGCATAGTAGATTTAGTTAAGTTTTATGCTTCAAAAATGAAAAATCATAAAAGACCAAAAAGAGTTGTAGTTAGGATTGTATGAGTCAGTAGGTCAGTGGTAAGAATTAACTTTAGCCTGTGATGAGAATTTAAGTATCGAGGACTTCCCTGTTCAGGCAAGCATGCAAGTGCATTTGTCCATCTAAAGCATCCAGTCTAAGTCCACATTCTTAAATGAGGGCCTTTCCCGACATATAATCAAAGCGTTCAGGGGCGGTCGCGCTCAGAATTTTTTTTTTCTTGTCGAATTGTGGAACAGCGGCGGAGGATGACCCTTCAACCTTTTTCCTTTCTTGTGAACGAGGCGGCACATTGTTTCCGTGCTCAAAAGTGACGAATTTCTGAAGAATTGTGGTTGAAGACTTTCGTTGAACACGTGGTGGGTGTTATCACGAAGGCTTGATGTGGAGTGAGGTTGATGACTATGTTTTCCCCAAATTTTCTTACTCACCCACACAATCGATAGCAGTATAACACAAATATCCGCCAATTCACTAGCAATTCCAAAAGCTCACAACGAAAACCCCCAATATTTCTTCAAAAATTTTGATCCATTTGATATAGCATACCTTGGGTACAGTTGATGATGTTAGGGTGTAGAAGTGGATGCTGCAAGATGATGATGTAATTGATGATTGCCCTTGAGAAATCTGGAAGTAGGTAGTGTGGTGAGGTTTTAATTTCGTGTGGGGTGGGTAGTAGTTTTGTGGGTTAGAAGTTGATTGTTGCTAAGGTAGATTTTAGGAGAGATTGGATGATATGATAGTGGGGAGTCGTGGGGGATGGTAAGATTATTGGGGAGGTAGTGGGACGGTAGTGGAGAGATAGATATGGGATGGGTAGTGGGTATGTGAGGAGTTGGGTAGTGGGACGAAATTGGAGTTACTGGATAGAAGTGGAGGAGGTTGCAGGTACCGTGTACCTGCCCCAGCGGGGGTAATAACTTTAATAGTCACACCCCAGCGGTTAAATCTTCTGTCTGCGAGGCATCATACCCGCCCCAGCGGGTTTTTCTTCCTGTATTCCTCCGCCCCAGCGGGGTTGATGTCTTATGAGCTTGTAATTTGCTTCATTAAATCCTTTGGCTTCTCATCCTAAAGCTTCAGCATCTCAAAACTGGTGACCAATGGCTTTTGACTCCCTATTCTTTATTTGTTGTATTGAGCCTTGATCCGTCAATAAATTAACTTCCTTGTACTCCCTTTATGTGATGATTGGTCCCTCACCTTGGTGTTGTTTGATCGATATCGCAAGTGTCATGTATTTTCGCACGCACAACATAGAATTTGTTAGACATGTATTATGAAGAAAGATTTCTAAGTATTTTACATTATTACAACTAACGGATATTAATGCAACTAAAAATAAAAATAAAATAACCGATGGGTTGCCTCCCATTGAGTGCTTAATTTTAAGTCTTTAGCCTGACTCCTTCTGTTTCGTTAATCTGGCTCTGCTAGAATGTTGTGGATGCTCGTGATCTTCATTGTGCATACCCAGCATTGTTTCAATGTTTGTCCTTTTTCATCAGGATTCTGCTTAAGTCTGCGACTGTCATAACCAATTCCACTTCTTTCACCAACTTTATCCCTGGACTTATTCTGACCATCTTCGTTGCTATCTGTGATGTCAGGACTATCTTTGGCACTGCTTGGGTAAACTATTGGATCGAACACTTGAAATTTTACTTCTTGGTCATTAACTTTCATAGTTAATTCACCGTTCGGTATGTCAATCACAGTTTTTTTGGTGGCTAGGAATGGTCTTCCCAATATTATGGGAATGTTCGCATCTTCTTCATAGTCCAGTACCACAAAGTCTGCCGGTAAAATTAGCTTTTCAACCTTAACCAGAACATCATCCACTATGCCAAATGGATAAGTAGTCATTCTATCTGCCAGTTGTAGAGTGATATTCGTTGGCTTGGCTTTCTTTAGACTTAACTTTTTGTATATTGACAGTGGCATTAAGTTGATACTCGCTCCCAGATCACATAATGCTTTTCCCACAAACTGGTTCCCGATTGAGCAAGGGATGTTGAAACTCCCCGGATCCTTCAATTTTGGCGGCAGCTTTCTTTGGAGAATTGCACTACATTCTTCCGTTAATGCCACAGTTTTATACTCGCTCAACCTACATTTTTTTGACAGTATGTCTTTCATAAACTTCATGTAACTAGGTATTTGCTCTAGTGCCTCGGCGAACGGAATATTGATATGTAGCTTCTTAAACACTTCCAGAAACTTTGTGAATTGTTGCTGTAGTTTCTGCTTACGGAGCCTTTGTGGAAATGGCGGTGGAGGGTAAACTACTGGTGTAGCCACTTGTTCCTTTTCTGCAGGTTTTTCTCCTGCTTCCCTTTCCATTATTTGTTCCTTATTGGTTTTAGTTTGCTCTTCAGTTCCCGGCTTCCCCAAATCCTGCTCCACTAATGGTTTCCCACTTCGAAGTGTTACAGCATGACAGTGCTCATGGCCTCCCCTTGGATTATTTTTTGTGTCGCTTGGCAACGTTCCTTGGGGGTCGATTATTCAGTGCACTCGCTATCTGTCCCATTTGAATTACTAGATTCTTTATGTCCGCCGCCAGAGCCTTCGTCTCTGCTTCTTGAGCTCTTCTCGCCACTTTATTTTCTGTTCTAACTCTGGCTATAGCCTCTTCCCAACCTAGCTTTTCCTCCTGCTGTGGTGCTGCCTGTTGCCGTTGATTCTGAAAACTAGGAGGGTATGCTTATCGTGGAGCCTGCGGCTGGTTCTGAGTCTGGGTGTTGCTCCATGAGAAGTTCGGGTGATTCCTATTCCCCTGATTGTATGTATTCTGGTAGGTGTTGGCTGGTCTATTATAGTTACCCACATAATGAACTGTAGCTGGGTTAATTGCACACTGTTCAATCGGATGTTCTCCTGCATAAAGTTCGCATATGACTGCTACCTGCTGCATGTTTCCCTTTGTCATGGTCTCAATACTCTTTTGTAACGATGTCAGTTGTGCCAAAATAGTTGTCGAATTATCCACTTGCAGAACACCTGCTATTGTGGGCTGAGTCAATCTTTTAGTCGGCTATTGGTACCCATTTGAAGCCATCGTTTCTATCAATGCCCATCCGTCCTCAAACTTCTTCGTCAGAAAAGCTCCATGTGAAGCTGCATCAATGCTAGACCGTATCTGACTCGATACTATATTGTAAAAATTACTCAACTGCATCCAGGGTGGAAATCCGTGATGTGGGCACTTCCTCAACAACTCCTTGTATCTTTCCCATGCTTCATATAGTGGCTCCCCTTGGTACTGTGTAAACGCAGATATCTCCGACCTTATCTTGTGTATCTTCGATGGTGGGAAGAACATGGCCAAAAATTTCTGTGCTAGATCATTCCATGTCGTGATCGACCCTGGTGGTTCAGAATGTAACCAAGCCTTTGCCTTGTCTCTGAGCGAGAAGGGAAATAACCTCAACTTGAGCGCATCGTCTGACACTCCATTAACCTTGAAAGTGTCGTAGATTTTGATGAAGGTGAAAATATGACTATTTGGATCATCATTCGGAAGACCCCCAAACTGACAAGTGTTCGCACCATCTGTATTGTCCCAGGCTTAATCTCGAAGTTATTTGCATTGATTGCTGGCCTGGCTATACTTGAATGGATTTCTGAGATTTTTGGTATATCATAGTCCTTCATTGGTTTGTCTTCCTGTTGGTGTTCCGCCATGTTTGTTCTGGGTGTTTCAAATTCCTCTCGATTCTTTGCAATCCACTTAGTTAATCTCCGAAACCGTTTGTCGATGTCGTCCTCAAAGGGCAACAACTCTGGCTTCTTTGATCTAGTTTGCATGCACTACTCGAAAGTACCTGAAATAACCAAACAAACAAAAATAAGGATAATTATATATATATATATATATATATATATGTTTAATTAAAACTGATCTACTTAAATCGATATTGTAAGTAATAAACGCAATTACTGTCCCCAGCAACGGCACCAAAAACTTGTTGGGTATTTTCTATGCGCAACACGCAAGTGTACGTGGTCAACAAGTAATACAGTGATAAATCAAAGATTGTACCCACATAGACAATAATTACTGCTTAATCAAACAATTACCAATTTTGTAATATTTCAGCTTTATCAAACTAACGGTTAAAGGATATTTTATAACTAAATTAATAATGAAAGCAATCGCACACTAAATCGAGATTTTAACAAAATTGAGAGATTTAAGCCTACAACTTCACTTAGTATTTCACTTCAGATAATATCTTTTTTCTCAGTTTATTTCAATTACCCCAGATTATTAATCAAGAACACTAATGCAGATAAAACCACCTCTCGATGCATAATATCTATACTCACTTACATCCACAGATGATAGATTTAAGCAAGACACCCTAATTAACTAGCTCACTATATCTCTATGTGAATTATAATTAAAAAGAGTTTAATATCAAGTTCTCTATAAGATTGCATATGGCGTAACGGCATATCTCTACCCTAAACACGAATCATGAATTCCATCTACGCAGACATCATGAACATATGTCACTATGGATAGTTCTAATCCTATATGTCATTTCTCAAGTCCATAAAGGATAACAGATAATTGTTGATCAGGCAATTATATAAGTTAATCACACGCATAGCAAATAATCTGGGAATAACATCCATAAACTGAAATTAAGAATAATTAATCCTCCGTTACATAATAAGATCCGTCATAGGCTTAAATAAATAATTAGTTCATATTAAACGAATAAAAATTCATAATCCTCATCATAAGAAACATAATGATTACAAGATATAAAGAGAAAGAGATAATAAAATCCAGAATCGTATCACCAATCTCCGCTCCAATCTTGCATTCGTCACGTTCACTTGATGATTCAAATCTCCGCTCCAAGTTAAGATCCACGACTTTGTGCCTTTAATGGTGGCTAGGTCCTTCTCTAATATGTTCATATGAGATCTTTTTATAATCTAATATCAACAACCCTAACCATCTCCCATCCTTTCTTCCATGTCCGACCCGAAAAAAGAAATACCCGCCTGACATGCGCGCCTCCCCGCCCCAGCGGGGAGTTCCTTTAATAGTTACCCGCCCCAGAGGGTTAATGTACTGACCAGCCACTCGAATCATATGCATGGCTTGTTCCCTTCAAGTACGAAATATCCTAATGAGACTGGCATACACTGATTTGATAAATGAACGGTTGGCATATGAATACCCTATTACTCCTAGCCCACTCATCATCTTATTTCATCATTTCAAGAGTGTGCTGCTCCTTGTTTCCGAATTTACTTTGCTGATTTTCTTTGATTGATTTATTTGTTACTTCCTACACAAGCTGTTCCATTTATCCACTATCCCTTTACTTGCACTTGCACACGTGGATGCTCATTCCATATACTACATTACTTGCATGCGTGGCCCACATTAAACAATATATTTCTTGCTTACTTGATCCACTTTGTCTTACAAAACTGGCGTGGATTTGATCTATTTGCAAAGCTGGCATATGAATCCCATCTTAACCTTGGCCCATCTGATAAAAATGAAAGGAACCGTCCCATCAAGCTGCCCATATGTTAATAATAAATCTTGCCTAACCAATTTATAATTGCTAGGAAACCCAAATCAGCTAGACAAATTTAATAATCCATAATACTCAACTTTTCCTCCAATTTATTTCCAACATCACAGAATTTTTCAATTGTACCTAAAATAAACATACAGAATAATGAGTATATTTAGGTACACAATAGAAAGAATAAGCATTAAAGAATAGACATATAACATGCAAATTGTCCTTTAAAGCTACTTTTGCCTCCATTTCATTCTCTGCACATAAACATGTAAACTCAATATAAATGATAGGCAAATTACTCGAAAACATTCAGAATCAAGCTATAACGACTACCGATTCATAGGTATGAAACCCACTCATCATATATTAGTTATTTAATGTGATTAAATATCAGTTTTAACTTTTCATTCAATGTAAATCTGTACTAATGTAGAGTTTGTGGACTAGATTTATCTAAATCTAGCCATACCTAACTTTTAACCGGTTCAAAAGTTGTAAAACTGGAACCGTTGAGCTAGAATGACTAAGATATATTTAAATCTAATTTTCTTTCTAGTTTTGTAAATATTAAGCAACTACGCGACCCTAGATCTGTATCTAGAGGGAATGAAAAGCTTGGCTACACGCATGCTGTGACACCCTCAAATCCGGGTACTTCAATTTCCATGGAATTTGGTGTTCACTGTACAATTATCACAAATATATCTACCAATAATAAATGCGGGAACATAATTAAATAAAAAAATCCTCCCCTTAAGGGGTTACAACATCTGAATAACAGAATTCCATGCCATACTAACCTTAATACATCGAGTGCGGAATAAAATAAACAAATAAGTCTTAAAATATCATCATAGTCTTAAAAGAACACAATCTCAAATAAATAACAAGTCTTCATCACTTGTTAACTTTACCCTTGCCTTTGCTAGTAGAAGGCTCGTCGGACCTTTCGTTCTTAATTACAGCGTTATTATGCAAGAGTGAGCACGATTGCTCACAAGTATAATAATATAACAATAATAATAACATGCGAGTGACTCAAAGAATTCTGAATAAAGAAAGTTCGGCTTTTGTATCAAGAATGAATAACAAGAATCAAAAGTACATCTTAGGTCATAAGACCATGAATTATGTCCTAGGTTATCAAGTATCTCTACTTTAGACCTTTAACAGTTATAAGACTATATGGACTCTACTACTCGTAGTTAGGGGGATCAGCCCTTAGTACCATAATGTGCACAATATCTCAACGTTAAAGCGTAAATAATCCTCTATAACAGGGTTTTTCATCTCAGTTTGACATCAGAGTCTGCACCAAAGGAAGTTTGGTTTGGATAAGCTCAATAACAGTTCTAGAATTTAAAACGTTCATCAACTATGGACTAGTCGAATCAATAAGGGTTCGCTAGCCTTACAAGGTTCAACAACAATTGATAATCAAATTGAAATAATGAATCTCGAGGGTATACAATTGAATAAGGATTGTATACTGAAGTAATAATTTACAATGATTATAATATCTCATACGAAATCTTAACTTGAATAAACAAGAATAAGAACTTAATTGATATAGAAACATGAGTATAGAACTTGCTCAATGAATAACTTTGAATTTAGAAAGCTTGCTCAATAAAGGTTTGAGTTTAGAACACTTGTGTAACGTAAAAGTAAGGTTTAGAAACTTGCATAATGATAACGAGTTAGGGATAGAACACTTGCTCAATTTAAAGAGTATAGTTAGAAAACTTGCCTCGTGTACAAGATACAGTTATAATTACAATTCACTTCCTCAACGTCCTACACATTACATTACATTTATAATATCAATTAGTTCCATTACCACTACGTTTAACTGTTGAACTTCTCACTTAAGTTCAACTTAACAACATGGTTCACAAATCTTAACTTGTTAACTAACCACATAACGTGAATCTGGACCCATAACATGCATACCACATAATATAAACTCTTAAACAATCATAATCAACGTTACGACAACAATATCCAAGTTCACACATAGCTTGTTAATATAAAGCTTCAAATTATCTTATACATGTCAACAACATGTTATAGTACTGTATTACATGCTCATCATGCTTGGCTCATTATGTTAAAGTAACTTGTCATGTTATGGATCAACACGCAAAAGCCAAAAATTATTTTTCTCTGTACCGCTCGCTGGGGCGGGGGTTAGGGCCCGTTGAGGCGGGTGTGTACTCGATAGAAGGCCCGCTGGGGCAGGGCTAGAGCCAGCTGGGGCGGGTGTCTACACTTCGTGGAACAACAGTTCGCAAATTTCACAGTTCGTAGCCCAAATAAATAGAAATTAAACCAACACGATGATTTTTAATGTTACCCATGAAGTATAAACTTCACAAAAATATCATACAATGATTCTAGCTTGCTTTTAACACTTTAGATCGCATAAACACTCAAATTAAAACACTTAAATTCACTATTTTTTGGTATTTTACAAAGTTTTGAGAAAATTCATGAAATTCAACGTTACAGATTCGTTATAACTCCGAATCTGTTTGTTCGAATTTCGTTATGTTCGTTTAAACATGCATAATCATAATCAACTATCAATTTAAAGTTAACTAAATAATTAGAGCATGATATTTTGTACATAAGGGCCATATACGTGTTCTTCATACTCTGTAACTTTCAAATTCTAAATTAAACATAATTACATGGTCTTGATTACTCTAAAATATGAATACATGATATAAAACATGTTATGAACATATTTTGACACATAAAATCATATAGTCAATAATCATTCCAAAACATAGTTTACAAAGAACTTAAAATATACGTTAATGGAAACTAAGAACATGACTATAAAATATGGGTTGAGGAATATACCCTTGCTAACTCTGTTTGATGATGAAAGGAATTTTCAATTCTTCACTTTTCTCTCTTCCTTCACAATTTTTCTCTCAATTTTCTCTCTAAGTTCTCTCTGATTGAAGGATAAGAAATAGAAAACTGATATGATATATAATAGTTTAGATACAATATACGTATATAATATATAATGTATATAACTACTAGTTAGCGGTCGTCAGTTAATTCCCATATCTGATTAAATGCTCCCACTAACTTAAGGCCATGTTTGGTTGTCCCTTTAATAACTCCTTTCCCCTTTAATTTAATTAAAGTGTTATTACATAGTTTAATTTTCACACTTTAATCACTCAAATAATCTTATTTTAATTCAATTAAATAAATTATAATAATCCACATTAAATCACATTATCATATAATTAAAATTTTCATTTATTAATTATGTTAAATTATTAAATCTCTAATTAATTATTAAATTAATTAGAATAACCTTATGCTTATTAAATAATTCATTTAATTGAATAAACTCAATTAAATTCACAATTTGAACTATAAAAATTCTCCATATTAATTTAATCAATGTAACACATATAATTAAATTAGTCTACCACAATTTCATCAAATAATTATTTAACTCAATAATTAAAACATCGATAATTCAACAAATAAATCATCAAAATATTTATTTAATTCGATAACTATTTAAATTAAATTACAAAATTCTCGTTCGTCACATCTTTCCCCCTTAAAAAGGATTCTGTTCCCAGAATCACGGTTCAATTAAATTCGTCCCGTTACATTCTCCCCCTTACAAAGATTGTGTCCCCAGAATTGTTTACACATAAATTAGGCAAATAAGTGTGGGAAAGTCTTCATTATATGCTCTTCGAGTTCCCATGTAGCTTCTTCAGCGTTGTGGTTTCTCCATATTACCTTAACAGAAGGTTTTACTTTATTTCTGAGAACTTGTTCTTTCCTGTCACAATCTGAATAGGAACTTCTTCATAGGATAAGTCTTTCTCAAATTGCAGGGGTTCATATTCAATCACATGCTTGTAATTGGGTTTATATGGTCACAACATTGACACATGAAAGACGTTGTGGATATGCTCTAGCGTTGGAGGTAAGGCTACCTCATATGCGACTTCTACGATTCTTCGAAGCACCTCAAAGGGTCCTGTGGTGCCCCCAAATCCGGGTCCTCTAACCTCAGATTTAGTGCTCACGGTACGTCATCATCATAAGCATTCTATCTACTATTGCGGAATAATAAATATACATTGTTCATTATAATAAAGTCTTATACAATATCCCAAGGTCTATTACCTTAACATACCTTACTTAAGTTACATAAAGTAACACAAAAGGTTTACAAAAACATCAAACATAGTATCTCATGATACTTAAACATTTATATTAACTATTCTTGGACCTTTCCTTTGCCCTTGTCCTTCTTACTCAAACTCTCAGGCTTAGCTGAAATAATTGTCATGATATAGCAAGAATAAGCAACTAATTTGCCTAGGAAGTTTAAATATGAAAGAGATATATCATGATTAGAAAAGTATTTAGCTTTCAATGTTCAACGAGATAAATCGATTGTGAAAGAACATGAATTACATCATCATAACTGTATATTCGAATAATGGAATAACAAATGTTGAGTGGTTTGAAATAACCATGAACATATACTAAGGTTGTCAGTATTTAAACAGGTCCTTTTAATAAAGTTTGGTAATCAAGGAGATCAGCCTTTCATACCCTGTGAAATATGCATAATCACTCAATATACTAGCAACAATTGTTTTCCAATAATGCTTTAATAAAATTGTTCTTTTTCTCAGTTAAGAGTCCTTACCATTTCAATTGGTTAGGCACCGCTTTAAAAGCATATTTGATTTAACAAATTTAAACATGTTTGATCTAGCTGATACAACTAGCATAGACCCATCTCATAAAACAGCTCATGAATGAAAGAACTTTAAACAATTCACAGTCCAATAATAGTAGAGCAGAAATTCAATTGCACAAAGTGCGATTTATCAACAATCAATAAGGATGTGAATAATCACTAATAACTATTCACTAACATGCTTTGAAATATAACTCAAGTTTGAGTTAGAGAACTTGCCTCAATCGTAGTCTACTGCTATGCAATTTACTTTTAACTTCTTTAGAGAAAAGACCTATAATTGATCTTTCGATTAGTCATAGCATAACTCACTTATAATCTTATCATCTTATATTAAAGTGTCTAACATTTAATCATATAGTTAAGTATTAGACATTATATTAAAGTCTTAGTGTTACTGTTATGCTTTGATAATCTTTTAATCATGTCATAACTTATAATTATAAGTTTTTCCTTTATATATTATCTTAGTAAACTATATAACATGTCAGTAAACTGAAATACCATTTCAGTAAACCAAAATATATTTCATCATCCTGAAATAATAATTTCAGCAGACCAAAATCAAACTCAGTAAACCGAAATCATTTCAGCAACCTTGAATCCATTTCAGTACCCTGACTTCTCATTTCAATCTACTATCATGATAATATAGTCCATTGCATACCAATTTCAACGACTTATAATTAAAATAAAGTAATTTCTCAATTTTAATCTCTCGTTTAATATTATTAATTAAATAATAATATTTCAAACTAATGTTATTAACTTTTAATAACATTTAGGTCTAATATTACTAATTATATTTCATTCCAATATTATTAGTCATGTAAAAATATTTTAAATCATTTAATCAATTAATAAATAATTTATTTAATTACTTTTCCTTTCATTAATTAATTCATTTAAATCTTCTAAAACACCATACACATAACCACCCTTCACCACTGACCGAAATTCTCACCACAAATCTGCATCAACCATGCTTAAGGATCTCAAGTCATGAAACCATATTTTTCACATTTTTGACATCATATATTTAATTTATTTCATTTATCCATATAACATGATTTATATGAAAAATAGCAAAATAACTCCAAAACCATTTCTTTTCTCGAAAGTAGTTACATATAATCCCCTCATGAAAATATATTTTTTTGGGAATTTTTAAAATTCATTTACTATATTTAAATAGTCCATAATGGCCAAATATTTTTAGATTTTTTATAAATCAAAATTAACTCCAAATATTCTAAAATTTTTGGGTTAGGCTCCTGTTATATATATGTATTATCAGTAAAAATTTCATAATTTTTGGATCAATACACAGAGAGTTATTCTGTTAGAGTTTTAAAAGTAGTTCCTCGACCGTAAAATGCATAACTCTCAAACCGTATGGCCAAAAATTCTCAAATTTTTACAGGACCCACCTAACCTCTGATATTACCTCTCCAAATGTTTCTCGAATTTTTAAAGCAAATGAAGTGAACGAAACTACCCTCGTGGCAGACTGATCAGAGAGCTTTTTAAAGCTTTTTGTCCACTACGTGGACTATTTTGACCAAAACGCATACCACGACTGCTAGACACGTGATTTTCAAGTTCTACCACTTGGGTTAACTAGTCAACACATATATCTAGTTCCCCTCTTCGACGGATCATGGAAAGAAGGTATAGATTTAACATACCATTTGATCAAAGGGAGAGAAAGCTAGGATTTTCTAGAAACCTAGTTTCATTTCTCTCCTTTTAATCAACTTTTAAATATTTGTACAAGTTAGATCCATCCATGAAACTATAGAAAACACATAACTTAAAGGGTTCCATACTTTCAAATCATAAACCCTTTTCTCCATCAAATCCATAAAAAAAATTAAATGCAAAGCTTTAAAAATAGATTATACCTTGATTTCTTGGCCTCTCTTCTTCTCCAACCGTAAAAGGTTATAAATCTTGGGTGCATCTAGCAATCAAGCCCTCTCCCTCTTCTCTTCTTGCTTCCACCGATTTCCCTCTCTTACTCTCTCTTTCTATTTTCTTTGTTTTCTCTTTCTTAAGCTTAGTAAATGAAATAAATGAAAGAAAGCAAAATGAACAATTAGATTTTAATTTACTTAAATATAAGAAGTATAGATATATAATATATATCTATACTTTATCTACAAGTCTTGCTTTCCCTCTCTCTCTCTCTCTTATTATGGAATAGGTTACTTGCAAGCAACATTAAATGTGTTGGGCCATTAATTAGATGACACCTAAAAAGTTAATTACCTAATAAAGTGAACTTAATTATCACTTACATCTCTCCTTCTCCTCTTCACAAGCAATCCGGCCACTTTGGCCTTATCTTTTCCACTTTTGTTTTTATTATTTCCATCATTTAATGACTAAAATGCCCAATACACATAGGCTAAGCTTTGGGCTTTAATTAAATTATTATTGGGCTTGTATTTTTATTATTTTTGCTTACTAACAAACATAAACTTGGGCTTTCCCCATTAATTAATTTGGGCCATTATTATTCTTATCTTATAGATGATATATCGAGCTAATTCAATAATCTAATTGCCCTTAAATTAATTTTATCTACAAGTCCCATACTAAAAATATAATTGGGCTTGTTTAATTTATTTACTCCTCTTAATTAATTATCTCTTGAGCTAATGTTCATTATTATTGATATTTCTATATTATTATCCATCAATAATATTAATTCACTTACATAACCCAATTAGACTTGTCGTATTCAAGTTTATTGGGTATTTAATTAGGGTTTAACACCTTAAATCCATTTTTTGGATTATTAAAATACTTAGGTTAGTTTACTAACTTATTTAACTTATTAGTGAGACTTCCTTTAAATATTATAGCATATTACTCACATAATCATCCATAATATATCATAAATTATTTAATATATTTATTTACAATGCAACATAGAAATTCTTGGTTATTACATTCTCCCCTTCTTATAAGAATTCCGTCCCCGAAATTCCATTAAGGTTACTCAAAAAGATTCGGATAATTCTTCCTCATCTTTTCCTCAATCTCCCACGTAGCTTCCTCAGCATTGTGGTTTCTCCATAGGACCTTGATAGAATGTATAACCTTATTTCTCAATTTCTACTCTTTCCTATCCAAAATTTCTATAGGAACCTCCTCGTAGGATAAGTCCTTCTCGACTTGAATCGGCTCGTAGGATATCACATGCTTGTAATCCGGCTTGTACGGACGCAACACTGACACATGAAACATATTGTGAACATGTTCTAGTTCAGGAGGTAGAGCTACCTCGTATGCCACTTCACCTATCTTCTTCTGTATTTCGAACGGTCCAATAAATCTTGGACTCAGTTTACCTTTCTTCCCAAATCTTATCTTCCCCTTCCAGGGAGATACCTTGAGAAATGCATAGCTTCCCACTTCGAAGTCTCTTTTCTTGCGATGAATATCTGCGTACTTCTTTTGTCGGTCCTGAGCTGCTACCAGTCGAGCTCTTATCACTTTGATGATCTCCACGGTCTGCTGCACCAATTCTGGACCCAACAGTCTTCGTTCACCTACCTCGTCCCAACATAAGGGCGTTCTGCATTTTCTTCCATACAGGGCTTCATACGGCGACATTCCAATGCTTGCATGATAACTATTGTTATACGCAAACTCCACCAATGGAAGATGATCTTCCCAGCTTCCTTTGAAATCCATCACAAAGGGTCTGAGCATGTCTTCTAGTGTTTGAATTTTTCTCTCGCTTTGCCCGTCTGTCTGTGGATGATACGCGGTACTTAACCTTAGTTGTGTCCCCATTCTTTCTTGAAGACTCCTCCAAAAGTTTGACGTGAAGCGCAGATCTCTATCAGACACAATTGATACCGGCACTCCATGTCTCGAAATTATCTCCTTATATACAACTTGGCTAACTGATCCAAAGTATATCTGATCTTGATAGGCAAAAAGTGTGCTGACTTTGTAAGACGATCAACAATCACCCATATAACGTCATAATCCTTCTGTGTCGCTGGAAGTCCTACCACAAAATCCATCGTGACGTGTTCCCATTTCCATTTCGGAATTTCCAACGGCTGTAATAGTCCACTTGGTCATTGATGCTCTGCCTTGACTCTTTGACAAGTTAAACATCGGCTGACGCATTCAGCAACCTTTCTCTTCATGTTTGGCTACCAATAATGTTGACGCAAATCTTGATACATATTCGTGCTTCCTGGGTGTATTGAATATCTCTTATTGTGCGCTTCTTGCAAAATCTCTTCTTTTAACTCTGGTACTAGCTAACCGCTTCTTTATGTTACCACATTCTTCATCGTTCTCTTGTGATTCTTTCACCTTGTCTAATAAAGTCGGACTTGCATCCATTTCTATCACTTTATCCGAATCCTTCGGATTTTTCACCTCCAACTCCATTTTCTCCATTTCTCTTACTAATTCTTCTTGGTCTGTCAATACGAATAATTTTTCTCGGCTCTTCCTGCTTAAAGCATCTGCCACTACATTGGCCTTCCCTGGATGATATAGAATATCACAATCATAATACTTGATCAATTCTAACCATCTCCTCTGCCTCATATTTAAATCTTTTTGTGTAAAGATAAACTTCAGACTTTTGTGGTCTGTGTAAATCTCACACCTTTCTCCGTAGAGATAATGTCTCCAAATCTTAAGGGCAAACACTACCGCAGCCAATTCCAGGTCATGGGTAGGGTATCCCTTCTCATAGTCCTTTAATTGTCGTGACGCGTACGCAATGACTTTACCATTCTGCATTAACACGCAACCTAGTCCCTTGTGTGACGCATCACTATACACTGTAAAACCCCCCGTACTATCTGATAAAGACAACACAGGTGCTTCACCTAATTTTTTCTTTAATTCTTGAAAACTCTGTTCACACTTTTCCGTCCACACATACATAACAGTCTTCCTCATCAGATTAGTCAATGGTGTCGCTATCTTCGAGAAATCCTGAATAAACCTTCGGTAATACCCTGCCAATCCCAAGAAACTTCTGATCTCTGTCGGTGTCTTCGGTTGTCCCCAATTTTTCATCGCTTATACTTTCCCTGGATCAACAGAAATTCCCTCGTTGTCGATGACATGTCCCAGAAATTGAACTTTCTTCAACCAGAACTCACACTTTGAAAATTTAGCATATAACTTCTCTTCTCTTGAGGTTTCCAATACCATTCGTAGATGTTCGGCATGCTCCTCTTCAGTCTTCGAATATACCAAAATGTCATCAATGAACACAACCACAAATTTATCCAAATACGGTTTAAATACTCTGTTCATCAAATCCATAAAAGCAGCTGGTGCGTTCGTCAATCCAAACGACATCACTAGGAACTCATAATGGCCGTAACAAGTTCTAAATGCTGTCTTTGGTACATCCTCCGTCCTCACTTTCAACTGATGGTAACCAGTCCTTAAGTCAATCTTAGAAAAATATCTCGCTCCTTTAAGTTGATCAAACAGATCGTCTATTCTCGATAACGAATATTTGTTCTTGATTGTCACTTTATTCAATTCCCTATAATCCATACATAATCTCATCGAACCATCTATCTTCTTTACAAACAACACCGGTGCTCCCCACAGAGATACACTAGGTTGGATGTACTTCTTGTCCAACAACTCTTGTAGCTGGATCATCAACTCTTTCATTTCTATCGGAGCCATTCGATATGGTTCTTTCGATATCGGTGATGTCCCTGGTACTAAATCAATCACAAACTCTATCTCTTTGTCTGGAGGAAGTCCCGAAAGTTCTTCTGGAAAGACATCCCCAAACTCATTAACTATAGGTTTCTGTCCCATGTCCGAATTCACAACCCGTGTATCCACTACATGAGCCAAATAACCTTCACATCCCTTTCGTAACATCCTCCTGGCCTGCATCATCGTCAGACAACTCGTTTATCTTGGCGATTTGCTACTATAAAATACCACCTTAGACTTGTTTGGTGTCTTAAGACGTATACTCTTCTTCTGGCAATCTATTACTGCCTCATGGTTAAACAACCAATCCATCCCTAAGATGACATCAAATTCTCCTAAGCGTATCAGAATCAAATTCACGCTTAACTTATGTCCCCTTATTTCCACACCACAGTTGTTATGGATAAACTCTACAGGGATCACTTCTTTGTTTGCAACTTCTATATTCATTGGGTTCTTTAAGTTTTCACATGGTAAGTTTAATCTTCTAGCAAATTCATCAGACACAAATGAATAGGTAGCTCTCAAATCGAATAATATATATGCATTTATATTATTGATCGGAATTATACCTGACACCACTTCCTTTGATGCAACTGCGTCTTGCACAGTTATGTTGAAAGTCCGGGTTGTCGGCTTGCTTTGCTGCGTTGGACCTCAAATAGTTAACTTTGTGGTACTGCTCTTGTTTCCACTTTCTCCGTCAGTATTCTTCTTAAATGGACAATCCTTAAACCGATGTCCCGTTCCCCTACAAGAAAAGCAACCTCCCTTCTTTTGTTTAGGACAATTCGATGAGATATGTCCTTCCTGGCCACAGTTATAACAAAAATTCTTTGTCTTCATACACTCCCCAGAGTGATTCTTTCCACAATTTACACATGTTGACTTCTTCTGTGGTGTACTCCCTTATTGAGTTCCCGATTCGTTGCCACTGTTCCACTTGCGTTTCTTAGTGTTACTACCCCCACTGCTGGCACCCTGATGACCTCCTTCAATCTTCTTCTTATTCTTCTCTCTGTTGAATCTAGATATTGCCTCACTACTCCCTTCTACAATGATAGCTTTCTCTAACAACGCTGAAAATGTAGTAATTTGTAATACTGCGACTTTGCTGTGTATCCACGGCTTCAACCCATTTTCAAACCTACGCGCCTTTCGTACTTTTGTATCCACCCGATGAGGTGCGAATCTGGCTAGCTCATTGAATTTTGCTGCATATTCGACAACTGTCATATTTTCTTGCTTCAATTCAAGAAATTGCACTTCCATTCTGGCTCGCATGGCCTCTGAGAAATAGCTTTCTAAGAACAATTCCTTAAACCTGGTCCATGTTACTACCTCCATTCAGGCTCTAGCTTGGTTCGTCTCCCACCAGTAATTAGTCTCACCTTTCATCAAGTAGGTAGCAAAAGTCATCTTTTGCTCTTCGGCTACCCTAGCAATGATAAAGGCCTTTTCCATCTCTTTCACCCATGTCTGAGCTGCTATGGGGTCCGTGGTTCCGCTGAATTCTGGCGGTTCTACAGCCTTAAAATCTTTAAAATTTGCTAATCTATTATCAGCTTGATTCCTTGCTGCAAGTGTACGAGTTCGTATAGCTCGAGCTATCATATTTGCGAAGTTCTGCATTGGGTCATCTTGATCCCTTTCATTGTTCACAGAACGTTCCTCCCTCTGGTTACGATTTTGACGTCTTGGAGGCATTATCTGGTTTTAACAAAATCTTACATTATCACTTCGAGTTTCATTATATGTTATAAGTATTTAAAATACAACATGTAATTTAAACTTTAATAATCACATTATCTTCATGTTCAACTTACTGAACTTTCCATTTCAGCTTGCTGAAATATTCTTTTTAGCTTGCTGAAATACCCTTTTCAGCTTGCTGAAATGACCTTTTCAGCTTCATAAAACTTTCGATTATCACAGAGATAACTTACTATCTTCATTCTCAAAACTTATCTACTTAATCAAACATTCAGTCATAATATCGCATTTATATTCATATACCAAATTTTTAGTGTCGTACACATGCCTGGCATATTTTTATAAATGCTAACTATCCCATTCTAAACATCCAGAGATGGGATCTATCAAAAGGCATACTCGCCTATACACATAAATGGGGATGCATCAAACAAACATACTACCTCACAAAGTCTGAGGTTTACATCAAGCATAAAACCCTAATAAACAAAAGGGGTTCTACTGCATCTATATACAATAGAAAACTACTAAATTATCACTGCGCGTCTGGAGGGGGTGTGCCTGCATGCTCTTGCTTTGGTGGAATGAGTCCATCCATAAGTCGACGTCTAACAGATCAACTCGACTCGCCTATCTCGAAGGATCTCCTCACTCTTGTTCGCTGACCCATGTAATCGGCATCTAGGGATCGCCCCAAAGTATGCACTGGGACCTCACTAGCCTCCAGCTTCTCCTCAAGCTGGTCCACCATATTGGATGCTCTAATCCATGCTTGCTCAATCCTAATCTTATCGGCGATCTCTAAATCAAACTCAAATCGCATGGCCTCATGCTCAACTCTTAACACTCCCAACTTTATCTTCTCTTGTTCTAGTCTCTCTCTCAGCTTAGCATTCATGGCAACCATCTGTGTAGCCAAGGTGGTCTTCTCCTGCAACTATATTTTCATCTCACCAAGCTTAGTCTGAGCTTGATATGCCAATTC
This sequence comes from Panax stipuleanatus, assembly GCA_020205555.1. NCBI lineage: Eukaryota > Viridiplantae > Streptophyta > Magnoliopsida > Apiales > Araliaceae > Panax > Panax stipuleanatus. Next base: position 83,132,015 of record CM035119.1, read on the forward strand.
CTTGTACTGAGTCTCAGTGAATTAATGAGTAGCATTTTCCTACTCTAACTGTGTCACTCTATTCTCCAGCGCCATGTTCTCTTCGAACAGGTCCTCCATTATATTCTCGTCATTCCCATCACTATCCTCTTGATCATCTATCGGATCTATCGGCTCCTGTTTGACTGTATGGCTGTCTTGTTCTTCCTCAGGCATCCTATAACCAAGCAAACACAACATCAGTATCACAATAAAATATATTCATTGATAAAATGAAGCAATATTTATTATGTACAATCAATACTAGATGAATCTCCCCAATCCATCTCCTAGTATACTTTAGACAAGTTTTCTTCTGAGGTTATAACCTATGTTTCGCATCCTAATGTTTGTAACCTACAGCTTTGATACCAACCTGTGGTGCCCCAAAATCCGGGTTCTCTAACCTCAGATTCAGTGCTCACGGTATGTCATCATCATAAGCATTCTATATACTATTGCGAAATAATAAACATACATTGTTCATTATAATAAAGTCTTATACAATATCCCAAGGTCGATTACCTTAACATAAACATACCTTACTTAAGTTACATAAAGTAACACAAAAGGTTTACAAAAACATCAAACATAGTATCTCATGATACTTAAATATTTATATTAACTATTCTTGGACCTTTCCTTTGCCCTTGTCCTTCTTACTCGAACTCTCAGGCTTAACTGAAATAATTGTCATGCAAGAATAAGCAACTAATTTGCTTAGCAAGTTTAAATATGAAAGAAATATATCATGATTAAAAAAGTATTTAGCTTTCAATGTTCAACGAGATAAATCGATTGTGAAAGAACATGAATTACATTTTTATAACTGTATATTCGAATAATGGAATAACAAATGTTGAGTGGTTTGAAATAACCATGAACATATACTAAGGTTGTCAGTATTTAAACTGGTCCTTTTAATAAAGTTTGGTAATCAAGGAGATTAGCCTTTCATACCCTGTGAAATATGCATAATCACTCAATATACTAGCAACAATTATTTTCCAATAATGCTTTAGTAATTTTTTTTTTCTTAGTCAAGAGTCCTTACCATTTCAATTGGTTAGGCACCGCTTTAAAAACATATTTGATTTAACAAATTTAAACATGTTTGATCTAGCTGATACAACTAGCATAGATCCATCTCATAAACAGGTCATGAATGAAAGAACTTTAAACAATTTACAGTCCAATAATAGTATAACAGGAATTCAATTGCACAAAGTGCAATTTAACAATAATCAATAAGGATGTGAATAATCATCAATAACTATTCACTAACATGCTTTGAAATATAACTCAAGTTTGAGTTAGAGAACTTGCCTCAATCGTAGTCTACTGCTATGCAATTTACTTTAACTTTTTTAGAGAAAAGACCTATAATTGATCTTTCGATTAGTCATAGCATAACTCACTTATAATCTTATCATCTTATATTAAAGTGTCTAACATTTAATCATATAGTTAAGTATTAGACATTATATTAAAGTCTTAGTGTTACTGTTATACTTTGATAATCTTTTAACCATGTTATAACTTATAATTATAAGTTTTTTTTGTATATGTTATTTTAGTAAACTAGATAACATGTCAGTAAACTGAAATACCATTTCAGTAAACCAAAATATATTTGAGCATCCTGAAATAATAATTTCAGCAGACCAAAATCAAACTAAGTAAACCGAAATCATTTCAGCAACCTTGAATCCATTTCAGTACCCTGACTTCTCATTTCAATCTACTACCATGATAATATAGTCCATTGCATACCAATTTCAACGACTTATAATTAAAATAAAGTAATTTCTCAATTTTAATCTCCCGTTTAATATTATTAATTAAATAATAATATTTCAAACTAATGTTATTAACTTTTAATAATATTTAGGTCTAATATTACTAATAATATTTCATTCCAATATTATTAGTCATGTAAAAATATTTTAAATCATTTAATCAATTAATAAATAATTTATTTAATTACTTTTTCTTTCATTAATTAATTCATTTAAATCTTCTAAAACACCATACACATAACCACCCTTCACCACTGACCAAAATTCTCTCCACAAATCTGCATCAACCATGCTTAAGGATCTCAAGTCATAAAACCATATTTTTCACATTTTTGGCATCATATATTTAATTTATTTTATTTATCCATATAACATGATTTATATAAAAAATAGCAAAACAACTCCAAAACCATTTCTTTTCTGGACAGTAGCTACATATAATCCCCTCATGAAAATATATTTTTCTAGAAATTTTAAAAATTCATTTACTATATTTAAATAGTTCATAATGGCCAAATATTGTCAGATTTTTTATAAATCGACATTAACTCCAAATATTCTAAAAGTTTCAGGTTAGGCTCATGTTATATATATGTATTTGCAGTAAATATTTCATAATTTTTGGATCAATACACAGAGAGTTATTCTGTTAGAGTTTTAAAAGTAGTCCTCGGCCGTAAAATGCATAACTCTCAAACCGTATGGTCAACAATTCTCAAATTTTTACAGGACCTACGTAACCTCTGATATTACCTCTCCAAATATTTCTCGAATTTTTAAAGCTCATGAATTGGACGAAACTGCCCTCGTGGCAGACTGATCAGAGAGCTTTTTAAAGCTTTTTGTCCACTACGTGGACTATTTTGACCAAAACGCATACCACGACTGCTAGACACGTGATTTTCAAGTTCTACTACTTAGGTTAACTAGTCAACACATATATCTAGTTCCCCTCTTCGACGGCTCATGAAAAAAAGGTATAGATTTAACATACCATTTGATCAAAGGGAGAGAAAGCTAGGGTTTTCTAGAAACCTAGTTTCATTTCTCTCCTTTTGATCCACTTTTGAATATTTGTACATGTTAGATCCACCCATGAAACTATAGAAAACACATAGCCTAAAGGGTTCCATACTTTCAAATCATAAATCCTTTTCTCCATCAAATCCATAAAAGAAATTAAATGCAAAGCTTTAAAAATAGATTATACCTTGATTTCTTAACTTCTCTTCTTCTCTAACCGTAATAGGTTATAAATCTTGGGTGCATCTAGCAATCAATCCCTCTCCCTCTTCTCTTCTTGCTTCCACCGAATTCCCTCTTTACTCTCTCTCTATTTTCTTTGTTTTCTCTTTCTTAAGCTTAGTAAATGAAATAAATGAAAGAAAGCAAAATAAACAATTAGATTTTAATTTACTGAAATATAAGAAGTATAGATATAATATATATATCTATACATTATCTACAAGTCTTGCTATCCCTCTCTCTCTCTCTCATTATGGAATAGGTTACTTGCAAGCAACATTAAATTTGTTGGGCCATTAATTAGATGACACCTAAAAAGTTAATTACCTAATAAAGTGAACTTAATTATCACTTACATCTCTCCTTCTCCTCTTCACAAGAAATCCGGCCACTTTGGCCTTATCTTTTCCACTTTTATTTTTATTATATCCATCATTTAATGACTAAAATGCCCAACACACATGGGCTAAGCTTTGGGCTTTAATTAAATTATTATTGGGCTTGTATTTTTTTTATTTTTGCTTACTAACAAACATAAACTTGGGCTTTTCCCATTAATTAATTTGGGCCATTATTATTCTTATCTTATACATGATATATCGAGCTAATTCAATAATCTAATTGCCCTTAAATTAATTTTATCTACAAGTCCCACACTAAAAATATAATTGGGCTTGTTTAATTTATTTACTCTTCTTAATTAATTATCTCTTGAGCTAATGCTCATTATTATTTATATTTCCATATTATTATCCATCAATAATATTAATTCATTTACATAACCAAATTAGACTTGTCGTATTCAAGTTTATTGGGTATTTAATTAGGGTTTAACACCTTAAATCCATTTTCTGGGTTATTAAAATACTTAGGTTAGTTCACTAACTTATTTAACTTATTAGTGAGAATTCCTTTAAATATTATAGCATATTACTCACATAATCACTTAATCATCCATAATATATCATAAATTATTTAATATATTTATTTACAATGCAACACATAAATTCTTGGTTATTACAGGTCCAATGAACCTCGAGCTCAATTTCCCCTTCTTGCCAAATCAGATCTTTCCTTTCCAAGGAGAGACTTTCAAGAATACAAAGCTACTCGATTCAAATTCTACATTCTTGCGGTGTGGATCGGCATATTTCTTTTGCCTATCCTGAGCTACTACCAATCTTGTCCGTATCACCTCGACTATCTCGGTTGTCTGTTGTATTAATTCTGTACCTAGTAATTGCCTTTCGCCGACTTCATCCCAGTATAGTGGGGTTCTGCACTTTCTATCGTACAACGCTTCGTAAGGTGGCATGCCAATACTTGCGTGGTAACTATTATTGTAACCGAATTCAAGGAGCGGTAAGTGATCATCCCAATTTCCTTTGAAATCCATGATGCACGCTCTTAGCATATCTTCTAAGTGTCTGGATCGTCCTTTCACTCTGCCCATCGGTTTGAGGGTGATATGTCGTACTCATTCTCAACTGCGACCCCATGCATTCTTGTAGTCGCTTTTAGAAATTCGATGTGAAGCGCGGATCCCTATCGAAAACAATCGACACTGGAACTCCGTGCCTTAAAATAATCTCCTTTACATACAGTTTTGCCAACTGATCTAGGTTGAATCTGATCTTGATCGGAAGGAAGTGTGCTAATTTTGTCAGTCGTTTAACGATAACCCATATTGCGTCGTAGCCTTTCTGAGTTATCGGAAGGCCAACTACGAAATCCATAGTAATATATTCCCATTTCCATTCTGGGATCTCTAGTGGTTGTAGCAATCCACTTGGCCTTTGTTGTTCTGCTTTCACTTTCTGACAAGTCAGGCACTTGGCAACACAATTGGCAACGTCTCGTTTCATATTCGACCACTAGAAATGTTTTCGGAGATCTTGGTACATCTTGGTACTCCTAGGGTGAATCGAATACTGTGAACTATGAGCCTCGCTCAAAATGTCCTCCTTAATCTCTAGCATTGGCGGTACCCAAACTCTGCTCTCAAATCTCAATAGTCCCTCACTGTCTACCTTAAATTTATGTTCATCCCCTTCAGATATCTTCTTCCTTATCTTCTCATAGTCTTCATCCTGAAGTTGTGCTTCATTAACCTTATCCAGTAAAGTTGTACCAACTCCCAGCTGGAATAACTTTTTTTCAGACTCCATAGGATATCTCACTTCTAATTCTAGTTTCTCTATTACTGAAATTAGCTTTTCCTGGGCAGTAAACATCATCAACTTTTCCCGACCCTTTCTACTTAAGGCGTCGGCAACCACATTCGCTTTACCCGGATGGTATATGATCTTGCAATCATAGTCCTTTATCAATTCTAACCATCTTCTCTGGAGCATATTCAGATCCTTCTGTGTAAAAATATATTTCAAACTCTTGTAGTCTGTATATATTTCACACTTCTCCCCATAGAGATAGTGTCTCCAGATCTTCAAAGTAAATACCACCGCGGCCAACTCTAAGTTATAGGTCGGATACCCCTTCTCGTAATCCTTCAGTTGTCGTAACGCATACGCAATGACTTTGCCGTTTTGCATAAGCACGCAGCCTAGTCCTTTATGCAATGCATCGCTATACACCACAAAATTTCCAGTGCTATCCGGAAGAGATAACACAGGTGCCGTACTCAACCACTTTTTAAGATCTTGGAAGCTTTCCTCACACTTCTCCGTCCAAATGAATTTGACCAATTTCCTTGTCAAATTCGTCAGTGGAGTTACGATCTTGGAAAAGTTCTGAATGAATCTTCTATAGTATCCTGCCAATCCAAGAAAACTTCTCACTTTCGACAGTGTCTTCGGCTGATCCCAATTTATTACAGCTTCGACCTTGGAGGGATCTACCGAAAATCCTTCCTTATCGATCACATGCCCGAGAAATTGCACCCTCTCAATCCAGAATTTGCATTTTGAAAATTTGGCATACAACTTCTCCCTCTTAACGCCTCTAATGTAGATGCTCTACGTGTTCCTCCTTGGTCTTCGAATATACCAAAATGTCATCGATAAACACCACCATAAATTTGTCCAAAAATGGCTTAAACAATCTGTTCATTAGGTCCATAAATGCTGCAGGAGCATTCGTAAGACTAAATAACATCACCAAAAATTCGTAATGACCATATCGAGTCTTGAATGCTGTCTTCGGAACATCCTCTGTTCTCACCTTTAACTGATGGTAACCACTTCTCAGATCTATCTTCGAGAAATATCTTACTCCCTTCAGCTGGTCAAATAGGTTTTTGATCCTTGGCAATGGATCCTTATTCTTAATCGTGACCTTGTTTAACTCTCTGTAGTCGATGCAGAGCCTCATTGTCCCATCATTCTTCTTAACAAATAATACCGACGCTCCCTACGGCGATACGCTCGGCTGAATATATTTCTTGTCCAAAAGTTTTTGTAGCAGCACCATCAATTCTTTCATCTCTACCGGAGCCATATGATATGGTACCTTCGATATTAGAGCCGTTTCTTGCGCCAAATTGATTACGAACTCTACTTCTCTATCTAGCGGAAGTCCTGGCAAATCATCCAGAAATACGTCCACGAAGTCTCTCACGACTGGCATTTCCTCCAACTTTGGGTTCTCTTTACGACTATCGACTATATAGGCTAAATATCCTACACAACCTTATCGCAACAACTTCCTGTCCTGCATTATCGTCAGATAACTCGCTTGTCTAGGCGACTTGCTGCCATAAAACACAACCTTTGACGGAATCATAAGGTTAATACATTTCCTCTGGCAATCAATTATCGCTCCATAATTGAATAGCCAATCCATTCCCAGAATAACTTTGAATTCCCCAAGTCTAATCGGAATAAGATCTACGTTCATCACATTACCCTTAATATCCACCCTACAGTTCTTGTGTGAATACTTAACAGGAATCACTTCCCTATTCGCAATCTCTATGTTCATAGGGTATTCTAACTCGTCCTTAGGCAATTCTAAGTTCTTAACAAAGTCATCGGATATAAATAAGCAAGTAACACCCGAATCAAATAATATATAAGCATTAACTTTATTGATCGGAATGATACTTGACACCACATCGCGAGACTGCACAGCATCCTACACTGTCATGTTGAATGTCTTGGCAGTAGGTCAGTTTGTTGCGGTCTGTTCTGTAATCGTCAGAGCGTTCCCACCGCTGCTTCCCCTGTTTCCCCTGCTCCGGTCCCTCCAGATACCTTCTTGGGATAATCCCTTGCTTAGTGTTCCTTATACCCACATGTAAAGTAGACGCCCTTCTTAGGGTTAGGGCAATGAGGTGCTATGTGGCCTTCCTGACCATAATTATAGCAGACTCATTTTCCCTTCATACAGACCCCCATGTGGTTCTTTTCGCAGGTCGGACATGATTCTACCCTTTTCTTCTAGTTTCCCTGCTGATTCCCAGTCGATGGGTTATCATTCCACCTTCTCTTCTGATTACTGCCTCCACTAGTGTTGCTACCACTTGCATTGTTACCTTCTACTTCGTTCTTCTTCTTCTTCTGCTCCTGGTTGTACTTGGTCATGGCATCGTTTCCACCTTCAGCGATGATAGCCTTCTCCAATACTCCTGCGAAGGTGTTTAACTAGAACATCGACACCTTGCTATACAACCAGGGCTTCAGCCCCTGTTCAAATCTCATTGTCTTCCTCTCATCAGTGTGCACTTGGTATGTAGCAAACCTATCCAGCTCATTAAATATTGTCGCATAGTCTGGCACGGAAATGTTATCCTGTTTTAGCTCCAAAAATTAAACCTCCATTTGGTTCTGTGAGCTTGTCGGGAAGTACATCTCAAAAAACATTTCTTTAAATCTCTCCTAGATTATCACACCCTATCCTCCCCGGACCTTGTTTGCTTGCCACTAATAACTAGCCTCCTCCTTCAGCATAAACATTACATAAGCTATTTTCTGGTCTTCGCTGACCCTAATGATGTCGAAAATCTTCTCCATTTCCATAACCTAAGTCTGTGTTTCTATGGGGTTTATGGATGAAGTCCTTGAACGAAGTGTTTGGTGGAGCTTGCGGCTGGTTGTTCAGAGCTCCTATCAAAAGATTCACCAACTGCTGAACGGGGTTGGCGTTAGCATTGGCGTCGTTGTTATTCGTCGACCCTTCTTGGGCTGGTTGACGGTTAGGGCGTCTTCTCGGCGGCATATTTCTTTTAAGATATAGGCTTATTAAATCTTTATTCATTTCATTAAATATTTAAAGCTTAACTTAAATACTTTAAGAAAGCACTTAACACATAACTCTGATATTTTATTTAATCAAAAGTTTTTAAACATACGAAAGATAGCATCACTACTATTTACATCAACTATCCCGAGATAAAGAATCTTTAGGATTTAAATTATCAAAATACTCCTTTGTTTATAATCACATCGGAATTTACATTATTTAACTAACATAAAATATTCACATAATCATACTATTCCTATCACGACCTACTAAGGCGCCGAACAGCTTTGTTGCGTTCTTCCTCCATAACGCGGAACATCGTCTTGCGATCTAGCATATTCCAAGGTAGATCCTTGAACTGAACTGGATAGTACATAACCCGATCCTGGGCCTTATCAATCGCAGTCTGAAATGTATAGTCTGTTTCCTCGATCTTAGCCTTCTTTTCCTGATCATTATCCTCGCCAAGATCTGTACGTCGTGAAGCCTTCATCCAAGCATCCTCTGTTGTGGCACGCTTCGCTAATTCCTCTTGCAAATCATTCTTCAGCTTCTCTATCTCCTCTGACTTCTACTCACTTTGGCCCTTCTCATGAACCAATTCCCACTCCACGTCTCCAAGACGTGTATATAGAGTCTCAACCTCACCATTCTTCTGCTCGATGGTAGTCCGCTGAGTAACTATCTCCTCCTTCAGCTCCCGAACAGTATCTTGTAACTTTATGTTATGGTCATACAGCTTGTCGTACATCTCAGCACTAATAAAGTTCAGTGGGAACTCATCAGGATCTTCATCCTCCTCCTCAGCTGCCTCAGCCTCGACCTCAATCTCCTCAGAGTCCTCCTCTGAATTAAACATCGGCTCATGCTCTCGACCAACAACAGTGATCAAAGGAGATGACTCCCTACGAACCAACTCCTCCTAGACTGTATGAATGTCTCGGGGCTCCTCCTCAATAGCCACTCGGGGTACAACCTACCTAGGCTGACTGGATCCTCCAACATCCGACATCCTGATAGTCAAAATTTTAAGTCTCAGTTATTACGTGATGCTAATCGATACTCGCATAAGTACATAAGTATAAACACATTAGGTAATTTATTATCTTTCTTAGAACTCGATAAGAGTTTATCATTACTATATTATCGAAGGCTACTACCCTAAGATTTTCCCCCACCTAAGGTTCATAACATACGGCTTTGATACTAACTTGTGACACCCCCAAATCCGGGTACTTCAATTTCCACAGGATTTGGTGTTCACTATATAAATATCACAAATATATCTACCCATAATAAATGCGGGAACATAATTAAATAAAAAAAATCCTCCCCTTAAGGGGTTACAACATCTGAATAACTGAATCCCAGGTCATACTAACCTTAATACATCGAGTGCGGAATAAAAGAAACAAATAAGTCTTAAAATATCATCATAGTCTTAAAAGAACACAATCTCAAATAAATAACAAGTCTTCATCACTTGTTAACTTTACCCTTGCCTTTGTTAGTAGAAGGCTCGTCGGACCTTTCGTTCTTAATTACAGCGTTATTATGCAAGAGTGAGCACGATTGCTCACAAGTATAATAATATAACAATAATAATAACATGCGAGTGACTCAAAGAATTCTGAATAAAGAAAGTTCGGCTTTTGTATCAAGAATGAATAACAAGAATCAAAAGTACATCTTAGGGTCATAAGACCATGAACTATGTCCTAGGTTATCAAGTATCTCTACTTTAGACCTTTAACAGTCATAAGACTATATGGACTCTACTACTCGTAGTTAGGGGGATCAGCCCTTAGTACCATAATGTGCACAATATCTCAACGTTAAAGCGTAAATAATCCTCTATAACAGGGTTTTTCATCTCAGTTTGACATCAGAGTCTGCACCAAAGGAAGTTTGGTTTGGATAAGCTCAATAACAGTTCTAGAATTTAGAACGTTCATCAACTATGGATTAGTCGAATCAATAAGGGTTCGCTAGCCTTACAAGGTTCAACAACAATTGATAATCAAATTGAAATAATGAATCTCGAGGGTATACAATTGAATAAGGATTGTATACAAAAGTAATACTTTACAATGATTATAATATCTCATACAAAATCTTAACTTGACTAAACAAGAATAAGAACTTGATTGATATAGAAACATGAGTATAGAACTTGCTCAATGAATAACTTTGAATTTAGAAAGCTTGCTCAATAAAGGTTTGAGTTTAGAACACTTGCGTAACGTAAAAGTAAGGTTTAAAAACTTGCATAACGATAACGAGTTAGGGATAGAACACTTGCTCAATTTAAAGAGTATAGTTAGAAAACTTGCCTCGTGCACAAGATACAGTTATAATTATAATTCACTTCCTTAACGTCCTACACATTACATTACGTTTATAATATCGATTAGTTTCATTACCACTACGTTTAACTGTTGAACTTCTCACCTAAGTTCAACTTAACAACGCGGTTCAAAAATCTTAACTTGTTAACTAACCACATAACGTGAATCTGGACCCACAACATGTATACAACATAATATGAACTCTTAAACGATCATAATCGACCTTACGACAACAATATCCAAGTTCACACATAGCTTGTTAACATAAAGCTTCAAATTATCTTATACATGTCAACAACATGTTATATTACTATATTACATGCTCATTATGCTAGGCTCATTACGTTAAATTAACTTGTTATGTTATGGATCAACACGCAAAAGCCAAAAATTATTTTTTTCTATACCCCCGCTGGGGCGGGGGTTAGGGCCCGCTGGGGCGAGTGTGTACTCGATAGGAGGCCTGCTGGGGCGGGGCTAGAGCCCGCTGGGGCAGGCGTCTGCACTTTGAGTAACAGCAGTTCGCGAATTTCACAGTTTGTAGCCCAAATAAATACAAATTAAACCAACACGATAATTTTTAATGTTACCCATGAGGTATAAACTTCACATAAACATCATACAATGATTCTAGCATGCTTTTAATACTTTAGATCGCATAAACACTCAAATTAAAACACTTAAATTCACTGTTTTTGGTATTTTGCAAAGTTTTAAGATAATTTATGAAATTCAACGTTACAGATTCGTTATAACTCCGAATATATCCGTTTGAATTTTGTTTTGTTCGTTTAAACATGCATAATCATAATCAACTATCAATTTAAAGTTAACTAAACAATTAGAGCATGATATTTTGTACATAAGGGCCATATACGTGTTCTTCATACTCTGTAACTTTCAAATTCTAAATTAAACATAATTACATGGTTTTGATTACTCTAAAACATAAATACATGATATAAAACATGTTACTAATATATTTTGACACATATAAAACCATATAATCAACAATCATTCCAAAACTTAGTTTACAAAGAACTTAAAATATACGTTAATGGAAACTAAGAACATGACTATAAAATATGGGTTAAGGAATATACCTTTGCTAACTTTGTTTGATGATGAAAGAAACTTTCAATTCTTCACTTTTCTCTCTTCCCTCATAATTTTTCTCTCACCTCACAATTTTTCTCTCTAAGTTCTCTTTGATTGAAAGATGCGAAATAGAAAACTGATATGATATATAATAGTTTAGATATACAATATACGTATATAATATATAATGTATATAACTACTAGTTAGTGGTCGTCAGTTAATTCCCATATCTGATTAACTGCTCCCACTAACTTAAGGCCATGATTGGTTGTCCCTTTAATAACTCCTTTCCCCTTTAATTTAATTATAATGTTATTACATAGTTTAATTGTCACACTTTAATTACTCAAATAATCTTATTTAAATTTAATTAAATAAAATATAATAATCCATATTAAATCACATTATCACATAATTAAAATTTTTATTTATTAATTATGTCAAATCATTAAATCTCTAATTAATTATTAAATTAATTAGAATAACCTTATGCTTATTAAATAATTCATTTAATCAAATAAACTCAATAAAATTCACACTTTGAACTATAAAAATTCTCCACATTAATTTAATCAATGTAACACATAAAATTAAATTAATCTACCACAATTCCATTATATAATTATTTAACTCAATAATTAAAACATCGATAATTCAACGAATAAGTCTTCAAAATATTTATTTAATTCGATAACTATTTAAATTAAATTACAAAATTATCGTTTGTCACACATGTAAAGATTTAAACTGATGAATCCTTTATTTTGCGACATCTAGATTATAATTTGCATTTTATTTCAATATATCTGTCGTGCAAGCTTTTTGATGATATTGTGTGAGCCTAGGAATCACGGGATCCATGATTAATCACATGGATCTGGATCCGATTCCCATAATAGACAAATTTCAACTGTATATACAGCTTGCAAACCCCTTTGCAAATGTAACCATGGGCCTTAAAGCGGGGGTACAGATTTAAGGCCCTGATATAATTAAATTGTGGTTTGTGGTACTCGGATCACTTCGATGGCTTTCATGCCCATAAGAGGTCCGACACTTTTGTAGAAATTTATTTATGCTTTGCATCTCCCATAAAATCCAAATCAAGCCGAATACAGAATAAAAATAGAAGTATCAAAATGCTTCAATTCCTATTCGAGCGAAAGGGTTTGAAAACCACTTTTCAAAACATCACTTTCATATCTTGTCTAAAAAAGGACTTTTCATTAAATCAAACCCTTCGTATATAGGTCCAACGAAGTACAACACTACTTTCAAATCAAGCACTTAAGCCCAATTAATTGTAACACACACACACACATACATAATGATTAGGGAATTGAAAAGACGCGGTAATCGTGTTTCACTGAGGTCGGGGGGTGCCTAACACCTTCCCCCCGCTTAATCAAGCCCCCGAACTCTATGAATTTTGGTTTCCAAAACCAATTAAATAGAGTCCAGTAATTAGGCCATATTAAAAAATCTTTCAACACTCGGTTGAGTATGTACAACCATTTAACTCATACCAACTGGCGACTTTGTCTAATTCTGACAAATAAAATCAAATCTTTCAAATTGTCGACATTGTATGCCAGTCTTTTCCTGAAAATTCACCCTTCAGATCAAACAATTCAAATAGAAAACATAAAGGGTAGAAATACATATGAAAAGAAATCAAGATTTTTTTTCTGAAGTCGGCAGGTGGCGACTTTGCTGGGGAATATAGAGGGCTTAACCCGTATATCAATCTTTTCAAAATTTCCTGTTTATATGTATGTGTGTGGATGCTATCTTTACATTTAGTAAATGTAAATAAATGTTCTACTGCTTTATATTAGTGCTTCGCACAATGTCATCATTTCATACGGTGAGACGCGTTGTATGTGAATGTATGTTGTGTGATTACTCCACTAGGAGGCGAACCCGTCGACATTTTATTACTGGACTCAAAGGAGACTAATCCTGCGAGGCTCAGGAAAGGAGCCACTCAGATCCACTCCAATCGAAAGAACAGATTAATTTCCCATCTAGTAAATTGCTATGATCTGGGGACTATCATGCCAAAAAACTGCGAGAATAGCCTAAGATAGGTCAGCCTCTAATAAGCTAAACGCGAAGGGAAGTCTCTGCATGCTTTTACCTTTCATATTCCATGTAAATTCAATGTAAATTTCAAATTCCATGTAATTATCAAATAAATGTAAATATACATTCAATTCCCTGTCAAATTTCATTTTTCCATAGATATTAAATCTTGTTATGCTATCCCGTCAACAAAATAACTAACAGCTGTTTTGCAGAAAAATATTAAAAAACCTCGAAAAATGACACATTGCATAGCATGCATCCTGTTAATATATATCAAAATTAACATACCTACTTTTATTGTAGAAAAAAAATTGATCCCACTACCAGATTAAAGTTTAAAAAGGTACAAAGCCTACCTCCAGGCATGGCTTCAAGTGCCCAACCTGAATCCACCCCTGTATCTCAGGAAGAGTTCGAAGGACTCATAAATCAGATAGCGGAATTGGCTATCTTACTAAACGACTAGAGAAAATATACTCATGGTCAGAAAGTACCAGAGTCATCCACACAAGGTGGTAGTCAGGATATCGACAAAAAGAAAGAAAATGAAGTTAAGGACCCTAAACCACAAACTAATGAAAAAATCAATAAAACTCCTAAAATCACCAATCTTAATGAAAATCGAGAAACTGGTGACATTAGAAAGAAGGTCCAGCAAATGGAAGAAACCATCTGCTCGATTAAAGGGATTGGATTCTATTGGAGTGTAAATTACTCAGATCTCTACATCTTTCCAGGGGCCTGTTATCCAGACAAGTTTCTGATCCCTGATTTTGAAAAATATGACAGATTAGGAGATCTTTACACTCATTTGAAAGTGTTCATTGAAGAACTCGGATCCTATGCTGAAGATGAGAAACTAAGGATGCAGCAATTTTAGAAAAGTTTAACTGGGGAAGCTATAGCATGGTATGTCTGACTGGACAATTCTAATATCCACAGCTGGGAAGAGCTAGCACTTGCCTTCCTAAATCAATACAGTTTCCAATTACAAATGACTCCAGATAGGTATCAAAGTACCAAGGTTAAGAAGCAAAGCAGTGAATCTTTTCGTGAATATGCTCAACGGTGGAGACGCTTGGCTGCACAAGTTATTCCATCAATAACAGAAACAAAAATGGTCATGACATTCATTGATATACAAGAAGCTCCATTTTATGAGAGGGTCCTAGCAGGCATAGGAAAATCATTCTCATAAATGATTAAGCACGGAGAAATGGCTAAAATAGGATTAAAGTCTGGAAAGATCAAAGACCTTACTACTTTGGAAGCAGTGGCCTAGCGCTGGAAGTTATAGGAATAATCCTCGGAGAGTCCATAAAAAGAAGGAGGAGGATGTATCCTTGATTCTTCAAGGACAAAATCAGAGAGGCATTCAAAACTTGCCCTTTTAAAGGAGAAATTATTCCCCTTTCCAAACTTCTGCACAACCTTCAAATCCTCAGTTTCAAAAAGACAGAGAAGTTAAGCGTCGAAGAATAGGGGACTCATTGGAAAATATACTAAAGCTTCTAACAACACAAAAGAAGATTGTTCAGCTCCTTCCTCCATCTAATCCAAGTGGACGAAATTTTGACCCAAACAAGAAATGTGCTTATCATTCTGGAGCTTCGGGCCATGATACCCAAGATTGTTGGTCTCTCAAACACAAAATTCAGGACCTGATAGATATTGGGGAGATTGTGGTAACAACACCAGAACAACCGCATGTTTAAGACAATCCTTTGCCTTAACACAATGAGGAGGGCGTAAATATGATCAGTATGGGAAATGAAAAAGGTTACAAATACCTCCGGTACATAGGGGAGTCTTCCCCAACAACCAAGGATATGCCAGACAATTAGGAATGTTCAGAAAGGCAGTTTCTGATAGAACACAAAATCAAATCTATCAAGGAACAAGTTGGTCAATTGGCAGAGCTGGTAGTTTATCAACATCAGATAACGCAATAATTGATAAATTAGACCAAAAATAAGAATCAAATCTTCTGACGCCTGAGATTACTCTCATTGCCAGGAAGGATCAATACCGATTTCATGAACAAGAACCCTGGGTAGAGAAGGTTTCTAGGGAAGAAAAGTTTCGAGCTAACAGAGAAATCATTTTCAAAATAAATTTCTGTGACGCCCCCAAATCCGGGTCCCTTCGAACCTCGGATCTGGTCCGCCACGATACTACTATTGTCATACTATTACATCTTTTATTCATTAGTAAAAGAATATAACTTTGCTTTATTATAAATTAAAATGTAAATTCTTTCTATATCCAAGATCTTGTATAATGACCCCAAAGCTTTTATAAGTTTCAAATCTTGGTCATATACCATCCCTGTCTATACATTATATTCGATGTTACAAAAATGCGGAATAACTTAACTTTTCTATCTCCTTGAATAAAATCTTTTATTGATTTCATAATATTAAATCAATTACATAAGGATTCACTTTATTCGAATTACTGTATAAAATCTTACATCTCAATTTGAAACCCTCTATGCATCACATAGTACAACCTTACAATCTTAACATGTATAAAACATCGTAATCTACTATCGTATACATCTTCTAGAACCTAAGCATGGTTCAAAAGCATGTATTTAAATAAATAGTAATCTGCTTGCAATACTAACGAACTCTATCACGTAGCACGTAACTTTTAACGTGAGTCCTTAACCTACAAAAGTGGTTATTTGCAAGAGTGAGCTCGACAGCTTAGCAATTCTAATAATTTTCATGAATCACATAGCATATAATAACATACTCAGTTCATGCATTCATAATCAATTAATATTTACTACGCATGTTACTTCTCACATAACATGCATAGAGATTAACTTCACAAGTATATCATCAAAGATCAACTTTCAATCTCAAACATATCTCATATACATTTCGTATATATAAGTCAACATCATCATAGCTATGCAATTCAACTAACAGTTATCGAATTCATATAGCAAATAGGAACTGAAAGACTTGCCTGGTTCGCAGTTTAACAACTACGACTTAACTACTTATAGATATCTGCACTTCGTGTAAATCCTACACAGTTATATAGTCATGGATTCATACTCGTTATTTATACATATCCATACATTTCATACGCTCTAAGTATAAGAACAATTGTATATTGTTTTCTAACTAGGTTTGTACAACCTTTATTTCACTTTCCCATCGTATTCTTAGAATAACTATGTACGTATAGGTATACCTTAACCATACATACTTAATATCAACATTCATAAACCCTTATCACACCCTCGACTCACTATGTGTTCGACACACATTTAAAGTTTATAGATGCGTGATCTACATCGTTCATAAACCTTAACAAATCTGGGTTTTATATAACCATCATACCAATGAATGTTTAAAACAGCATTGAGACTTTGTCTTATAGCTTAGAATAGTACTATAAGAAAACTACCAAATCAGAAAGCAAATAAAATGTTAAGACCAATCTGCCCTGCAATGCAGTTACGCTGAGGTTAGGCCTGGGACCGGCGTAGCTGCGCTGTCCTCTGGTCAGACCAAACTTCAGCTTTTGGTTTTCTGGTTTCTATTTTTGGTCTTCTAGCATGCATAGGTACTGACACAAGACATGCTAGACATCCTTCAATGCATATGCTCATATACAACGAATCTATTTACATATAGATAGTGTATTTCGTCTTTAAAACTTGCTCATATAGTGCATGTCACATCTACTAGTGGGGTGCACATACCAAGCATGACTAGAGGCATATAAGTCCTATTATGCTTGTACATAAAATCAGAATGCAAGTAACTCTATGTATGTCCATCTTACTTTCAAAACTTCCCAGGTTTTATTCTCCAAAATGTCATGCTTAACTAATCATGCAAGGTTATTATGTTCATCATGTATACATGTGAGATGTCATAATAACCTGTTAATATGCATGTTAACAAATATCTCCATCATCTACGCATAACTAGCATCATTTGTTGCTTTAAAACATGTCTAATTCATGCTTAACTAACTTTCATAGTGTCTAACAAGGTGTGTGCACATACATGACATCTAAGTGATGTTAAAAGCACTAGCATGTATGCTAAAAAATATCAGAATCTAGTTACACTATAATCATGCAACTTAGTTTGCAAAAAGTTCAAGTTTAACTTTTGAAATCATTACGACTTAAACCATAAATGCTAGTGTAAACTTAACACGTTTAAATTTACATTTCATGCCTATCTAGACCATGCAATCATGCTCAAAAATTCAGAATATAAACTTGATATGTATATATCAAAGTTCATTTCAAAACTTATACTTTCTTTAGTAAATGCTCACTAATGAGGTCAAACACGTTCGTGCTACATCATGAAACATATATACACATGCTAACATGATCTTCATGCATATCTAGACCGTACAAATGCACTTACAAGGTCAGAACATGAACATCAATATAATATGTCAAAGTTCCTTTTAAAACTATAACTTTTATTTAGTAAACTCATACTAATAAGTTAAACATGTTCATGCTACATTACGAAACATATATACACATGTTAATCATGTTATCATGCTTGTCTAAATAATATCAACACTTTAGCACTTAGCAGATTGTAACAGAAACTGAAAAATCAAGATTAGTGCCTGGCACAGCTGCGCTGGGCTAAGCCTTGGGAGTGGCACAGCTGCGCTGTCCCGGGTTAGGCTCAGACCACAACAACTAGCACAGCTGCGCCATTTTGAACTACAGGACTGGCGCAGCTGCGCCATCTATGGACAGATTCAGAAACGGCTCTACATAAGCAGAATGCAAACCCAACATAAAATTTCTCTACGAAATCCATCTTAACTAAACCACATTATATTACTAATATGTTTACTAACTTATGTAACAAGTTGACAACAATCCTTAATTCAACTAACATTAAATTCATGCTTTAATCAAGATTTTAACAATTTCAACAAATGAAGGACATAAAGGAATTAGACCTCTATTAAGGCTTAAATGATTTGCTAAGCTTGTTAAATTGAACTTCCTTCAATCTCAGAATCTCACCATTGATATATGTATTCACTCTCAATTCACTCTATAATAACTTAGTCTCAGCAAAAATGAAAACAAGATGGGGAAGAATCTTTATTTATAGACAATGTATTACCCGGACAATGTAATTTCTCTCCAAATTAAACCAATGGGGAGAAGAATAGCACATAGGATTGAGAAGAGTTGGTAGGAGGGACACTATTGCACCCACCCCCTTCATCATCACCATCATTACCATTCACTGAGTTTGAGGAAATGAGGAGCTAGACTAGGCCAATGGCCTATCTTGGTTATTGATGAATTGAGACACAAATTTTGGCACAAGCTCTAATACTCAGCAACTTGGCAAAATAAATACAACACTTAGGTTATATTATATATACATCCACACATAAAAAATATGCCCTTATATATAATAATGTACTTCATGTACATAATTTAGTTAATATTTTAATTGGGCTATTTATAAAATAGTTGGGTATTATTATCCCACCATTTTCAAATATACTCAAATGCTATAATGATAATTAATATCAATTAGTTATTAACTCACCATTTAATAATTAAACCTCCAATTGATTTAACTCTACTATTTCTGTCATACAAGACATAATTATGTGAACGTTAGAAATTAACAGTCCACAAGTTTACAATAATATTATTCTCAATATTACATCTTATAATATGTTCATGATGTAATATCACTAGATCTCTTATTTACATGATCTCTAATTATAGTCAATCTATTACCCTCCTATGGACAATACCCAAGGGTCAAAGAAGAGTTGGTGGCTAACTCCACCAACTACTACTATTCATGGTACTTCCTCATTATTTCCCACACATGACTCTAGCTTGAACTTCATCATGGTATAAGAATCAGTAAGTGAACTAACAAACTCTATACACCAATGCATGACTTTTAATTATAGCCAAGCTATTACCCTCCTATGGTTATTACCCAAACGGCAAGGAAGAGTTGGTGGCTAACTCCCACTAACTACTATTTATTGTACTAGCCATTTAGTTAACCATCATTGCTCTCATATGGGCTAACTTGCAAGCTTATATCTAATAACCATATAATATGATAGGGTCACGCATACACCCAATCATATAATCATATAATCCATGTACATTTGACAATACCGAATATAGTTTGATTAAGTATTGTCACACCTAATTATTATAAACTTTATTATTTCAATTATACTTAACCATTGAAATAATTACTAACAATAATTTTTTATTTAATTTCCTTCATAAAGTACACATTAATGTACCGCACATAACACATTATCACATAGGTCCATTTATGTAACTCATGTGACTCATTTCACTTTACCATATAGTTTCCTATATTATATAGTTACCTTGAAGTGTCACACTTCATTTCATATAGTTATAACATATAATTACATATCATTGCCCATAGAAATTAATTCACATAATAATACTAATTAATTTCTTTAATTATTCATTCATTAAATTATTTAATGAATGTCTATTCCATCACTTTGCCACGCTAGGCATACCTCACAAGCTCAATATTAAGCTAATTCTCAAATTCTCATCTAGATTTTATTCTTTAACTTTCATTTTAATCATTTAAAATCTTATAGATTTTTGGGTTATTACACTCACCCCTTCTTCTAAAACTTTCGTCCTCAAAATTACAGTCTACTAATCACCACTCATTTTATTCATCAAAACTAGGTTTTCAAGTTAACCTTTACCTGATCTCATGCTCAATTTAATGAGTACGTCTTGCTTCCTTCTATGAGGGGCTCTTTTATTATCACAATCTTCCATGACTCTTCTCTAAGGAGTTAAAACTTTTCATATCTGGCTGAGGGGTCATATAGACTATGAACTCTCAGGTTTAACGGTATTCACCGTAACCAAATTTGTTAACCATGCTGAACTCGGTATGTTTACAACCACGAAGAAGGTAAACTTTCGAGGTTGGGACGTTAGGTGGTCAATCTATTGTACCTTAGTTCTTAAATTGAAATATATCATCCAACAGTATATCCCCATTTTCGGGGTTGTTCACCTCAGCCTTACTATCAAAGTCCGTTTCAAAACAATTTAGTTCGGGATGAATTCTCAAAGAGATACTTAAATCTTCATAAATATTTGTCTAGCTGAATCAATTAGCTTAGACGTATACCAATAATTCGAATATCGATCAAAACATATGTCTGACAAAATTTACTTGGCACTTAACTTTTCTTTAAAATTCTAAAAAATCATTTTATGACGTCATGATACCGCACTGTATTTACAGTCCGTTTGAGGATTTCGTCATTTTATGACTTTGTCATACTACATCGTACTATAGTGGGCTTAAATCAAATCCAACACTAGGTAATTCTGCATTGATAACTCTATCATTCTATCATTTCAGCATCAGGTTCTATGATGCATCGATGATATATAAAATATATTTTGATATCTCAAATTATTTTTGTCTAGCCGAAATAATTAGCGTAAACTCTTCTTTAAATAGTTCAAAACCATTGAAAAATCAGTTTTGATGTTACCATATTGCAATTGGTAACGATGTGTTAGTGATACGAATCCCACTTTTACACAATTGTAACCATGTTTTACTGATAACAAAAATTCTATTTATTTCAAAAGGCACATAGGTGCGAATTTAGCTTGATATCAAAAATTTGAAGTCTAGCACAGCTAGAAGATTTGGTATACATATGCTTCCACCATCAACTTCAATTTCTCTAATGATCAATTGCTTAATAATTCTATCTATTAAAAATTCTCAATTCTTCATCCATAACTTTCCTATACCCCATTGTAGTTCCTCAAACTTACCACACGTTATGAGTTCAGGAACTTACCAAAATAACATGAGTTTAGGAACTTAGCCTAGCAATACGTAGTTCAAGAACCAATCAGGAACTGTTCATACGCTTAGGGGTACAAAAACATACCATACAATTATGAGTCACGAACTTACCATAAATATGAGTTTTAAGAATTCGCACCTAATCTTAGTAATATCTATCTATCAGAATAAATATGAGAAAAGAATCACCTTTCCGCCATATGTGTAATGATAGCGTGACACCAACATTCCAACGATTATCAATGTGATGCACTCAGCGCAAGCACAAACCTCTGCCCATACAAAGGTTTGTACAACTAAGCCATCACATGAGTCCTCAATGGAAATCCAACACTTAACTCTATCTTGCTCTTTGCTAGTTACAAAATTTTCTATATTTCATCACATATAACTCCTCATGAGTTCTGCTCATACCATTTCATAATACCTTCTCGTATAGCATCAAGCTATAACTACTTATAGTCGTTACAGACTATCTATCGTTTCATAGTTCAATCTGATCACGTCGTGATCATCGATTTACCTTAGGGTTCTTTTCCTATTATCAACCAAACTCCATTCGAGTTCATTCTCATTATCTTTGTCATATTCATCTTATAGACATCATCTTAACATTTTTATCACCGGAGTTAGGTAACTTATGATTCTAAATCTCTAGATACTTCAAGATTCTTCTTTGAATCTTCACGTATATATTAATCTTTTTCACTCTCTCAGGTTATAGTCTAAGGTACTCTTACCTAAGGTTTATAACCTACAGCTTTGATACCTACCTGTGACGCCCCCAAATCTGGGTCCCTTCGAATCTCGGATCCGGTCCGCCACGATACTACTATTGTCAAACTATTATATATTTTATTCATTAGTAAAAGAATATAACTTCGCTTTATTACAAATTAAAATGTAAATTCTTTCTATATCCAAGATCTTGCATAATGACCCCGAACCTTTTATAAGTTTCAAATCTTGGTCATACACCATCCCTGTCAATACATCATATTCGATGTTACAAAAATGCGGAATAACTTAACTTTTCTATCTCCTTGAATAAAATCTTTTATTGATTTCATAATTTTAAATAAATTACATAAGGATTCACTTTATTCGAATTACTGTATAAAATCTTACATCTTAATTCGAAACCATCTATGCATCACATAGTACAACCTTACAATCTTAACATGTATAACACATCGTAATCTACTATCGTATACATCTTCTAGAACCTAAGCATGGTTCAAGAGCATGTATTTAAATAAACAGTATTCTACTTGCAATACTAACGAACTCTATCACGTAGCATGTAACTTTTATCGTGAGTCCTTAACCTGCAAAAGTGGTTATTTGCAAGAGTGAGCTCGACAGCTCAGTAATTCTAACAGTTTTCTTGTATCACGTAGCATATAATAACATATTGAGTTCATGCATTCATAATAAATTAATATTTAATACGTATGTTACTTCTTACATAACATGCATAGAGATTAACTTCCCAAGTATATCATCAAAGATCAACTTTCAATCTCAAACATATCTCATATACATTTCATATATATAAGTCAACATCATCATAGCTATGCAATTCAACTAACAGTTATCGAATTCATATAGCAAATAGGAACTGAAAGACTTGCTTGGTTCGCAGTTTAACAACTACGACTTAACTGCTTATAGATATCTGCACTTCGTGTAAATCCTACACAGTTATATAGTCATGGATTCATACTCGTTAGTTATACATATCCATACATTTCATACGCTCTAAGTATAAGAACAATTGTATATTGTTTTCTAACTAGGTTTGTACAACCTTTATTTCACTTTCCCATCGTATTCTTAGAATAACTATGTACGTATAGGTATACCTTAACCATACATACTTAATATCAACATTCATAAACCCTTATCACACACTCGACTCACTATGTGTTCGACACACATTTAAAGTTTATAGATGTGTGATCTACATCGTTCATAAACCTTAACAAATCTGGGTTTTATATAACCATCATACCAATGAATGTTTAAAATAGCATTGAGACTTTGTCTTATAGCTTAGAATAGTACTATAAGCAAACTACCAAAATCAGAAAGAAAATAAAATGTCAAGACCAACCTGCCTAGCAGCGCAGCTGCGCTGAGGTTAGGCTTGGGACCGGCGCAGCTGCGCTGAGGTTAGGCTTGGGACCAGCGCAACTGCGCTGTCCCCTGGTCAGACCAAACTTGAGCTTTTGGTTTTCTGGTTTCTATTTTTGGTCTTCTAGCATGCATAGGTACTGACACATGACATGCTAGACATCCTTCAATGCACATGCTCATATACAATGAATCTATTTACATATACCTAGTGTATTTCATCTTTAAAACTTGCTCATATAGTGCATGTCACATCTACTAGTGGGGTGCACATACTAATCATGACTAGAGGCATATAAGTCCTATCATGCTTGTACATAAAGTCAGAATGCAAGTAACTCCATGTTTCTCCATCTTACTCTCAAAACTTCCTAAGTTTTATTTTCCAAAATGTCATGCTTAACTAATCATGCAAGGCTACTATGTTCATCATGTATACATGTGAGATGTTATAATAACCTGTTAATAAGCATGTTCATAAATATCTCCATCATATACGCATAACTAGCATCATTTGTTGCTTTAAAACATGTCTAATTCATACTTAAATAACTTTCATAGTGTCTAACAAGGTTTGTGCACATACATGACATCTAAGTGATGCTAAAAGCATTAGCATGTATGCTCAAAAATATCAGAATCTAGTTACACTATAATCATGCAACTAAGTTTGCAAAAAGTTCAAGTTTAACTTTTGAAATCATTACGACTTAAACCATAAATGCTAGTGTAAACTTAACACCTTTAAATTTACATTTCACGCCTATCTAGACCATGCAATTATGCTCACAAAGTCAGAATATAAACATGATATGTATATGTTAAAGTTAATTTCAAAACTTATACTTTCTTTAGTAAATTCTCACCAATGAGATCAAACACGTTCATGCTACATCATGAAACATATATACACATGCTAACATGATCTTCATGCATATCTAGGCCGTACAAATGCGCTTACAAGGTCAGAACATGAACATCAATATAATATGTCAAAGTTCCTTTTAAAACTATAACTTTCATTTAGTAAACTCATACTAATAAGTCAAACATGTACATGCTACATTACGAAACATATATACACATGTTAATCATGTTATCATTCTTGTCTAAATAATATCAACACTTTAGCACTTAGTAGATTGTAACAGAAACTGAAAAATCAAGATCAGTGCCTGGCGCAGCTGCGCTGGGCTAAGCCTTGGGAGTGGCGCAACTGCGCTATCCCGGGTTATCCTTAGACCACAACAATTGGCGCAGCTACGCCATTTTGAATTGCAGGACTGGCGCAGCTGCGCCATCCATGGATAGATTCAGAAACGGCTCTGCATTAGCAGAATGCAGACCCAACATAAAATTTCTCTACGAAATCCATCTTAACTAAACCACATTGTATTACTAACATGTTTACTAACTTATATAACAAGTTGACAACAATCCTTAATCCAACTAACATTAAATTCATGCTTTAATCAAAATTTTAGCAATTTCAATAAATGAAGAACACAAAGGAATTATACCTCTGTTAAGGCTCAAATGATTTGTTAAGCTTGTTAAATTGGACTTCCTTTAATCTCAAAATCTCACCACTGATATATGTATTCACTCTCAATTCACTCTATAATAACTTAGTCTCAGCAAAAATGAAAACAAGAAGGGGAAGAAGCTTTATTTATAGACAATGTATTACCCGAATAATGTAATTTCTCTCCAAATTAAACCAACGGGGAGAAGAATAGCATATAAGATTGAGAAGAGTTGGTAGGAGGGACACTATTGCACCCACCCCCTTCATCATCACCATCATTACCATTCATTGAGTTTGAGGAAATGAGGAGCTAGACTAGGCCAATGACCTATCTCGGTTATTGATGAATTGAGACACAAATTTTGGGACAAGCTCTAATACTCAGCAACTTGGGAAAATAAATACAACACTTAGGTTATATTATATATACACCCACACATAAAAAGTATGCCCATATATATAATAATGTACTTCATGTACATAATTTAGTTAATATTTTAATTGGGCTATTTATAAAATAGTTGGGTATTATTATCCCACCATTTTCAAATATACTCAAATGTTATAATGATAATTAATATCAATTACTTATTAACTCACCATTTAATAATTAAACCTTTAATTGATTTAACTCTACTATTTTTGTCATACAAGACATAATTATATGAACGTTAGAAATTAACGGTCCACAAGTTTACAATAATATTATTCTCAATATTACATTTTATAATTTTTTCATGATGTAATATCACTAGATCTCTTATTTACATGATCTCTAATTATAGTCAATCTATTACCCTCCTATGGACAATACCCAAGGGTCAAAGAAGAGTTGGTGGGTAACTCCACCAACTACTACTATTCATGGTACTTCCTCATCATTTCCCCCACATGGCTCTAGCTTGAACTTCATCATGGTATAAGAATTAGTAATTGAACTAACAAACTCTACACACCAGTGCATGACCTTTAATTATAGCCAAGCTATTACCCTCCTATGGTCATTACCCAAAGGGCAAGGAAGAGTTGGTGGCTAACTCCTACCAACTACTATTCATTGTACTAGCCATTTAGTTAACCATCATTGCTCTCACATGGGCTAACTTGCAAGCTTATATTTAATAACCATTTGATATGATAGGGTCACACATACACCCAATCATATAATCATATAATCCATGTACATTTGATAATACCGAATATAGTTTGATTAAGTATTGTCGCACCTAATTATTATAAACTTTATTATTTCAATTATACTTAACCATTGAAATAATTACTAACAACAATTATTTATTTAATATCCTTCATAAAGTACACATTAATGTACCACACATAACGCATTGTCACATAGGTCCATTTATGTAACTCATGTGACTCATTTCACTTTACCATATAGTTTCCTATATTATATAGTTACCTTGAAGTGTCACACTTAGTTTCATGTAGTTATAACATATAATTACATATCATTGCCCATAGAAATTAATTCACATAATAATACTAATTAATTCCTTTAATTATTCATTTATTAAATTATTTAATGAATGTCTATTCCATCACTTTGCCACACTAGGCATACCTCACAAGCTCAATATTAAGCTAATTCTCAAATTCTCATCTAGGTTTTATTTTTTAACATTTATTTTAATCATTTAAAATCTTATAGATTTTTGGGTTATTACAATTTCACTCATTTGAATCACCATATGGAAGAAATTCTCCAAATGTTGATCAATGAGGGGAAAGTCACAGAATTGTTACCCCAAGTAAACCCTCGATCTAGGAAGTTCAATCCTGATAGGATCTTTCAATATCATTCCAACACTCCTGGTCATGATACAGAAGATTGTTGGGTACTTCGTCACTTAATTCAAAATCTGATTGAAAGCTGTGAGCTGCTGAAAGTAAACCAAGATTATGGTTATCCTACTGAGGGATCAATCTTTCCTCCCATGGCATGGAATTTGAAAGAAATAGTGGCTATCATTTCATGTGAGAAGAATCTTGCCATAACACCCCTAATAATTTGAGGAGAAGGGGACCAAGACGGAAAAAATCTTGTAAAATTGGTTGCGCCCGAACCTCTAATATTTCCATTCAGACCGCAATATCCTGTAGTCAGCTTGAAGAGAGTCCCATAGAACTATGGGAAAGATGAGGGATTAACATCAAACCACATTGCTATTATATCAAAGGAAAACCCGTTTAACCTACCTCAGCGAGTTATAAAGCCAGCCATTAAATCCAAGGGAAGAGTGCCCGAGGAGAAAATTTAAGAATTCCTCAGCAAGATGGGGCATAATGAAGTCAAAGTGGTGCAAAGTTTCAAAGAGGCACCCCGACAGATATCCATTCTGGATTTGGACTTATCTTGGGAAGATCATCGCAAGATCTTAGTGAAAGTACTGGAAGAAGCACATCTGCCAAAAGCGGTAGATAAAGAAAAGTTTTGTCACTTGATAGAGCAAATTTTTAACAGCAATGTGATATCTTTCACTGACAATGACCAACCGACAGAAGGGACTGGTCATTGCAAGTCATTGCACATAGCAGTGATGTCCTCAAGATATGTGGTCGGAGATGTATTGATAGATGGAGGATCATCCCTGAATATCTGTCCCTATAACACACTTGAAAGAATGAAGATCAATCCAAATCGAATCCGGACTAGGACAACCCATATTTTCAGTCAGTATTAAAATAAGAATTTAATAAATAAAATTCTTGTTATGAGATGTTTTGAGATTGAGTAATTAAACATATTTGTTATATATTTTAAAATAAGTGATTTGGTGTGAAGAGATTATGTGTGAATATAGAAGAAATATATATATATATATATATATATATATATATATATATATTGGAAAAGTGAGGTTTAATAGTTAATTTAATTATTGAGAAAATTAAATAAAATTATTACGAAAAGAAAATTAACTGAATAATATTAGTTAATTTAATTAAGTTAAAAATTATATTATGAAATAATATAATTTGATTTTCATGCCTTGATTGGCGATGAAATTGTTATGAATTAAATTTCTTAAATGTGAGTAATTCACTTAATTAAAATAATGAATTAGTGTAAGCCTATTTGTTTTAATAAACGAGGAAGTAATGTATTACATATGAGTGTAATCTAACAAAGTTAAACAAGGAATTAAAGGTACATAATCTAGTTTATATTTCTAGTTTATGTGTTCTTAAGTTTTCTTTTAAAATTAGAGTTTTGGTTAATGAATTTGTGGGTTATGATATTATATATGTTATTAGATATTTATAATTTGATAATGGTAATCTAGAAACGATTTTTCAGAAATAAAATTCATGTATTTATGCTAAAGAAAAGAAATTTGGATTTTGATGGTAACGTGTGTTTTGGTTTACTTTGAGACTAAAATTAATGATTAATTCTTGATAGAAACTTTAAATTGATGGTTGATTGTTGTTCTCCTCTATAAAACGAAAACAACGCAACTTGAACGGATCCAATTAGTTAAGAAATGAATTCGTGGTGAATGATTACGCTAAACATGTTAAAAATATGAAAAATTAGTATAAACCAAGTCCCACGTCGACTAAATTGAGAACTTTACCCTTTTCTAAATCTATAAATAGAAGTCTTGGCCCTTTGTTTCATTCACCAACAATAAGGCCTCCAATTTTGAGAAAGGCTTGGTCGTGGGAGGACTTTTTATAAAGACATCCTTAGTTATATTTTGGCGTCAAATGCGTGGGCAGTTTGTGAAACTCATATTTTCGGGTATGTTTCTTACTTAATTTTTTATATTTTTATTATTTTAAATATTGTATTTAGTTTGTTAGTTCATAGAAGATGTTAAATTTCTGGTAGTTCTATGAATTACGAATCTATAGAATCGAAAACGGACTAAAAATGATTTAGATCGAAGTCGTCGTGAAAGTTTTCGTAAAACATGCTAAACGATGAAAAACTTAGTCTGGGGGACTTTTGAGCCAAATTTTGGACTAATTAATTAATATAAAAAATTATAAATTCTAGGGGGGGTTTTGTAGAGCATGTTACAAGCTTTCCATAGCCTAAAGAATGACCTAATTCCGGTAACGGATGACCAAGTTATGAAGATTTGAAGTATGTGCTTTAAAATAGACAAAATCTGAAAAAGTTGGAAAATTGGCTAAATGGCAGAGCAATTTCCTGCCTCCTAGCGCCTAGTGCGCTGGCCTTAATTTGGGGCCTCTAGTGCACTGCCAAGTGTTGGGCCAAAAGACAGCTCGAACATCCTTTAGTAAAACAAGCATAACTTTTTCATACGAACTCCGATTGAGGTGATTCAGGATGATTCAGAAAGATAACGAGTAGAGATACAACTTTTATTTTCTAAGTTTTTCTATTTGAGGTATTTAGCAGGGGTCAAAATGGCCATATTTGGGACTGATGTGTATTCGGAGGCAATCGGAGGGCGTCAGACATGCACGTATGGAAGTGAAGTGATTTTGATGATAAAAGATATTATTCTGAGTTATAAAACATAAACATTATGAAATATAATGATGCTTAACATTAATTAATGATGTATTAGACATGTTGTATGAGCATGCTAAGCATACACAAGGGAGGCGAATCGGGCGTGTGACAAATGAACGTTGAAACACCGTGTCAAATGTTAACAAACTTAAAAAGTGTTTTTATTCAAATGAAATGAACTTTATAAGATATTGAATGAGGTTAATATAAACCAATATGTAGTCTTAGCAAGACTTAAACACATAATTTGACAGTGTGTGTTAAACAAAAAAGCTAGAGAATTATGAAATGTAAAGTAGAGTTTACTTAAACGATTGCTAAGCGTTGCTATATGACAACTAGTTGATGTGTATGGTAATATATTGTGTATGATTCATGAAATACAAATAATTATAAGCTATTTTTTGGTAATTGATAATCTACGAGCCAAGCAAGTCTTTCAGGCCTATTTGCTTTATGAATTTGGTAACTGATTGTTGTAATTAAGACTGTTGAATGTATGTGAAATTATGAATGATGCTTTATACTATGAAAGTCAATTTATGACTAAGCTGATTGGGTTATGGGACTTAATCTTTAATTGAGATAAAAAGTACAGCATGTATGATGTGTTTAGTTAAATGATTATAATGTATGATCTGAGAATGATATTATGTGCTATGTGATGCATGAAAACTTTTAGATTTGCTAAGTTGTCGAGTTCATTCTTGCAAAATAACCATTTTGCAGGTCAAGGATTAAAGGTAATGATACGTGCTAATTGAATGATAGAGATCAATATCAATTCAAGAAGATTATTTATTCTAGATGAGTAATGTATTTGATGCTTTGAATGTATCATATTTGTTGAGTTGTAAAGTTGAGTTGTTCGATGTATAATAGATGTTGAATTGTGATGTAAGATTTTGTTTATACCTCTGATGAAGCGAATTATGAAATATATTTGATTCAAAGATATGTGAACGATAAAGGTTTTGATTAAGGGAAATGAAGAAAGAAAAATAGAAACATGTTAATTATTCTGCATTTTATTATGTTTAATACCGATTAATGATGTAAAGTTAGAAGTTCGATGTATTGTTAACGGTCGATGTCGAGAGTTGTATTGTATGAATTTTGGGATCGTTACAGTTGGTATCAGAGATGATAGGTTATACAGCTTAGGTAAGAGTACCTTAGGTTATGACCGTAGTGAGGAAAAAAAAGAAAAAAAGAGTAAGAAGTTAAGTTTAAGTTGTGGTACAATCATACTTTTTAATGGTTGATATACGGTAGGTAGGCTAAACAATTCCTTTAGTGAGCAAAGGTTTAATACGAACTAGCAACCGATCTAACTCGTTGTGAAAGACAGTGTAGACGAGAGGGGAAACTAATTTATTGGTTGTTTGTGGAAAACCACTCAGATTATTATATTGAACACTGTTAGAGGCTCGATGTGTACCGAGTATAGAGTTATGAATACGTATGATGAAAATGTGATTCTTTTCACATACGTAGATGTATAGGATGGGTTAAGTCCTAGAAATGTTATAAGAAGAAGATGAGAATGACGAGGAGTAAACTAGAATAAAATATTGAGCAATATGAATGAAGTTAGAAATTCTTAAAGGAAGAATTGATAAATAAACAAGAAGATTCAAAGAAGAATCTTGAAGAGATTTAAAGATAAGAATAAGGAGTTACCTAACTCCAATAATCAAGATGACGAATAATGATAAATAAACAAAGTC
This sequence comes from Panax stipuleanatus, assembly GCA_020205555.1. Taxonomy (NCBI): domain Eukaryota; kingdom Viridiplantae; phylum Streptophyta; class Magnoliopsida; order Apiales; family Araliaceae; genus Panax; species Panax stipuleanatus. The sequence goes on from CM035119.1 coordinate 83,163,610, forward strand.
TATAAGATTAAATGTAACACCCGAGAAAATCAAACGTTTATGTAAATAAATTTTATTTGATTTATTGAATAAAATTTGATTAATTATTTATTAAACTGAGTAAGCTAATCGAAGGTCGTTTTATGACCTAGAGATGTTAGAAATGGTTAGTATTCTGGTTACGTGCTAGAAATAACTGATGTGAATTTATAAGATGAAAATAAAATATTTTTGAGAAAAAGACGAAATAGGCACTATTTATGAAATCCTAATGGTTAGGGTTTGACCCTAAGGGTTAAAGTTTAAGACCCTAAGCCTTTTTGAGAGTTTGAAATGTCAGAATGATATTTTTTCGAAAGATTTGACGGTAATATACTGTGAAAAGTTAAGTTAGCCTAGAAAAGTTTTCTCGGGAGGAAATCATTATTCATCCATTTCTGCTCGGGAATTATTATTGAAATTCCAAGAAACGCGTAATGATAGGATTTCAAGATGAGGTGGAATATGTAATAATATTTCACTTATGGCTCACGAAGTTTTTGCGTGAGGACTTAAAATCCTAAGTGTTAGGGAAATTAAAATCAAAGAATAATTTTTTAAGTATAATAATAAATGATTATTATACGGAATGAATACGCGTATAATACGAGATATTGTACGAGTATAATACGAAGATGATACGTGAATTAAAACGACGTATAATACAAATTTTATACGAAGTAAATACATTTAATTTGAATTAAATATTAACTAAACCCGTGGGTCGAACCGATGGGTAAACGGGTGGGTAAAACCCATGGGTTAACCCATAACCCATGATGACACATGTGGGACATGGGGGAGCACAAGGTGGCCATGTGCTAGCACATGGGGTGACATGGTTTGCATGTGGGAGGAGGTGGGGGTTGAGGAGGTTTGGTCTAAAGACCAAACTACCCCAAACCTTGCCATTTCTATAAATAGAAGGTTTTTGCTAGCCATTTTGGTTGTTTGTTCAATTCCACCAACATAAAGAGAGAGAGAAAAGACAGGCTAGTGCATGCTTTGCTAAGAATCTAGACAATCAAGGAGCCAAGAAGATCTTTGTGTCTCCATACTCAATCACACAAGAACACTTAAGGTATAAAGATAAGGAAACTTTATAAAAATTATTTATATTTCATAATAGAATTGATAGAGAAGTGATTGGTGAAAGAATGAATAATAAGAAGTTATAAGAATGGCTTAATGGTGAATAAGAACCCTAATAAGCCATGCATAATGAAATAATAGGAATTGAATAAGAACTAATGAATAACTTAATGAATTCATGAGAAATTGATTGATGAACATGTAAAACCATTAAAACATAAACTTTTAGGATGGTTAGAATCATTAATAACCAACCATTGGATAAATTCCAATTGGTTTGAAGTAAAAATATCGAAAAACAAAAATTCGGTGAAAGTTACACGATTAGACGTTAATCGTCGAAATCGTAAATTTCCTGGAATAAAAGTCAAAAGTCGTCGTGTGATTCAGAAACGATGGTTTTCAATTACAACAAGTATAATTAGGTAAATAAGACTTGCAAGAGCAAGAACGAACGAATTCGGAGTTAAAACGAAGAAACGAGCGTCGAACGTTCTCGAACGTTTAACGAAAACGTAAAAATGGATGAAACGGTCAATTTTCCACCAACGGATTCAGAAATGAATTTTGATTTGATGGAATCTTAGATCTTAAGATATGTGAACTATTGGCTTTGGAACGAGCCAATTCCGAGTTATAACGATCGCGTTATGAGCTTAGGAATCTCAGAATTTGAAAAACTTATAAAAAATTTCAAGGGAGCAGGGCTAGTGCCGCAGCGCCGCCCAAACCTTGCAAGCTGGCGCTGCAGTGCCAGAACAGGGGATCCAGGTTCTACAAGCTAGCACGGCAGCCCCAGGAATAAGCTTACGCCGGTGCTGCATCGCCCTTAAGGGGAAATATTTTCGACGTTGATATTTTATGTCCCGACTTTTTACATGGTTATTATGGGGCAACTATATAATGAATATTCATGAAGAGAAATCAATTAAAAAAACATGTTTAAGAATGATTTTATGAATTAAACGTTAACAAAACATATTTAAATTTAAAACTCAAAATCCAATAATGTGAACCATGAATCGTAATCAAGTTGTGAGCGTACACTAAGGTTATATAACATGTAATAGGGGTACGTAATGCATGAATGACATCGAATGAAGTTAAAACACATGTAAATTCTATACGAGGTTCTATAATGAGAATTCGATGGGAATGTGGTTAACCTAATGAACCGTTTAGGGTTTCATCCGCCATTGTGCTTCATAATGATCGACGGGAGTCGGTTTACGACATATAGATGTTAATAAGTCGTAATAAACGTTAAATAACTTGAATGAATGTTATTAGCTTAACAATTCGATTAAGTTATACAAGAAGGAGAAGTTAGGTTATACATTGTATATCAACAATGAGTTCTCATTGGTATGATGTATGTTATGCTTTGTAGACGTTGTAAAGACTGAGTAGCGTACATTAAAGGTTTAAGGGACGTAAAGGTAAGTTTTCTGACTATTGTATTAACGTTACGTTATGCAAGTTTCTTAACCTTGTTCAAGTTTGTCTTGACGCAAGTTCTAAACTCTTGTCTATACATTATGGTTGGACAAGTTATCATTATGCATGATCGCTTATGCATAAACTGTTATTGAATAGTCGATGCCATTTAATTCGGCTAGACTAAGACTTAGCATATTTTGGTGGGTTTTTTCACAAATCTTTCCAAGCTATATACAATGTTATGATCCTATGCCAATTGACTATAAATTATTCTCAGGTAAACCTGAGTATGAATAAACAAATGTTTTTACGTCGTTAATTCAACAGGCACGTGAGGTTGCTACCAATTAAAAGTAAACACGTTTAATGTATGAGTGTTGATCAACATAGAGTACTACAGGATAATCAAATGGATGTGCTTGTAAGATATATCGAACTTACGACCTTTGTGCCGGGTTGTTCTTTTCATGAATGAGAACTAAATAATGGTTCATGGTCGTTGATCAACACAGATTTCGAAGAGGCTATAAGTCCTTAGAAATGGTTTTAAAGATATCAAACAGTTATTTTGATTATTCTTAAGTACTTCATAACTATTTTACAGTTATTGAAGATAAAATGTTATGATTCTTGACTTTGTGATTTCAAGATATGTTGTTTAACTTGCTGAGCTATTTATGCTCATTCTTGCTTAAGACTAAATGATTTCAACTAAGAGCGAACGGACCGAAGGATCCAGTAAAGACAAAGGCAAGTCCAAGATGGACAAGTAGTGATCCTTTGTAATAACGTAGTATTAATATTGTAATTATTGATATTATGACACTGAACAATGTAATGGTTATAAGAACTTGCGAAGGGATTTAATAGAATTTAATAATTAGTAAACTAATGCATGTTATGGAAGTTTTTTATTGAATGCATGAGTAGATGGTAGTACCGTGTAGCACCATATCCAGAGTTTGAAGGTACCCGAATTTGGGGGTGTCACAGGTTGGTATCAAAGCCTTAGGTTATAAAACTTAAGGGGAAAAACCTTAGGTTATAACCTTGAGAAGGAAGTAGAGGTTAGAAGTAAGTAAACTCTACCAGCGGTTTAAAGAAGAAAGTAACCTTAAACATATTTAATGTGATATCTGTTGTTAATATTTTGATTGTATACTAATCCAGTTATTTGCGTCTTATTATAGATATCAGGTATTATGGATGTGTATAACGAAGTTCAGGAAATAAGTGAAGAGTCTGTTAATATGGTGGAAGTTGTACCGATGCCAATAGCAGAGGCACCGATAGTAATTCTATAGGAGATCGATCCGGAGGAGGAGGATCCGTCCGAGTACTCTGATAACTTTGACTTCGCGTCATTATTTGATGGTATATCGGAGGAAGAAGTGGAGACAGTGCCGATTAATACGGTACTGCCTACTGAGGAGGTAGAGGAAAATTCTACACCAGAGGAGTCCATGAAGGCTCTATTCATGGAAATATTGGACATGAACGTCCAATTGAGAAAGGAAGTGTGTGACCTTAAGCAAGAGGTTCACGATGTCCAGGAGGACAAGGAAGACATGGAGGTCTTCTGGGAGGTCAAGCACGACGAGATGGTGGTTGCCAAAGATAAAGTCCAGAATCTAAAGCTAGAGGTCCAGGAACTAAAGCCGGAGCTTTTGAACAGGAAGAAAAAGATAAGTCAAATGTCCTATATCCATAGGAGTTCACACGAGGATTACCAGCACCAGATTGATGCGTATCCAGTGGAAGAGGGACAGACTCGACATATGATTAGCCGGGACATAGTGGTCAGTATGGCCGATGCGGATTACTAGAATGTCATGAGGCAGATGTAGTCCAGTAATATGTATAACAGAATTACTAATGTAAATAGTGTGTAGATAGTAATGACGTAAAACGCTCTTTTGTATAAACAAAGGTAGTCTTTTGTAAACCCCAACTATTAAAAAGTAATTGCAGGATGATATTGTAAATGGTTGAAGCCATGTAATGAACAATGTAGTGTTATACTACGAAGAATCATCTTAATATAAAATTTTATTAAAATGCTTGTCAATATGATTGAGTTATTATTTGATTGTTAATAATAACCGAATGAAGAAATAAATAATAACGAAAATGTTTTCGCATTAACAGAAAATGCCGTCAAGGAGACGTCAAAGAAACCTAGAAGAAGAGCCTTATAACGAGGAGGGGCATGGGAATAATAACCCAATGGAAGAGTTTGTGAATCTACTCGCTACGGCTCTTAATAGAATGAGAGATAACGTACGCGCTAATCTTGGGGTAGGTCGTGGGAATACCTTTAAGGAGTTCAAGATAATAGGTTTGCCTGAGTTCTATTGATCTACGGACCCTATAGCTGCCCAAGTATGGGTAAGAGAAATTAAGAAGGCCTTTGTCATTGCAAATATTGGTGAGGCGCAGAAGACTTCTTTTGCGACTTACATGATGAAGGGGGAGGCCAACTACTGGTGGGAGGCAATCCAGGGTAGGGCCGGAACAAACGTGGTTCAAAGAATTATTCTTTGAGAATTACTTCCCCACAAGCATGCAGGGAAGGATGGAGATTCAGTTCTTTGAACTGAAGTAGGGGGACATGACAGTTCCCCAATACGCAGCCAGGTTCAATGAACTGGCGAGGTTTGCTCCACACCAAGTGGACACGGAGTTGTGAAAGGCGAGACTATTTAAGAAGGGATTGAAACCCTGGCTCTATAACTGGATCTCGATTTTCCAAAGTGTTACCTTTAGAGCTATGTTGGAGAAGGCTATTATAGCCGAGGGTGGTAGTGAGGCATTGACCTTATACAACAAGGAGAAAAATAATAAGGCTAAGACTGACGTGTTAGTCAAAATCAAGGGAACAAGTGGGAGTCGCCAGAAGAGAAAGGGTTTCAACTCTAGGAATACCAGAGTAAAGCAGGAGTTTCCATGGGCACACGACCTATCTCATATCCCGCATGGATCCTCTGAAGTACATTTTCAGCAAGCCCATGTTGAACTGTTGATTTTCCAAATGGCAGTTGATCCTCTAACAATTTGACATCATCTATGTGCTTCAAAAGTATATCAAAGGTCAAAGAATTGCAGATTAATTGGCTGAAGCACCATCAGGGAATTTCGAACCCTTGGAAACTTATTTCCCAGATGATGGGATAATGACAATTCAATAGATCCCTCGAGAAAATACAGTCCAATGTTTGAAATTATATTTTAACGGAGCCGTAAACATGGAAGGTGCCGGAGCAGGGGCAGTTCTTGTATCTCTTATAGGAGAACAGTATCCTATGGCCATTAAGTTGTAGTTTGTCAACACCAATAATACAACTGAGTATGAAGGTTGTATAATGGGATTGAAACTGGCCCAATCTATGGGTATCAAACGGTTACTGGTCTTTGGGGATTCTGAGTTGGTTATCAAACAAACCACCGGGGCGTATCATACTAAAGAATTGCATTTGATGCCCTATCATTGACAAGTTATCAAGATAGCCCTGAAGTTTGAAGAAATAACCTTCATCCATATCCCTCAAAGTAGAAATGACTTTGCTGATGCATTGATAACATTGGCTTCCTTGATCCACATATCTGATAGGATTGAAATTCCCGACATCAAATTTGCAAGCCAAAAGGCCTCGACATATGGGAATTACATTGGAGAAGTATCAGATAAAATACCTCCTATCAAACTGCCTTGGTACCATAATATAAAAGAATATCTACAAGATAGATCTACGCCCACCGATGCAAGTCAAGTTGAAAGGAAACGGATTCATAAGATGGCTATGAAATTCTATTTGAGCGAAGACGCACTTTATAAAAGGGATGCTGGAATAGGCCTTTTAAGATACCTGAATAGAGATCAAGCCCAAAGACTCCTAGATGAAGTCCATGGTGGAGTGTGTGGTCCACACATGAGCGGTCCTTTACTTACCAGAAAGATATTGAGAACATGGCATTACTGGATCTCTCTCAAAGCTAATTGTGATGATCATGTCAAACGATGTTATCAATGCCAAGTCCATGGAAACGTTATCCAAGAACCTCCGAACGAATTGCACTGTATGAGTTCATCGTGGCCCTTTTCCATGTGGAGAATGGACGTGATTGGGCCAATAGAACCCAAAGCCAACAATGGTCATCGATTCATCTTCACCATAATTTACTACTTCACCAAATGGGTCAAATCTACCTCATTTCCCAAAGTCACTAAGGAGGTGATTATTGGTTTCATCTGAAACAATGTAATATGTCGATATGGACAACCGGAGGTGATCGTATTAGATAATGCCAAGAATCTAAACAACCAGATGATGAAATAATTATAAAAACAAGTTTCAGATCAAGAATCTTAATTCTGTCATCTATCATCCCAAGATGAATGGTTTTGCCAAAACAGCCAACAAGAATATCAAGAAAATTATGCAAAAAATATTTGGCAATCACAAGGGATGGCCTGACTTATTAATTCTGACTCTGCTAGCCTACAGAACGTCAATTCACACTTCTACTAGGGCTACCCCCTACTCATTAGTCTATGGCATGGAAGCAGTACTCCCAATAGAAGTAGAAATGGAGTCATTGAGGGTGTTAATAGATGCTCAGATGGAAGAACACCAGTGGTTGCAAGAGCAATACCACCAGTTATCTCTGATAGATGAGAAAAGGGCTACAACCATCTGTAATGGGCAATTATATCAGCAAAGGATTGCTCGATCATACAACAAGAAAGTCTGGCTTCGACAATTCAAAGAAAATGAGTTGGTGTTAAAGAAAGTCCTTACCACTCAAGATGAAGCCAAAGGAAAGTTTGCCCCGAATTGGGAGGGCCCATTCATTGTCAAAGAAGTGTTGACAGAAGGAGCCATCAGATTGCAAGAAATGGATGGGAAATAATTTCCCCGACTTATCAATTCATACAGCGTGAAGAGGTACTATGTCTGAGTCACCTACAAACCGCCATTCGGGTCCTGTGGAACAAAAAGAAGAGGCAACAATCAATCAAATCAGGTCTTTACTGCAAAAGCCTGAACTAGGAAAGACCTGATCTCCTTGCCAAGAGTATGTAGGTAGTCATTTATGGCGCGGTCAAACCAAACAAAAAATCGAAAACCCCTCAAACCAAGCTCAACCCAAATAAACACTTTTCAATAGTTCAGGCCAAGCCTGAACTACAAATGACCTAATCTCCCTCAACACGGGAGTACGCAGGCAGCCATTTATGGTGTGATCTAAACTTCAAGAAAAAAAACACACTTTTTGAAAACCAATCCTAAGACACCAAACCTCATATAAAACCTAAATACTATCAAGCCTCCTTGATCAACAAACCCTTCTGAGGTACTCTCCGATATCTCAATGTCAATCCATCAAGGAAAAGCTCATGATACATCAAGACATCAATTCATGAAAAAAGTGATAATCATTCAGCAATGGCAAAACATATCCAAAAGGGAAGTGAATCAAAATATATTTCTCTGCCATATAATACTGTTTAATATATACAATGTATCCTGTACATGACAGAAATGGCTAACGTAGTCTATACAGAAAAATGAAAGCTAGTCTATAAACCCGCTGATAAACGGGATAGCAAGTCCAACATGGCATCCCACTCAGAAGATGGAGGTGCATCTGTGAGCTCTTGCCCTAAGGTCTCCATGCGAGCTAGAAGATCCACAGCCATCTGCATAGAGCTACCATGATCATCTATCAATGCACATATATCTGCAACAATGCCATATGTGTAGGATCTAAGTGCAGTACTATCAGCAATAGAAGCGACTCGGGAAGCTAGAGCCTCATCCCGCTCAACAAAAGCAGCATCCCGGGCAACTAGGGCATCATCTCTCTCAACAAAAGTTGCGTCCCGAGTGGCTCGAGCATCGTCCCTATCGATAAAAAGCAGCATCCCTGCCAGAAAGGGCTGTCAACATCAGCGCTTTAGCCTGATCTCTCTCAAAGGTCATCTGAACTAACAAATCTATAAGAGATGGATCTGCAGCAGTATAAGTGCTCGGGGTGTCACTAACCAAAGCTGCTGTCAAACCAGCAAATAATTCGCCCTCGGTGGTGTTGGGTTTGTAAGATTCATGGACACAATCAAATTGCATAAAAATAGCGGAAGCGTGAAAAATAGAGTTTTAAAATTTTACAAACCATATACCCGGATCATCTTTTATGCGCAATTATCAATTAAACAAAAAGATGGAAATTAGTATCCATACCCTTGAAGATTCTAGCTTCCTCAGGTACGAGTTCAACTCCAAATCCTTTTCGCGATTTACTTGAATCCACCGGGTTGATTCATTCCTTTGATCAACGTTAGCCACCCAAGTGCTTGGTCTCTAGAGGTGATGTAACGACCCCAAAATTCATACAATAATATTCTCCTTCTCGATCGTTAACAATACAACTTTAATATCTCATTACATCATTATTCGATATTAAAAATCACTAAAAATGCAAAATATTTAAAACTTTTATAAACGTTCTTTCTATATTGCCCTAAATCGCAACCTTTACATTACATTTCTTCGATTCAAATCTATATCATGAATCGTTACAACAAAATGACTATACAAAGTCTTTCATAATAAAACAGTATCCATCTACATTTGATAATTCTACTTATAACTCAGCGACATATTTCATTCAAAACATTAACTACAATTTGAAATTGAATATAACTAATATTCTTGAACATTGATCTCTATAAATCACTTAACACGTATCTTTACCTTGCATCCTTGACCTGCAAAAATGGTTATTTGCAAGAGTGAGTTCGACAGCTCAGCAAGTTCTAACAGTTTTCATGCATCACGTATCACATAATAAACATGCTCAACATAAATCTCATAATAATTAAAGTAGCATGGCATACATGCCTTAATTCACATAACAAATATAAAGATTGAGTTCCTTACTCAATCAACATTATTTAACCAAACAGTGTAGTCATAAATTGACTTTGACATTTCATGATTACAACATGTATAACATATCATGCTCGCTTACAACATATATAACATATCATGCAATTTAAAACAGTTCATCAAATTCACGTAGACAAGTAGGAACCGAAAGACTTGCTTGGCTCGTGGATTACCAATTATTGAAAAACTTCTTAATATAATCTGCTTCATGATCCTACATAACTTATCACCATAAGCATCAATTATTAGTCACTTAGCAATGCTTATCAAACGTCTATGTAAATTCTAATCTACACTTTCTGATTTACACTTCGTAATTCTCTTCTATTCACTCGTTTGACACTCGTTGTGAAAATATATGTATAATTATTACATAGCTAATCTTCATCGTTAGTTAACCAATTAATATTAACTCATACCTCAATAACTAATAAGTTAATAATTAGTCACCACGTAATTTAATCACCTCACATAATCATATTATATTTCACATAATTAATCAATTATAATTACATCTTACGTCAATTAAATTACACTTCAAGTTAAACATCATTATATTTACTAACATTCATGTTTTATAACTTAGAACAACATCTATTATCGTTGACAGCACTATACTTGCGTATGTGCATGTCCGACGCCCTCCGATTGCCTCCGAATACGCATCAGTCACAAAGATGACCATTTTGACCCTTGCTAACGACCTCAAATCAAAAACGTTAAAAAACAAAAGTTGTAGGTCTACTCGTGCTCGTTCTGGATCATCTTGAATCTCCTCAATCGGAGTTCATATGAAAACGTTATGGCAATTTTACTAACGGAGGTCAAATTAGTTTTGCATTACAACAACTAAACTACCCCGGACAGCAAGAGTACCTACTGGGGTGGGTCCCCCAAGGCTTAAACACCCGCTGGGGCGGGTCCAAGGGCTGGTGGAGGGGATGGTTCGCGGATTGGTGGAGAAATAAGCCAATTTGGCTTATTCCGTCACACCGAATTCGAATTTTTCCAACATGACAAACATGAAACATGTGACAAACAATATTTTAAGCTTATTAACATGCTCATAACATAAAAATTTCATATAAACACATAATCACAACCAAGATTTCATGGAATTCAAAGAAAAACACAATTTTAAGCATTCTTGACGAAAATTGCTACTATGAATTCATTTTTCACCCAATTCAAGTGATTCCAATTGTAATCACTTCTATTCTTAACATACTAACATAATACTTAATCAGTTTTAACAATAACTCATAATCAACATCAATTTTGATAGTTTCAAAACAATTTTTTAGAAATTAGTTCACATAAAATCACTATGAACCCCGTTCTTCTTGTTTATCAAAATTTCATGAATTAAATTGGTAAAACAACCATATAATTCATATATAATCATGTTATATCACATATTACATATAACTTCATGTTTTCATCAATTCCTTTGATAATTTAAGAACTATTTTCAAGATAACTTCATGATAAAACACTATGAACATGATTTCTCCATGTTCATCCCATCTTTGTGAATTAAAACACTTATACAACTATAAAAATCATATGTAAACATATATATACACATATATATATATATATATATGTACACACCCCATACATATATCAAAATCAAGAGCTTTCACACCAAGACTTTACAAGAGAACTCTAAAACCATGAAAACATAGAAGAACATAGTTTAAAACTTGTTTTTACAACAATTGATTTCTGAAAATCTTTTATGGTATACAATTACATATGAATACAACATATACATATAAGATTCATGATTATACAAGTTCATGAAAACCTAATTTGACAAAAACTAAATACAAAACATCTTAATTGAGTATAAGAGTTAGTATGTTACCTTTCTAGGTTAAATTAGGAGAAAAGATGGAGATGATGAAAGCTTTTCTTTTGGTTTCTCAAGGTTTCCCTTCTTCTTCTTCTTCCTCTTCTTCTTCTCTGTATTCTCTCTTCTTCTCTTAGACTTAGGCCTTTTAGAAAAACTAACGTACTAACTCTTTTAACTTAATGTATATTGTATATACATATGATATATAACTTATATTACATAATGACTCTATAATAATTATAATAAATATAATTATTACAATTAAAATATAGGTTACAACATTTAGATTAAAAAGCCCTAAGGCTTGTTTGGCAAAACAACATTAATTTTTAAAAAAAGTTTTTAGTAGTTAAGGCCTTGTTTGGGTAAAACAGGTTTAAAACAAAAGTAAGGGCCTTGTTTGGGATTAGCAGTTAAGGCCTTGTTTGGGAAAAAGGTTTTAAAAACTCTTTTAACTTTTTTAATAGATCCTTTAACACACATTCTTAATGTTATCTTTTAATTAATTAAATCTTAACATTAATTTAATTAATTAAAAGTTTAACATCAATTAATCACATAAAATTATCACATTATAATTACTTGCTAATTATAACTTCATGTAATACTTACCACATCACTACATCTAATTTAATTATCTCAATTAAAATAGAACTATAACATAAAATCATTACATATTAATTAAATTAAATATTAAACAATCATTTAATTAATATAATACACGTAATTATATTACTCCATATTAATCACATAATCTCAATAAATAATTCAATTAAAATATTTATTTACTTCAATAAATATTAAAATTAATATTTAAATTCTCTTCACACCAAATTACATATTTCACAATATATAAATATATACACATACTCGTACTTAAACATCTTAAAATAAGAATTTTATTTATTAAATTCTCATTTATTAATTCTTAAAAATCCGGGATGTCACAGGTGATCTACTAAGAAAAGAATAAGAATTCAAGAAGAAGGGTTGTGACGAACAAGATTTTTGTAATTTAATTCGAATATTTATTGAATTAAATAAATATTTTTTGATGATTTAATTATTGGGTTAAATAATTAATTGATGAATTTATGGTAGATTAATTTAATTATCTGTGTTACATTGATTAATTAATGTGGAGAATTTTATAATTCAAAGTATGAATTTAATTGAGCTTATTTGATTAAATAAATTATTTAATAAGCATAATGTTATTCTAATTAATTAGAGATTTAATGATTTGACATAATTAATAAATGAGAATTTTAATTATGTGATTATGTGATTTAATGCGGAATTGTTCTATTTTATTTAATGGATTTAAATAAGATTATCTGATTTATGAAGATGTGACGTTAAACTATATAATACGAATGTAATTAGAATAAAGGAAAAGAAAAAGGAATAGGAGTAGCCAAACATGGCCTTATTGGGAGTTGGGCAGTTAACCCATTATGGGATTAACTGACCATTACTACGTCAGTTTTATATATATAATTATACGTATATTGTATTACACCTTATATATAATATACATCAGTTTTATACAACATAAATATATATATATATATATATATCAGATATCAGATATATCATATTCATATTTTTAGAGAGAAAAAGAGAGAGCGTTGAGAGAGAAATTGTGAAGGAATTGGTGAATTGAAGAATTCTTTATAATCATCCTTGTATCATCTTCACAGATTAGCAAGGGTAATCTCTACTCTTTAGTTTTCAATTTTAGTTTTCAAAATTTTTCCATTAACGTGTTTTAGAGTTCTCTATAAAGAATGATTTTTATGATTAACTTAATATATGATCATATATGTGTATTATATGTTTATAACATATTTTATATCATATATTCATGTGTTAGTGTAATCAATTTCATGAAAACATGTTTTAATCAGAGTTTTATGATTTACAGAGCATGAAAAGTATGAAGAACACGTATTTGGCCTTTATATACAAATTATATGCCATGAATTGTTTGTTTAACTTAAAATTTACAATAGATTATGATTATACATTTTAAAACAAAGAAAACAAACTTTGAACCGACGGATTCGTTGTTATAACGAATCCGTGACGATGAATTTCGTATTTTTCTGCAAAACTTTCAAAAACACCAAGGACAGTGAATTTATGTGATTTGATTTGGGTAATTACATAATATAAAGTGTTAAAAGTATGTTAAAATCACTATATGATGTTTCTATGAAGTTTATGCTTCATCAAAATCACTATACTAGTTTGATTTGGATTTATTTGGCCTAAACTGTCAAAAATTGTGAACCAAAAAATGCACCAGCAGGGGGCTCTGCCCCAGCGGGTCCTCATAGGCATAAAGCCCCACCCCAGCGAGGGTGGGTGTTGTCCAAGACCTTGCTTGGTGTCCGAGAAAAGTTTTGAGACTGTTTTGACGTCCTGTAGTAAAATAAGCATAACTTCTTCATACGAACTCCGATTATAACGATTCAGGATGATTCGAAAAGAAAACGAGTAGACCTACAATTTTCATTCTTTAAGTTTTTTGATTTGAAGTTGTTAGTTAGGGTCAAAATGGCCATATTTGTGACTGATGCATATTCAGAGGCAATTAGAGGGCGTCGGACATGCACGTGCGCAAGTGTAGTGCTCTCGACGATAAAAGATATTGTTCTAAGTTATAAAACATGAATATTATGAAATATAATAATGTTTAACATTAATTAATGATGTTTTGGACAAGTTGTATGAGCATGTTAAGCGTACGCAAGAGGGACGAATCGGGCGTGCGACGAATGAACATCGAAACGTCGTGCCAAGTGTAATACTATGCTATGAAGTACTTGATGACTTGACCAACATGCAATACTATGCTATAACATGTTATTAGCACGGATTATATGATTTGAAGTTCATGTTCATAAACTAAGTTGTTGACATATATAAGATAATGTGAAGGTTCAAGTTAACAAAATAAGTGCGAACTTGAATATTGTGATTGTGAAACTTGATTATGATTGTTTAAAGGATTATACCTATGTGATACGCATATTGTGAATTCATACTTATGTTATGTGATTAGTTAATAAGTTATCACTTGGAACCAAGTTGTAAGTTGAACTTAAATGAAAAGTTCAACAATTGAACATAGAAGTTATGAAACTAATCGACATCGTATGCATAATGTAATGTGTAGGACGTTGAGGAATTGAATTGTAACTATAATTGTAGCTTGCGGATGAGGCAAGTATTCTATCCCTAACTTATTATCGTTAAACAAGTTTCTTATTTAAACTCTTTAATTGAATAAGCGTTCTAATCCTTATTCTTATGTCAAGCAAGTTACTAAATTCAAAGTTTACTTTTATTGAGCAAGTTTTCTATTCTTGAAATACTATCATGATGCCAGTTCTTATACTTGTTAATCAAGTTGAGATTCCATATGAGATATTATAATACCTTTAAAGCATGATTTTAGTTATACAATACTTATTCGAGTGTATACTCTTGAGAAGTTATTATTCAATTTGAATATCGTTTATTGTTGAACCTTGTAAGACTAGCGAACCCTTATTGATTCGACTAGTCCATAGTTGATGAGCGTTCTAAATTCTAGAACGGTTATTGAGTTTATCCAAACCAAACTTCCTTTGGTACGGACTCTGATATCAAACTAAGATAAACAACTTTTTTGATAGGGGATTGATGATGCTTTAGCGTTGAGATATTGTGCACAGTATTGGTACTAAGGGCTTATCCCCTTAAGTACGAGAAGTAAAGTCCATAGTCTATAACTGTTAAAGGAGTAAAGGTAAACATACTTGACAGCCTAGGACATGGTTCAAGGTCTTATGACCCTCAGATGTAATTTTGATTCTCGATTATTCATTCTTGATTCAAAAGCCGTGTTTTCTCCATTCAAAAGTCTTTGATTCATTCGCAATTTTTTATATTGTTATATTATAATACTTGTGGAAAATCGTACTCACTCTTGCATAATAATAGCATTGCAGTTAAGAACGAAAGGTCCGACGAGCCTTCTACTAGCAAAGGTAAAGGCAAGGTCAACAAGTGATGAAGACTTATTGTTTATTTGATATGTTTATATTTAAGACTTATGTTAAAGTTGTGTAAGACTCATTATTTGTTTACGCTTCTGTATTTGAGATTTAAGGTTTGTATGACCTGGGATTGATGTATTTATGATTCAGATGTTGTAACCCCATAAGGGGAGGTTTTATTTCTATCTATTTAATGGTGTCATTTAATATGGGTAGATAGACATATGATATTTGTACAGTGAACACCAAATCCCGTGGAAATTGAAGTACCCGGATTTGGGGGTGTCACAGGTTGGTATCAGAGCTGTAGGTTATGAACCTTAGGTGGGGAAAACCTTGAGGTAGTAGCCTTCGAGAACATAGTAATGATAACTCTTATCGAGTTCTAAGAAAGATAATAATTAACTTATGTGCTATGTGCTTATACTTATATACTTGCAAGAGTATCGATTAGCATCACTTAATAACTAAGACTTAAAATTTGATTTGTCAGGATGTCAGATGTTGGAGGATCCAGTCAGCCTAGGGATGTTGTACCCCGAGTGGCTATTGAGGAGGAGCCCCGAGACATTCATACAGTTTGGGAGCAGTTAGTTCGACGAGAGCCATCTCCTTTGATCACAGTTATTGGTCGGGAGCATGAGCCGATGTTTGAATCAGAGGAGGACTCTGAGGAGATTGAGATTCAGGCTGAAGCAGTCGAGGAAGAGGATGAAGACCCTGAAGAGTTCCCACCGAACTCTATCAGTGCTAAGATATACGATGAACTGTATGACCATAACAAAGAGTTACGGGATACTATTCAGGAGCATGAGCCAGTTTTTGGTCATGAGAATTAATGTTTTGATAAGTTAAGTTTATAATTTAGTATAGTCGTAGTCTGTAGTGGTATAGATATAGCATCTGGGCAAAACGATTCCGTTAGAGAACGGCGGTTAATACGAACTAGCAACCGATCTAACTCTTTGTGAAAGACAGTGTAGACAAGATGGGAAACTAGTTTGTTTGTTGTTTATGGGAAACCACTCAGTATACTATATTTAATGCTGTTAGAGACTCGAAGTGTGCTAAATATAACAAAACTAAAGAACGACATTAAAAAGGAAATCAGCGAAGTATGTCATAGCAGAGAATGCAATTGATAAGGCCCAGGATCGGGTAATGAACTATCCAGTTCAGTTTAAGGATCTACCTTGGTATATGCTAGATCGCAAGATAAAGTCCCGCATTATGGAAGAAGATAGCAGTAAATTTGTTCAACGACTTAGTAGGTCGTGATAGGAACAATTTGATTATGTGGATATTTATTTAATAGTTAATAATGTAAATTCCGATGTGCTTTTAAACAGAGGAATATTCTGATGATTTAAATCCTGTAGATTCTTTATCTCGGGATAGTTGATGTAAATAGCAGTGATGTTATCGTATTATGTATAAAACTTTTGATTAAATTAAATATTAGAGTTATTTGAGATGATTTTATGTTAAGTGATTATGTTAAAGTATTTAAGTTAAGTCTTAAATATTTAGAGAATTGAATAATAATTTAATAAGCGTATATCTTAATAGAAATATGCCGTCGAAAGGATGCCCTAACCGTCGACCAGCCCAAGAAAGGTCAACGAATAACAACGACGCCAATGCCAACGCGAACCTTGTTCAGCAGTTGGTGGACTTGTTGTCAGGAGCAATGAATAACCAGCCACAAGCTCCATCGATTACGTCATTTAAAGACTTTAAGGCATTGGGACCATCAAAATTTAAGGGAACCATGAACCAAATTGAGGCGCAGACTTGGGTTATAGAAATGGAAAAGGTTTTTGACGTTGCTAGAGTGAGTGAAGATCAAAACACAGCTTACGCAACGATTATGTTAAAGTCAGAAGCCAGCTATTGGTGGCTAGTAAACAAGAAACGGGGAGGACAAGGTGCGATAACTTGGAAAAAGTTTAAAGAAATATTTTTCGAGATGTACTTCCCAATAAGCTCACAGAACCATATGGAGGTACAGTTTCTGGAGCTAATGAAAGGTGACATGTCTGTGCCAGACTATGCTGCGAGATTTAAAGAGTTAGCTAGGTTCGTCGCATACCAACTGCATACTGATGAGAGGAAGGCTAGGAGATTGAAACATAGACTGAAGCCCTGGTTGTATAGAAAGGTGTCGATGTTTCAGTTGAACACCTTTGCAGAAGTATTGGAAAAGGCTATCATCACTGAAGGAAGGAGCGATGCTATGACCAAGTACAATCAAGAGCTGAAGAAGGAGAAAAGTGAAGGTGAGGGTAAAAATAAGGCTAGTGGTAGCAACACTGGAGGAGGTAATAGTCAAAAAAGAAGGGGGAGAGATAGCACATTGACCAAAAATCAGCAAGGAAGCTAGAAGAAAAGGATAGAAGCATGTTCGACCTGCGGGAAGAATCACCTAGGGGTCTGTATAAAAGGAAAAAGAGTTTGCTACAATTATGGTCGGGGAGGCCACATAAGACCTAACTGCTTTAACCCTAAGAAGGGCGCCTGTTTCACATGTGGATCAAAGGATCATCTGGCAAAGAATTGCCCTAATAAGGTGTCAGTAGGGGTAGGAGCAGGAGGAAACATGGGAAGCAACAATGGCAACGCCCTGACGATTTCAAAACCAACCGTAACAAATCAACCTACCGCCAGAACATTTAACATGACAGTACAGGATGCTGTGCAGTCTCGCGATGAGGTGTCAGGTATCATTCCGATCAATAAAGTTAATGCTTATGTATTATTTGATTTGGGTGCTACTTGTTCATTTATGTCCGATGACTTTGCTAAGAACTTAGGATTACCTAAAGATGAGTTAGAATACCCTATGAACGTAGAGATTGAGAATAGGGAAGTGATCCCTGCTAAGTACGTACACAAGAACTGTAGGGTGGATATTAAGGGTAACGTGATGAATGTAGATCTTATTCCGATTAGACTTGGGGAATTCGACGTCATTCTGGGAATGGATTGGTTATTCAATTATGGGGCTGTAATTGATTGCCAAAGAAAGTGTATTACCTTTTGACTCTATCAAAGGTTATGTTTTATGGTAGCAAGTTGCCTAGACAACCGAGTTGTTTGACGATGATGCAGGCCAGGAAGTTATCGAGACAAGGCTGAATAGGATATTTAGCTTACATATTTGATAGTCGTAAAGAGAGCCCAAAGTTAGTGGATATCCCGATCATGATAGATTTTGTTGACGTATTTTTGGACAATCTGCCACGACTTTCGCCAGACAGAGAGGTTGAGTTTGTGATCGATTTGGCGCTAAGAACGGCTCTAATATCGAAGGCACCGTACCGAATGGCTCTGATAGAGATGAAAGAATTGATGGTACAACTAGAAGAGCTATTGGACAAGAAGTACATATAACCGAGTGTATCGTCGTGGGGAGCGTCGGTGTTATTTATGAAGAAGAAGGACAGGACGATGAGGCTCTGCATCGATTATAGAGAGTTAAACAAGGTCACCATTAAGAATAAATATCCATTACCTTGAAGGGAGTGAGATACTTTTCAAAGATTGACCTGAGAAGTGGTTATCATCAGCTAAAGGTGAGGCCAAAGGATATTCCGAAGACAGCGTTTAGGACTCGATATGGTCAGTACAAAATTTTGGTAATGTTATTTGGTCTAACGAATGCGCCTGCAGCTTTTATGGGCCTAATGAATGGAGTGTTCAAGCCATTTTTGGTCAAATTTATAGTGGTCTTTATCAACGATATATTGGTGTATTCGAAGACCAAGGAGGAACATGTAGAGCACTTGAAGGTGACATTAGAGGCGTTGAGAAGAGAGAAGTTTTACGCCAAGTTTTCAAAATGCGAATTTTGGATTGAGCGAGTACAATTTCTCAGGCATGTGATTGATAAGAACGAAATTTCGATAGATCCGTCCAAAGTCGAAGCTGTGATGAACTGGGATCAGCCGAAGACGCCATCGGAAGTAAGAAGTTTTCTTGGATTGGCAGGTTAATATAGAAGATTCATTCAGGACTTTTCCAAGATCGCAACTCCGCTGGCGAATTTGACTAGGAAAGCTGTGAAATTCGTTTAGACGGAGAAGTGTGAGGAAAGCATCCAAGAACTTAAGAAGAGGTTGAGTACAGCACCTGTGTTATCTCTTCTGGATGACACAATAAATTTTATGGTTTATAGTGATGCGTCGCATAAAGGACTAGGCTGTGTGCTTATGTAAAACGGTAGAGTCATTGCGTATGCGTCACGACAGTTAAAAGATTACGAGAAGAAGTATCCGACCCATAACTTGGAGTTAGCCGCAGTGGCTTTTGCTTTGAAAATCTGGAGATACTATCTCTATGGGGAGAAGTGAGAAATATATACAGACCACAAGAGTCTGAAATATATTTTTACACAAAAGGATTTGAATTTGGGCCAGAGAAGGTGGTTGGAATTAATAAAGGACTATGACTGCGAAATCTTATGGGTAAAGCAAACGTTATTGCCGACGCTTTAAGCAGAAAGGGTCGGGAGAAATGGATGACATTGACTGCTCAGGAAGAGCTAATTTCAGCGATAGAGAAGCTGGAATTAGAAGTGAGGTATCCTATGGAGACCGAAGAAAAGCTATTCCAGATACAGGCTGGTACAACTCTATTAGATAAGGTTAAGGAAGCTAAACTTTAGGACGAAGATTGTGAGACGGTAAGAAAGAAGATATCTGAAGGAACCGAACCGAGATTCAAGATAGACAGTGAGGGACTGCTGAGATTTGAGAGCAAGGTTTAGGTACCGCCAGTGACAGAGATTACGGAGGAAATTTTGAGCAAGGCTCATAGTTCACGGTATTCGATTCACCCCGGTTGTACCAAGATGTATCAAGATCTTCGACAGCATTTATGGTGGCCGAATCTGAAATGAGATGTCGCAGCGTGTGTTGCAAAGTGTCTAACATGTCAAAAAGTGAAAGCAGAACATCAGAGGCCGAGTGGATTGATACAACCTTTAGAGATCCCAGAATGAAAATGGGAACATATTACAATGGATTTCGTGGTTGGCCTTCCGATAACTTAGAAAGGCTACGATGCAATATGGGTTATCGTTGACCGATTGACGAAGTTCGCACACTTCCTTCTGATCAGAATCTGATTCAACTTAGACCAGTTAGCAAGGTTATATATGAAAGAGATTGTTTCGAGGCATGGAGTTCCAGTTTTGATGTTTTCGACCGAGATCCGCGCTTCACATCAAACTTCTGGAAGCGACTACAGGAATGCAAGGGGACGCAGTTGAGAATGAGTACGGCATATCACCCTCAGACTGACGGGCAGAGCGAAAGAACGATTCAAAGATAATTTCGAGGACCAGAGTTGGTATAACAGACAGCAGAGATAGTCAAAGTAATTCGAACAAGACTGGTAGCAGCTCAGGATAAGCAAAAGAAATACGCCGATCCACACCGTAAGAATGTTGAGTTCGAATCTGGTAGCTTTGTATTCTTGAAAGTCTCTCCCTGGAAAGGAAAGATCAGATAAGGTAAGAAGGGAAAATTGAGCCCGAGGTTCATTGGACCCTTTGAGGTTCTGCGAAGGATTGGAGAAGTCGCATATGAGGTAGCCTTACCTCCAGTACTAGAGAATGTCCACAATGTCTTCCATGTTTCAGTTTTACGACCCTACAAACTCGATTACAAACATGTGATTGAATATGAACCCCTACAATTTTAGAAAGACTTATCCTATGAAGAAATTCCTGTTCAGATTGTTGACAAGAAAGAGCAAGTTCTCCGAAATAAAGTTATACTTTCTGTTAAGGTAATTTGGAGGAACCACAATGCTGAAGAAGCTACGTGGAAACTCGAAGAGCATATAATGAAGAATTACCCATAATTATTTACTTAATTTATGTGTAAGCGACTCTGGGGATAGAATCTCTATAAGGGGGGAGAATGTAACGGGACGAAATTTTTAATTGAACCGTGATTCTGGGGACAGAATCCTTTTAAAGGGGGAAAGACGTGACGAATAAGATTTTTGTAATTTAATTTGAATATTTATTGAATTAAATAAATATTTTTTGATGATTTAATTATTGGGTTAAATAATTAATTGATGAATTTGTGGTAAATTAATTTAATTATATGTGTTACATTGATTAATTAATGTGTAGAATTTTATAATTCAAAGTATGAATTTAATTGAGCTTATTTGATTAAATGAATTATTTAATAAGCATAATGTTATTCTAATTAATTTAATAATTAATTAGAGATTTAATGATTTGACATAATTAATAAATGAGAATTTTAATTATATGATTATGTGATTTAATGTGAAATTGCTCTATTTTATTTAATCGATTTAAATAAGATTCTTTGATTTATGAAGATGTGGCATTAAACTATATAATAAAAATGTAATTAGAATAAAGGGAAAGAAGAAGGAATAGGAGAAGCCAAACATGGCCTTCTTGGGAGTTGGGCAGTTAACCCATTATGGGATTAACTGACCATTACTACGTCAATTATATATATATATATATATATATATATATATATATATATAATAATACGTATATTGTATTAGACCTTATATATAATATACATTAATTTTATACAACATATATCAGATATCAGATATAGTATATTCATATTTTAAGAGAGAAAAAGAGAGAGTTGAGAGAGAAATTGTGAAGGAATTGGTGAATTGAAGAAGTCTTTATAATCATCCTTGTATCATCTTCACAGATTAGCAAGGGTAATCTCTACTCTTTAGTTTTCAAATTTAGTTTTTAGAAATTTTTCATTAACGTGTTTTAGAGTTCTTTGTGTAGAACGATTTTTATGATTAACTTAATATATGATCATATATGTGTATTATATGTTGATAACATGTTTAATATCATATATTCATGTGTTAGTGTGATCAATTTCATGAAAACATGGTTTAATCAGAGTTTTATGATTTATAGAGATTGAAAAGTATAAAGAACATGTATTTGGCCTTTATGTACAAATTGTATGCCATGAATTGTTTGTTTAACTTAAAATTTACAATAGATTATGATTATACATGTTAAAATAAAGAAAACAAACTTTGAACGGACGGATTAGGAGTTATAATGAATCTGTGACGATGAATTTCGTGTTTTTCTTCAAAACTTTCAAAAACACCAAGAACATTGAATTTATGTGATTTGATTTGAGTAATTACATGATATAAAGTGTTAAAAGTATGTTAAAATCACTATATGATGTTTCTATGAAGTTTATGCTTCATTAGAATCACTCTACTAGTTTGATTTGGATTTATTTAGCCTAAACTTTCAAAAATCGCGAACCAAAAAATGAACCAGCAAGGGGCCCTGCCCCAGCGGGTCCTCATAGGCATAAAGCCCTGCCCCAGCGGGGGTTGGTGCTGTCCAGGACCTTGCTTGGTGTTCGAGAAAATTTGCGAGACTGTTTTGACCCCCTGTAGTAAAATAAGCATAACTTCTTCATACCAACTTCGATTAAAATGATTCAGGATGATACGGAAAGATAACGAGTAGACCTACACTTTTCATTTTTTAAGTTTTTCGATTTTAAGTACTTAGAAAGGGTCAAAATGGCCATCTTTATGACTAATGCGTATTCGGATGCAATCGGAGGGCGTCGGACATGCACGTACGCAACTGTTGTGCTCTCGACGATAAAAGATGCTGTTTTAAGTTATAAAATATGAATATTATGAAATATAATGATGTTTAACATTAATCAATGATGTTTTAGACAAGTTGTATGAGCATGTTAAGCGTACGCAAGAGGGACGAATCGGGCGTGCGACGAATGAACATCGAAACATCGTGCCAAGTGTAATACTATGCTATAAAGTACTTGATGACATGAAGAACATGCAATACTATGATATAACATGTTATTAACACATATTATATGATTTGAAGTTCATGTTAATAAACTAGTTGTTGACATGTATAAGATAATGTGAAGGTTAAAGTTAACAAACTAAGTGCGAACTTGAATATTGTGAGTGTAAAACTTGATTCTGATTGTTTAAAGGATTATACCTATGTGATACGCATATTGTGAATTCATACTTATGTTATGTGATTAGTTAATGAGTTATCACTTGGAACCAAGTTGTAAGTTGAACTTAAATGAAAAGTTCAACAGTTGAACATATAAGTTATGAAACTAATCGACATCGTATGCATAATGTAATGTGTAGGACGTTGAGGAATTGAATTGTAACTATAATTGTAGCTTGCGCACGAGGCAAGTATTCTATCCTTAACTTATTATCGTTAAGCAAGTTCCTTATCTAAACTCTTTAATTGAATAAGCGTTCTATTCCTAATTCTTATGTCAAGCAAGTTACTAAATTCAAAGTTTACTTTTATTGAGCAAGTTTTCTATTCTTGAAATACTATCATGATGCCTGTTCTTATATTTGTTAATCAAGTTGAGATTCCATATGAGATATTATAATGCCTTTAAAGCATGATTTTAGTTATACAATACTTATTCGATTATATACTTTTGAGAAGTTATTATTCAATTTGAATATCGTTTATTGTTGAACCTTGTAAGACTAGCGAACCCTTACTGATTCGACTAGTCCATAGTTGATGAGCGTTCTAAATTCTAGAACGGTTATTGAGTTTATGCAAACCAAACTTCCTTTGGTGCGGACTCTGATGTCAAACTGAGATGAACAACCCTTTTGATAGGGGATTGATGATGCTTTAGCGTTGAGATATTGTGCACAGTATTGGTACAAAGGGCTGATCCCCGTAAGTATGAGAAGTAAAGTCCATAGTCTATGACTGTTAAAGGTGTAAAGGTAAATATATTTGACAACCTAGGGCATGGTTCAAGGTCTTATGCCCTCAGATGTAACTTTGATTCTCGATTATTCATTCTTGATTCAAAAGCCGAGTTTTCTCCATTCAGTAGTATTAGATTCATTCGCATGTTATTATATTGTTATATTGGTATACTTATGGGCAATCGTGCTCACTCTTACGTAATAATAACCTTATAGTTAAGAACAAAAGGTCCGACGAGCCTTCTACTAGCAAAGGCACGGGCAAGGTCAACAAGTGATGAAGAATTGTTGTTTGTTTGATATGTTTATGTTTAAGACTTATGTTAAAGTTGTGTAAGACTTATTATTTGTTTACACTTCCGCATTTGAGATTTAAGGTTAGCATGACCTGGGATTGATGTATTTATAATTCAAATGTTGTAACCCCGTAATGGGAGGATTTATTTCTATCAATTTAATGGGGTCATTTATTATGGGTAGATAGATATATGATATTTATACAGTGAACACCAAATTCCGTGAAAATTGAAGTACCAGAATTTGGGGGTGTCACAAGGGTGTTTGGCTAAGCCCTAGTTTCCTTCTCTCTAGAAAAAGAGTAATCTCCAAACTCTTGAAATTAATTGTCAAACCTTTTTCCATAATAAGACTTTCTTATTTATAGATGTAGGCAACCCTCTTAAACAATTTAAGATTAGAGTTTCATATTAATTAATTAGGCTTCCCAATCTTATTAGGAATAATTAATTAAACACTTTTAATTAATTAGCCTCCTAATATTATTAGGAATATATTTGAGAAAGTATCTTATTAATTAATTTCCAAACTCCTTTAAAAATTGAATAATAATAATAATAATAATAATAATAATAATAATAATAATAATAATAAGACTCCTCTTATTAATTTATATTTAATATTTCAAAAATATTAAATAATAAATATTAAGCTATTTAATTTATTCTATCACCATAGATAAATATATGATATTTGTATAGTGAACACTAAATCCCGTGAAAATTGAAGTACCCAGATTTGGGGGTGTCACAAGGGTGTTTGGCTAAACCCTAGTTCCATTCTCTCTAGAAAAAGAGTGATCGCCCAACTCTTGGAATTAATTGTCTAACCATTTTTCATAATAAGACTTTCTTATTTATAGATGTAGGCAACCCTCCAAAACAATTTAGGATTAGAGTTTCATATTATTAATTAGGCTTCCCAATCTTATTAGAAATAATTAATTAAACTCTTTTAATTAATTAGCCTCCTAATCTTATTAGAAATATATTTGAGAGAGTTTCTTATTAATTAATTCCCAAACTCCTTTAAAAATTAAATAATAATAATAATAATAATAATAATAATAAGACTTCTTTTATTAATTTATATTTAAATATTTCTAAAATATTAAATAATAAATAGTATGCTATTTAATTTATTCTATCACCATAGATAAATATAAAATATTTGTACGGTGAACACCAAATCCCGTGAAAATTGAAGTACCCGGATTTGGGGGTGTCTCAAGGGTGTTTGGCTAAACCCTAGTTTCATTCTCTCTAGAAAAAGAGTGATCTCCCAACTCTTGGAATTAATTGTCTAATCTTTTTCTATAATAAGACTTTCTTATTTATAGATGTAGGCAACCCTCCTAAATAATTAGGATTAGAGTTTTATATTAATTAATCAGGCTTCCCAATCTTATTAGGAATAATTAATTAAACTCTCTTAATTAATTAGTCTCCTAATCTTATTAGGAATATATTTGAGAGAGTATCTTATTAATTAATTCCCAAACTCCTTTAAGAATTAAATAATAATTATAATAATAATAATAATAATAATAATAATAATAATAAGACAGCTCTTATTAATTTATATTTAATATTTCTAAAATATTAAATAATAAATATTAAGCTATTTAATTTATTCTATCACCATATATAAATATATTATATTTTTATAGTGAACACCAAATCCAGTGAAAATTGAAGTACCAGGATTTGGGGGTGTCACAAGGGTGTTTGGCTAAACCCTAGTTTCCTTCTCTCTAGAAAAAGAGTGATCTCCCAACTATTGGAATTAATTGTCTAATATTTTTCCATAATAAGACTTTCTTATTTATAGATGTAGGCAATCCTCCTAAATAATTTAGGATTAGAGTTTCATATTAATTAATTAGGCTTCTCAATCTTATTAGGAATAATTAATTAAACTCTTTTAATTAATTAGCCTCCTAATCTTATTAGGAATATATTTGAGAGAGTATCTTATTAATTAATTTTCAAACTCCTTTAAGAATTAAATAATAATAATAATAATAATAATAATAATAATAAGACTCCTCTTATTAATTTATATTTAATATTTCAAAAATATTAAATAATAAATATTAAGCTATTTAATTTATTCTATCACCATAGATAAATATATGATATTTGTACAGTGAATACCAAATTTTCGTGAAAATTGAAGTATCCGAATTTGGGGGTGTCACAAAGGTGTTTGGCTAAACCCTAGTTTCATTCTCTCTAGAAAAAGGGTGATCTCCCAACTCTTGGAATTAATTGTCTAACCTTTTTTCATAATAAGACTTTCTTATTTATAGATGTAGACAACCCTCCTAAATAATTTAGGATTAGAGTTTCATATTAATTAATTAGGCTTCCCAATCTTATTAGGAATAATTAATTAAACTCTTTTAATTAATTAGCCTCATAATCTTATTAGGAATATATTTGAGAGAGTATCTTATTAATTAATTTCCAAACTCTTTTAAGAATTAAATAATAATAATAATAATAATAAGACTCCTCTTATTAATTTATATTTAATATTTCTAAAATAATAAATAATAAATATTAAGCTATTTAATTTATTCTATCACCATAGATAAATATGTGATATTTGTACAGTGAATACCAAATCCCGTGAAAATTGAAGTACCCGAATTTTGGGGTATCACAAGGGTGTTTGGCTAAACCCTAGTTTCCTTCTCTCTAGAAAAAGAGTGATCTCCCAACTCTTGGAATTAATTGTCTAACCTTTTTTAATAATAAGACTTTTTTATTTATAGATGTAGGCAACCATCCTAAACAATTTAGGGTTAGAGTTTCATATTAATTAATTAGACTTCCCAATCTTATTAGGAATAATTAATTAAACTCTTTTAATTAATTAGCCTCGTAATCTTATTAGGAATATATTTAAGAGAGTATCTTATTAATTAATTCTCAAACTCCTTTAAGAATTAAATAATAATAATAATAATAATAAGACTCCTCTTATTAATTTATATTTAATATTTTTAAAATATTAAATAATAAATATTAAGCTATTTAATTTATTCTATCACCATAGATTAAATTAAATACACTTAACTTATTATTATGATTATGTCATTTTCTTCTTAAATAAATATTCTTCCTTTTATGGTGCGACCCTTTAGGTTCTCCATATTAAATCGGTTGCGAATAAATCAATTAGAACAATTCTAATCTTATTTAAATAAATAAATTAAACTAATAATTTATTTAAATAAATAACATTTATTCTACAATAAGGATAAGCCTCCTTAGCGATCAACGACTTTCCAGATAATATAGATTTCAACATTAATTATAAAAGAACCTGTGAGTTAATAGTTATCAAATAATTCAATCCTTCCACCATACAATGTCTCAGTTAAATATAAGACATGGAATTATTGTCAAGTCTTATTTTATTTAATTATATGTATTTCGATTCCAAAATACACAACTCTAAATAATGTAAATTAGAAACTTCTTTCTAATTTCATTCTACATTGACCAAGGATTCTTGGGTTGTCATTTATCGAATCACATAGGACATATCTCTTCTTTTACTATAAGTGGTAGATTCTTTATTGATCATTTATTATCTCCATATATAACTTATTACACCCAAGCATATCCTTTGATATACGCTAAGGGTCTTAAGGGACATTGTAGACACTCGAAATTTTACTTTCTTTGTACTAACCTTGCAGAAGGGCAAAAGCATAATTTTACTTCGGAGACAACCCCAAGGTAGGGCAAAAGAGCCAGGTCATCCTGGAGATGACCCCGTGAAAGATTCAAAGGACCAATGACGTCCGAACATGTAGTGAACCGAACAAGGATTGCCAAGCTGAGACAGTGTCCGTCGGAAACCAACTTAGTAAACCTCAAAATGCGTGCCATCGACGATAAATCAGCTAACTGCCGTCGGGAACCAGAAGATACTTCCCCGCTATTAGCATCATCTTCCCGGACCCCAACGCAGTCAGACTCGATTGGATTCCGCCACATTCCGCACAGACGCTCCGAAAGCTCGGTCTGCGCAGGTCAAATTCCTCTGAACCGGGACCACAGGAGCACGCTTTGAGATGGCAGGCCCCACCTAGCCGAGCCACATATATATATGCTGTTAGCCACACACATGTATGCGACTGGCACGACCAGGTTATAACCCCTACACTAGTTCATTTAGAATGGAGAGAGATATAATTTTAGAGAGAGAAAGACATTCTAGAGAGAGAAGGGCTCGGGTGGAACATAAAAACACCAACTTGAAGCTTATTCATCTCATTTAGCATCTATTTGAAGTCCCGGGAGTGTTCTACGTTGACCACGGGAGTTAAAACACTTGTTCACGCGTCCCACAAGGTGAGAAAATGCACTTTCTAGCTTCGTTCTTTGTAAACGTTGTTCAAAATACGAAATTGATGATATATCTTGTTTAAATCTAGTTAATCTTGTTGTTTATAAGCATATTGTGTAATAGTTGATAGATTTTACTGTTCTATCAGTTATATTATGCTTATTGTGTTGTAAACCGAGTGCGGAGGCTAGATCTACCTAGATTTAAGCCGAATATAGCCTTTGAGAGGTTATTAAGCATAAAGGTTTAACCCGTGTGCTAGATCGGTTTAGATCCATGGTATATCTACGTATTTATTTCTTTAAATGGTCCCGGTTACCCCGTATATCCCTAGATTTGTATCTAGAGGCGAAAGGGGACTAAAATTGCTTGAAATGGTGATTTCAACCGATGAAATCATCTAATATCAAAGCCGAGGACATTGTAAATATGTATTCTCATATAAATAATGTGAGCCTAAGAATTCCGGTGTTAAGATCCCCGAATGGATCCCGACTTGATTTTCACGATGGACCGATTATTACGATGTAATGTTTAAATATTCGGATCTTGAAGACGAGCTCGAGGGGTTAGTCCCGAGAGGTCGGATTCAGGATCCCGTGATAGTAAAAGCTTGAATTGTGGGTGCTCGGTTTCATCGAGATGGCTTTCATGCCCCTTTTTGATGTTTACACGCATATCATCAAAATAATTTCTAATAAAACCACAAAGAGTTTTCAATCATAATAAAACGATTCGGGGTAGATCACCTTATGAAAGATAAATAAAAGGAAGTATCGAAGTCCTGGATTCCTAGTCGGGCAAAGGACTTGAAAACTTTGCTTTCTAAAACATCATTTCAATCCATATATCTTGTTAAAAATAAACTTTTTATCAAATCAAATCCTTCGTACCTAGGCGCAAAAGAGGTACATCACTACTTTCAAATAACCCTAAATAAAGACTTAGAATAAAAATTAATTAAAGCTTTCAAAATAAAACACACACATACACACACACATTTATACACAGAAAATCAATAAGATGCGGTACCGTGTTTTCATTGGAGTCAGGGGGTTCCTAACACCTTCCCCCCGCTTACCCTAGCCCTCGGATTCCATGAATCTTTGGTTTCAAGACTAATCTTTCGGAGTCACGCATTGGACCATATTGCGAAAACTATTAAAACTTGGTTGAGTTGGTACATCCATTTAAACCATACCAACTGGCGACTCTGTCTCATTCGGTCCAATCATCAAAATTAAATCAATCTTTTCAAAGTCATCGACACTTATGTCGGTACCGCTTTTCTAAAATATTACCCTTTAATAAAATCCATAGACATAGCAAATGGAAAAGGGTAGATTAAGCTCAAACAAAGGAAAGACGAAAATCAAAACCAAAGAGAAAAGACCTTTAAAGAAAAAAAGAAGATTTTTTTTCTCGGCGTCGACAGGTGGCGACTCTGCTGGGGATTAAAGAGGGCTTAGGCTGTGTGTGATAAATGTCTTGATCTTTCAGCATTTTTGTATTAATGCCTCACACAATATATTAGTGCTTCGCACAATGTCATCATATTACATGGGGTGAGGATGTGAATGTATGTTGTGTGGTACCTCCATTAGGAGGCAATCCCGTTGGTTATTTATTATTGGACTCCTCTGGGTGTTTCCATTGTGAGGCTCAGGAAAGGCACCACTCAGATCCGCTCCAATTGAAAAATAGATGTTTTCATCAAGTAAATTGCGAAGATCTGGGAACCAATTTCAAAAAGCCCGTGAGAGTAACCCTAAGATAGGTTAACCTCCGATAAACAAAACGCTTGGTGTGTCTCTTCATGCCCTATTCAATCTTTCGCATATATAAATGGCCATCATCTTGTACTATCATTTGTACATCCTTCTTATCCTATCATCAAGTCGACTAACCCTTTGTTTCACAGGAAAAGATTAAAAAACTATTAAACTGATGCATAGCATGTCATGCATCCTTGTCCACTAATATCCAGTCTAAACTAGATATCAATTTTGTGCAGATTGGTCCTAGAACTCGATTTTGAGCCAAAAAGGCCCGTTCACCACCGTTCAAGATGGCTGAAGAAAGCTCATCTGAACCCATACCTGTATCTCGAGATGAATTCGAGGAGTTTAAGAAATAAAACCAGATGTCCATACCTATCTCTCCCCTCGATGTGGAAGTACCCAAGGAGGCCTCGATCCAGAAGATGACACGGGAAATCATAGACCTCCAGGAGGACAAAGACACTTGAGATATCAGGAGAAAGGTCAGGCAGATGGAGGACACTATCCAATTTATGAAGGGGACAGGATCCAATGGGAGACTGAATTATTCGGACCTGTGTATTTTCCCAAAAGCAAGATACCCGGATAAGTTTCAAATCCTAGAATTCAAGAAATACAATGGGTTAGAGGATCGCTATGCTCACTTAAAAGTCTACATAGGTGAACTGGTAACCTACGCCGAGGATGAAAACCTCAGGATGCAACTATTCTAGAAAAGCCTTACCGGTGAAGCTCGAACATGGTACGCTCGAATAGATAACTCCAAAGTCAGAGGTTGGGAAGATTTGGCTCATTTGTTCCTCAACCAGTATAGTTTCCAATCCCAGATGGCACCTGATCGCTACCAGGTTACCAAAGTAAAGAAACTGAGCAATGTGTCATTCAGAGAATATGCACAGCGGTGGAGGCGAATGGCAGCCCAAGTTAACCCACCAATGGATGAAGGTGAGATGGTCACGACTTTCATCGACATACAAGAAACCCCGTTCTATGAGAGAGTCCTCGACGGGTTAGGAAAATCCTTCTCCGAAATGATCAAACACAGGGAAACTGAGGAAATGGGTTTGAAGTATGGAAAAATTAAAGATCTCACTGCCTTGGAAGCTGTAGCCGAGCACATACAGTCGGGAAACTATACCAGCGCTCCCAAAAGAGCATCGAAAAGGAAGGAAGAAGATGTCTCTTTGATATTGCAAGGACAAGCTACCAACAAAGGCCCTAACTCGTCTATCTAGAAGAAGAACTCTCATCCTATGAATTCCCAAAATCCTACAGCATTGAAGGTTGGGGAGAACAAGTCACTCCTTTAGGGGACTCTTTGGAGAATATATTAGTGCTATTAATCGTCCAGAAGAAGATCGTTGAGCTAGCTCCACCTTCTGATCAAAACGGAAGGCAATTTGATCCCAGCATGAAATGCGCGTACCATTCCAACTCACCGAGGCATAATACTCAGGAATGTTGGACTTTAAAACACAAGATTCAGAACTTAATTGACAACAGGGAGATTATAGTCAAAGCACCAGAGCAGCCGAATATCAACCATAACCCTTTGTCCCAGCATACCGAGGAAGGAATCAACATGATCAGTGCCGGAAGCAGGGAAAACCGCAAATACCTGAGGAAGATGGGAGAGGCACCCTCTGCACATAACCTTGTATTATGGGGATACCCCGAAGAGAAGTATGGGGTGGAGAAAAACTTGGCCTCGATTAAAGCGCGAGTCGATCAGTTGGCAGAGTTGGTCGTATACCAACATCATTTAACCCGACAGTTAAAAGACCAAGTCCTACTAAGGCCAACCGACACGATATCCATCCAAGATGTGCCAACCTCAAGAAGGGATCGAATTCGCTGTCAAGAGCAGAACAAATTGACAGAAAAGATGGCCAGAGAAGCTAGACTTCAGAGCCGACGAGGATTTGCCGCCAAACAAAAATTCGCCGCCCCTTTGAGGAAATCCAAGGAGGAAATTCTCTGCACCTTGATCGAGGAAGGTAAGATCATGGAATTTTTTCCACCCCCAGATCTGCGATCAAAGTGTTTTGATCCTTCAAGATCCTGCCTCTACCATTCAAATGCTCCTGGACATGCTACGGAGGAATGTTGGGCCCTGCGACACTTAATTTTGAATCTGATCTAATCAGAAGAGCTAGAACTTACGAATAAATGTGAGGTCTTCTCTGAGGAAGAGATAATCTACCCTCGAGGACCAAGGAATTTTGAGGGAATGGTAGCTATTATCCTTTGCATGGAAGGAGTATCTGGCGGACCCATAATCATAAAAGGATTATCTGAGCAGAGAAACAAGACGACTCTTGAGATACCGGTGCCTAAACCCCTGATGTTGGCTCTTTGGCCGCAACTCCCAATTCTTAGCCTGAAGAAGGTACCCTGGAATTACGGAGAAGGCATAAAATTGGCACCCGATTATACAACTATCGTACCTAAAGAGAATCAACTTTACCTCCCAGGGAGTTTGTTGAAACTGAAAACTAAAGTATTAGGGAAAGTGTCAACGGGAAAGATTGCAGAATTCCTCCTTAAGATGGGGCACGTCGAAGCAAGGATGGTGAAGCAGTTGGAAGTGGAATCGCATCAAATCTCCATTCTGGATTTAGTATTGGCTTCTGACGACCATCGTCAAATTATAATCCAAGTATTGGAGGAGGCACACCTGCCCAAAACCATTGATACTGATAAATTCTAGCACCTGATTACCCATGTATTGGACAGTAATGTGATATCATTTACCGATAACGATATACCGGCCGAGGGAACTGGGCATTGTAGACCATTGCATATCACTGTTGTGTCATTTGGATTCGTGGTAGGAGGCGTGTTAATCAACGACGGATCATCCTTAAACATCTGTCCACGGGATACTCTGGATAGGATGAAGATCTACCAAATCGGATTCGGGAAAGCCATGTAGTGGTGCGAGCATTCGACGGATCAAGAAGGGATACAGTTGGGGAAATTGAACTTCCTGTAGAGATTGGCCCATTCACCTTCAATATACCTTTCCAAATCCTGAAGATCATTACCGGATATAATCTATTGCTGGGACGACCATGGATCCACATGGCTGGGGCTGTTCCTTCAACTCTTCATCAACAATTGAAGTACATTGTCAATGATAATCTGGTCACTGTCAGTGCAGAACCTGATTATCCTATCCACAATCAGGGAGATATGCCCCTTATCAACGTGAAGGAGGGTATTGAGCCCGCCAGTTTTTAAGCCTTCGAAGTAAGCAATCCACGATACCACTCGGTGGGTGCGCCGACATTAATTCCCCAGATATCTCCTGAAGTGATGGAAGTTGGCCAAGAAATGCTTTCTAGAGGACATCGACTAGGCTGAGGATTGGGGAGAAATGGCCAAGGAATCAAGAACCCAATCCACCACGCAGTTGGGAAAAGATGGATTAGGATACTCTGGTAGGTCCAAACATCATAATCCTAACAACCACATGCTAGTTTGCCATCTGGTTCATCTCAAGCCAGACCTCAGCGAAGCTGAATTTCAAGAGACATTGAAGAAGGTCCCCATTATGATCTCAAACCTCTTGATCCCTAAAGTCAATCAAAGCGGATATAAGAAGATTGGTGATGAAGAGCCTCTAAAGGATGCTGCTTAGATGTCCAAAAATAAGAAGTTTCTGGATGAGATTCAGTTGCAATTTGTGAGCAGCTTCTGCCTTTCTAAAGATGACCTGAAGAAATCTAATAGGGCAGACCTGTCGAATGATCAACCCATCCTCCCGGTCCTTAACTGGGGAAGTGTGAACATACCAAAGGAGGATCCAGAAACCAGTTCCAAATCAGTTATGGTTATCTTGGAAGATGCCAACAACTCCAGTAACATGTCCATCTAAGCTATCCCCCAGGATCTGACTACCAGTAATTGGACGGTCACCCCTCAGATCGTCCGAAAAGGGTAAAACCAAGAAGTGATCCGTTAACAGGGGAGCTTTACCTTTATCTATATTTATGTCTGTTTTATTTTATCTGCAACTTGTTATTTCCTGTTGTCATATCAACTGCTGAATCCTTTTGTAATTGACAACCGTTTGTATATATTTAGCAATCAAATTTTTTGTCTCAAGTTTCGAAATTTGAGTATTTCTAGCCATGTCCATGACTTGCCAAATTTGAGTAATGATTACGATTTTGATATAGAATTGGACTTTGACTTGATGGGGATCGAGCAAGAGGAAGTGGATGATGACGAGGTGCCCGAGGAAATCAAAGCATGGGTCGAAGATAAACCTAAACCCAACCTTGATCAAACCACCACCGTAAATATCGGAACCCCTGACAATCTCCAAGAGATACAGATTGGAACCAATCTCCCCTCTAACTAAGAAAAAGAACTAATCAAACTACTAACCCAATTCAAGGATGTTTTTGGATGGTCTCATGAAGATATGATAGGTCTATCCACCGATATAGTTGTCCATCATCTACCAATCAAAGAAGGCTTCAAACCAGTCAAGCAGAAATTAAGATGGTTGAAACCAGAATGGAGCCTGAAGGTCAAAGAAGTAATTATCAAATAGTTCAAAGTGGGAATCATTATGGTATCAACATACCCTGAGTGGTTGTCCAATGTAGTCCCAGTGCCGAAATTTGGGGGAAATGTGTGAGTATGTGAAGATTATCGAGATCTTAACAAAGCCAGCCTTAAAGATGACTTCCCAGTGACGTTCATCCACGTGTTAATTGACAATACGACACAGTTCAAAATATATTCTTTCGCTGATTGCTTTGCTGGATATCATCAGATTATAGTTGCTGAAGAAGACAGGGAAAAGACCTCCTTCATTACCCCTTTGGGAACATTCTGTTATCGAAGACTAGCTTTTGGCCTTACCAATGCTATTGCTACTTATCAGAGGGCCATGATGACCTTATTTCATAATATAATGCATAAAGAGATCGAAGTGTATATGGATGATATCATCGTGAAGTCCAGAGAGGCCGATGACCATTACACCCATCTACGGAAGCTATTTGAACGACTCCGCAAATTCAATTTGAAGTTAAATCCAGCGAAGTGTGCTTTTGGTGTGATATCCGGTAAACTCCTGGGATTTCTTGTGAACAACCGGGGCATTGAGTTGGATCATGCCAAGATCAAAGAAATCACGGAGATGCCAGAGCCAAAAATCGAAAAGGAAATCCGAGGCTTCCTGGGAAGGATAAACTTCATCAGCTGGTTCATATCGCAGTTGACAGCAACCTGTGAACCTATTTTCAAATTGTTAAGAAAGAACACTTCAAGAAAATTGAATGAAGACTGCCGAAAAGTTTTCGCACCATCCAGAAGAGGTTGATTGAAGCACCTATCTTGGTACCCCCAAGGGATAGAATTTTGCTATTCATATATATCTCAGTCAATTCCAATGCTATGGGTTACTTACTGGGGCAAAAGGATGTTATGGGGAAAGAAAGGGCGATTTCTTATCTCAGTAAATGTTTCAGTTACGGAGAGCAAAAATACACCCTGATAGAAAGAACCTGTTGTGCATTAGCTTAGGCAACCACGAGGTTACAGCATTACCTACACGGCCATACAAATTATCTCATCTCTAGGATGGATCCTTTGAAATACATCTTCAGCAAGCCGATGTTGAACTGCCGGTTATCCAAGTGGCAGTTGATCCTCTAATAGTTCTACATCGTCTATGTGACCCAAAAGTCCATTAAAAGGTAAGGGATTGCGGATCACCTGTTGGCCGCACCAGTAGGAGGTTTTGAACCTTTGGAAACCTATTTCCTGGAGGAATAAGTGATGACTATTCAACTGACCAGTAAGGAGGATCGAGGTCAATTCTGGAAAATGTATTTTGACGGCGCATCAAACACTGAAGGCACAGGAGCCAGGGCAGTTCTGGTATCCATCACAGGAGATCAATACCCTGTGGCAACCAAGTTGCATTTTAAAAATTCCAACAATACTGCAAAATACGAAGGATACATTGTGGGGTTAAAACTGGCTCAATCCTTGGGAGTTAAACGATTAGCGGTGTTCGGTGATTTGGAACTAGTCATTAGACAGTCCACCGGGGCCTACACCACAAAGGAATTACATCTACTGCCTTACCATCGGCATATTCTTAGGTTGGCAGCAGAGTTTGAAGACATTGCCTTCATGCATATTCCCCGAAATCGAAATAATTTCGCTAACGCACTGGCTACATTAGCTTCATTGGTGAACCTATCAGCAAGAAAGGGAATGTCTGTCACCACTTTCACTATATAAAGTGCACCATCATACGAAAAAAATGTAGGGGAGATATGGGATGAGATAGCACCTACTGGACCACCTTCGTACCACCACATTAAAGAATATTTGCGAGATCAATCAACCCCTGAAGGAATGAGTCAGGCCGCGAAGAAGCGAATACAAAAAATGGCCATGAATTTCTACCTAAGTGGAGATGCTCTCTACAAGAGAGACCCAGGTGTAGGCGTTTTGAGATGTCTAGACCAAGATCAAGCCCAGCGACTTATGAATGAAATACATGGTGGGGTATGCCGAGCACATATGAGTGGACCCCTGCTTGCCAAGAAAATTCTGAGGACGGGACATTACTGGATATCCATCAAAGAGGATTGCGACGATCATGTCAAGCGCTGCTATTAATGCCAGATCCATGCCAACATTATTCATGAACCCCTGAATCAACTACATTGCATGACATCACCATAAGCTTTTGCCATGTGGGGAATGGATGTGATAGGACCAGTTGAGCCTAAAGCCAATAACGGTCACTGATTCATCTTCACTATGATCGACTACTTTACTAAGTGGGTTGAAGCAGCTTTCTTCCCCAAGGTCACCAAGGAGGTCATCTTTGGTTTCATTAGAAATAACGTTATTTTTCGGTATGGACAATCCGAGGTTATCATATCGGACAACGCAAAGAATATGAATAACGAGATGATGAGGGAACTGTGCAATAAGTTCAATATCAAACACCCCAATTCAGTTATTTATCGTCCAAAAATGAACGGTACAGTGGAAGCTACTAACAAGAACATCAAGAAGATAATGATGAAGATGTCGGCAAATCATCGAAAATGGCCTGATCTGTTGCCATTAACCCTACTTGCATACCGAATGTCAACTCGAACCTCGACAGGGGCAACACCCTACTCCTTATTTTATGGCATGGAGGTCGTACTTCCTGTCGAAGTGGAGATGGAATCACTGAGAGTGATGCTGGATTCCCAGATAGAGGAGATCAATGGATACAAGATCGATACGATCAGTTATCCCTGATAAATGAAAGGAGGGCTGCAGCTATCTTCCATGGCCAACTATATCAGCAGCGAATGTCCCGATCTTATAACAAGAAAGTGCGACCTCGAGAATTTAAAGAGCGTGATTTGGTACTAAAGAAGATCATTCTAAGACAGGATGCAGCTAAAGGAAAGTTTGCCCCAAATTGGGAAGGACCCTTTGTTGTCAAAGCAATCCTATCGGGCAGAGCCTTGAAATTGGAGGAGATGGACGGTGAGGAATTCCCATAATTGATCAATTTTGATTCGGTGAAACGGTATTATGTCTGAGACCCCTTTCATTTCAAACTGGAATACTTTGTTTTGATAAAAAAGAAAAGAAAAAAAGAAAAGAAAAAAGAAAGAGAAAAAAAGAAAAGAAAAAAAGAAAAAGAATAAAAGAGAAAAAATGTATCAAGTCTAGTTTTCAGGTCTGAGCCTGAACTACGAAAGACCTGATCTCCCATCTGTGGGAGTACGTAGGCAGCTATTTATGGTGCGGTCTAACCCTTGAAAAAAATCAAAACCTTATCTAATCAAACCAAAAACATCAAAATCCCATCAAACCAAACCCAAACCCAAATAAACCCTTTTCAACTATTCAGGCCAAGCCTGAACTACGAAAGACCTGATCTCCCCTCTATGGGAGTACGTAGGCAACCATTTATGGTGCGGTCTAACCTCCGAAAGAATCCAAACACTTTCACCTTATATCCTCAAAACCAAAACATTAACCTATACAGAAACCAAAATATAACATAAACCCTCCCAATCGACGGCTCATGCGGAGAGGACCTAGCGACATCTCAGCATCATCCTGCTGAATCTAGCGCAAATATGACAAGACCAGTTCTATATCGATATAACAAATCATGAAGCGAGAATGATAACAGTGTACAAGGCTAAACATGCTCAAACAAGGGAAGTGAACTGAACTTATTTTTTTTATATATACAACTGTTTATAATACAAAAGTTGATTCTAACCTATGACAAGAAATAATAACAAAGTTTGTACAGGAAAATAAGATAAGACTATAAATCGGCGGTAAGATGAGCCAACACAGCCAAATATCCAGCAGTCTCTGCGGTCTGAGGAACATCTTTGAGCTCGTGTTCCAATGCCTTGACACCTCCCAGCATCTCGGCTGCCATGCGATAAACGCCCTCCTGACCCTGCACTATGCCCTGTACGTGAGCAATGAGTCCATCTGCAAAAGTCTGGGTCGTATCTCTATCAATGAGCATCTCTCTCAGTGATAGCAGCATCCCGACCAGCTACGGTGGTATACATCAGAGCTCGAGCCTGGTCCCTCTCAAAGGTCACCAGGTGAAGCTGTCTGTCTATCGCCTCCATGGAAATTGAGGCCAAATGCGGGACAATACTAACAAGAGAAGTTGTCAACTCTGAAATAGAGCATCCTCAGTCGGAGATATAGGATCCTCAATGGGCTCCTCAGCGTCAGTAGACCCACTATCATCCACGAATAAAGATCTTGTATCAACCTGGTCCACGGCGTTTGGTGCCAAATCCGACTCTAGCCAAGTTGAGTACTCTGCGGATCGGCCCGGATGACAGTCTCTAAACTTCGCTGTCTGTCGATGGGACCAAAATCCATAAACTGGAGTTAGATCAGCCTCGATAACTGAGCAGACGGAGAAGCAATAATCCTCAGTCCCCTCAAGTGCATGGACCTTCTGGTACTGATCAAACTGGCCCATCACTGCCAAAGGATGATATGTCGTCACCTGCCTTAAACTAGCTAACGGGAGGAAATCCAGGTCAGCTACATGGGTGGTGAAACTCAGAAAGGAGCAGTAACCAGAAAACATAACTATAGAAAAAGGATCCTCAATGGCACCTAGAAATGAAGTCCATAACGCCCCATCGATGTAGGAAGCCGGGCAGTATGAATAAACTCGTGACAAGCCATGTCCAAAGTAGAACCCATGACGATAAAGCCGACCGATCGGTCTGAGACGCGTCATGAACCAGATATATAGGAGCACGGGGCTACCTTTGAACTCTTGATCCCCAATAGCACGGTAGATAGAAGCTGTTATCAATGTCTCTACCAAGATAAGGGGAAGTATGGTGAAGTAATCTCTAAGAGCCTTGACAGCCATCGACATCGCCACATCGAGATGGTCAGCATAGAATGGCATATATAGATATGCTATGAGGCACATGACTAAGGCGCCCACTCAGGTAGTATGCCATCTCTCATCTGAAATGGCAAAATCTCCATTATAGTCGGCAAAGCAGTCAGCAGATCCAAAGTGACCTATCATAAAGTGTATGGAAATAATGTGGCTACCACCCACCTCGGCCAGTACAACTGCCGCCCTCCTTAGTCCGGTAACCGTCATAAACTGGCACCGCATATGGCCCAACGCCATCCGAGCACATGGCCCCTCCATCGACAGTCCAGAAATGCGACCGTACTCCTCTAGAGTAGGAGTTAACTCGTCCGAGCCAAACCAAAAAATGTGGCGCTTATGAATCCAATAACTAAGCATCCTATCGATAAATCCCTCTGGAACCCGAAAGGACAGCAGAGATAGAGAATGGCCTAGCATGCGACTAACTGCGATACGGTCAGCATATGGCCACTGGTCATACCAAACCCTCAAACTGGTAGCTATATGTCTAGGTGGAAGGTGATCCAAGCGCACAAAAGCAGAGGAAGCCATCTGTAAAAACTATGTCAATAAGACCATACATGGGTCAATCTCTAACAAGTGATATCATACATAGATATCGGTTAAATACATAAGTTTTATATACATCACTGTCATGCCTATGATACTTGTGAAAATTAAAAAATAAAAAGTACAAGATACTGGGGCACAAATGCCCAAGGACTAACAAAGACCTAAGGGATCATCACGATGTCAAAGCCATCCAGGAAGGTGCTAGAATCATCGAACTAATCGACCTGGGGCAAGTCACTTGGGGTGGGAACATCCTGCTGATCTGGGCGATAAGGTTTCTCCTGCATATCAGGGTGACACCTAAACGGATCACCTCCATCCTGAGAACCACCAGCATTTGAGGGTCCAGCCCCATGGGAACCACCAGTGCCTGATGGTCCAGCCTCGTGATCCTGAGCAGCGAAAGTACTAGCTAAGGAAGGGTCCACACCCATATGACGACAGTACGTCGACAACTGCTCTAGTTAAAATCTCAAGTCAGCTATCTGAGTCTAATGAGAGGGTTCCTGGAAGCATGATATCCAGTTCTTCATCATAAGAGACTCTGGAACCGTATCTCTAGGAACTGGGTAGCTCGGGTCAGAGATCCTATCATGCGTGGACCCCACCAAGTGGTAAAGTCCTCAGACGTGATAGGACCATCTAAAAAATGAATCCCATCATACCCAGTAGTGGGAATCGCTGCCTCTGACTGAGATAGAGGCCAGAATCGCTGAGCTGGAGGAAGAAAAGGAAGGCGAATCTCCCTAGTGATGCATTAAAAGGCGCATTCCCCGAGGTAGAGCTCCTAAACTCCATCAAATAGCAAAAGAATCCGGCGAGTAGATAGATGATACTCCAGCCCTATCGGGAAACCATCCTCAGATCCCTCAGATAAGTGCTCTGCCGAATTAGGGACCTACAATATATCAAAGGCCGTCAATGTCTCTAACAGAAGACGAGCATGGGTAAAGCCCTCTGCAACCGGGACCTCCGACAGAGTACGTTGATGCCATCTACGTCCCCGAGGATAAGTGTCCAAGCCCAAGACAGAGTTAGGGCGAAGACCAAGACAGTCTCTCATAAGCCCAGAACTGTCAATGCAAAGAACCCAACTTCAACCATGAGAAGAGAAAAACTAATCAAAATTCAGACAAATGAAAGTCAGTCAAAAGGACTTACCAGAAGAAACGGGTAAAATCCGACCCAGACATTGGTAACTCCCTCGGATCGAAGGTGCATCCTGTGAAGGAAGAGAGCGAATGTAAAAGATCCCCAATCGTAGTCCCCAATGCGGTCTACATCACGAACTGCCCCTACCAAGCTAAAGTGAACGGTGGAGGAGTTGTTCATAATAAAACAACCCCTCATGATGGTCAGGAATAGACACCGCAAGATACGATCCCTTTCCCTCAAATCGGCGGCAACGGCTGCTGTAGAGTGCCTCGAGCAGCATCGACGCTCAGGCATCCTGACCGAATACTACAGGCCTTGAAGGCCCACACCTGAGAAGAAAACCCTAAAAGGGTGCGCACTGTGGTCGAAGTGATGCCCGTCTCCAACGGCACTCTGGCTTCGGTAAACTCCAGGCTTGTGATGTACCTCCAATCCATGGGAGTCATCACAACCTCGCAGTCCAGCAGATGGAGAGACTAACTTTGATGAAACCATCGCTCTGACAAAGCTCGTAAATAGCCCCAAGGGCAGCGACGGGGAACAATGGTGAAGAAAGCCTCAAATCCCCAAGAATCTACGATCGCTCGGTACTATGGATGTAGCGAATGATACAAAAAGTATATGCTGAACCAGTTACCCCTGGGCTGGGTAAACTCTTGAACCTGCACGACCTTAAGGTTAAGAAAATCGATTATTGACAGAGAAGAGAAAGGAAAACAAATTAATGTAAAAATCATGTACCTCATTCGCCTGCAAGTGAATAGAGGGATGGAGGCTCAGATCCGTACCCAGCAGATCAGGGATAACTACCTCAATGCCGGGAAGAAATTGTGGTGCAGCAATGGGCTGAGGCTGAATCTCAGGCTCAGGAATGTCCTCCTCGTCCAAATGAGGATGGTCCTTAACCAGTGGGCATATAACGGGCTATGTCAATTGCTAAACTCGCCTACTAATCCCTGGAATGGGAACATCAGAGGGAGCTCTCCGTCGGTGAACTCCAGATGAAACTCGATGGGATGAAGAATGGCTAGGCCCTACGGAATCCATATCTAAATAATGAGTTTGTAGGAATTAAAGCGAAGTCAGGTATATTCCTGTCTTTTTCAAATTTCAAATTTAATCCATGAAATATAATTTAGGTCATCACATTATACATGTCCTACATGTGCCATTATATGTGTACATCATTTTTACTCGCATCCTAGCATATCTACATATACATCTAGGACCTTGACCTCCGATTCATAAAATAATTTCGCCAGAGTCTCCTCTATAAAGTGGACTATCTAAATGCCTAAAGCATACATTAAATCACCCTATGAGGGTGTACCATCACAGCCAAGCAATAAAATATTAATTCAAACTGTTATTCTAACACATAGCTATAATGCATGTCTAGATTAACCGATAAATGATAATATACCGCATCCATACGGTCTATAAGATGATACGTAAGCATGCATTGCATTATAAACATGTTCATCAAGCTATCTATGTATACATGTTAGATATAATGCATTTAAGGAAAGAAATGCGGGTTTTCACCAATGAAAACGCAAAAAATGGAGTCTATACGTTACCCGTAGTATGTAGAAGAGATGTACGGGGTCGGATCGCTCCAAATCAAGCCGGAATAGAGTAAATTGGAAGAGAGGCTCGGATTTTTTAGATAGAATACGAGAAAACTCAAAGTGAATAAGTGAAAGTGAGCCATCCCGAGGGTATAAGCCTAATCACGGGCAGCCTCATACATGTATGCTCTAGCCGCATACACATATGTGGCTGCCATAAGGGGGTCCCGCAACTTCCCAATTAGTAAAGTGCAGGCCGAAACGTGTTATTTTGGTTTGAGAATGGTCACATTATTCGAAATGGTACCTTTTTGGGTCAGTTTTAAACCCCGAAAACCCAAAAAAACCCTCCAAAATAGTAGAAATTCGATACAGATCAGAAATCTAGATGTTGAACGCCGGAAGACCAGAAAGCCAATCAAAACCAATACTACATCTCAGAATCCACCGGCAACAAACCAGTAAAGTCGTCGGCTCGACCCCCGATGATAGAATCCATTG
Source organism: Panax stipuleanatus (assembly GCA_020205555.1). Lineage (NCBI taxonomy): Eukaryota > Viridiplantae > Streptophyta > Magnoliopsida > Apiales > Araliaceae > Panax > Panax stipuleanatus. The sequence continues at coordinate 83,207,498 of CM035119.1, forward strand.
ACAACAAACTAGTGAAGGCATCGGCTTGACCCCCAATGATAGAATCCACCGGCAATGAACAAGTGAAGGTGTCGGCTCGACCCCTGACGATAGAATCCACCGGCAACGAACCAGTGAAGGCATCAGCTCGACCCCTGATGATAGAATCCATCGACAACGAACCAGTGAAGGCGTCGGCTCAACCCCTGATGCTAGAATCCACCAGCAATGAACCAGTGAAGGTGTCGGCAAAATCCCGATGTTGTAATCCGTTGGCAACAACCCAACGCAGATCGGCAAATCCCTGATGATGTAATCTATTGGCAACAACCCAACGCAAATCGATAAATCCCCGATGATGTAATCCATTGGAAATAACCCAATGCAGATCAAAAAAACCTCGATGATGTAATCCGTTGGCAACAACCCAACGCAGATCTGCAAAACCCCGATGGTGTAATCCGTTGGCAACAACCCAACGCAGATCGGAAAATCCCCGATGGTGTAATCCATTGCCAACAACCCAATACAGATCGACAAAACCCCGATGATGTAATCCATTGGTAACAACCCAACGCAGATAGGCAAAACCTCAATGATGTAATCCGTTGGCAACAACCCAATGCCGGTCGACTCAGCCCCAATAAGGTAATCCATTGGATACAACCTAATGTGGGCGTCGGCTTAACCCTGACGACATAGTCTTTAACTTCCCCAGCTGGGAGGAGTAACCCTTTTCTAATCTGTGACACCCCTAAATCCGGGTACTTCAATTCCACGGGACTTGGTGTTCACTGTACGAATATCATCTATCTATCTACCCATAGTAAATGCAAACCATGCAATAAATAGAAATAAATCCTCCCCTTATGGGGTTACAACATCTGAGTAATAAATAAAATAAATCCCAGGTCATACTAACCTTAAACATCTGCGCGGAACATAAACAATTAAATGGTCTTACACAACATAATACAAGTCTGAAACAAAAACATATAAATTAAACAAGTCTTCATCAATTGTTAACTTTGCCCTTGCCTTTGCTAGTAGAAGGCTCGTCGGACCTTTTGTTCTTAACTACAATATTATTATTACGCAAGAGTGAGCACGATTGCCCACAAGTATAATAATATGACAACAATATAATAACATTCGAGTGAATCAAAGACATTTGAATAAAGAAACTCAACTTTTGACTCGAGGACAAATAACAGGAATCAAAAGAACATCTGATGGTCATAAGACCTTGAACTATGTCCTAGGTTGTAAAGTGTTTATACTTTAAACCTTTAACAGTCATTAGACTATGGACTCTACTTCTCGTACTTAGGGGGATCAGCCTTAGTACCGTACTGTGCACAATATCTCAACGCTAAAGAGTAAATAATCCCCTTTACAGGGTTGTTCATCTCAGTTTTGACATCAGAGTCCGCACCAAAGGAAGTTTGGTTTGGATAAACTCAATAAGTATTCTAGAATTTGAAACGTTCATTAACTATGGACTAGTCGAATCAATAAGGGTTCACTAGTTCTATAAGATTCAACAATAACATCAATATTCAATTTGAACAATAAATCTCAAGAGTATACAATCGAATAAGTATTGTATAACTGAAGTAATACTTAAAGGAATAACAATATCTCATATAAAAATCTTAACTTGAATAAACAAGGATAAGAACTTGCTCGATGTAAAAGTAAGGTTTGAGTTTAGGAAACTTTCAAAATATTCGACAAGTTTAAGGATAGGAAACTTGCCCCTTGCACAAGCTACAAATATAATTACAATTCACTTCCTCAACGTCCTACACATTACGTTATGTATACGACATCGATTAGTTTTCATAACTACCATGTTTAGCTGTTGAACTATTCACTTAAGTTCGACTTACAACTTGGTTTATAATATTACTCAATGGCTAACCACATAACATGAATGTAAACTCACAACATGCATATCACACATGTATAGCCCTTTAAACAATCATAATCAAGTTTTACAATTACGATATTCAAGTTCGCACTTAGTTTGTTAACTTAAAACTTCACATTATCTAATACATGTCAATAACTTAATTTATTAATCATGAACTTCAAATCATATAATATTTATGTATGTAACTTAAAACAACATCTTTTATTATCGAGAACACTACACTTGTGTGCGTGCATGTCCGAAGCCCTTCGATTGCCTCCGAATACGAATCAGTCACAAAGATGACCATTTTTACCAATTTTAACGATTTCAAATTGAAAAACTTAAAGAATGAAAGTTGTAGGTCTACTCGTTATCTTTCTAAATCATCTTGAATCGCCTTAATCGGAGTTCATATGAAAAAGTTATGCTTATTTTTCTACAGGAGGTTAAAATAGTCTCGAAAACCAAAAAAAAAGGCTCCTGGATAGCCCTTATACCGGCTGGGGCGGGTCCTAATTCCCATGAACACCCGCTGGGGCAGGTCCCCCTGCTGGTGCACTCTATGGTTTGCGATGAACACACAGAGTAGCCCAAATAAATCCAAATTAAACTAACGTAATGAATTATAAGGCTACCTATAATGTAAAAACTCCACAGAAACATTATATAACATTTCTAGCAAGATCTTAGCATTTTAAATCACGTATTTACACAATCCAAGGCATCCATTTTCACTGTTTTCAATGTTTTGTAAAGTTTTGAAGGAAAACAAGAAATTCAAAGTTACGGATTCGTTATAACACCGAATCCGTTTGTTTAACTTCCATTTTGTTCGTTTAAACGTACATAATTACATGCAAGTATCAATTTAAGTTAAATAAACTTATAAGGCGTGTAAATTTTGTACGTAAGGGTCATATGTACAATTTCTACACTCTGATGATTACAGAGAAATTCAAAGTACGTAAAATAGAAAGCTTGAAACTTAGTATAACTGGGTTAAGAATTTACTCTGCTAACTCTGTTTGATGATATAGACTTGATTAATATCTTCTTTACTTCTTCTTAAATTCACAATTTTCTCTCAAATTCTCCTTGAATATATGAACATGTAAATTGATATGTATATTATATAAAATATAAGTATATAATACGTATATATGTAGAGGGTGAGTGGTTGTCGGTTAATCCCATAGTGGGTTAACTGACCAACTCCCCTTAAGGCCTTGTTTGGCTAGCTTAAGGAATCCCTTCTCATTTATTTTAATTAACTTACTATAATATAGTTTAATAATTTCACACTTTTAATTAATCAATTAATCTTATTTAAATCAATTAAATAAAATAGCATGATTCCACAATAATTCACATAGCTACATAATTAAAATTCTCATTTATTAATTATGTCAAATCATTAAATCTCTAATTAATTAGAATAACATTATGCTTATTAAATAATTCACTTAATCAAATAAGCTTAATTAAACACATACTTTTGCATATAAAAATTCTCCACATTAATTTAATCAATGTAACACATATAATTAAATTAATCTATCACAAATTCATCAATTAATTATTTAACTCAATAATTAAATCATCAAAAATATTTATTTAATTCAATAAATATTCAAATTAAATTACAAAAATCTTGTTCGTCACATCTTTTCCCCCTTAAAAGGATTCTGTCCCCAGAATCACGGTTCAATAAAAAAAATTCGTCCCGTTACATTCTCCCCCCTTATAAAGATTCTGTCCCCAGAATCACATATACAAAAATTAAATAAATAAATTTGGATAATTCTTCATCATATGCTCTTCGAGTTCCCACGTAGCTTCTTCAGCATTGTGGTTCCTCCAAATTACATTAACCGAAGGTATAACTTTGTTTCTGAGGACTTGCTCTTTCCTGTCAACAATTTGAACAGGAATTTCTTCATAGTATAAGTTTTTCTCAAAATGTAGGGGTTCATATTCAATCACGTGCTTGTAATCGGGTTTGTAGGGGCGTAAAACTAAAACATGGAAGACGTTGTGGATATTCTCTAGCGCCGGAGGTAAGGCTACCTCATATGCAACTTCTCCAATCCTTCGCAGTACCTCAAAGGGTCCAATGAACCTCGGGCTCAATTTTCCATTCTTTTCGAATCTGATCTTCCCCTTCCAGGGAGAGACTTTCAAGAACACATAGCTTCCCGATTCAAGCTCAACGTTCTTATGGTGTGGATCGGCGTATTTCTTTTGCCTATCCTGAGCGGCTACCAGTCTTGTCCGGATCACTTTGACTATCTCTGCTGTCTGTTGTACCAACTCTGGACCTAGCAATTGTCTCTCGCCAACTTCATCCCAGTATAGCAGAGTTCTGCATTTTCTTCTGTACAACGCTTCGTAAGGAGGCATGCCAATACTAGCGTGGTAACTGTTGTTGTAACCGAATTCCACAAGCGGTAGGTGATCATCCCAATTTCCTTTAAAATCTATGATGCATGCTCTCAACATATCTTCCAATGTCTGGATCGTTATTTCACTCTGCCCGTCTGTCTGAGGGTGATAAGCCGTACTCATTCTCAACTGTGTCCCCATGCATTCCTGTAGTCGCTTCCAGAAGTTTGATGTGAAGCGCGGATCTCTGTCGAAAATAATTGACACCGGAACTCCGTGCCTCGAAACAATCTCTTTCACATATAACCTTGCCAACCGGTCTAAGTTGAATCTAATTTTGATCGGAAGGAAGTGTGCTGATTTCGTCAGTCGGTCAACGATAACCCATACTGCGTCGTAGCCTTTCGGAGTCGTCGGAAGGCCAACCACGAAATCCATTGTAATGTGTTCCCATTTCCATTCTAGGATTTCCAGGGGTTATAGCAAACCACTAAGCCTCTGATGTTCTGCTTTTACTTTCTGACAGGTCAGACACTTTGCAACATACTCAGCAACATCTCGTTTCAAATTCAGCCACCAAAAGTACTGTCGAAGATCCTGGTATATCTTGGTACTACCGGGGTGAATCGAATACTGTGAGCTATGAGCTGCGCTCAAAATGTCCTCCTTAATCTCTGGCACTGACGGTACCCACACTCTGTTCTCAAATCTCAGTAGTCCCTCATTGTCTATCTTGAATCTCGGTTCGGTTCCTTCAGATATCTTTTTCTTAACCTTCTCACATTCTTCATCCTGAAGTTGAGCTTCCTTAACTTTATCCAATAGGGTTATACCAGCTTGCATCTGAAATAACTTCTCGTCAATCTCCATCGGATACTTCACTTCCAATTCCAGTTTTTCCATTGCTGAAACTAGCTCCTCCTGAGCAGTCATCAATTTCTCCCAGCCCTTCCTGCTTAAGGCATCGGCGACCACATTAGCCTTGCCCGGATGGTATAATATTTCACAATCATAGTCCTTAATTAACTCCAACCACCTTCTCTGGCGCATATTTAAGTCCTTCTGTGTAAAAATATATTTCAAACTCTTATGGTCTGTATATATTTCACACTTCTCCCCATAAAGATAGTGTCTCCAAATTTTCAAAGCAAATACCACTGCAGCTAACTCCAAGTCATGGGTCGGATACCCCTTCTCATAGTCTTTCAATTATCGTGATGCATACGCAATGACCCTGCCGTTTTGAATAAGCACACAGCCAAGTCCTTTATGCGACGCGTCACTATAAATCACAAAATTTCCTGTGTCGTCCGGAAGAGATAACACAGGTGCTGAACTCAACCTCTTCTTAAGCTCTTGGAAGCTTTCCTCACACTTCTCCGTCCAAATGAATTTCACCGATTTCCTAGTTAAATTCGTCAGCGGAGTTGCGATCTTGGAAAAGTCCTGAATAAATCTTCTATAATAGCCCGCTAATCCAAGAAAACTCCTCACTTTCGACGGTGTTTTTGGCTGATCCCAGTTCATCACAGCTTCGACTTTAGAGGGATCTACCGAAATTCTGTCCTTGTCGATCACATGTCCAAGAAATTGCACTCTTTCAATCCAGAATTCACATTTTAAAAATTTAGCGTACAACTTCTCTCTTCTCAACGCCTCTAATGTTAACTTCAGATGTTCTACATGTTCTTCCTTGGTCTTCGAGTATACCAAAATATCGTCGATAAAGACCACAACGAATTTGTCCAAAAACGGCTTGAACACTCCATTCATTAATCCCATGAATGCTGCAGGAGCATTCGTTAGACCAAATGACATTACCAAAAATTCGTAGTGACCATATCGAGTCCTAAATGCTGTCTTCGGAACATCCTCTGGCCTCACCTTCAGCTGATGATAGCCACTCCTCAAGTCTATCTTTGAAAAGTACCTTGCACCCTTTAATTAGTCAAATAGATCGTCGATCCTTGGTAATGGATATCTATTCTTAATTGTGACCTTATTCAATTCTCTGTAGTCGATGCAAAGTCGCATCGTCCCGTCATTCTTTTTCACAAACAACACTGGCTCTCCCCACGGTGATAGGCTCGGTTGGATGTACTTCTTGTTTAGTAACTCTTGTAGTTGTACCATTAACTCTTTCATCTCTACTGGAGCCATCCGGTACGGTGCCTTCGATATTGGGGCCATTCCTGGCGCCAAATCGATCACGAACTCAACCTCTCTGTCTGGCGGAAGTCCTGGCAGATCATCCGGAAATACGTCTATGAAGTCCCTTACGACTGGTATATGTTCCACTTTCGGGTTTTCTTTACGACTATCGACTATTTAGGCTAAATATCCTACACAGCCTTGTCTTAACAACTTCCTGGCCTGCATCATCGTCAGACAACTCGCTTGTCTAGGTGATTTGCTGCCATAAAACACAACCTTTGACGGGGTCATAAGGTTGATACACTTCCTCTGGCAATCAATTACAGCCCCATAATTGACTAGCCAATCCATTCCCAGAATAACATCGAATTCCCCAAGCCTAATCGGGATAAGATCTACGTTCATAATGTTACCCTTAATATCTACTCTACAGTTCTTGTGTACATACTTAACAGGGATCACTTCTCTATTCACAATCTCTATGTTCATGGGGTATTCTAACTCGTCCATAGGAAGTTCTAAGTTCTTAGCAAAGTCATCGGATATAAATGAACAAGTAGCACCCGAATCAAATAGTACATAAGCATTAACTTTATTGATCGAAATGATACCTGACACCACATCGCGAGACTGTACAGCATCCTGCACGGTCATGTTGAAGGTCCTGGCGGTCGATCGGTTGGTTGCGGTTGGTCCCGTGATAGTTAGAGCACTTCCACTGCTGTTTCCTCTGTTCCCTCCTGATCCTGCCCCTCCAGATCCCTTCTTGGGACAGTCCCTTGCCAGATGGTCCTTTGAGCCGCAAGTGAAGCAAGCGCCCTTCTTTGGGTTCGGACAGTTAGGTGCTATGTGGCCTTCCTGACCACAATTGTAGCATACTCATTTTCCCTTCATACAGACCCCCAGGTGAGCTTTTTCACAGGTCCAACAAGCTTCGATCCTCTTCTTTTGACCTCCTTGCTGATTCCCAATTGATGAGTTATCATTCCACCTCCTCTTTTGATTGTTACTTCCCCCCCCCCCCCCCCCCGTGTTGCTACCACTAGCCTTGTTAACTCCTTCACCTTCACTCTTCTTCTTTTTTTGATCTTGGTTATACTTTGTAACAGCGTCACTCCCGCCCTCAGCAAGAATGGCCTTCTCCAACACTCTAGCAAAAGTGTTCAATTGGAACATTGACACTTTGCTATACAACCAGGGCTTCAGGCCCTGCTCAAACCTCCTTGCCTTCCTCTGATCGGTGTGCACTTGATACGTGGCAAACCTAGCCAACTCATTGAACTTTGCCGCATATTCTGGTACGAACATATTCCCCTATTTTAGCTCTAGAAACTGAATCCCCATTGGATTCTGCGAGCTGGTCGGAAAGTACATCTCAAAGAACATCTCTTTGAACCTCTCCCAGGTAATCACACCTTCACCTCCCTGGACCTTATTCGCTTGCCACCAATAGCTGGCCTCGGATTTCAGCATGAACGTTGCATAGGCGGTTTTTTGGTCTTCTTTGACTCTGGCGACGTCGAAAACTTTTTCCATCTCCATGACCCAGGTTTGAGCTTCTATCGGGCTCATGTTGCCTTTAAACTCTGGCGGTCCCACCGCCTTGAAGTCCTTGAACATTGTGTTCGGTGGAGCTTGAGGTTGGTTGTTAAGCGCTCCAGCAAGTAAGTTCGCCAACTGCTGAATGGGGTTAGCATTGGCGTCGTCGTTGTTGTTAGTTGACCCTTCCTGGGCCGATCGGCGGTTTGGTCTTCTCCTTGGCGGCATATTTTTGTTAAGATATATGCTTATTAGAACTTTATTCAATCTTTTAAATATTTAAGGCTTAACTTAAACATTTAGACACAATCAGTCAACACATTATCTCAAATAAACTCTGATATATTACTAAATCAAAAGTTTTAACATAATACGATAGCATCACTGCTATTTACATCAACTATCCTGAGATAAAGAATCTACAGGATTTAAAACATAAAGTATTCCTCTGTTTATTAACACATTGGAATTTACATTATTAACTACCAGATAGGTTTCACAAAATCAAATGTTCCTATCACTGCCCATTAAGGCGACGAACAGCTTTGCCACGCTCTTCTTCCATAATCCGGGACATCGTCCTGCGATCTAGCATGTACGACGGTAGTCCTTCGAATTGAATTGGGTACCTCATAACCCAATCCTGGGCCTCGTCAATTACATACTGAAGTGTAGAGTACGTCTCCTCAAGCTTGGCCTTCTTCGCCCAACAGTTGTCTTCTGCGAGATCTGCTCGTCGTGATTCCCTTACCCAGGCTTCCTGGGCTATGGCCAACCTTGCTGATTTCTCTTTTAGTTCATTCTTAAATTCCTCTATTTCCTCTGACTTCTGCTCGGTTTGGCCTTTCTCGTGAACCAAATTCCACTCTACATTTCCCAAACGTGTGTGAAGAGCCTCAACCTCTCCATCCCTCAGCTCGATAGTAGACTGTTGAGTAACCGACTGCTCCCTCAGCTCCTGAATAGTCTCCCTCAGCTCCTGAACAGTATCACGTAACTCTATATTACGGTCATACAGCTCGCCATACATCTCGGCACTGATAGAGCTCGACGGGAACTCTTCAGGGTCTTCCTCCTCCTCTTCGACTGCCTCAACCTGAACCTCAATCTCCTCAGGGTCTTCCTCAAAGTCCTCCTCTGAATCAGACACCGACACATACTCCTGACCAATGACTGTGATCAAGGGTGATGGCTCTCGTTGGACTAACTACTCCCAGACTATGTGGATATCTCGAGGCTCCTCCTCTCTAGCCTCTAGGGGTACAAGGTCCCTGGACTGACTAGGTTCTCCAGCATCCGTCATCCTTACAAATAAAATTTTAAGTTTTAGTAATTACGTGATGCTAACGATACTCGAATATATAAGTATAAGCATATAGCACATAAGGTAAGTTATTATCTTTCTTAGAACTCGATAAGAGTTATCATTACTATATTCTCGATCTCTAAAAAGGCTACTATCCTAAGGTTTTCCCCTACCTAAGGTTCATAACCTACAGCTTTGATACCAACCTGTGACACCCCCAAATTCAGGTACTTCAATTCCACGGGACTTGGTGTTCACTGTATGAATATCATCTATCTTTCTACCCATATTAAATGCAAACCATGCAATAAATAGAAATAAATCATCCCCTTATGAAGTTACAACATCTGAGTAATAAATAAAATAAATCCCAGGTCATACTAACCTTAAACATCTGTGCGGAACATAAACAATTAAATGGTCTTACACAACATAATACAAGTCTGAAACATAAATATATAAATTAAACAAGTCTTCATCAATTGTTAACTTTGCCCTTGCCTTTGTTAGTAGAAGGCTCGTCGGACCTTTCGTTCTTAACTGCAATGTTATTATTACGCAAGAGTGAGCATGATTGCCCACAAGTATAATAATATGACAACAATATAATAACATGCGAGTGAATCAAAGATATTTGAATAAAGAAACTCAACTTTTGACTCGAGGACAAATAACAGGAATCAAAAGATCATCTGAGGGTCATAAGACCTTGAACTATGTCCTAGGTTGTAAAGTGTTTATACTTTAAACCTTTAACAGTCATAAGACTATGGACTCTACTTCTCGTACTTAGGGGGATCAGCCTTAGTACCATACTGTGCATAATATCTCAACGCTAAAGCGTAAATAATCCCCTTTACAGGGTTGTTCATCTCAGTTTTGACATCAGAGTCCGCACCAAAGGAAGTTTGGTTTGGATAAACTCAATAAGTATTCTAGAATTTGAAACGTTCATTAACTATGGACTAGTCGAATCAATAAGGGTTCACTAGTCCTATAAGATTCAACAATAACATCGACATTTAATTTGAATAATAAATCTCAAGAGTATACAATCGAATAAGTATTGTATAACTGAAGTAATACTTAAAGGAATAACAATATCTCATATGAAAATCTTAACTTGAATAAACAAGGATAAGAACTTGCTCGATGTAAAAGTAAGGTTTGAGTTTTGGAAACTTGTAAAATATTAGACAAGTTTAAGGATAGGAAACTTGCCCCTTGCACAAGCTACAAATATAATTACAATTCACTTCCTCAATGTCCTACACATTACATTATGTATACGACATCGATTAGTTTTCATAACTACCATGTTTAACTGTTGAACTATTCACTTAAGTTCGACTTACAACTTGGTTTATAATATTACTCAATGGCTAACCACATAACATGAATGTAAACTCACAACATGCATATCACACATGTATAGCCCTTTAAACAATCATAATCAAGTTTTACAATTACGATATTCAAGTTCGCACTTAGTTTGTTAACTTGAAACTTCACATTATCTTATACATGTCAATAACTTAATTTATTAATCATGAACTTCAAATCATATAATATTCATGTATGTAACTTAAAACAACATCTTTTATTATCGAGAACACTACACTTGTGTGCGTGCATGTCCGAAGCCCTCCGATTGCCTCCGAATAAGCATCAGTCACAAAGATGACCATGTTTACCCATTTTAACGATTTCAAATTGAAAAACTTAAAGAATGAAAGTTGTAGGTCTACTCGTTATCTTTCTAAATCATCTTGAATCGCCTTAATCGGAGTTCATATGAAAACGTTATGCTTATTTTACTAAAGGAGGTTAAAACAGTCTCGAAAACCAAAATAAAAGGCTCCTGGACAGCCCTTTTACCCGCTGGGGCTGGTCCTAATTCCCATGAACACCCGCTGGGGCAGGTCCCCCTGCTGGTGCACTCTATGGTTTGCGATGAACACACAGAGTAGCCCAAATAAATCCAAATTAAACTAACGTAATGAATTATAAGGCTACCCATAATGTAAAAACTCCACAGAAACATTATATAACATTTTTAGCATGATCTTAGCATTTTAAATCACGTATTTACACAATCCAAGGCATCTATTTTCACTGTTTTCAATATTTTGTAAAGTTTTGAAGGAAAACAAGAAATTCAACGTTACGGATTCGTTATAACACCGAATCCGTTCGTTTAACTTCCATTTTGTTCGTTTAAACGTACATAATTACATGCAAGTATCAATTTAAGTTAAATAAACGTATAAGGCGTATAAATTTTGTACGTAAGGGCCATATGGGCTATATGTACAATTTCTACACTCTGTAACTTTTGAAAACCCAATTATCAACAAAATTCCATGGTGTGATCCCTGAAAGTTATGCATATATGACATATAATATGTTATGGACATCAATTAATATATATATAGCCATATCATGAACAAGTCATCAATTTAGTCTTTTACAGAAAACTTCAAAGTACGTTAATGGAAAGTTTTGAGAACTTAATTAAGACGTAATTACATAAAATTTATCACTGTGATTTATGTATACATGGTATAAAACATGTTATAAACATAATTTAACCCATATAAAACCATATAACCAACAATGATTCAAAATTGACGATTACAGAGAACTTCAAAGTACGTAAAATAGAAAGCTTGAAACTTAGTATAACTGGGTTAAGAATTTACCCTGCTAACTCTGTTTGATGATATAGACTTGATTAATATCTTCTCTACTTCTTCTTAAATTCACAATTCTCTCTCAAATTCTCTCTGAATATATGAACATGTAAACTGATATGTATATTATATAAAATACAAGTATATAATACGTATATATGTAGAGGGTGAGTAGTTGTCGGTTAATCCCATAGTGGGTTAACTGACCAACTCCCCTTAAGGCCTTGTTTGGCTAGCTTAAGGAATCTCTTCTCATTTATTTTAATTAACTTACTATAATATTGTTTAATAATGTCACACTTTTAATTAATCAATTAATCTTATTTAAATCAATTAAATAAAATAGCATGATTCCACAATAATTCACATAGTCACATAATTAAAATCCTCATTTATTAATTATGTCAAATCATTAAATCTTTAATTAATTAGAATAACATTATGCTTATTAAATAATTCACTTAATCAAATAAGCTTAATTAAACACATACTTTTGCATATAAAAATTCTCCACATTAATTTAATCAATGTAACACATATAATTAAATTAATCTATCACAAATTCATCAATTAATTATTTAACTCAATAATTAAATCATTAAAAATAATTATTTAATTCAATAAATATTCAAATTAAATTACAAAAATCTTGTTCGTCACATAATCTCACATATCATTACATCTGTTATATATGACATTGCATCATCAGATATACCTTATCATGCATTCTCCGTGTCAAGTAATCTTTGTCGTATTCATTCCATTACATTGCATAAACATGACAAAGAGGGGCATCTGTAGACACTCGAAATATCGTTTTCTTTGTACTAACCTTGCAGAAGGACAAAAGCATAATTTTGCTTTGGAGACAACCCCGAGGTAGGGCAAAAGAGCCAGGTCATCCCGGAGACGACCCCGTGAAAGATTCAAAGAACCAATGACGTCCGAACATGTTATGAACCGAATAAGGATCTTCAAGCTGAGACAGTGTTCACCGAAAACCAACTCAGCAAACCTCAAAATGCGTGCCATCGATGATAAACCAGCTAACTGCTATCAACAACCAGAAGATACTTATTCGCTACCAGCATCATCTTCCCAGACCCAGACGCAATCAGACTCAATTGGATTCTACCACATTCCGCACAAACGTTCCGAAAGCTCGGTCTACGCAGATCAAATTCCTCTGAACCGAGACCACAGGAGCACGCTTCGAGATGGCAGGCCCCACCTAGCCTAGCCACATACATATATGCGGCTAGTCACACACATGTATGCGGCTGGCTCGGCCAGCTTATAACCCCCACACTAGTTCATTTAGAAGCGGAAGAAATATAATTTTAGAGAGAGAAAGATATTTTAGAGAGAGAAGGGCTCGGGTGGAACATAAAAACACCAACTTGAAGCTTATTAATCTCGTTTAGCATCTATTTGAAGTCCCGGGAGTGTTCTACGTTGACCACGGTAGTTAAAACGCTTGTTCACTCGTCCCCCAAGGTGAAAAAAATACACTTTCTATCTTTATTCTTTGTAAACGTTGTTCAAAATACTAGATTGATGATATATCTTATTTAAATCTATTTAATCTTGTTGTTTATAAGCATATTGTGTAATAGTTGATAGATTTTACGGTTCTATCAGTTATATTGTGCTTATTGTGTTGTAAACCGAGTGCGGAGGCTAGATCTACCTAGATATAAGCCGAATCTAGCCTTTGAGAGGTTATTAAGCATGAAGCTTTAACTCGTGTGCTAGATTAATTTAGATCCATGGTAGATCTACGTATTTATTGCTTTAAATGGTCCCGGTTACCCCGTATATCCCTAGATTTATATCTAGAGGCGAAAAGGGACCGAAATAGCTTCAAAAAGTGATTTCAATCGATGAAATCATCTAATCTCAAAGGTGAGGACATTGTATATATGTATTCCCATATAAATAATGTGAGCCTAGGAATCTCGGTGTTGAGATCCCTGAATGGATCCCGACTTGATTCCCACAATGGACCGATTATGATGATGTAATGTTTAAATAGCGTAAATATCATTATATTTGTAATATTCGGATCTTGAAGACGAGCTCGAGGGGTTAGTCCCGAGAGGTCGGATTCAAGATCCCATGATAGTGAAAACTTGAATTGTGGGTGCTCGGTTTCATCGAGATGGCTTTCATGCCCGATGATGATCCGACCCTTTTTGATGTTTACATGCATATCATCAAAATGATTGCTAATAAAACCACAAAGGGTTTTCAATCATAATAAAATGATTCGGTGTAGATCACCTTATGAACATAAAGATAAATAAAAGTATCGAAGTCCTCGATTCCAAGTCGGGCAAAGAATTTGAAAACCTTGCTTTCTAAAACATCATTTCAATTCATATATCTTGTTAAAAATGAACTTTTTGCCAAATCAAATCCTTCCTACCTAAGCGCAAAAGAGGTACAACACTACTTTCAAATAACCCTAAATAAAGACTTAGAATAAAAATTAATAAAGCTTTCAAAATAAAACACAGACACACACATTCACACACACACCCTTACACTTTATGCACAAAAAATTAATAAGATGTGGTACTTTGTTTTCACGGTAGTCGGGGGGTGCCTAACACCTTTCTCCCGCTTAACCTAGCCCCCAGATTCCACGAATCTCGGGTTTCAAGGCCAATTTTTTAGAGTCACGCATTGGACCATATTGCAAAAGCTATTAAAACTCGGATGAGTTGTAACATCCGTTTAAACCATACCAACTGGCGACTCTGTCTCATTCGGTCCAATCATCAAAATTAAATCAATCTTTTCAAAGTCGTCGACACTTATGTCGGTACCGCTTTTCTAAACTATTACCCTTTAATAAAATCCATAGACATAGCAAATGGAAAACGGTAGATTAAGCTCAAACAAAGGAAAGACAGAAATTAAAACCAAAGAGAAAAGACCTTTAAAGAAAAAAAGAAGATTTTTTTTCCAGCGTCGACAGACATATCAAAGTATAATTCATCATACACAAGATACTATGATGATCTCAAGTCTAAGGATCACTTGTACTACTATCACATTAGGAATTCTATTGACAGGCAAGTAAAACTCTATTAGGTATTCCTAAGCGAGCCACGTTCAATGAACTTATTCTCCAATAAGCACCTACATACTTTTTTTAGTGTCTCCACACAAATGATTATGAGATCAATCATCCTCATCCAATGAGCAAGCAAAGTATGTACCAATCATTCAGGATTCACTAATCCCCTTTTTAGTAATCCAACGATTGGGAACAATTTTAGTTTTTAAGATATCTAAGAATTTAGATCTCATTAGCATGATCATCATCATGATTCTAAAAGCATTTCTTAAAACTATGGGTTTATCACATATTATAAAAACAACACCATATAGATAAATAAATGCCTTTAATTAAATAATACTTTTATTAATAAAATAATAAGATTGTTACAAAGTATATGCTTTATCATTAAACATGATTGGCTTGTATGTATACTACTTTCAATCTCCTAGTTTCACTAAAGCCAATCGACATAGTATCTCATACCCTTCTTCTCTAAATGACGATCATCCTGTTTTTGGATTGCTTTAGTAAATGGATATGCAATGTCGTTTTGAGAGTTCACTATCTTTATAGTGACTTCTCATCTTTCAATGATTTCTTTAATTAAATAAAAGCGCCGCAACATATGTTTAGATCTAAGATGAGACTTAGGAACTATTCTTAGCTCTGTAATGAACTTTTTATCTGAAACATCAACTTACAGCTTCATTTACAGCTATATACTTTGCCTTTTTTACTAAATCAGTAACTCTTTGCTGTTTGGAACCTTTCCAATTCACTGCACCACCTTTTAAGGTAACGAACTTACCCTAAAGTGGATTTGTTGTCGTCTTGGTTAGTTTGAAAAAACTTGAGTCTGTTTAGTCCTCTAGTTTTAATTCAGACCCATCATGTATCATGATTACATCCTTAGTGTTGGCTAAGTATTTTAAGATATTTTTCACTGTCTTACAGTGATCTTCTCCAGGATATGACTGCTCAACATCAAGTCTCATATATTTCATTACATGCATGATAGTAACTCATGCCATCTCTCTTTTATTGAGGACAATTTTAGAGAGATATACTCCATGGCTCATCATCATGAGGCATCTCTTGGAGTTTGCCATGCTAAACGACTTTAGCATCAAATAAATATACATTTATTGGGCTAAGCCGATCATCCTTTTAAATCTATCTATATAGATTTATATCCCCAATTTAGGATGTTTTACCCAAATCATTCATAGAGGAATGTTTAGACAAATTTATCTTTGCTGATTATAGCACTGGTATGTCATTCCTTATCATTAGTATATCAACATATAATACTAGGAATGTCACAGTGCTCCCACTAACCCTTTTGTACACACTAGGTTCATTCTCATTTTTGATAAAATCAAACTCCTTTGATTGTCTCATCAAAACAAATGTTCCATCATTGAGAAACTTGCTTCAATCCATAAATGGATTGTTGTAGCTCATATACATGATTTGCTTCAACCATTGAAACAAATCCATCTGGTTGTATCATCCATACATTCTCCTCTAATAATATATATATATATATATATATATATATATATATATATATTTGAGGAAGGGCATCTCCACGTCCATTTACCAAATTTAGTAATAATAAGCTACAATCGCAAGTAAAATTTGAATAGTCTTGAGCAATGCTTCAAAGATCCATTTTTGGATTTTATGGTTATCTACCATTTCTCTGAGTGTCTACAACTCTTAGCCATATTGTATATAAGATGCGTACCTCATCATCATTATCATCTATGATGAATCCATACCTCCCAAGTATCTTCGGTACTATTCCAGATTTACGATTTGGTTGTGGTACAATAGGTCTATCTACAGGTTCCTCCTTTTGACTAATAGTGATTTGTGATTCTTAAACTCCTTCAAGATCTATTATCCTCCCACTAGCCCTTCAATAATAAACACCTTTATCTTAGAAGGCAGCGTGTTTCGAAAGAAACACCTTTTGCTAAGAAGGATTATAGAATATTTACCCTAAACTTAATTTAGGATGTCCCACAAATCTGTATTTGTCAAATCTTGTTCCAAGATTATCCTTTTGAAACCTTTACACATAAGTTGGACAATCCTTTATCTTAACATTTTTAAGATTAGGAATCCTCCCTGTTCATAACTCTTATGAAGTCTTGGGGACGAATTTTGAGGTTACCTTATTTTGTAGATATGCAGCCGTTTCCAGGGCATTACCCTAGAAGGATATTGGAATGTCGGTAAAATCATTATGAATCGTACCATGTCCAACAATGTACGATTTTTCCTTTTAGATACACCTATCAATTATTATGTATTAGGAAGCGTCCATTGTGAGAAAACCATTTCAAATGATCTTAAAATTTATTGCACAAGTATTTATTCCTCGATCCAATCGAAGAATCATAATACCTTGTCAATTAGTTTTACTTCTGAATTCTTTGAACATTTCAAATGATTCAGACTTGTATTTCACCAAATACAAATATACAACTCTTTGAATGATCATCTCATTTTCTTTTACTAGTTTGTTTAATTTAAAATTATTTTCATGTAAGTAAAGTATGTAAAGTCCATTCAGTAAATTGTTAATTATTTAAACTAATGGACTTGCCTATAGGCAGCGCTAAACAATAAGTTCCTGCAGTTAATAGACCAACCTTTGCTCCATTCCCACACGCAGGAAGACTTCCCCTTGTTTAGCTTTCTACTTCTGCTTGGTCCCTTCATAAATTTGTATTTAAGAGAACCATAGCCGGTATCCAATACCCAAGTAGAAACTTTACTTACTAACGCTTTATTTCAATCATTAACAAACTTGTAAATATAACTGAAGCTTCACTAAGCTTCTTCTGTTTAGCCTCTATAAGATATTTCTCATAGTTTATATTCTAGTGTCCAGGCTTATTGCAGTGAAAGCAAACTCATTTGCTACCCGTATCAGTATTTTTCTTATTATCCTTTGTATTTTGCCTTTCCTTATACCTTCTTTAAATTGTTATTCTTTTCAGAAAATCCTTTGGCCCCTATCAGTAAGACTTGGGCTTTCTTGGTTGGAAAGTGACTCTCAATAGTTTTTCAACATGCTTAAGCAAATCAACGAGGATGACATGTAGCTTGTACATCTAAAAATTCACACTAATTGTGAGAAGGAGTCCGGGAGTGAGTGCAAAATCTAATCTTGGCTCAATTTTCCATCCATGACAAAACCTAGTTGTCCTATTTGTTCAATCAGATTGATCATCTTAAGGACATGTGTCTTTACTGCATTACCATCGATCATTCTAGATTGGAAGAGCTCCTTAGATATCTAACATCTTTTAGTCATACTTTCCTCACCATTCAACTCTTTGAAGTGTAGGAATATAGTAGGAGCATCTATAGTTTCATGCTGACGCTGAAGCTCGTTACTTATGGATGCGAGTATGATGCATTGAGCCAACTATGTATCATCTTGCTACTTTCTAAAAGTAGCAATCTCTTCCTCAGAGGCATTGCCTGCAACCATTGCAGGAATAGGCATATTAAGGTAATAAGATAGCTTTTCAACTTTGAGAACTATTCTCATATTCCTTAACCAATCCGTTTAATTCGGTCTGGTAAAATAGCATCTAATATGCTACGTAGTGATAGTAATTTGGACATTGTAAAATTCTGTAAATAAATTTGTAATTAACAACATTATTGTTGGGTTTGTATGTAACGCAATCATGCAATCAAATCACATAAATAGGGCGGAAGCGTAAAAACTAGGTTTTCAAAATTTATACAAACCCATAACCATGATCATGCTTTGTGCTTGTTATCAATAACAGAAAAGAGAGAACATGGAATTATACCTTTGAAGATCTAAGCTTCCTCAGGTACAAGTTCTACTCCTTTGATTCCTTTGATTCCTCTGATAGTGGCTCCTTCCCTTGAATAATGTCAGCCACCCAAATGTTTGGCCTCTAACGGTGATCCACCAAGGAAGATGAAGAACTCAAGAAGATGGGTTATTGGCTTAACCCTTGTTTCTATCTCTATAGAATATGTGTACTCCCAACTCTTGGAAAATTTCACATCCCTTATTTCTGATATAAGACTCTCTTATATAGATATTAGGTTAACCCTCCTAATCCAATTAGAATAGGGTTTTATTTAATTAATTAATTAAATACTTTTAATTAATTTATATCCTAATCTTTATTAGGATTGAGAGAGAGTACTGATATTATATTAATTCCTAAACTCCTTTAGAATTAAAATAATAATAATAATAATAATATTAATAAGACTCCTCTTATTAATTAATATTTAATATTTCTAAAATATTAAATAATAAACATTAAGCTATTTAATTTATTCTATCATCATAGATTAAATTAATTATACTTAATGCATTATTACTATCATGCCATTTTCTTCTTAAATAATTCTTCTTCCTTTTATGGTGTGACCCTTTAGGTTCTCCATATTAAACCGGTTGTGAATAAATCAATTAGAACAATTCTAATATTATTTAAATAAACAAATTAAACTAATAATCTATTTAAATAAATAACATTTATTCTACAATAGGGATAAGCCTCCCTAGCGATCAACGACTTTCCAGATAATATAGATTTCAACATTAATCATAAAAGAACCTGTGAGTTAATAGTTACCGTACAATTCAATCCTTCCACCATACAATGTCCCAATTAAATATAAGACATGGATTTACTGTCAAGTCTTAATTTATTTAATCATATGTATTTCGATTAGAAAATGCACAACTCCAAATAATGCAAATTAGAAACCTCTTTCTAATTACATTCTACCTTGGCCAAGGATTCCTGGGTTGTCATTTAACGAATCACATAGGACATATCTCCTCTTTTACTAGAGGTGGTAGATTCTTTATTGATCATTCATTATCTCCATATGTAACTCATTACACCCAAGCATACCCTATATATGCCTTAAGAGGCCTTAAGGAATTAGTCAAAGTATAATTTGTTACATACAAGATACTATGATGATCTCAAGTCCAAGGATCACATGTACTACTATCACATTAGGAATTCCTATTGACAGGCGAGTAAAACTCCATTAGGTGTTCCATAGCGAGTCACGTTCAGTGAACTTATTCTCCAATAAGCACCTACATACTTGCTTTAGTGTCTCCACACAAATGACCATGAGATCAGTCATCCTCATCCAATGAGCAAGCAACATATGTACCAATCTCTCCAGATTTACTAATCTCCTTTTTAGTAATCCCACGATTGGGAACTATTTTAGTTTTAAAGCTTTCTAAGAATTTAGATCTCATTAGCATGATCAACATCATGATTCTAAAAGCATTGCTTAAAACTATGGGTTATTTACATATTATAAAAACAGCACCATGTAGATAATTAAATGCCTTTAATAAATAAATATTTTATTAATAAATAAATAAGATTGTT
The DNA here is from genome assembly GCA_020205555.1 of Panax stipuleanatus. Lineage (NCBI taxonomy): Eukaryota > Viridiplantae > Streptophyta > Magnoliopsida > Apiales > Araliaceae > Panax > Panax stipuleanatus. The sequence goes on from CM035119.1 coordinate 83,227,974, forward strand.
TACAAAGTATGTGCTTTATCATCATACATGATTGGCTTGTATGCACACTACTATTAATCTCCCACTTGCACTAAAGCCAATCGCCATGGTATCTCATACCCAACTTCTCTAAGTGACGATCAAACTGCTGTTGTGTTTAAGCTTTAGTAAATGGATCTGCAATGTTGTCTTGAGAGTCTACACGCTCCAAGGTGACGTCTCCTCTTTCAATGATCTCCCTGATCAAGTGAAATCGCCGCAACACGTGTTTAGATTTCTGATGAGACCTGGGTTCCTTAGCCTGTGCAACCGCTCCGGTGTTGTCACAGTATACGGGAACTGCTTCTCCAATGCTAGGAACCACACCAAGTTCAGTTATGAACTTCTTCATCCAAACAGCTTCCTTTGCAGCTTCACTTGCAGCTATATACTCTGCCTCTGTCACTGAATCAGCAACCGTTTGCTGCTTGGAACTCTTCCAACTCACTGCACCTCCGTTCAAGGTAAACACATACCCTGAAATAGATTTACTGTCATCTTGGTCTGTTTGAAAACTTGAGTCCGTGAATCCCTCGAGTTTTAATTCAGACCCACCGTAGACAAGAAAAATATCTTTAGTCCTTCTCAAGTACTTTAGGATATTTTTCACTACCTTCCAGTGCTCTTCTCCTGGATTCGACTGGTATCTGCTTGTTACACTAAGTGCGTGAGCAACATCCGGTCTAGTACATATCATACCGTACATGATAGATCCTATTGCAGAAGCATAAGGGATCTTACTCATACGGTCTCTCTCCTCAGGTGTCTTTGGGGCCTGTTTCTTGGAGAGATGTATTCCATGGCTCATCGGCATGAGACCTCTTTTGGAATCTTCCATGCTAAACCTCTTTAGCATTGTATCAATGTACGTTCCTTGGGATAAGCCGAGCATCCTTTTAGATCTATCTCTATAGATCTTTATCCCCAAAATATAGGATGCTTCACCCAAGTCCTTCATGGAGAAGTTTTTAGATAACCAGATTTTAATGGATTGTAACATAGGAATGTCATTCCCTATCAGTAATATATCATCAACATATAATACAAGGAATGATACTGCGCTCCCACTAACCTTCTTGTATACACATGGTTCATCCTCGTTTTTGATAAAATCAAACTCTTTGATTGTCTCATCAAAATGAATGTTCCATCTACGAGAAGCTTGCTTCAACCCATAAATGGATCGTTGTAGCTTACAGACTTGATTTGTTCCAACTTTTGAAATAAATCCCTCTGGCTGTGTCATATACACATCCTCCTCAAGTTTCCCATTGAGGAAGGCCGTTTTCACGTCCATCTGCCAGATCTCATAGTCGTTGTAAGCTGCAATCGCAAGCAAAATCCGAATGGACTTGAGCATGGCTACTGGTGAGAAGGTTTCATCATAGTCAACTCCTTGTCTTTGTTTGAAACCTTTTGCACCCAGTCGGGCCTTATAGGTCTCTACCTTTCAGTCTGCTCCAGTCTTTTTCTTAAAAACCCATTTACACCCAATAGGTTTAATACCTTCAGGTGGTGAAACCAAAGACCATACTTTGTTTTCATACATGGAGTCCATTTCAGATTTCATGGCTTCAAGCCATTTCCCTGAGTCTTTATTACTCACAGCCTGTTCGTAATTCAATGGATCATCATCATTCATGATGTGTACCTCATCGTCATCCTCTATAACGAATCCATACCTCTCAGGTATCTTCGGTACTCTTCCAGATTTACGAACATGGTGTGGTACAGTAGGTTCTTCTACTTGGTTAGGTACCTGACTTTGGTCCATGGTAACTTGTGGTTCTTGAACTTCTTCAAGATATATCTTACTCCCACTGACCCCTTCATGGATAAACTCTTTCTCCAAGAAGGTAGCATGTTTCGCAACAAACACCTTTTGATCAGTTAGATGATAGAAATAATACCCTACGGTTTCTTTAGGGTATCCCACAAATCTACACTTATCGGATTTAGTCTGTAGCTTATCATTTTCAAACTTTTTGACATAAGCTGGACAACCCCAAGTCTTAACATGCTTAAGATTTGGTTTCCTCCATTTCCACATCTCATATGGAGTCTTTGGGGCGGATTTGGTAGGTACCTTGTTAAGTAGGTATGCAGCCGTTTCTAGGGAATATCCCCAGAAGGAAATTGGAAGGTCGGTAAAACTCATCATGGATCGAACCATGTCCAACATTGTTCGATTTCTCCTTTCAAATACTCCATTTAACTGTGGTGTACCTAGAGGAGTCCATTGTGAGATTATACCATTTTCTCTGAGACAATTGAGAAACTCACTGCTTAAGTATTCTCCACCTCGATCTGATCGAAGTATCTTAATACTCTTGCCCGTTTGTTTCTCTACTTCACTTCTGAACTCTTTGAACTTTTCAAATGATTCTGATTTGTATTTCATTAAATACACATATCCAAATCTTGAGTGATCATCAGTGAAAGTAATAAAATAATATTACCCACCCCGTGCACTTGTTGTCATAGGTCCACAAACGTCTGTGTGAATCAATGCCAACAACTCTGTAACTCTCTCTCCTTTTCCACTAAAATGAGATTTAGTCATTTTACCCATGAGACAAGATTCACAAGTTGGATATGATTCATAATCGGATAGCTCGAGGAGTCCATCTTTATGCAACTTGGATAATCTTGTTTCATTGATATGACCAAGTCTACAGTGCCACATGTAGGTATAATTAATATCATCTCTTTTCCTTTTCTTAGTTTGTTCAATTTGAAATATATTTTCTTGTAAGTCAAGTGTATAAAGTCCATTTCGCAAATTTCCAATACCATATAAAACATCGTCTTTATAAATAGAACAACCATTGTTCTTTATAATAACGTCAAAGCCTTCCATATCCAATACAGAAATTGAAATAATATTTTTAATAATATTCGGAACATAATAACAATTATTAAGATAAATGGATTTGCCCGAAGGCATTGCTAAACAATAAGTTCCTACAGCTAATGCAGCAACTTTTGCTCCATTTCCCACTCGTAGGATCACCACATCATTGTTCAGCTTTCTACTTCTGACCAGTCCCTGCACAGTATTACATATGTGAGAACCACAGCCGGTATCCAATACCCAAGTAAAATTATGACTTTCATAAAAATTAATTTCAATCATAAACAAACCTTGATTGGAAGTCGAAGCTTCTCCAAGCTTCTTCTCTGCTAGAAACTTCTTGCAGTTCCTCTTCCAATGTCCCGGCTCATTGCAATGAAAGCACATTCCTTTAGCTGGTTCAGGTTTCTTTTGCTCCTTTTCTTTCCCTTTTCCCATAGCCTTCTTAGATTTCTTCTTTTCAGAAGACACCTTGGGCCTCTTCCTTTTATTGGAAGAATCCACCATCAAGACATGGTTCTTCTTGGATGAGAAGTGACCTTCTGCAGTTTTTAGCATGTTAAGCAGCTCAGGTAAGCTAACATCTAGCTTATTCATGTGAAAATTAACCACAAACTGCGAGAAGGTCTCAGGGAGTGACTGCAAGACCAAGTCTTGACTCAACTCCCCATCCATGACGAACCCAAGCTGTCCAAGGCGTTCAATCAAATTGATTACCTTCAGAACATGAGTTTCGACAGTAGTGCCCTCGGTCATCCGAGATCGGAAGAGCTCCTTAGATATCTCATATCTAGCAGTCCTACTCTGTTCACCATACAACTCCTTGAGGTGAAGCAGCATAGCAGGAGCATCCATTTTTTCGTGCTGACGCTGAAGCTCGCTATTCATGGATGCGAGCATGATGCATTGAGCCACAGATGCATCATCTTGCCACTTATTGAAAGTGGCAATCTCTTCCTCAGAGGCTGTTTCTGAAACAGATTCAGGGATAGTGGAATTTAGGACATAAGAAATCTTTTCAGCAGTGAGAACAATTCTCAGATTTCTTAGCCAGTCCTCATAATTCGGGCCGGTAAGCTTATTTGCATCAAGTATGCTTCGTAGTGAGATTAGTGATTTTGACATTTTTAAAATTCTGCATCTGAAAAAACAACATTTTAGCAAACATTCATTTTATTAACTTTGCATAGCAAAATAAATTTAGGTCTTTATTTTAAATTGGTATCTCCCACTATTTTCATCAAACTATATTACCCTCACTCATATAGTTCGGCAACATCTAATTAAAGATTTGCTAGTGAGATTAAGGATCCCATTTCAAATGTATATAACCTTGTGGATAGCACAACAAGCGATATACAAATAAATAGGTAGACAACTCTTGTCAATTACATCACCATGTAACTCCTTTTATTTTGCCTCTTAAATCATAATGGTCATGTGTGTGCACATCCGAACTAAAATGATTTAAGTTAAGTCCAGCCTAGCACTTCCATAAATTCAAAAAAGAAAAATTTTCGTCCTTGTGGATAGCACAACAAGACTAGATCGTTCAATTTTCTTGATAAGCATCAAATGTGATTAATTAACATCTTAAATATTCAATACTCGCCTTGTGGATAGCACAACAAACTCATATTAAATATTTAATACTCTATTAACTAATCATGCTAGAAGGCTACGTTCGATATTCCAAATATCATTTGAACGTTTCAGACTTAATATTATTTTTTTGAGGGGTTTGTTATTATTTGTCTCATCTTTTTAAGCGCGCATGCACATATATATATATAAAATACGCGTCATTTTATTAAGCATGCGAAGCATGTTTGTATAAAATATAATATATATAATATTTAGCATGCAATATAGAATACTATATTCTACCCGGATTGATTATGGACTTTTATTCTAGTTTGGTTCACTAGAGCCACCAAGTGAACCAAAAGGTCAAACCTAGGAGTGCAAGAATTTAAATTTTAAATGTAACTATTACATTTAAACCCGGGCTCCATACAAACGAGTCTTCATGCGTTCCTTGCTCCTTGGTCTCCAATTTCTTTAAAATAATTCTAACTATTTCTATTACATTAACTATTTAAAATTAAATAGAAACCTTGATCAGCAGTCAAGGGGAAGTACATAGAAAGGAGATAGAATTTACATCGAGAATAAAACTAGAGAAGACGAGGTACGCAGACCCCATTTTATAAAACCCATACATTCAAGCATTCATCCAAAATAAAATCCAATCACATTGGTCATAGTCCATAATCAACCCCATTTATTATCATACACATCAACATATGCATCAATAAATATCCATTCATCTCATGAATAACAATGCTATTCCATATATGGATCGATGTTATTTAATGGACAAAAGTTTTGCTAAATTTTATTTTTGAAACAAAATAAACTCTTTTATTTTAATCAAAAATAAATTCAAATTAAACTCCTTTAATTTTAGCATTCTGAAATCATATTTCAGATAAAATAAACTTCTTTATTTTAAAATTTTATCAATTAAATAAACAAATTACTTAATTAATTAAAATCAATTTTCAGGGTCTATCCAGGTACCGGCGCAGCTGCGCCAGTAATGAACTGGGCAGCTGCGCAGCTGCGCAGCTGCGCAGGTAGACGGAAGCAGCAGTTTTTGCAGACCGGCGCAGCTGCGCCAGTAATGAACTGGGCAGCTGCGCAGCTGCGCCGTTCGTCGCAGAAACTTGCAGAAAATGATTTTTGTCCAGAAAAACGATCCAATTCTCACATCAATTCATACATGAAATTATAAAATTGATAATTAGCACAAAGTTAGGCTCTGATACCACTGTTGGGTTTGTATGTAACGCAATCATGCAATCAAATCACATAAATAGGGCGGAAGCGTAAAAACTAGGTTTTCAAAATTTATACAAACCCATAACCATGATCATGCTTTGTGCTTGTTATCAATAATAGAAAAGAGAGAACATGGAATTATACCTTTGAAGATCTAAGCTTCCTCAGGTACAAATTCTACTCCTTTGATTCCTTTGATTCCTCTGATAGTGGCTCCTTCCCTTGAATAATGTCAGCCACCCAAATGTTTGGCCTCTAACGGTGATCCACCAAGGAAGATGAAGAACTCAAGAAGATGGGTTATTGGCTTAACCCTTGTTTCTATCTCTATAGAATATGTGTACTCCCAACTCTTGGAAAATTTCACATCCCTTATTTCTGATATAAGACTCTCTTATATAGATATTAGGTTAACCCTCCTAATCCAATTAGAATAGGGTTTTATTTAATTAATTAATTAAATACTTTTAATTAATTTATATCCTAATCTTTATTAGGATTGAGAGAGAGTACTGATATTATATTAATTCCTAAACTCCTTTAGAATTAAAATAATAATAATAATAATAATATTAATAAGACTCCTCTTATTAATTAATATTTAATATTTCTAAAATATTAAATAATAAACATTAAGCTATTTAATTTATTCTATCATCATAGATTAAATTAATTATACTTAATGCATTATTACTATCATGCCATTTTCTTCTTAAATAATTCTTCTTCCTTTTATGGTGTGACTCTTTAGGTTCTCCATATTAAACCGGTTGTGAATAAATCAATTAGAACAATTCTAATCTTATTTAAATAAACAAATTAAACTAATAATCTATTTAAATAAATAACATTTATTCTACAATAGGGATAAGCCTCCCTAGCGATCAACGACTTTCCAGATAATATAGATTTCAACATTAATCATAAAAGAACCTGTGAGTTAATAGTTACCGTACAATTCAATCCTTCCACCATACAATGTCCCAATTAAATATAAGACATGGATTTACTGTCAAGTCTTAATTTATTTAATCATATATATTTCGATTAGAAAATGCATAACTCCAAATAATGCAAATTAGAAACCTCTTTCTAATTACATTCTACCTTGGCCAAGGATTCCTGGGTTGTCATTTAACGAATCACATAGGACATATCTCCTCTTTTACTAGAGGTGGTAGATTCTTTATTGATCATTCATTATCTCCATATGTAACTCATTACACCCAAGCATACCCTATATATGCCTTAAGAGGCCTTAAGGAATTAGTCAAAGTATAATTTGTTACATACAAGATACTATGATGATCTCAAGTCCAAGGATCACATGTACTACTATCACATTAGGAATTCCTATTGACAGGCGAGTAAAACTCCATTAGGTATTCCATAGCGAGTCACGTTCAGTGAACTTATTCTCCAATAAGCACCTACATACTTGCTTTAGTGTCTCCACACAAATGACCATGAGATCAGTCATCCTCATCCAATGAGCAAGCAACATATGTACCAATCTATCCGAATTTACTAATCCCCTTTTTAGTAATCCCACGATTGGGAACTATTTTAGTTTTAAAGCTTTCTAAGAATTTAGATCTCATTAGCATGATCAACATCATGATTCTAAAAGCATTGCTTAAAACTATGGGTTATTTACATATTATAAAAACAGCACCATGTAGATAATTAAATGCCTTTAATAAATAAATATTTTATTAATAAATAAATAAGATTGTTTACAAAGTATGTGCTTTATCATCATACATGATTGGCTTGTATGCACACTACTATCAATTATAGTATACATTCTTTTATTAATTACCAAAATAAATTAGGTCTTGTTTTAAATTGGTATCTCCCACTATTTTCTTCAAACTATATTACCCTCATATATATAGTTCGGCTAAAATCTAATTAAAGATTTTGCTAGTGAGATTAAGGATCTCATTTCAGATGTATATAGCTTTGTGGAAAACACAACAAATCATATATAAATAAATAGGTAGACAACTCTTTGTCAATTACATCAAGATGTAACTCCTTTTATTTTCCTCTCAGATTATTTTGATCAAGTTGTGACACATCCGAATCAAAAATTATCTGAGTTAAGTCCAACCTAGCACTTTCATATATTCAAAAAAGAAAAATATTGTCCTTGTGGAAAACACAACAAAATAACATTGTTCAATTTTTTTTATAAGCATCAAATGTGATAAATTAACATCTTAAATACTTAATACTTACCTTGTGGAAAACACAACAAACTCATATTAAATATTTAATGCTCTATTAATTTTATCATGCTAGAAGGAGACGTTGATATTCCAAATATCTTTGAACGCTTTAGACTTAAAATAATTTCTTTGAGGGGTTTGTTATTATTAGTCTCATTTTGTTTAGCCCGCATGCACACACAAGCATATATATATATATATATATATATATATATATATATATATATATATATATATATATATATATATATAATACGCGTCATTTTATTAGAACATGCGAAGTATGTTTGCATAAAATAGTATATATATATATATATATATATATATATATATAATACTAGCATGCACATACAGAATACTATATTCTACCCGGATTGATTATGGACTTTATTCTAGTTTGGTTCACTTGAGTCACCAAGTGAACCAAAAGGTAAATCTAGTGGTGCAAGAATTAACTTTAAATATAACTATTACATTTAAATCCCGGGCTCCATTACAAAAGAGTCTTCAAGCGCTCCTTGCTCCTTGGTATCCAATTCTTCAAGATAATTCTAACTAATCCTATTATATAAACTATTTAATTTAAATAGAAACTTTGATCAGCAGTCAAGGGAAAGTACATAGGAGGGAGATAGAATTTATATTAAGAAAAATTAGAGAAGACGAGGTACACATACCTTATTTATAAAACACATACATTCAAGCATCCAACTAAAATAAAATCCAATCATATTGGTCAATAATCCATAATCAACTCCATTTATTATTTTACACAACAACATATGCATCAATAAATAAAACATTCATCTCATGAATAATAAACATTCAATATACACATTGATATCAATTTAATGGGCAATTTTAGTTAGCATAAAATTCAATTCTGAATTAAAATAAACACTTTTATTTTAATCCAAATTTAAATCAAAATAAACCTTTTATTTTAATTTATCCATTTTTGAATAAAAAATAAACTCCTTTATTTTTAATCAAATTATTTAAACTAAATAAACTCTTTTATTTTAATTAATATGGAATCTAATTCCAAGTCAAAATAAACTACTTTATTTTAACTTTTAAAACTATTATGGAAAAAATAAAATATATGGAATCCAATTCCTTATCAAAATAAACTCCTTTATTTTGATTAATATAAAATTCTATTTCATATCCAAATAAACTCCTTTATTTAAGGAAACATGGAATCTTTTTTCCTAATTCACAAATAAACTCTTTTATTTTTAGGAAACAATGAATTCAATTTTATCTCTAATTAGTTATCATCGAATCCAATTCCAACTCTAATTAGTTAGCATGAAATTAAATTCTAATTAAAATAAACATCTTTATTTTAATCCAATTCCAAATAAAAATAAACTACTTTATTAAATTTAGAATTACTGAAAAACATGGAATTCAATTTTTAATTTAAAACTTTATATTTTAATTAGAAATCAAATAAATAAAAAATATTAAAAATTTAATTTTCTTTTTTTTGGAGAGTGGCGCTACAGCACTGCTAGTGAACTAACAGCAGGCGTTGCGGCGCCACATCATCAGTGTCAAAAACACGGAGCTCGCACTGCAGCGCACCAATTGAACTGACTTTGGGCACTGCAGCGTCGCGTCATCACTTTCAAAACACTGAGCCGGTGCTGCGGCGCCATGATTGTACTACAATCAGGCGTTGCGGCGCCAGTTTCCAAAAACTATTTTTCGAGTTCGGGAATTGTACAGTTTTTCTCCAAAAACATAATTCTATGCCATTAATTATGCCCAATTTTTTTTTCTAAACACATATCAACATACATATCAAATCTAAACAATTAATAACTTGTATAAAGGTTTAGCTCTGATGCCACTGTTAGATTTTAATATTCATGGACACAATCAAATTGCATAAAAATAGCGAAAGCGTGAAAAAACAAGGTTTTAAAAATTTACAAACCATATAATCGGATCATCCTTTATACACAATTATTAATTAAACAAAAAGATGGAGATTAGTATTCATACCCTTGAAGATTCTAGCTTCCTCAGGTACGAGTTCAACTCCAAATCCTTTTCGCGCTTTACTTGCATCTACCGGGTTGATTCATTCCTTTGATCAACGTTAGCCACCTAAGTGTTTGGCCTCTATAGGTGATCCACCAAGAAAGAATAAGAATTCAAGAAGATTGATGTTTGGCTAAACCCTAGTTTCATTCTCTCTAGAAAAGGAGTGCTCTCCCAACTCTTGAAATTAATTGCCTAACCTTGTTCGATAATAAGACTTTCTTATTTATAGATGTATGCAACCCTCCTAAATAATTTAGGATTAGGTTTTCATATTAATTAATTAAACCCTTTTAATTAATTAGACTTCTCAATCTTATTAGGAATAATTAATTAGCCTCTTTTAATTAATTAGCCTCCTAATCGTATTAGGAATATATATGAGAGAGTATCTTAATAATTAATTCCCAAACTCTTTTAAAAATTAAATAATAATAATAATAATAATAATAATAATAATAATAAGACTCCTCTTATTAAATTATATTTAATATTTTCAAAATATTAAATAAAAAATATTAAGCTATTTAATTTATTCTATCACCATAGATTAAATTAAATAAACTTAACTTATTATTACGATTATGCCATTTTCTTCTTAAATAAATATTCTTCCTTTTATGGCGTGACACTTTAGGTTCTCCATGTTAAACTGGTTGTGAATAAATCAATTAGAACAATTCTAATCTTATTTAAATAAATAAATTAAACTAATAATTTATTTAAATAAATAACATTTATTCTATAATGAGGATAAGTCTCCTTAGCGATCAACGACTTTTCAGATAATATAATTTCAACATTATTCATAAAAGAACTTGTGAGTTAATAGTTACCGTACAATTCAATCATTCCACCATACAATGTCCCAATTAAATATAAGTCATGAAATTACTGTCAAGTCTTATTTTATTTAATTATATGTATTTTGATTCCAAAATGCACAACTCCAAATAATGCAAATTAGAAACTCCTTTCTAATTTCATTCCACATTGGCCAAGGATTCCTGGGTTGTCATTTATCGAATCACATAAGACATATCTCTTCTTTTACTAGAAGTGGTAGATTTTTTATTGATCATTCATTATCTTCATATTTAACTTATTACACCGAAGCATACCCTTTGATATACCCTAAGGGTCTTAAGGGACATGTCAAAGTATAATTCATCATACACAAGATACTATAATGATCTTAAGTCTAAGGATCACTTGTACTACTATCACATTACGAATTCTTATTGACAGGCAAGTAAAACTCCATTAGGTATTCATAAGCGATCCCCGTTCAGTGAACTTATTCTCCAATAAGCACCTACATACTTGCTTTAGTGTCTCCATGCTAAGTAGGTTTTACACCTACTTATTGGACACCAGCTTACTATGATTATGGCTTAAACTCAGGCACTTTATTGTCTTTTAACGCATTTTATCTTTGTGTTATGCATTTTAGATAGGAAAGCTCCTTTGGCTTGAAATGGCACAATAATGGCATGGTTTGGCATGATTTGGCAAGAAATTGGATAAAGGCTATATGGAAAGCAACCAACAAGACATGGTGGAATTGGAAATGGACAAAATGGCATGAAGCTGGCACTAAGGCAAGAAGGACTTGGCATGAGAAAAAGGGCACAAGAAAAGAGCACAAGATAATGACCTCATAGTAGCATCGTGAGGGAGCAAGAAGAAACAAAAGAAAGAGCAATAGATTGTGCAAGAAAGCAGCCGCAACCAAACTTCACCAGCAGCAGAGTAGTGCTCGCGCGGCCTCGCCAAGAAAGCAAGGGGACCCCGCCCGGCTGCGCCATTCCTAAAAGTTGGATTTTTATTTGCTTTGTCGGCTAAGTGTTTGTATAAGGGTTGGGTTATTTTAAATGAGACTTATCAATTATTAGAACAGAGACTTTATATTTTTTTTCTCAAGTATTGTCTTACATTTTTAGGGTTTAGGTGCTAAGGAGAGCTAGAGAGCTTAACTCTTCTTCTCTTCTAGTTCAAGTAGCTTTCATTTCTAGGGCTCATCTTGGAGCTTATTTGTGGTCTAAACTCAAGCTTGCTAGCTTCTATTGAAAAGGGGAACCACAAGATTTGCACTCTCTATCTCTCTTTTCTCTACTTTCATAGTTGTTTAATGCTTGGTTTAAATCCCATAATGGTTGGTGGTTCAGTGATGAACTAAGTTCCATTATGGGATTCTAATGGATTCTATTGGCTTATTCTAGGGTTTTATGCCTCTTTGAAATGAATGGATGAGAATGTATGGTTTGCCTAGCATGGTTGTGTTTTATGTTTGGATGTTTGATCAACATTTACTGTAATAGTTTATATGGATTCGAAAGAGGATATGTAAACTTAGATTTTCCCCATGGCAGCTAAATTACCATGTGTATTTTTATTTAAAAATCCAGGCTTATTTGTCCTCGAATAGGATGAATAAACTGGCGAAAAAGGCGCCAACTGACTGTCTCAAAAATCAATTTTTTCCACATCAATACGTTCAACATGCTAAAATATAAGCATTTACTAAGTCTGATAATTTTTATCAAGTCATACGAGCATGCATATTTGTTATATTGTGTTTATAAGCATTATATATGAAATTTAATGTTCTGACTGTTAAAACTTGAAAAGAAGGGATGTAAACGTTACCAGGGTTGTGCAGAACGATTGTACAGTGACGGATTTTGCAAACAGCAGCCCAAACTCAGTAGATCTGAAGAGGAATTTTTAGATTTTCTAAATGGTTCAACTTGAAAATGATTTGTGAAAGCCACGGGGGGGACTAAAATAGACCTGCGGGGAGCCTCGGCTCTACCTGCGGCTGCTGCAGGTGGACTTACGGCCACCCAAGGTGGGCCCCACCCTCTCTAGTTCGGTCCAATTAAGGTAAAGCCAAGTTTTTGAAAGCTGAAAAGTCAAATCAGGGATAAAGATGCTACGCAGTTGAGCAGAAAAGGCCTGAAACCTTGAATTCGGGAATCAAATTTCTAATTGAAAGAAGATCTTCATGTAAGCCATTGGTATAAGCCCTAATGTTGTATTTAGAATGATAATGATGGAAATTATTAAAAATTGCCTCTATCAAAGCATCGGGAAGGTCCGGTTGATAATAGTGTGCATACAAGCCAATCATGTATGATGATAAAGCACGTACTTTGTAAACAATCTTATTTATTTATTAATAAAATATTCATTTATTAAAGGCATTTAATTATCTACATGTTGCTATTTTTATAATATGTAAATAACCCATAGTTTTAAGCAATGCTTTTAGAATCATGATGATGATCATGCTAATGAGATCTAAATTCTTAGAAAGTTTTAAAACTAAAATAGTTTCCAATCGTGGGATTACTAAAAAGGGGATTAGTAAATCCGAATAGATTGGTACATATGTTGCTTGCTCATTGGATGAAGATGATTGATCTCATGATCATTTGTGTGGAGACACTAAAGCAAGTATGTAGGTGCTTATTGGAGAATAAGTTCACTGAACGTGATTCGCTATGGAATACATAATGGAGTTTTACTCGCCTGTCAATAGAAATTCCTAATGTGATAGTAGTACAACTGATCCTTGGACTTGAGATCATCATAGTATCTTGTATGTAACAAATTATACTTTGACTTATTCCTTAAGACCTTTTAAGGCATATATAGGGTATGCTTGGGTATAATGAGTTACATATAGAGATAATGAATGATCAATAAAGAATCTACCACCTCTAGTAAAAGAGGAGATATGTCCTATGTGATTCGTTAAATGACAACCCAGGAATCCTTGGCCAAGGTAGAATGAAATTAGAAAGGAGTTTCTAATTTGCATTATTTGGTGTTGTGCATTTTCTAATCGAAATACATATGATTAAATAAAATAAGACTTGACAGTAAATTCATGTCTTATATTTAATTGGGACATTATATGGTTGAAGGATTGAATTGTACAGTAACTATTTACTCACAGGTTCTTTTATGATTAATGTTGAAATCTATATTATCTGGAAAGTCGTTGATCGCTAGGGAGGCTTATCCCTATTGTAGAATAAATATTTTTTAATTAAATAGATTATTAATTTAATTTATTTATTTAAATAAGATTAGAATTGTTCTAATTGATTTATTCACAACATGTTTAATATGGAGAACCTAAAGGGTCACACCATAAAAGAAAGAATAAATATTTAAGAATGTAATTGCATAATCGTAATAATGCGTTAAGTATAATTAATTTAATCTATGATGATAAAATAAATTAAATAAGCTTAATATTTATTATTTAATATTTTAGAAATATTAAATATAAATTAATAAGAGGAGTCTTATTAATATTATTATAATTATTATTATTTTAATTTCTAAAGGAGTTTAGGAATTAATTTAATATTAGTACTCTCATTTATTCCTAATAAGATTAGGAGGCAAATTAATTAAATGAATTTAATTAATTATTCCCAATGTGGTGGGAAGCTTAAATTAATTAAAGGAGTTTAATTAATTAAATGAAATCCCATGTCTAATAAGATTAGAAGGGTTGACCAATATCTATCTAAGAGGAATCTTATAATAGATATCAGTTGATGCAATTTTAATTGTTGGAGAGTACTCCTTTTTTATAGAGGATAGAAAACTAGGGTTTAGCCAACCACCCTCCTTCTTGATAATTTTTCTTCCTTGGTAGATCACCTCTAGAGGCCAAAAACTTGGGTGGCTAACGTTGATCAAAAGAATGAATCTAACCCGAAAATTCAAGATTATCACGAAGAACAAGGAGTTGAACTCGTACCTGTGGAAGCTTCATTCTACAAGGGTATGATTCCATAACTTCTTATTTATCGTTTTAAATTAATAATTTGCATAAAGGATGATCCGGGTAATGGTTTTTAAAAATTTTTTAAACTCTGATATACCATGCTTTCGCTAATTTTTGCAATTTGATTGCGCCATGATTTCGTACAAACCCAACATAAACATATGTATATATATATATATATATATATATATATATATATAAGTATTATATATGTGTGTTAGTTATTTAATGTGATTAAATATCAATTTAATCTATGGTGATAGAATAAATTAAATAGCTTAATGTTTATTATTTAATATTTTAGAAATATTAAATATAAATTATAAGAGGAGTCTTATTAATATTATTACAATTATTATTATTTTAATTTCTAAAGGAGTTTAGTAATTAATTTAATATTAGTACTCTCATTTATTCTTAATAAGATTAGGAGACAAATTAATTAAATAAATTAATTAATTATTCCGAAAGTGGTGGGAAGCCTAAATTAATTAAAGGGGTTTAATTAACTAAATAAAATCCCATGTCAAATAGGATTAGAAGGGTTGACCAATATCTATATAAGAGGAGTCTTATAATAGATATCAGTTGAGGCAATTCCAATTGTTGGAGAGTACTCCTTTTCTATAGAGGATAGAAAACTAAGCCAACCACCCTCCTTCTTGATAATTCATCTTCCTTGGTGGATCACCACTACAGGCCAAACACTTGGGTGGCTAACGTTGATCAAAGGAAGGAATCTAACCCGGAAATTCAAGGAGATCACGAAGAACAAGGAGTTGAACTCATACCTGTGGAAGCTTCGTTTTACAATGGTAT
Source organism: Panax stipuleanatus (assembly GCA_020205555.1). NCBI lineage: Eukaryota > Viridiplantae > Streptophyta > Magnoliopsida > Apiales > Araliaceae > Panax > Panax stipuleanatus. Next base: position 83,243,608 of record CM035119.1, read on the forward strand.
GATTCCATAACTTCTTATTTATCGTTTTACATTAATAATTTGCATAAAGGATGATCCGGGTAATAGTTTTGTAAAAAAAAATTTAAACTCTGATATACCATGCTTCCGCTAATTTTTACAATTTGATTGCGTCACGATTTCGTACAAACCCAACAGTGGCATCAGAGCCAGGCCTTTGTGCAATTATTAATTATTTTAATTCGATATATGTATGGGTATGTATTTAGAATAATTTATTGGACATAATTAATTTTATAAAATTATTATTATTATTATTGAAAGAAAAGAAAAGAATAAAATAATAAAATCGGAAGCTAGTTCGCTGTTGATCCGTGTTTCAAGGCCAAAAGGTGGATTCGGTTCTGCTTGCTTTTCCAAAACACATTCATACTATATATATATATATATATATATATATATATATATATATATATATATATATATATATATATATATATATATATATATATATATATAAACAGAAGGCATCCTTATGGTCACTTTTCCAAAAGGCATCGTTATGGTCACTTTTTTTTTTGAATCCATAATAAGGATAGTAAAGATTTAAAAAGGCATGCTGCAGGAAAGTTTCAAAAAAGGGAATCATGTAATTAACTAATATATATATATATATATATATATATATATATATATATATATATATACATAGTGGAGGGCCGGAATCACGTAATTATATATATATATATATATATATATATAGTATTCTTAATAATTTTATAATTAAAATAAAGAGTTTATTTTAATCTTGAAATTAGATTTCATGTAATTTAAAATTGTCCATTAAATGATACTCATATATATATGGAATGTTTTAATTCATGAGATGGATATTTATTTATTGATATATATGGTGATATGTATGATAATAAATGGAGATTGATTATTAATAAAATATTCATTTTAATAAATGAATATTTTAAAAATGTCAAAATCACTAATTTCACTGCGAAGCATACTTGATGCTAATAAGCTCGGGCCGAATTATACGGACTGGCTAAGAAATCTGAGAATAGTTCTCACTGCTGAAAAGATTTCTTATGTCCTAAACTCACATGTCCTTGGAACTGTTCCAGAAACAGCCTCTGAGGAAGAGATTGCCACCATTGTAAAGTGGCAAGATGATTCATCTGTGGCTTAATGCATCATTCTCGCATCCATGAATAACGAGCTTCAGCGTCAGCACGAAAACATGGATGCTCCTACTATGTTGATTCACCTCAAGGAGTTGTATGGTGAACAAAGTAGAACTGTTAGGTATAAGATATCTAAGGAGCTCTCCCGATCTCGGATGACCAAAGGCAAAGTGAACATAAAGGAACAAAAGAAATCTGATCTAGCTAGCAAAGGAATGTGCTTCCATTGTAACGAGCCGGGTCATTGGAAGAGGAACTACAAGAAGTTTCTGGCAAAGAAGAAGCTTGGAGAAGCTTCGACTTCCAATCAAGGTTTGTTCATGATTGAAAATAATTTTTCAGAAAGTCAAAATTCTACTTGGGTATTGGATACCGGCTGTGGTTCTCACATATGTAATAATGTGAAGGGACTGGTCAGAAGTAGAAAGCTGAACAATGATGAGGTGATCCTACGAGTGGGGAATGGAGCAAAGGTTGCTGCATTAGCTGTAGGAACTTATTATTTAGCAATGCCTTCGGGCAAGTCCATTTATCTTAATAATTGTTATTATGTTTCGAATATTATTAAAAGCATTATTTCAATTTCTTTATTGGATATGGAAGGACTTAACGTTGTTATAAAGAACAATAGTTGTTCTATTTATAAAGACGATGCTTTATATGGTATTGGAAATTTGCGAAATGGACTTTATACACTTGACTTACAAGAAACTATATTTCAAATTGAACAAACTAAGAAAAGGAAAAGAGATGATATTAATTATACCTACATGTGGCACTGTAGACTCGGTCATATCAATGAAACAAGATTATCTAAGTTGCATAAAGATGGGCTCCTTGAGTTATCTGATTATGAATCATATCCAACTTGTGAATCTTGTCTCATGGGTAAAATGACTAAATCTCCTTTTAGTAGAAAAGGAGAAAGAGTTACAGAGTTGTTGGCATTGATTCACACAGACGTTTGTGGACCTATGACAACAAGTGCACGGGGTGGGTATTCTTATTTTATTACTTTCACTGATGATCACTCAAGATTTGGATATGTGTATTTAATGAAATACAAGTCAGAATCATTTGAAAAGTTTAAAGAGTTCAGAAGTGAAGTAGAGAAACAAACGGGCAAGAGTATAAAGATACTTCGATTAGATCAAGGTGGAGAATACTTAAGCGGTGAGTTTCCCAATTGTCTCAAAGAAAATGGTATAATCTTACAATGGACTCCTCCAGGTACACCACAGTTAAATGGAGTATCTGAAAGGAGAAATCGAACACTGTTGGACATGGTTCGATCCATGATGAGTTTTACCGACCTTCCAATTTCTTTCTAGGGATATGCCCTAGAAACGGCTGCATACCTACTTAACAAGGTACCTACCAAATCCGCCCCAAAGACTCCATATGAGATGTGAAAGGGGAGGAAACCAAATCTTAAGCATGTTAAGACTTGGGGTTGCCCAGCTTATGTCAAAAAGTTTGAAAATGATAAGCTACAGACTAAATCCGATAAGTGTAGCTTTGTGGAATACCCTAAAGAAACTTTAGGGTATTATTTCTATCATCCAACTGATCAAAAGGTGTTTGTTGCGAAATATACTGCCTTCTTGGAAAAGGAGTTTATCCATAAAGGGGTCAGTGGGAGTAAGATATATCTTGAAGAAGTTCAAGAATCACAAATTACCACGGATCAAAGTAAGGTACCTGACCAAGTAGAAGAACCTACTATACCACACCCTGTTCGTAAATCTGGAAGAGTACCGAAGATACCTGAGAGGTATGGATTCGTTATAGAGGATGACGATGAGGTACACATTTTGAATGATGATGATCCATTGAATTACAAACAGGCTATGAGCAATAAAGACTCAGGAAAATGGCTTGAAGCCATAAAATCCGAAATGGACTCCATGTATGAAAACAAAGTATGGACTTTGGTTTCACCACCTAAAGGCATTAAGCCTATTGGGTGTAAATGGGTCTTTAAAAGAAAGACTGGAGCGGACGGCAAGGTAGAGACCTATAAGGCCCGACTGGTTACAAAAGGTTTCAAACAAAGACAATGAGTTGACTATGATGAAACCTTTTCATCAGTAGCTATGCTCAAGTCCATTCGGATTTTTCTTGCGATTGCAGCTTATAACGACTATGAGATCTGGCAGATGGACATGAAAACGGCCTTCCTCAATGGGAAACTTGAGGAGGATGTGTATATGACACAACCAGAGGGATTTATTTCAAAAGTTGGAAAAAATCAAGTCTGTAAGCTGCAACGATCCATTTATGGATTGAAGCAAGCTTCTCGTAGATGGAACATTCGTTTTGATGAGACAATCAAAGAGTTTAATTTTATCAAAAATGACGATGAACCATGTGTGTACAAGAAGGTTAGTGGGAGCGCAGTTTCATTCCTTGTATTATATGTTGATGATATATTACTGATAGGGAATGACATTCCTATGCTACAATCGATTAAAATCTGGTTATCTAAACACTTCTCCATGAAGGACTTGGGAGAAGCATCTTATATTTTGGGGATAAAGATCTATAGAGAAAGATCTAAAAGGATGCTTGGTTTATCCCAAGGAACTTACATTGATGCAATGTTAAAGAGATTTAGCATGGAAGATTCCAAAAGAGGTCTCATGTCGATGAGCCATGGAATACATCTCTTCAAGAAACAGGCCCTAAAGACACCTGAGGAGAGAGACCGTATGAGTAAGATCCCTTATGCTTCTGTAATAGGATCTATCATGTACGGTATGATATGTACTAGACCGGATGTTGCTCATGCACTTAGTGTAACGAGCAGATACAAGTCGAATCCAGGAGAAGAGCACTAGAAGGCAGTGAAGAATATCCTAAAATACTTGAGAAGGACTAAGGATATTTTTCTTGTCTACGGTGGGTCTGAATTAAAACTCGAGGGCTTCACAGACTCAAGTTTTCAAACGGACCAAGATGACAGTAAATCTATTTCGGGATATGTTTTTACCTTGAACGGAGGCACAGTGAGTTGGAAGAGTTCCAAGCAGCAAACAGTTGCTGATTCAGTGACAGAGGCAGAGTATATAGCTGTAAGTGAAGCTGCAAAGGAAGCTGTTTGGATGAAGAAGTTCATAACTGAACTTGGTCTGTGACAACACAGGAGCAGTTGCACAAGCTAAGGAACCGAGGTCTCATCAGAAATCTAAACACGTGTTGCGGCGATTTCACTTGATCAGGGAGATCATTGAAAGAGGAGACGTCACCTTGGAGCGTGTAAACTCTCAAGACAACATTGCAGATCTATTTACTAAAGCTTTAACACAATAGCAGTTTGATCGTCACTTAGAGAAGATGGGTATGAGATACCATGGCGATTGGCTTTAGTGCAAGTGGGAGATTGACAGTAGTGTGCATACAAGCCAATCATGTATGATGATAAAGCACGTACTTTGTAAACAATCTTATTTATTTATTAATAAAATATTCATTTATTAAAGGCATTTAATTATCTACATGTTGCTATTTTTATAATATGTAAATAACCCATAGTTTTAAGCAATGCTTTTAGAATCATGATGATGATCATGCTAATGAGATCTAAATTCTTAGAAAGTTTTAAAACTAAAATAGTTTCCAATCGTGGGATTACTAAAAAGGGGATTAGTAAATCCGAATAGATTAGTACATATGTTGCTTGCTCATTGGATGAAGATGATTGATCTCATGATCATTTGTGTGGAGACACTAAAGCAAGTATGTAGGTGCTTATTGGAGAATAAGTTCACTGAACGTGATTCGCTATGGAATACATAATGGAGTTTTACTCGCCTGTCAATAGAAATTCCTAATGTGATAGTAGTACAACTGATCCTTGGACTTGAGATCATCATAGTATCTTGTATGTAACAAATTATACTTTGACTTATTCCTTAAGACCTTTTAAGGCATATATAGGGTATGCTTGGGTATAATGAGTTACATATAGAGATAATGAATGATCAATAAAGAATCTACCACCTCTAGTAAAAGAGGAGATATGTCATATGTGATTCGTTAAATGACAACCCAGGAATCCTTGGCCAAGGTAGAATGAAATTAGAAAGGAGTTTCTAATTTGCATTATTTGGTGTTGTGCATTTTCTAATCGAAATACATATGATTAAATAAAATAAGACTTGACAGTAAATCCATGTCTTATATTTAATTGGGACATTATATGGTTGAAGGATTGAATTGTACAGTAACTATTTACTCACAGGTTCTTTTATGATTAATGTTGAAATCTATATTATCTGAAAAGTCGTTGATCGCTAGGGAGGCTTATCCCTATTGTAGAATAAATATTTTTTAATTAAATAGATTATTAATTTAATTTATTTATTTAAATAAGATTAGAATTGTTCTAATTGATTTATTCACAACATGTTTAATATGGAGAACCTAAAGGGTCACACCATAAAAGAAAGAATAATTATTTAAGAATGTAATTGCATAATCGTAATAATGCGTTAAGTATAATTAATTTAATCTATGATGATAGAATAAATTAAATAAGCTTAATGTTTATTATTTAATATTTTAGAAATATTAAATATAAATTAATAAGAGGAGTCTTATTAATATTATTACAATTATTATTATTTTAATTTCTAAAGGAGTTTAGGAATTAATTTAATATTAGTACTCTCATTTATTCCTAATAAGATTAGGAGGCAAATTAATTAAATGAATTTAATTAATTATTCCCAATGTGGTGGGAAGCTTAAATTAATTAAAGGAGTTTATTTAATTAAATGAAATCCCATGTCTAATAAGATTAGAAGGGTTGACCAATATCTATCTAAGAGAAATCTTATAATAGATATCAGTTGATGCAATTTTAATTGTTGGAGAGTACTCCTTTTTTATAGAGGATAGAAAACTAGGGTTTAGCCAACCACCCTCCTTCTTGATAATTTTTCTTCCTTGGTAGATCACCTCTAGAGGCCAAAAACTTGGGTGGCTAACGTTGATCAAAAGAATGAATCTAACCCGAAAATTCAAGATCATCACGAAGAACAAGGAGTTGAACTCGTACCTGTGGAAGCTTCATTCTACAAGGGTATGATTCCATAACTTCTTATTTATCGTTTTAAATTAATAATTTGCAAAAAGGATGATCCGGGTAATGGTTTTGTAAAAAATTTTAAACTCTGATATACCATGCTTTCGCTAATTTTTGCAATTTGATTGCGCCATGATTTCGTACAAACCCAACATAAACATATGTATATATATATATATATATATATATATATATATATTTATATTGATCAGTCACGCCTAGATTGTGAATCCGTGGTTTTTTCCTGCTTTAATATATATATATATATATATATATATATATATATATAAGTATTATATATGTATGTTAGTTATTTAATGTGATTAAATATCAATTTAACTTTTCATTCGATGTAAATCTGTACTAATGTAGAGTTTGTGAACTAGATTTATCTAAATCTAGCTATACCTAACTTTTAATCGGTTTAATGTAAAACTGGAACCGTTGAGCTAGAATGACTAAGATCTATTTAAATCTAGTCTTCTTTCTAGTTTTGTAAATATTAAGCAAGTACGTGACCCTAAATCTGTATCTAGAGGGAACGGGAAGCTTGGCTGCGCGCATGCAAAGATTTAACTGATGAATCCTTTGTTTTGCGACGTCTAGATTATAATTTGCCTTTTATTTTAATATATATGTCGTGCAAGCTTTTTGATGATATTGTGTGAGCTTAGGAATCACGTGATCCATGATTAATCACATGGATCTGGATCCGATTCCCATAATGGACAAATTTCAACTGTATATACAGCTTGCAAAGCCCTTTATAAATGTAACCATGGGCCTTAAAGCTGGGATACAGATTTAAGGCCCTAGCATAATTAAATTGTGGTTTGTGGTGCTCGGATCACTTCGATGGCTTTCATGCCCATAAGAGGTCCGACACTTTTGTAGATATTTATTTATGCTTTACATCTCCCATAAAATCGAAATCAAGCTGAATACAGAATAAAAATAGAAGTATCAAAAGACTTCAATTCCTATGCGAGCGAAAGGGTTTGAAAACCACTTTCAAAACATCACTTTCATATCTTGTCTAAAAAAGGACTTTTCATTAAATCAAACCCTTTGTATATAGGTCCAACAAAGCACAACACTACTTTTAAATCAAGCATTAGGCCCAATTAACTACAACACACACACACACATACATAATGATTAGGGAATTAAAAAGACGCGATAACCGTGTTTCACGAAAGTCGGAGGGTGCATAACACTTCCCCCCGCTTAATCAAGCCCCCGAACTCTATGAATTTTGGTTTCTAAAACAAATAAAACATAGTCCAGTAATTGGGCCATATTGCAAAATCTTTCAACACTCGGTTGAGTTGGTACAACCATTTAACTCATACCAACTGGCGACTCTGTCTAATTCGGACCAATAAAATCAAATCTTTTCAAATTATTGACATTGTATGTTGGTCTTTTCCTGAAAATTCACCCCTCAGATCAAACAATTCAAATAGAAAACATAAAGGGTAGAAATACATAGGAAAAGAAATCAAGATTTTTTTCCCAACGTCGACAGCGTTGTCGACGTCTGGAAAAAATTCGGTCTGATTTTAGACCCGATCTTTCTCTCTTTTTAAGTCTTTTGTTTTCTATCCTTATTGCCTTATCTATTTTATGAAGGGTGAAAAAGGGTTTTTTAGAAAAAGGCCAACATGTATCATGTCGACGATTTGAACGGTTTACAGAGTCGCCAGTTGGTAGTTTTGAAATAGTTGTACCAACTGAACCGAGTTTTGTTTGTAAGTAGGCCCAATTGTTGGACACTATCGAAACTTGATCTTGAAACCAAAATTCTTAAGTTCAGGGGCTTGGTTAAGTTAGGAGAAGGTGTTAGGCACCCCCCAACTCCGGTGAAAACACGGTACCACATCTTTTTAATATTTTTCTTTTTATTTGTAATGTGTGTGTGAATGCTGAAAGAAATTGGGCCTACGTTTGTTTGATTTTAAAGTATTATTGTGCTTCGTTGAACCTATATACGAAGGTTTGATTTGATTTGCAAAAGTTCTTTTTTAGACAAGATATGAAAATGATGTTTTGAAAGGTGATTTTCAAACGCTAACGTAGGAATTGAAGCATGTTGATACTTCCATTTTATTCTTTTTAGCCTTTGGCTCGATTGGGATGGTGATTGTCGTGTTGCGAAGCATCCTTGACCACAAAATATATACAAGTGTTGGTCTTCTCATGGGCATGATAGCCATCGGAGTGACTCTGGCACGACAAACCATATTTTCATTATGTTTGAGACCTTAAACTCGGATAACAGTTTTATGGTCTTCCGGATGTACATTTTTTGCAGAAAAACTGGCAGGGTACATTTGTAATGTGGAGTTTGTCCATCGTGAGAATCAAATTCTGATCGGTTTGATTATGAATCCCATAATTTCTAGGCTCATAGAAGGAGGCCAAGAGAACCTGCACAACACAGATATTTACAGAAAATGTATATTTACATCCAGACGTCGCAATAAAAAAAAACCAAGGATTCATCAGTCAAATCCTGGCATGAGCGTATCCAAAGCTTCTCGTTCCCACTAGATAGAAATCTGAGGGTCGCGAGGTTGCTTTCATATTTAGTAAAATTAGAAAGAAAGATAGATTTAAATAAATCTTAGCCATTCTAGCTTTTCGGTTCCGGTTGGACCTATTTTGAACCGTTTGAAAGGTATAAAGAGCTAGATTCAGATAAATCTAAACTACAATATTTACATCAATGCAAATTCATATCAAATGAATATTTAAAACAAATATTTAATCACAATGAATAAAGAATATATATATATATATAATTATATATATACGAAAGCTGTAAAGGGCGACGGATTTCTAATCTCAGGCCCGGACAGAAATTGTATATATATATATATATATATAGTTGTAATAGGCGACAAATTTGCAATCCCAGGCCCGGATAGAAATGTAAATATATATATATATATATATATATATATATATAAGCTGTAAAAGAGCCACGGAATAATCTAGGCTTGACAGAAAAGTAAATATATATATTTATAAAAGCTGTAAAATAGCCACGAAATAATCCAGGCTGGACAGAATATAAATATATATATAACAAAGCTGTAAAGAACCACGAAATGATCCAGGCTTGACAGAATGTAAATAAATATATATATATATATATATATATATATGTGTGTGTGTGTGTGTGTGTGTGTGTGTGTGTGTGTGTATAAAAGCGGTAAAGAGCCACGAATTTCTCCAGGCTCAACTAGAATGTAAATATATATATATTTATAAAAGTGGTAAAAAGGCCATAGATTTTCAATCCAGACCAAACTGAAATATAAATGTTAATATATACAGTTAGTATATATATATATTAAAGAAATAAAGGCCACAAATTAGCAATCCAGGCCAAACAAAGTCAAAAATATTTATATATATATAGTTATTTATATAAGAAGTAACTGCCACGGATTTGCAATCCGGGCTTAACAGAATTGAAAATTAGTATATATATAGTCAAATATATACATAATAAAGTCAAAAAGGCCACGAGTCAGTGACCCAGGCCGAGCAAATTAATATATATATATATATATATATACATAAAAGTGATTAAAAGCCATAGATCGACGATCCAGGCCGTGCAAACGTAGAAAAACATATATATATGTACTAAAATGTACTAAAAAGTAAGCAAAATAGGCCCCGGAACTGAGTTTCGGGCAAAACCAGGAGATGAAACTTTACGTGCACGTGTATAAATACGTAATGAAGTAGGAAACGAGTTCTGATCGTAAAAATATTTACAATGGCCTACTACACGGGCTTTTTGCCACTTGGTAGGCTTCAAATAGACGTTTCCACCGGTTAATTTTTGGTATGTTATAGTATATTAGTATACCTACGTGTTAGAGTAATAAAATCGAAGTTTGGAGTACTAGAAGTCGGGCTAGGAAACGAAATGGGCGGAATTTTAGAGCATTTTTTATTATTTTTATTATTTTTGGCAAGGGGGTGGCCTTATATTGAAAGACCCGATGGTTGCGGGTCTACCTATGACTCCCCAGGGTGGGCCCCACCTGGTGGGTCCTATCATCTCAAAGTACGTGCACTTCGACCAACGCGATGTCAGGTTTGAAACTTTCTAACTTTTGATTAGAGCTTCCATTTGAGACGTGCTATACCTTTCTAGAAAACCCTTGCCGAGAACGTCACAATGACATGGGACTTAACCTTTTTCGAGTCCAAGAAGACGGGTTTATAACCGGATCTTCGTTTCTTTATAGTTTGTTCGTTGAGCTGTATTGTGCTGTTTTCACTCGGGATCAATGTTATGGTTCTTTCTAACCTTTATTGCATCAATTGGACTTGATTTTGACCAAATTGGCTTCAAGTTGTTAAAATGACCATTTTACCCCTCTATGGGTTGTCTCTTGTACTGGCACGGTCTTCGACTGTTTTCCCGGGGTTGTTTCTGAGGTTTTGATCCCAGTCAATTCTATTTGTCCTTAGGGTTATCTCCGAGGTTGACTTGGTTTCCCAGGGTGTGATGAGTTGGTTTTACACCTACGAATTGATGTCCACTATATCTTGATTCTTGGCTATCTCGAGTAGTTTTAGTGTATTTTACTTTGGCTTTGTGTTGTTGACTGCAGGAACCGGAATGAATGGGAAATCGGGAGTTAATTGAAGATTTTACAGCTTGTCAAGAAAAGTGGATGCCCACTGGGGCAGGCTGTTACAAGGCAAATACCCCGCTGGGGCGGGGGTGCAAGAAAATCAGCAACTTAAAGTGGCTACCCGTTGGGGCGGGTGTCAGCACGTATAAACCCCCGCTGGGCGGGGGTACGACATCAAGTATGGGAGTTTCCTTTCTCTCGTGGGATTCTGTAGATATGAAGAGATCTATTTGGTGAGTGATTAGGAGGATAATTAAGGCTATCAGAGAGGCTATTACACATACACTTAGACAGATTTCAAGCTTTAGTTCGTGAGTTTTGATAGAGACGGATAATTGAAGCACGGTTGAAGCACGAAGAACACAAGGATCGTGACGGAGAGCGGTGATACAATTTTAGAGTTTATTTTCTCTCTTCTTTTGTACCTTGTATTTAGAATGTATACCACTGTGTGGATTTTGGTTTTTATTCATTCAAGATGAACTAAATTCTTATTTAAGCCTATAAAGGATCTTATTAAGTAACGAAGGATTGAATAGATTTCAATTAAGTTTATGGATATTATTTCCAGGTTATTTACTATATGTTGTGCATAACTTATATAGTTGCTTGATCACCAATTATCTGTTATCCCATATAAATTCGAGAGATTATATATGCGATTAGAACTAGCCATAGTAACGTATGTTTGTGATTTCTACTGTTGTTAGGATTCATAATTCATGTATAGGATAGAGATATCTATGCATCATATGTAATCTTAAGAGAACTTGATAATAAACCTTTTTCAATTATAATTCACATAGAGATATAGTGAGTTGGTTAATTAAGGTGTCTTGCTGAATTCTATCATTTGTGGATTTGAGTGAGTATAGATTTAATGCATCGAGAGATGGTTATTTCTACTTCTGTGTTCTTGGTTAATAATCGAAAGTAATTGATATAAACTGAAGGAAAGTATATTAACCGAAGTGAAGTAATAAGTGAAGCTGTAGGCATATTTCTTCGAAACTTGTTAAAATCCTGAATTAGCGTTAATTTTGGTCTAAGTAGTAGTTTATTATAAAAATCATCATTTACTCATTAGTTTAATAAAGCTGAATTAATATAAAATTGGTACTTATTTGAATAAATTAGAATTATTGTCTCTATAGATACGATACTTGATCTTATTATTGTATTTGTGACGCCCCCAAATCCGGGTTTCTCTCTTTCCTCGGATCCGGTGTGTCACGATACTACTATCGTCAAACTATTACATCTTTTATTCATTACTAAAAGAGTATAACTTTGCTTTATTACAAAATAAAATGTAAATTCTTTCTATATCCAAGATATTGTATAATGACCCCAAACCTTTTATAAGTTACAATCTTGGTCATTTACCATTCTTGTCTATACATCATAATCGATGTTATAAAAATGCAGAATAATTTAAACTTTTTCAATCTTCCTTGAATAGAATCTTTTATTGATTTTCATAACTTGAATCAGTTACAAACCTTGAATCAATTATATATGATTCACTATATTTGAAATACTATATAAATTTCTACATCTCAATTCGAGATCCTGTATGTAACATATAGTACAAATTTACAAACTTTACATTTTTCAAACATCGTAAACTACTATTATGAATAACTCCTAGAACCTAAACATGGTTCAAGCAATAATCTAAATAGTAATCTTCATTGTGATACTATTTAACTTTATCAATCAAGAAGCACGAAATCTTTACCGTAAGTCCTTAACCTGCAAAAATGGTTATATGCAAGAGTGAGCTCGATAGCTCAGCAATTCTAACAATTTTCATACATCACATAGCATATAATATCATGCTCAGTTTATGCATTCATAATCATTTAAACATACTACGCATGTTACTTCTCACATAACAGGCATAACAATTAACTTCACAAATATATCATCAAAGAATCAACTTTCAATCTCATACATATCTCATATACATTTTATATATATACATCAACATTCTCATAACATAATATAACTCAATTAACAGTTATAGAATTCATATATCAAATAGGAACTGAAAGACTTGCCTGATTCGTAGTTTAACAACTACGGCTTAACTGCTTAAAGATATCTGCACTTCGTGCATTCCTACACAATTATACATTTATGGATTCATACTTATCATTCATATGCATCCATACATTCTTAATATAATAATAAGTATTACATCGCTTTCTAACTAGGTTTGTAAAACCTTCATTTCACTTTCTCATCATACTCTTAGAATAGCTAGGTATGTATAGGTGTACCTTAACCACCCGTACTTGATATCAACATTCATATATATTTATCACACACTTGACTCGCTATGTGTTCGACACAATTTTAAAGTTTATAGATGTGTGATCTACATTGTTTTTACATTTCTCAAGCCTTAATAGAATTATCAATTTGGGTTCTATATGACCATTACATGCTTGTATTCTTAAAACATCACTTGAGTCTAGTATTATAGCTTAAGACATTCATATACACATGCTTTAAATGTTCAGATCATATTTAAAATAAACAGGCAACACTGCCATGTAGCGCAGCTGCGCTTCAGTTGGCCTTGGGATTGGCGCAGCTGCGCCATTCCCTGACCAGTCCAGGATTAGATTTTGATTTCAGGTTCCATATCATTTCTTAGCATGCATGGTACTAACACATAACATAAACACACATTAAGATGTCTTGGTCTAGATTTAGTGCCTCTTGTGATTTCTTTAAGTTGTTTTCACACTTTATAGCTTTATTCAAAACTTTCCATTCATTCAAAGCTAAGTGAGTTCATGCAATAGGAGACTAACTATGAAATCACTAAATCACATAACAATGTTAAACATCCTTCAATACTCATGCTTATATGTATTCAACTTATCTACATATAGCTAGTATAGTTCGTTATTATAACTTTCTTTTAAAATCATGCTCTAATGACTTTTATTGTGTCAAACTAGATAAGTGCACTTATAGGTCATGTTTAATGACATAAATAGTACTAGCATGCCATCCTACAAGTTCAGAGGGTAGGCAACACAATGCTCATAGGTATTAGTTTACAAGGCGTCTAAGTCTGCCTTTAAAAGTCATTCTAGGCCATATTAAAGCAACTTAGTGCAACTTTAATTCTCATTTCATAGTTAACTAAGCCATGTACGTATGTTATCATGTTTAGTGTGACGCCCCCAAATGCGGGTTACCTGACCCTCGAGTTTGGTGCTCACGATCCAACATTTGAATATCATCTAACTGCCCATTTATTTATGAATAGAAATATACATATCATTAACTGATATTTATAATACATTGTCCCAGGTTTTCTAACCTTAACATAACAAATATACCCTTAGATATACAAAAAGGGTTATACAAAACAACATAATTAACATGTTTATTATAACTACTCCAGTAATACACCTTTGCCTTTGTCTTTCTCTGCCCCTTCGGCTACCTCGTTCCTAGCTGAAATATTGTATTTAAGCAAGGGTGAGCAACAAATTTTCTCCGCAAGTTAAATCATACAATAAAGTATAAGAATCAAGAATATAAGACTATCAATTCGATAGAATATCACCAAAGTTCAAAGGACTTTGAATTAGCTGAATAAAGCGTTAATCAATAACAAGACTTTCTCGCATTTTATGCAAAACAATAATTCGATAGTGAAAGAGTAAAATACTTTCGAAATTTCTCAATTGAATAACAAGAATCAATTCTACGCAATAACAAAGTGAAATATTATCCAGATTTTTACCCCACAGGATCTTGAACTTCTCGAGTAACTATCAAAGATTTTACTTTGAAGTACCCAGGTGTGTCAGATAACCATAAAGATTAAATCATACCCCTCTGCAAATATATAAAGTGATCAGTTTCATTATACCCCATATTATGCATAATACTTACACATGCATAACGGCCGAATATACGACCACAAAGCCCCATTTTTATATAAAAAGGTTGTTCTTCTCAGTCTTATAACCAGAATTCGAATCACAACAACGAAATACAATGATTTCAATATCCAATCGCTTTCTCGATCTAGCCGGAATAATTGGCATTGATCTGTCAATAATAATTGAGTTCTCTTCTCGAACCTATCAAGTTTCAACAAATGTTTGTCGAGCCAAAATAATTAGCTACGACATATCTCAAAATGATTCAATAATAGACAGAAATTAACTGTACTATTTGCAATCAATAATAACTTCTATGGATGTGAATAACCAACAATAGTTATTCCCCAAGCATATTCTCAAAATCAATAATTCAATTTGAATTAATAAACATGCACTAACTGCGAATAATCAACAATAATTCTCAGACGTGGGATAATCAGTAATATTTAACCACCACTATATTTGAAAAGTAATAACTCGAGATTGAGTTAAGAAAACTTTCTTGATTCGCTGACTACTGCTACTCAATTTAAGTTAACTTCTTTTGTAAGATCTATCATTAATAAGATCGATCTCTTAATTAGCATCACATATCTTACTCGTCGCATGTAATCACATAATCAATCATTAAAGAGTACAACTATACTACCTTAAACTTAACACTACTATATCATACAATTTATGAATTAACACTTAGTCTTTCATTTTATAAGTCCTTTACAATTAAGTAAACCGAATACCTAATCCAGCAACTTGGATTCAACTGACCTCCAATCCAGTAAGCCTGGATTCAACTGTCATCCAATCCAGTAATCCTGAATTCAACTAACATCTAATCCAGTAACCTGGATTACCTAACAGACAAATCCAGTATCCTGGATTATCCAAACATCTCATCAAGTAACTTGATGGCCAATCCAGCAAACTAGATTTGCAATCCAGCAAGCTGGATTCCCTCTTTTTAACCAAATCATCTTACTATTTTTTTATCTTTTGTCCACACATAAATACATGTATTTCATACACAAAAATAATTTGTTAGGAATTTTTCAACTTCCTTAAGTATTTTCCAAAAATCCATTTCTAGTTAATTCCTTAAGAAAATAGCTACCTCACTCTTAACTCCAGAAATTCCCAACTCTTGGCGGGATCTTACACATGTTAACGTGAGTCTTCAGTTTAAATTTCATGGCCATCGGAGTTATACAACTCCGGTTATAGCGTTTTTCGTCGGGAAAACTCAAATATTAAAATAGTCATAACTTTCTCATTTTAAGTCGGAAAGGCCCTTCAAAAATCCAGACAACCTACTTTTGTCATTTTTTAGATTTTTCCTACTTTGCTAAAATCAGTTCACACGAAAATCTATAACTCCTTTTTCATTGATTCCACTTGAAAAATTTATAAGACTTATAGATCTAAGTCCAAAAATTTACCACACTCAAAAATTCAAAATATATTGAGAGACATGCTTGTTTTAATTTCATATATCGTTTTCTCAAAAATCTGATTTCTTAACCTTTGTGATTTCTAAGAAAACTTTCTTGATCTCTTGATTAATCACATATAAAACCTCATAAACCAACATAATACATACTAATACTTCTTAAGATCAAGGATCTACCATGACCCATCATCTATTTTATTAAAACTTCACCAAAACCCAAACAAAACATAATCAATGCCAAGAAATACAAACAAGGGTTTCTAGTTTTCATTTTCTTACTTTAGATCTAACTATTGATACTCAAAAGGGATAGATCTAAACATAATAGACTTATAAGAATGTAGATCTAGAGTTTTAGATATCAAGATCATAACTTCAAAAATCAAAACAAACGAAAAAGAAATTAAACTATATTACATAGAAACCTTTTATACCTTATCTTGTTCTTCCTTCTTCTTCCTAAGTTTTGATTATGAAACTAAGAACACATAAAGAGAAAATTATTTCCCTTTCTTCTCTCTCTATGGCCGAAGCCGCCTCTCCCTCTTTCTTGGGTTCTTGTATTTAGCTAATAAAAAGGAGAGAGAAATGAAATAAAAAAGAAGAGAAGTGAAATGATTGTGTATAGGTTAGTAATTAGCTATAGATATAACATGTATATCTATAAAAAAATCTCCAAGATCTCTTGCTCCTTCTCTCTCTTATTTACTAGATGGTTGCTTGCAAGCTTGTACAAAATGGTTGGTTGAATAAACACATGACACATAAGGGAATAGTTGATAAGGTTAGGTAGGAGTAGGTAAATTCAATGATCACATCCATTTCCCTTTATCTTCCTTCTCTTGTGGCCGGCCATGTGGCCTTCTTTTGCCCAAATTTTGTCTTATTTTAATGCCTTAATTAGTATATTAAATGTCCAACATGCCCCTCTTCTACTAGCAAAAAGATTGGGCTACTAATTTAATATGTTGGGCTTGCAAATTAATTTCTTTTGGCTACTAATTAAACTACACTTGGGCCTCCATCTCTAATTAATTGGGCCACTAGTATACTTGCCTTTTTCATATAATATTTGGCTAGCTTAACAACTTAATTGATATTACATCAATTAGCTACAAGTCTCATGCTCAAATAAATAATTGGGCTACAAATTAATTCTTTGGGCCCTAAAATCAACTTAGTCCCACACTTTTAATTTTTTTATCTTACCCTAATCATTTAGTTAGGGTTTTAATTTCACACCTTAGCAAGTTAATTCCTTACTCAAATATCTTTAATTTCATAACCCAATTAGACTTGCTTTACTTAGGTTATAAAATTAATTAATAAAGATGTATAAAATAAATCTCTTAGGGTTAGTATATATATTTTTAAATACTATCATTCTCTTATATTATAACCCATTAGGTTATTTAATTATCATACCTGATATATATATTAGGTTACATAACTTTATGCTTAACTCATATATACACTTATAGGATTCAAACACTTCCTTTAAAAAAAATTTATTCGTAAAAATTACACATATGATCATGTGAAATTCTCGGTCCTTACATTTAAAACTTTAAGTACACGAGTTCCTTTAAGTTCGTTCTCAAAGTTTCAAGTTTTCTTTAGAAATCGTTTTCAACTAAGCTATTGTAAGTTGATAATAAGTAAAGCAACTTTAAATCACTACTCATGCTCATTTGTATGCATACTCAGTTATATCAATATGCTACAAGGTCAGAACATAAACGACTCAAGGTTCGTCAAGATTTATTTTCAAAACTTCAAGTTTCTTTTCAAAACTCGTGCTAAATCATGCTAATGAAATCCATTATAATTAAGGTAACCTTAACTATATGTCATGTCTATTATCATGCATATTTATGTTTTATCACTTAAAATAACATATTTTATCGTTGGGAGTACTATAATTGCGTAAGTGCATGTCTGACGCCCTCCAATTGCTTCCGAATACATAGCAGTCACAAAAGATGGATATTTTTACCCCTTTTAACGACTTCAAATCATAAAACTTAAAGAACGAAAGTTGTAGGTCTACTCGTTATCTTTCCGAATCATCCAGAATCTCTTCAATTGGAGTTCGTATGAAAACGTTATGCCTAATTTACTACAGCAGGTCAAAATAGTTTTTTTTCCCTGACCTTGCTCCGGCGCAATTGTGCCCCAAATGGCCTTGGCGGTAGCGCAGCTATGCCACATGAGGCAGAAGGTGTTTTCAGACTCTGATCTTCGCAATTATGCAGACCATTTCACTTTCCGATCGCCATAACGTGAGTTATACACATCCAATTCATTCCGTTTTTGATTCTATGGATTCATAACTCATAAAACTACAACATACCAAAGAATCAACAATTAACATAAACATTAACTAATCCAAATATTAATCCAAAACTCATATTCATACTAAATTTTTATGTTTTAACAAGTTTAGCAAATTCCACTACTACGGATTTGTTTCTAAACCAAATTGGTCCGTGTAACTTCCGTTGTTTTCGTACTTAACTATATTAATAGTATCTAACAAAAATTCATGGATTACAACAATATTTAGCCATAATTTTTTTTTGACTTAAAAGCAAGTATTTCATGACACTTTTCTAGGAATTGAAGAACTTTGAATTTAAGAGCATATACAACAGAAATGTTACCTCTAAAATGCTTGAAATTATTAACTATAACTCTTCAATCCTCCAATTGTTCTCCAATTCTATTAACTCTCCATAGCTACTTCTCAGACATCTCAACAAACGGGAAGTGAGAAGAAGGAGGCTCTATTTATAGAGATTTCCATACACAGACAATGCATTTACACAACGTTTTGATTTATCAAGAAGAAGAAGAAACCAAAGGGCAATAAAGAGTTGGTCACCTACTCTCTCCTCCTCCATTCCATTAGCCATGATTATCAGCTATCTAGCCATCATCAGCTATAACACTTAGTGAAGAAGGAATAGGATAGACCAATGGCCTATCACACGGCTGATATTAGAGAGACATTGATATTGGGATAACTACATTACTTCCTTACTTACTAGTAAAATGGTCCACATCCTACTAAAGTAATTTCCTTTTGGGCATATTACATCAATTGTAATGACTTATCATTAATACATTAAATTAAGTTATGGGCACATATATACACATATATATGTACCTACCCACATATAAGAAGTATACTTATATTTTAAATATACACCCATATATAATCTTATATCTCATGTACATTGGGCTAGTCCAAATAATATTTAGTTGGGTACTCTCAACCCATCATTTGCTATCACACATAAATATCACAATGATCAATATCAATCATTTATTCTCTTTTCATTAATTCTCTTTTAATAATTTCACTAAACCTTTAGTCTAGTTTAACTTTAATACTCATGCCACACAAGGCTCATTTATCCCACTTACTAGAGTTATATCACTCAAGCTTATACTCTCAACAATAAAATACTAGGGATCTAGGCCACGTTTGGCTTTTCCCCCCATTTCCCCATTATTTTAATATTCATTTAATATATAGTTTGTGTGACACACGTCACTTTAATACTAAATTATTTAACTTATCTTGAAAAAATATACACTTATGAACTTGTACTTATAACACCTTTATTTTCAAAAATAATCATTATCCTTAGAATAAATAACCTTTACTCCATTATTTAAATTATACGATTATAAGTAAAATTATCCGATTGTCCTAAGACAACTTCTTCCATTTTTACATTTAGCCACATCTTAAGTATTAATTCAATATATAAATCTCTAACCAATATTCACTTACATATATATTGGTTTTCGTCCATTATCCATCACTTATTTCCCATTAACATCTTTCAAATATTAAACCTTTTCATATATTATCATACTTTATAATATATCAAAAATTACAATCTTAATTAATATATTCATTTCATCCTCTTAATGCAAAACACATATATTAATTCACCATCTTATGTAACTGAATTAACCCCTTCATTCAATTTACTATCACGCCACGACCACACAAGGCTTTAGCATTATATTATAATATTACATAATATATCTTAGTTAACCAATATTTCTTCTGGGTTAATTAATTAACTCTTATTCAAATCCTGTTTTGCTAACTTAATCCATTCATGGACAACTAAATCACCAATTATGACTTTTATTACACATATGAGTCCTTAATATTCATGTCTTGAACTTCAAATTTCACAAACATACTCAGAACCTTCTCCAGACCGGCGCAGCTGCGCTGGTCATTAGCTTGGAAGTGGCGCAGCTGCGCCACCTCAAGTTCAAACGCAGATAATTTCTTGCTTAACAAACACAGAACCTCCCTTTCTAAATACTTTGCACGTACTTCATAAATGTTAACTCATCTCAATTCAATCTCTTCTTTGATTTCACATCATCGATTGCTACTTTCTTTAATAATTTAAAGATCAAACTTTAAGTTTTAAAACTCTATTTTTCCTTAATAGTTTAACCAACTATAAAATCTCATTTATGGGTTTCTTTCCACCCGTAACACAAAATTCAAAATATATAACACCTATATAAATTCTTATTCAAACCCGACACATTCTATAATAAGAATTTTATTTATTAAATTCTTATTTTAATTATTTCTGAAAATTCGGGTTATCACACAATCCATCCATGGACATCTTAAGCACTAACTACGACACATAATACACCATACTAGTTACTAGTATATATAGTCAAGGGAAAGGTGATTATTCATTTAATGTCACCATGTACTATGATAAAATAATTCTATAAATTATTTAATATCGATGGAGAATTTTATCCACATCCTTTACTTTAATTAGATTGTCTCTACAATAAATAACAAATATATATTAATAATATATTTATTAATCACAAATCACATATTACATAGTTCATATTACCCTATGTAACACAATACTCCATTCCTCATAACACACACACACACACACATACACACACACACACACACACACACACACACACACACATATATATATATATATATATATTCGAACCCAATACATGCCTTAAGAATTTTATTTATTAAATTCTCATTATTGATAATTCTTGAAAATTCGGGTTCTAACAGTATTACTTGTTGACCACGTACACTTGCGTGTTACGTGTATAGATTTTAGCCAACAAGTTTTTGGCGCCGTTGTCGGGGACAGTAATTGCGTTTATTACTTACAATATCAGTTTAATTAGTTCATTTTTAGTTAAACATATATATATATATAATTATTCTCATTTTTTGTTTCATTGGTTATTTCAGGTAATCTCGAGTAGTGCATGCAAACTCGATCGAAGAAGCCAGATTTGTTGCCTTTCGAGGACGACATTGCCAAACGATTTCAGAAGTTAACTACATGGATTGCAAAGACTCGAGAAGAACTTGAAACACCCAAAAACAACATGGCTACTGAACTGGAAGAGAAAGCACTGCGGGATTATGCTACAACACGAATTTTAGAAATTCAGTCAAGTATCACCAGGCTGGCGACTAATTCTAACAACTTTGAGATCAAGCCTGGAACGATACAGATGGTGCAGAATAATTGCCAATTTGGTTGTCTTCCGAATAATGA
This sequence comes from Panax stipuleanatus, assembly GCA_020205555.1. Classification (NCBI taxonomy): domain Eukaryota; kingdom Viridiplantae; phylum Streptophyta; class Magnoliopsida; order Apiales; family Araliaceae; genus Panax; species Panax stipuleanatus. Next base: position 83,265,485 of record CM035119.1, read on the forward strand.
CCCAAACGAGCACATTGTCAGTTTCATATAAATCTATGATACCTTTAAGTGCAACGGGGTTTCAGATGATGCTATTAGATTAAGGTTATTTTTGTTCACACTCAGAGACAAGGCAAAGGGTTGGCTCCATTCGCTACCACCGGGATCAATCACCACATGAAACGATTTGGCGTATAAATTTCCTTCTAAGTTCTTCTCGCCTTCAAAGACACATAAACTGAGAACAGAGATATCTTCATTTGTACAGCTACAAGGGGAGCCACTATATGAAACATGGGAAAGGTACAAGGAGCATTTGAGAAAATGTCCTCATCATGGACTACCGCATTGGATGTAGATAAACACATTCTACAACGGGTTATGAAGTCATATACGGACCAGCATCGATGCAGCCTCAGGTGGACCTTTTCTGGCAAAGAAATTTGAGGAGGCATGGGACTTGATAGAAACAATAGCTACAAAAAACTATCAGTGGCCGACTGAGAGAATGACTCAACCCTAAGCGACAGGTATTTTGGAAGTGGACAATATGACAGCTCTATCGGCACAAATAACAGTGTTATCGAAGAAGATGGATGCCATATCCAGGAGAAACGTGCAACAGGTAGCATTTATATGTGAACTTTGTGCAGGTAAGCATCCGACAAAATAGTGTGCGATCAACCCAGCTTCAGTACAGTTTGTGGGAAGCTATAACAGGCAACCCAAAATTTATCAAAATGCATATAATCAGGGGGCAAGGAACCATCCTAATTTTTTACGGAGAAACAATCAGAACCAAAATCAGAATCAGCAGCAGGCTCCACGACCATCATACCCCCCTATTTTTTAGAATCAACATCAACAGTCAGTTCCACTTCAAGAGAAAAAGATAGATTTGGAGGAGTTAATGGCCAAATACATAACGGGAAATGAAGCGGCAATGAAAACTCAGGCGGCTGTAATTAAGAATTTGGAAATTCAGGTGGGACAGATTGCTAGTGCATTGAATAGTAGACCCCAAGGAACCTTGCTGAGTGACACATAAAAGAATCCAAGGGGAGGTCATGAGCAATGTCAAGCCGTTACACTTCGGAGTGAAAAACAGCTAGCCAAGCAAGATTCAAAAAAGCCGACAACCGAGAAGAAAGTCGAGACTAGTGAAGAAGAGACAGTGGAAGGAAACAAAGAAGACAAAAAATCTGCGGTACAGGAACAGGTTGTTACACTGATAGGATATCCACCACCACCTTTTCAACAACGGATTCGAAAGTAGAAACTAGAGAAGAAATTCACTAAATTTCTGTAGGTGTTCAAAAAGCTACACATCAACATCCCCTTCGCGGAGGCATTAGAGCAGATGCCTAGTTACGCTAAGTTCATGAAGGATATCTTGTCGAAGAAGAAGAAGTTAGAGGACTTCAAAACTGTGGCACTAACGGAGGAATGTAGTGCGATTTTCCACCAAAATTGAAAGATCCGGGTAGTTTCACCATCCCATAAAAAATAGGGAGTTTAACATTCAACAAATGTATGCGTGATTTAGGTGCAAGTATAAACCTCATGCCACTATTGGTTTACACTCAGTTAGGTTTACCGGCACCCAAACCCACGAACATCTCCCTACAGCTGGCAGACAAATCGGTAACATATCCATGGGGAATTGTTGAGGATGTTTTGGTAAAAGTAGACAAGTTCATCTTCCTAGTGGATTTCATCATATTAGACTATGAAGAGGATAAGGATATTCCAATAATCCTTAGGCGACCATTTTTGGCAACCAGTAGGACTCTCATTGATGTTCAGAAAAGAGAGTTAACAATGAGGGTTCAAGATCAAGAGGTAACCTTCAACGTGTTTACGGCCATGAACTTCCCCAAGGAGGATGAAGAGTGTTTTCGGATGGATATAATCGATAAAATGGTGGGAGTTGAACAACATCGATTATTGAGTACCGACTTATTAGAATCTACATTGATGGGAGACTGTGATGGAGATGAGCCAGAATTATTGGAATATCTACAGTTGTTAGAGGCACATCCTAGAGTGAGCAAGTTTAAATTACCATTTGAGCCATTGGAAGTAGCAGGAACTTCATCAGCAAAGATGAAGCCATCTCTAGAGGAACCACCAGCACTAGAACTCAAACCCTTACCCAATCACCTCAAGTATGCTTATTTGGGTAATTCATCTACTTTACCTGTTATTATTGCATCTGCGCTAAATGAATGGCGGGAAAGTAAGCTGTTAAGAGTTCTGAGGGAATACAAGTCGGCTATTGGATGGACTATCGCCGATATCAAAGGAATCAACCCTTCATTCTCCATGTATAAGATTCTGATGGAGGAAGATGGCAAGCCAACAGTAGAACAACAAAGGAGGCTTAACCCAATCATGAAAGAGGTAGTGAAGAAGGAAATCTTAAAATGGCTGGATGCTGGAATTATCTACCCAATTTTAGACAGTGCATGGGTAAGCTCGGTTCAATGTCTCCTGAAGAAAGGTGGCATGACAGTAGTAAAGAATGAGAACAACAAACTGATACCGACAAGGATAGTGACTGGATGGAGGGTTTGCATGGACTATAAAAAGCTGAATAAGGCAAATAGAAAAGACCATTTTCCCTTGCCATTTATTGATTAGATATTGGACAGACTAGCTGGACATGAGTACTACTGGTTATTAGATGGGTATTCAGGAAACAACCAGATCGTCATTGCACCGGAGGATCAAGAGAAAATGACGTTCACCTGCCCATATAGCACCTTTGCCTTTAAAAGGATGTTAATCGGACTGTGTAATGCACCGATGACTTTTCAACGATGCATGATGGCAATCTTCTCAAATATAGTGGAGCGTAGTGTTGAGGTGTTTATGGACGACTTTTTCGTATTTGGGGAATCTTTTGATAGGTGCCTCGAGAATCTAGTCCTAGTGCTGAAAAGATGTGTTGAAATGAATCTGGTGCTCAACTGGGAAAAATGCCATTTTATGGTCCAAGAGGGGATAATTCTTGGGCATAAAGTTTCTGGAAAAGGGTTGGAGGTTGATCAAGCTAAATTAGAGACAATGGAAAATCTGTCACAGCCAACTTCAGTAAAAGGTTTTCGGAGCTTTCTTGGTCATGCTGGATTCTACCGCTGATTCATCAAGGACTTCTCTAAAATTATAAAGCCACTATGTAGTCTCTTGAAAAAGGATGTATCGTTCAAATTTGATGAAGACTGTCTAGTAGAGCTTAAGCAATTGAAGAAGAAGCTAACTACAGCCCCCATGATCATAGCATCGGATTGGACAATGTCGTTCGAGCTCATGTGTGATGCCAGTGACTATGCAGTAGGAGTTGTGCTCGGACAACGACGGGAAAAAGTTTTTCATGCCATCTATTATACGAGCAAGACACTGACAGATGCACAGTTGAACTACACAACCACTGAAAAAGGAATTACTTGCGGTTGTGTACGTGTTTGATAAGTTTTATTCATATTTGGTGGGAACTAAGGTGGTGGTATACACAGATCACTCGGCCATCCGGTATCTAGTTGCAAAGATGGACGCAAAGCCGAGACTGATTCGCTGGATTTTGCTCCTCCAAGAATTTGATTTAGAGATTAAGGATAGGAAGGGGACAGAAAATCAGGTGGCTAACCATCTATCGCGGTTAGAAAATTCGAGTCAATACCAGACAGACAAAGTAGTAAGCAATGAGTCTTTTCTGGATGAACAATTATTTTTGATCTACGGCGAGTTTCCTTGGTATGGGGATTTTGCGAACTACTTGGTAAGTAATATTCTCCCACCAGATTTGATGCGCCAACAAAAGAAGAAATTCTTACACGACGTGAAGTGGTACATGTGGGATGAACCGTATCTATTCCGACAGTGTGCTAACAGAATGATTCGGCGGTGTGTCCCGAAAAGTGAAGTAGAAAGCATATTACAGGTATGTCATGCCTCATTATATGGGGGACACTATTTGAGTGAGAGAACAGCTGCAAAAGTTCTCCAAGCAGGATTCTACTGGCCCACATTGTTCAAAGACGCAGATAAGTGCGTGAAAAAATATGATAGATGTCAACGAGTGGGAAATATTTGTAAGCGGAACGGGATGCCACTCAATATGATTTTGGAAGTCGAGGTTTTTGATGTATGGGGAATCGACTTCATGGGACCATTTTTGTCTTCGTTCAGTAATTTGTATATCCTGTTGGCAGTTGACTATGTATCAAAATGGGTTAAGGCAGTTGCGTTACCAACGAATGACGCGAAGGTTGTACTGAAATTCTTGCAAAAGAACATCTTCACACGATTTGGCACCCCGAGGGCAATTATCAATGATGAAGGTAGCCATTTCTATAATAAGTACTTCACCGCTCATTTGACTAAGTATGGGGTCAACCACAGGATCGCCACAGCCTATCACCCTCAGACAAGTGGCCAAGCTGAAGTTTCTAACTGGGAGGTAAAGCGAATCTTGGAAAAAGTCATCAACTCGAATCAGAAAGATTGGTCGTTGAAACTAGACGACGCTCTTTGGGCGTATCGGACAGCCTACAAAACCCCGATCGACATGTCGCCATATCAGTTAGTATACGAAAAGGCATGCTACCTTCTAGTGAAACTTGAGCATAAAGCATATTGGGCCATCAAGAAACTCAACTTTGATCTATCAGCAGCAGGGGAGAAAAAGTTTTTACAAATCAATGAGCTAGATGAATTTCGCCTTCAAGCATATAAGAATTCAAAGTTGTATAAAGAAAAGGTAAAGAAATGGCAACATCAGAAAATAATGGAAAGAAAGTTTGAACCGAGCCAGTCAGTGCTATTGTTCAACTCTCAGTTGAAACTCTTTCCAGGGAAACTAAAATCTAGGTGGTCGGGGGCATTCACGGTCAAAATTGCATTTCCACACGGCGCCGTTGAGCTCTATGGCCGGGATCCTACAGAAAATTTCAAAGTAAATGGCCAACGCCTAAAGCATTATTGGGGAGGTGACATCGATCGCCAGGTGACCGTGGTCGACCTGACTGAGCCAATCTGAAATAGGGAGTTGTCAGGCTGAAAGACTGAAAATCAAGCGCTAGATGGGAGGTAACCCATCCTTTACGTTCATTTGTAGTATACCTATGTATATTAGTTATAGTCATTCTTAATTAGGACAATTTGAGTTCTTAATAATGCATGTTCTAACCATTGTAATGATGCGTAGTGCAGGCACGAGCCAAGTACAAGACTAGGCAAGCGAGACCACATTGGGCAAACAAAAAATTAATAAGGGAAGCCTAGTCAAGTCAATAGCCAGCAAAAATAGACAAAAATCTTTATTTTATAAAAGTCCAATGCCCGCCCCCGCGGGCAAAGCAAGGCCAAAACGCCTGCCCCGCGGGTTTTCCCTTTGCATAGCACCTGCCCCCGCATGCTTTCTAGGCACAAAACTGCCGCCCCAGCTGGGGGTCGGCAGATCAATTTTTTAAAACTCCTTTTAGCACTTTATGTGGGCTATTCTAACACAAAAGCAAACCCTTGGCCACCGAGAAATACCCCCAAAGTCCATCTCTTCACTTCCAAAGCTCCTTACAAGTTGATTTCAACCAACAACGAACCCCTCATTTTGGAATTGTAACCAACATCCATCAATCTAACATCATTGAACAACACATCAAGGTATACAAGTTCAATTCTTCATTTGGGTCGACTTGTGGGTGATAATTTGGGATTATATTTTGGATTTCTGAATAGCTATAAAAGATTGGTGCACTTATTTCATATATCTTAACTGAGTTGGGAGTTTGAGACAAAATTCGGGGAAAACAAAGAAACAAACATCACCAACATCAGGCTACATTGACAGTGCCCTCACGTGTTCGACAGAAAGCCTTAACCAAAACTCTTCGTTAGATAAGTGATTTTGAGCAATTGAACAACATGCCTCCATGAGCTGCTAAGAGACAAAAGGGTGAAGAATCCTCCACCCCCACTAGGACATTTGATAGAAGGAAATTTTAAAGTGAGGCCACCGTCGACAAATTTGATTATTTGGCAGGAAAGAAGCTCACCTCCGAGCGTAGCCTTTGGCCCGATGCGACGGATGGGGAAATATCGCTACAGATTCTAGATCAAGGCTGGAAAACTTTCACGGATCAGCCCGACACGGCAATGGTGGCCGTGGTGAAGGAGTTCTTTGAGAATGCTGTTTAAGGCATTCGTCTGGGGGAAATTGGTTGATTTTAGTGCCGTGTCGATCAGTGACTTCTATAATCTACAACTGTCGGTAATTTGTCAGTATGCTGAGTTCATAGATAGGGGGCCTAATTATGATGAAATCCTCGTAGAGAATGCAAGCCGGGCACAGTGTGGACAAGAGGCAAGAAAGGGCACGTTGATCATGAGCTCAAACTGAAGCCTCTACGGGAAAGTTTGGTATTCGTTCTCTGTGCCAAGCTCCTTCTTTTGACACATACAAGCGAGGTCACCAAAGAAAAAATCTCCCTCTTGTATACTATCCTTAATGATTACGACATCGACATCGGGTCAATCATCAATTTCTCGATTTGCCGATGTTTGAGAGGATTAATGTTCGGAGGTTTGCCACATTCATCATTGATAACCAGGTTGTGCCGCCATGCTGGTGTAAGGTGGGCGGACGATGAGCTGACTCAGCAGCCACTCTAGCTGCTAGACACGAGGATGATTGCCAGATTCAAACGCTGGCTGGTGGCACCGCCACATCCTCGCCATCTAGGCTTCATTTTTCCCTCAGTCGCAGATGCAGAGAAGGGAGAGGCCATGGCTACGGATGATGTACCGACTGAAGAGGATGCGCTGGAGGCAAACTGACTGCCTGCAGAGGGAGAGGCAACTACGTCAAGCACTCCTAGCTCAGCGAAGTTTATTTTCAGTTCCCAGTTCAGAGCTCTGCAGCAGCAGTTGGATGAGCAGTGCCGGGTGGATGACATAAAGAAAGACTGGTTGGCAGAGAGAAAAAGCCACATGTTCGGCACACAGAACCAATTCAATGCCGCGGTTGCTGAGGCCTTTGCTAGACTGAACACTTTCGTGGATCCTTCACCAGTTCCCGAACCCACAGCCACTGCCCGGTTATCCACCTTCAGATTCTGATGAGGAGGAGGTTGAGCCAGATACATGAGTGTCAGGGAAGTCCCCTAAGCTTTAGTTTTTTTATTTTTCATCAATGAGGACATTGTGATACTTAAGTTTGGGGGTGTTATGTATATTAATCTTATTCATTATGATATTGTTAGAGCTTGCATCTAGTTAGTTTATCATATAGTTAGTAACATAAGTAGTTTAATTGCATGAGTAGTTTAGTTAAGTGTTTTTATGTTTATAAAAAAATGAATAATCAAAAATATCAAAAAGAGTCGGTAAATTAGGATTGCATGAGTCGAGTACGTCAGTTGGTATGAAGTAACCTTAGCCAGTGATGAGATTGGACGTACATAGAGTTTGAAAGTAATGACAACTAGGGCATATGCGTAATTTTAGACCTTTACATGAATCGTTGCATATTTAACACTGTTGTACTGGTTAGCACGTTAGGATAGCAATGTAGTCAACTTGGGTCGAATAGTCACATAATCGACGTCTTGAACAAAATTGTGCCTTAATGACACAAATTCAGATAACTGATAGTAATGACTAAGATTAGGTAGAAACCTAAGTTTGGGGGAAAATATGGGAGCTATCTAAACGAAAAGAAAAGAAAAATGAAAAACAATTGTGGAAAATATGAAAAAGAAAAAAAGAAACTGGTGAATAAACACCGTGACTCGTTTGGTTTCGTGGCCTTTGATACTCGAGTAAGTACACCCTAGGGAATGTTTTTACACCCAGCGCCCTAAAGCCATTTAGTTTGGGAGTCGTTGGTCTAAAGCTCGCTACATGGGTATCACTGAAAAACCTAAGGGAACTAAACATTGCACAGTAATGAGTAAAGTAGATGTACGAGAAAAACGAGCAAAATGCCCCCGCAAATGAATAAAGATAGAAAATCTCCCATATTGACTTCTGGCTTGGTTGATGTTAAGTCAAGGTTGCATTATCTTGTTTACGCGATTTCTTGAGTTAAAGCTGTATTTTCTTTCTAAGACATGTATTATGTGATATATTTGAACTAAAGTTGATCATATTGGTGTCGAGCACACACACTGCAGTGGTGTTAAAATATATTGATTCATAGATTGGTTTGAATTGCAGAGATATCTCTGGTTGGATTTTTTGTCTATATCTGTTGTGAATGCTCTGAGGCAATATTGGTTAACTTTGTATTATCTGACAGTTTCATTCTTAAGCATTGTATTTATTTGCACGTGCATTGATTGCTTGAGGACAAGCAAAGTCTCAAGTTTGGTGGTATTTGATGAGTTGGTTTTACACCTATGAATCGATGTCCACTATAGCTTGATTCTTGGCTATCTCGAGTAGTTTTAGTGTATTTTACTTTGGTTTTGTGTTGTTGATTGCAGGAACATGAATGAATGGGAAATCGGGACTTAATTAAAGATTTTGCAGCTTATGAAGAAAAGTGGATGCCTACTGGGGCGGGCTGGTACAAGGTAAATACCCCGCTGGGGTAGGGGTGCAAGAAAATCAGCAACTTAAAGTAACTACCTGCTGGGGCGGGTGTCAGCAGGCATAAACCCCCACTGGGGCGGGGGTACGACAGCAAGTATGGGAGTTTCCTTTCTCTAGTGGGATTCTGTAGATATGAAGAGATCTATTTGGTGCGTGATTAGGAGGATATTTAAGGCTATCAGAGAGGATATTACACATACACTTAGACAGATTTCAAGCCCTAGTTCGTGAGTTTTGATAGAGACGGAGAATTGAAGCATGGTTGAAGCACGAAGAACACAAGGATCGTGACGGAGAGCGTTGATACAATTCTAGAGTTTATTTTCTCTCTTCTTCTGTACCTTGTATTCAGAATGTTTACCACTGTATGGATTTTGGTTTTTTATTCATTCATGATGAACTAAATTCTTATTTAAGCCTATAACGGATCTTATTATGTAACGAAGGATTGAATAGATTTCAATTCAGTATATGAATATTATTTCCAGGTTATTTACTATGTGTTGTGCATAACTTATATAGTTGCTTGATCACCAATTATCTGTTATCTCATATAAATTCAAGAGATGATATATGGGATTAGAACTGGCCATAGTAACGTATGTTTGTGATTTCTACTGTAGTTAGGATTCATAAATCATGTGTAGGATAGAGATATATATGCATCATACGTAATCTTAATAGAACTTGATAATAAACCTTTTTCAATTATAATTCACATAGAGATATAGTGAGTTGGTTAATTAAGGTGTCTTTCTTAATTCTATCATTTGTGGATTTAAGTGAGTATGGATTTAATGCATCGAGAGATGGTTATATCTACTTTTCTGTTCTTGGTTAATAATTGAAAGTTATTGATATAAATTGAAGGAAAATATATTATTCGAAGTGAAGTAATAAGTGAAGCTGTACGCTTATTTCTCTAAAACTTGTTAAAATCCTGAATTAGCGTTAATTTTGGTCCAAGTAGTAGTTTATTATAAAAATCATCATTTAACCATTAGTTTAATAATGCTGAGTTAATATAAAATTGGTACTTGTTTGAATAAATTGGAATTATTGTCTCTGTGAGTACGATACTTGATCTTATCATTGTATTACTTGTTGACCACGTACACTTGGGTGTTGCGCGTATAGATTTTAGCCAACAGGGTGGTATCTGGGAATGATGTGATGCTTCGGGGTTGTCTCCGAAGTTGATTTGGTTTCCCAAGGCTGTCTCTGGGGTGATTAGTCCTACCGGGTTGTCACCTGGGGTTGCTGTACCTCCCGGGTTGTCACCGTGGCTTCACTTGACATCCTGGTGTTGTCGGAGTTTGACTGACATCCTGGTATAGTGACCAGGTTTGAGCTTGACATCTCGGGGTTATCGCCGGGGCTGCTTGACATCCCGGTATTGTCACCGGGGCTTCACTTGACATCTCGGTGTTATCGAGGTTTGACTTGACATCCCGGTATAGTGACCAGGGTTGAACTTGACATTTCGGGGTTGTCACCGGGGCTGCTTTACATTCTGATATTATCACCGGGGCTTCACTAACATCCCGGTGTTGTCGGGGTTTGACTTGACATCCTGGTATATTGACAGGGGTTGAACTTAACATCCCGATATTGTCACCGGGGCTTCACTTGACATCCCGGTGTTGCCGGGGTTTGACTTGACATTCCGGTATAGTGACCAAGGTTGAGCTTGACATCCCGGAGTTGTCGCCAGGTTTCTTGACATCTCGGTATTATCACCGGGGCTTCACTTGACATCTCGGTGTTGTGACCAGAAGGAAACAGACGGTTTTACCCTCCTGCAAGGTTAGTAACAGGAATGCAAAATTTTAAGTGTCTACAAATGCCCCTCTTTATCATGTTTATGCAATGCAATGAAATGAACATGATAAAGATTGCTAGACACTGGAAATATGATAGATGCAAATGTAATGCAATGCATGGCATGATATTTTACTAATGGTAGATCCCTTCGAGGGGGTAGGGCTATCACTGTTTGTTTACGTTATTTTCTGTTGGGGATAACGTTATCCGTGATAACCCTTGGTGCTAGGCTATCATTGTCTGTTTATGCCATTTTCTGCTGGGGATGACGTTATGCATGATAGCCTTTTTTGGGGAAGATTTTCTGTTGGCTAATGCCGTGGGACATTTCTGAAGTCGACGTTGGGGTTGTCATCAACACTCTTCACCTTCAGATAAGCTTTCTAACTTTTTTCTCCGCTGGGGATATTCTTTTTGCGATGAGTTATCCTATTGGAGATTCCCGATGCCTATCCTGACAATAGCTCATACCGGTTTACATCATCGGACTTTTTCCGATGCTACGTTGGAGTTGTCGCCAACGGTTTATGTGACGAACTAGATTTTGTAATATGATTTAAATATTTATTGAATTTAAATTAATATTTTTCAAAGATTTAATTATTGAGTTAAATAATTAATTGATAGATTTGTGGTAGATTAATTTAATTATATATATTACATTGATTAAGTTAATGTAGAGAATTTTATTATTCAAGGTATGAATTTAATTGAGCTTATTTGATTAAATGAATTATTTAATAAGCATAATGTTATTCTAATTAATTTAATAATTAATTAGAGATTTAATGATTTGACATAATTAATAAATGAGAATTTTAATTATGTGACTATGTGATTTAATGTGGAATTGTTCTATTTTATTTATAGGATTTAAATAAGATTATTTGATTTATGAAGATGTGACATTAAAGTATATAATAAGAATGTAATTAGAATAAAAGGGGAAGAAGAAGGAATAGGAGAAGTCAAAGATGGCCTTATTGGGAGTTGGGCAGTTAACCCATTTTGGGATTAACTGACCATTACTTTTTTAGTTTTATATATACAATTATACGTATATTGTATTAGACCTTATATATAATATACATTAGTTTTATACAACATATATCATATATCAGATATATCATATTTATATTTTCAGAGAGAAAAAGAGAGGGAGTTGAGAGAGAAATTGTTAAGGAATTGGTGAATTGAAGAAGTCTTTATAATCATCCTTGTATCATCTTCAAAAACTAGCAAAGGTAATCTCTACTCTTTAGTTTTCAAATCTAGTTTTTAGAATTTTTCCATTAACATGTTTTAGAGTTCTCTATGAAGAACGATTTTTTATGATTAACTTGATATATGATCATATATGTGTATTATATGTTGATAACATGTTTTATATCATATATTCATGTCTTAGTGTAATCAATTTCATGTAAACATGTTTTAATCAGAGTTTTATGATTTACATAGCATGAAAAGTATGAAGAACACGTATTTGGCCTTTCTGTACAAATTGTATGCCATGAATTGTTTGTTTAACTTAAAATTTACAATAAATTATGATTATACATGTTAAAACAAAGAAAACAAACTTTGAACTGACGGATTCGGACTTATAACGAATCCGTAACAATGAATTTTGTGTTTTTCTTCAAAACTCTCAAAAATGCCAAGAACAGTGAATTTATGTGATTTGATTTGAGTAATTATATGATATAAAGTGTTAAAAGTATGTTCAAATCACTATATGATGTTTCTATGAAGTTTATGCTTTATCAGAATCACTGTACTAGTTTGATTTTGATTTATTTGGCCTAAACTGTCAAAAATCGCGAACCAAAAAACACACCAGCAGGGGGCACCACCCCAGAAGGTCCTCATAGGCATAAACCCCAGCCCCAGCGGGGGTGGGTGCTGTCCGGGACCTTGCTTGGTGTCCGAGAAAATTTTCAAGACTGTTTTGACCTCCTGTAGTAAAATAAACATAACTTCTTCATATGGACTCCGATTAAGGCGATTCAGGATGATTCAGAAAGATAATGAGTAGACCTACAATTTTCATACTTTAAGTTTTTCTATTTGAAGTTGTTAGTAGGTGTCAAAATGGCCATCTTTCTGACTGATGCGTATTTAGAGGCAACCGAAGGGCGTCAGACATGCCCGTACGCAAGTGTAGTGCTCTCGACGATAAAAGATGTTGTTATAAGTTATAAAACATGAATATTATGAAATATAATGATGTTTAACATTAATCAATGATGTTTTAGACAAATTGCATTAGCATGTTAAGCGTACGCAAGAGAGACGAGTTGGGCGAGCAACGAATGAACGTCGAAAGGTCGTGCCAAGTGTAATACTATGTTATAACGTACTTGAGGACTTGATGAACATGTAATGCTATTCTATAACATGTTATTAACACATATTATATGATTTGAAGTTCATGTTAATAAACTAAGTGTGAACTTGAATATTGTGATTATAAAACTTGATTATGATTGTTTGAAGCATTATACCTATATGATATGCATATTGTGAATTCATACTCATGTTATGTGGTTGGCTAAAAAGTTAACACTAGGAACCAAGTTATAAGTTAAACTTAAATGAAAGGTTCAACAGTTGAACATAGAAGTTATGAAACTAATCGACATCGTATGCGTGTAGGACGTTGAGGAATTGAATTGTAACTATATTTATAGCTTGCGCACGAGGCAAGTATTCTATCCCTAACTTATTATTGTTAAGCAAGTTTCCTTACCCTAACTCTATTACGATTACGCAAGTGTTCTATCCCTAACTTATTATCGTTAAGCAAGTTTTCTAAACTTTAATTTTATTGAGCAAGTTTTCTATTCTTGAAATACTATCATGTTCTTGTTCTTAGTTATTCAAGTTCAAGATTTCATATGAGATATTACGATTCTTTTGAAGTATTACTTCAGTTATACAATACTTATTCAATTGTATACTCTTGATAAATTATTATTCGAATTGAATATCATTTATTGTTGAGCCTTGTAAAACTAGCGAACCCTTATTGATTTGACTAGTCCATAGTTGATGAACGTTTTAAATTTTAGAACTATTACTGAGTTTATCCAAACCAAACTTCCTTTGGTGCGAACTCTGATGTCAAACTAAGATGAACAACCCTATTATAGGGGATTGATGATGCTTTAGCGTTAAGATATTGTGCACAAAATGGTACTAAGGCCTAATCCCCCTAAGTACGGGAAGTAAGGTCCGTAGTCTTACTATGACTGTTAAAGGTTTAAAGTGAAAATACTTGACAACCTAGGACAGAGTTCAAGGTCTTAGGACCCTCAGATGTACGAGAAGTAGAGTCCATAGTCTTATGACTGTTAAAGGTTTCAAGTATAAACACTTGACAACCTAGGACATAGTTCGAGGTCTTATGACGCTCAGATGTTCTTTTGATTCTTGTTATTCATTCTTGATTCAAAAGCCGAGTTTCCTATTCAAAAGTCTTTGATTCACTCGCATGTTATTATATTTTTGTTATATTATTATACTTGTGGGCAATTGTGCTCACTCTTGCGTAATAATAACATTGCAGTTAAGAACAAAAAATCTGATGAGCCTTCCCCTAGCAAAGGCAAGAGAAAGTCAACAAGTGATGAAGACTTGTTTTTTAATTGATAATATTTATTTAAGACTTATGTTAAAGTTGTGTAAGACTTATTCTTTGTTTACGTTTCTGCATTTGAGATTTAAGGTTAAGTATGACCTTGAATTGATTATGTATTAATTATTTAGATGTTGTAACCCCATAAGGGGAGATGATCGATTTATTTCTATCTATTGCATGGTTGGTATTTATTATGGGTAGATAGATAGATGATATTTGTACAGTGAATACCAAATCCCGTGAAAATTGAAGTACCCAGATTTGGGAGTGTTTTAGGTTGGTATTAGAGCTGTAGTTTATGAACCTTAGGTGGGGGAAAACCTTAGGGTAGTAGCCTTTTAAGAGATCAAGAACATAGTAATAATAAACTCTTATCGAGTTCTAAGAAAGATAATAACTTAACTTATGTGCTTATACTTATATATACTTGCGAGAGTATCGATTAGCATCACTTAATAACTAAGACTTAAAATTTGATTTGTCAGGATGTCGGATGTTGGAGGATTCAGTCAGCCTAGGGATGTTGTATCCCGAGTGGCTATTGAGGAGGAGCCCCGAGACATTCATACTGTCTGGGAGCAGTTAGTTTGACGAGAGCCATCTCCTTTGATCACCGTCGTTGGTCAGGAGCATGAGCCGATATTTGACTTAGAGGAGGACTCTGAGGAGGTTGAGATTCAGGCTGAGGCAGCTGAAGAGGAGGAGGAAGACCCTGAAGAGTTTTCACCAAACTCTATCAGTGCTGAGATGTATGATGAACTGTATGACCGTAACATAGAGTTAGGAGATACTATTCAGGAGCAGACGGTTACGCAACAGTCTACCATCGAACAGAAGGATGGTGAGATGGAGGATCTTTACACATGTCTTGGAGACGTAGAGTGGGAATTGGTCCACGAGAAGGGCCAAGGTGGAGAAAAGTCAGAACAGATAGAGAAGTTGAAGAATGAATTGAAAGAGAAGTCAGCAAGGCTTGACATAGCAGAGGACGCTTGGGTGAAAGATTCACGACGTGCAGATCTTGCAGAGGATAGTAATCATGCAAAGAAAGCAAAGATCGAGGAGACAGGTTATACGTTTTAGAATGCAATTGACAAGGCCCAGGATCGGGTGATGTACTATCCAGTCCAGTTCGAAGGTCTGCCCTGGTATTTGCTAGATAGTAGGATGATGTTCCGCATTATGGAAGAAGAGAGCAGTAAAGTTGTTCGACGCCTTAGTAGGTTGTGATAGGAACAGTTTGATTATGTGAATATTTATTTAGTGGTTAATAATGTAAATTCTGTTGTGAATATAAATAAAGGAATGTTCTGATGATTTAAATCTTGAAGATTCTTTTTCTCGGGATAGTTGATGTAAATAGCAGTGATGCTATCTTATTTTGCTTAAAACTCTTGATTAAATAAAATATCAGAGTTTATTTGAGATGATATATGTTAAGTGATTATCTTAAAGTATTTAAGTTGAATCTTAAATATTTATGAATGGAATAGAGAACTAATAAGCGTATATCTTGAATAGAAATATGCCACCGAGAGGACGCTCTAACCGTCGACCAACCCAAAAAGGGTAAACGAATAACAACGACGCCAATCCCAACGCGAACCCTGTTCAGCAGTTAGTGAACTTGTTGACAGGGGCAATGAATAATCAGTCGCAAGCTCCATCGATTACGTCATTTAAAGGCTTCAAGGCAGTGGGATCGCCAGAATTTAAGGGAACTATGAACCCAATTGAGGCGCAGACTTGGGTTATGGAAATGGAAAAGGTTTTTGACGTCGCTAGAGTGAGTGAAGATCAGAAGATGGCTTACGCAACGTTTATGTTAAAGTCAGAAGCCAGCTATTGGTGGTAGGAAAACGAGGTACGGGGAGGACAAGGTGTGATAACTTGGGAAAAGTTTAAAGAAATTTTTTTCGAGATGTACTTCTCGATGAGCTCACAGAGCCAGATGGAGGTACAATTTCTGGAGCTAATGCAAGGAAATATGTCTGTACCAGACTATACGGCAAAATTCAATGAGTTGGCTAGGTTTGCCACGTATCAAGTGCATACTGACGAGAGAAAGGCTAGGCGATTTGAACAGGGACTGAAGCCTTGGTTGTATAGCAAGGTGTCGATGTTTCAGTTGAACACCTTTGCGAAAGTATTGGAAAAGGCTATCATCACCGAAGGAGGGCGCGATGCTATGACCAAGTACAATCAAGAGCTGAAGGAGAAGAAAAGTGAAGGTGAGGGTAAAAACAAGGCTAGTGGTAGTAACATTGGAGGAGGTAATAGTCAAAAGAGAAGGGGGAGAGATAGAACATCGACCAAAAATCAGCAAGAAAGCCAGAAGAAAGGATAGAAGCATGTTCGACATGCGGGAAGAATCACCTTGGGGTCTGTATGAAAGGAAAAGAGTTTGCTATAATTATGGTCTGGGAGGCCATATAAGACCTAACTGCTCTAACCCTAAGAAGGGTGCCTATTTCACATGTGAATCAAAGGATCATCTGGCAAAGGATTGCCCTAGAAAGATGTCAGGAGGGGAAGGAGCAGAAGGAAACAAGGGAAGCAACAATGATAACGCTTTGAAGATAACGGGACCAACCGCAACAAATCAACCTACTGCCAGAACATTCAACATTATAGTGCATGATGCTGCGTAGTCTAGCGATGAGGTGTCAGGTATCATTTTAATCAATAAAGTTAATGCCTATGTATTGTTTGATTTGGGTGTTACTTGTTTATTTATATCCGATGACTTTTCTAAGAACTTAGAATTGACTAAGGATGAGTTAGAATACCCCATGAATATAGAAATTGCGAATAGAGAAGTGATCCCTGTTAAGTACGTACACAAGAACTGTAGGGTGAATATTAACGGTAATATGATGGATGTAGATCTTATCCCTATTAGACTTAGGGAGTTCGACGTTATTCTGGGAATGGATTTGCTATTTAATTATGGAGCTGTAATTGATTGCCATAAGAAATGTATTACTTTATGACTCAGTCAAAGGTTGTGTTTTATGGCAGCAAGTCGCCTAGACAAGCGAGTTGTCTGACAATAATACAGGCAAGGAAGTTGTTAAGACAAGGCTGTATAGGTTATTTAGCCTATATAGTCGATAGTCGTAAAGAGAACCCGAAACTAGTAGATATACCAGTCGTGAGGGACTTCGCAGACGTATTTCCCAATGATCTGCCATGACTTCCGCCAGACAGAGAGGTTAAATTTGTGATTGATTTGGCGTCAAGAACGCCTCCAATTTCGAAGGCACCATACCGGATGGCTCTAGTAGAGATGAAAGAATTGATGGTACAACTGTAAGTGCTACTAGACAAGAAGTACACACAACCGAGCGTATCAGTCGTGGGGAGTGCCGGTGTTATTTGTGAAGAAGAAGGATGGGACGATGCTGCTCTGCATCGATTATAGAGAGTTAAACAAGGTCAACATTAAAAATAGATATCCATAACGGAGGACCGACGACCTGTTTGATCAATTGAAGGGAGCAAGGTACTTTTCAAAGATAGACTTGAGAAGTGGTTGTCACCAGCTGAAGGTGAGGCTAGAGGATGTTCTGAAGAAAGCGTTCAAGACTCGATATGGTCACTACGAATTTCTTGTGATGTCATTTAATCTAACGAATGCTCCTGCAGCATTTATGGGCCTAATGAACGGAGTGTTCAAGGCATTTTTGGACAAATTCGTGGTGGTCGTTATCGACGACATTTTAGTATACTTGAAGACCAAGGAAGAACATATAGAGCATCTGAAAGTAACATTAGAGGAGTTGAGAAGAGAGAAGTTGTACTCCAAATTTTTGAACTATGAATTCTAGATTGAAAGGGTGTAATTTCTTGCACATGTGATTGATAAGGACGGAATTTCGGTAGATCCTTCCAAAGTCGAAGATGTGATGAACTGGGATCAGCCGAAAACACCGTCAGAAGTGAGTAGTTTTCTTGGATTGGTAGGTTATTATAGAATATTCATTCAGGACTTTTCCAAGATAGCAACTCCGCTGACAAATTTGACTAGGAAAAATTTGAAATTTTTTGGACGAAGAAGTGTGAGAAAAGCTTCCAAGAGCTTAAGAAGAGGTTGAGTTCGGCACATGTGTTATCTCTTCCGGATGACATAGGAAATTTTGTAGTGTATAGTGATGTGTCGTATAAAGGACTAGGTTGTGTGCTTATGCAAAACGGCAGGGTCATTGTGTATGCATTATGACAATTGAAGGACTATGAGAAGGGGTATCCAACCCATGATTTGGAGTTATCTGCAGTGGTATTTTCTTTGAAGATCTGGAGACACTATCTCTATGGGGAGAAGTGTGAAATATATATAGACCACAAGAGTCTGAAATATATTTTTACACAAAAGGATTTGAATATGCTCCAGAGAAGGTAGTTGGAATTAATAAAGGACTATGACTGCGAAATCTTATACCATCCGGGTAAAGCAAACGTTGTTGCCGACGCTTTAAGCAAAAAAGGTAGACCGCTCAGAAGGAGCTAATTTCAACGATGGAGAAGCTGGAATTGGAAGTGAAGTATTCGATGGAGATTGAATAGAAGCTGTTCCAGATGCAAGCTGGTACAACTTTATTGGATAAGGTTAAGGAAGCTCAACTTCAGGGCGAAGAATGTGAGAAGGTAAGGAAGAAGATATCTGAAGGAACCGAACCAAGATTTAAGATAGACAGTGAGGAACTGTTGAGATTTGAGAGCAGAGTTTGGGTACCGCCAGTGCTAGAGATTAAGGAGGAAATTTTGAGCGAGGCTCATAGTTCATGGTATTCGATTCACCCCAATAGTACCAAGATGTACCAAGATCTCCGACAGCATTTATGGTGGCCAAAATTTTCACCCCGATAGTATCAAGATGTACCAAGTGTATGACATGTCAGAAAGTGAAAGCAGAACATCAGAGGCTGAGTGGTTTGCTATAACCTCTAAAGATCCCAGAATGAAAATGGGAACATATTACGATGAATTTCGTGGTTGGCCTTTTGACGACTCAAAAAGGCTACGACGCAGTATGGGTTATCGTTGACCGATTGACGAAATCCGCACACTTCCTTCCGATCAGAATCAGATTCAACTTAGAACAGTTGACAAGGTTATATGTGAAAGAGATTATTTCAAGGCACGGAGTTCCTGTGTCGATTATTTCTGATCGAGATCAGCGCTTCACATCAAATTTCTCAAACCAACTTTAGGAATGTATGGGGACGCAATTGAGAATGAGTACGGCATATCACCCTCAGACAGACGGGCAGAGCGAAAGAACGATCCAAACATTGGAGGTTATATTGAGAGCGTGCATCATGGATTTCAAAGGAAATTGGGATGATCACTTACCACTTGTAGAATTCGGCTATAACAATAGTTACCACGCTAGTATTGGCATACCAGAGTTGGTGCAGCAGACAGTAGAGATATTTAAAGTGATCTGAACACGGTTGGTAGCGGCTCAAGATAGGCAGAAGAAATACGCCGATCCACATCGAAAGAACGTTGAATTTGAATCGGGTAGCTTTGTGTTTTTGAAAGTCTCTCCCTGGAAGGGGAAGATCAAATTCGGTAAAAAGGGAAAATTGAGGCCGAGGTTCATTGGACCCTTTGAGTACTGTGAAGGATTGGAGAAGTTGCGTATGAGGTAGCCTTACCTCCGGCGCTAGAGAATGTCCACAACGTCTTCCATGTTTCATTTTTACGACCCTACAAACCCGATTACAAATATGTGATTGAATATGAACCCCTACAAATTGAGAAAGACTTATCCTATGAAAAAATTCCTGTTCAAATTGTTGACAGGAAAGAACAAGTTCTCAGAAATAAAGTTATACCTTTTGTTAAGGTATTTTGGAGGAGCCACAATGCTGAAGAAGCTACGTGAGAACTTGAAGAGTATATGATGAAGAATTACCCACAATTATTCTCTTAATTTGTGTATAAACGATTCTGGGACAGAATCTTTTTAAGGGGGGAGAATGTAACGGGACGAAAATTTTTAATTGAACCGTGATTCTGGGAAAGAATCCTTTTAAGGGGGGAAAATTGTGACGAATGAGATTTTATAATATGATTTAAATATTTATTGAATTTAAATTAATATTTTTCGAAAATTTAATTATTGAGTTAAATAATTAATTGATAGAATTATGGTAGATTAATTTAATTATATGTGTTACATTCATTAAATTAATGTGGAGAATTTTATTATTCAAGGTATGAATTTAATTGAGCTTATTTGATTAAATAAATTATTTAATAAGCATAATGTTATTCTAATTAATTTAATAATTAATTAGAGATTTAATGATTTGACATAATTAATAAATGAGAATTTTAATTATGTGACTATGTGATTTAATGTGGAATTGTTCTATTTTATTTAATGGATTTAAATAAGATTATTTGATTTATGAAAATGTGACATTAAAGTATATAATAAGAATGTAATTAGAATAAAAGGGAAAAAAGAAGGAATAGGAGAAGCCAAACATGGCCTTATTGGGAGTTGGGCAGTTAACCCATTATGGGATTAACTGACCATAACTACGTCAGTTTATATATATAATTATACGTATATTGTATTAGACGTTATGTATAATATACATCAGTTTTATACAACATATATCATATATCAGATATATCATATTCATATTTTTAGAGAGAAAAAGAGAGGGAGTTGAGAGAGAAATTGTGAAGGAATTGGTGAATTGAAGAAGTCTTTATAATCATCCTTGTATCATCTTTACAAACTAGCAAGGGTAATCTCTACTCTTTAGTTTTCAAATTTAGTTTTCAGAATTTTTCCATTAACGTGTTTTAGAGTTCTCTATGAAGAACGATTTTTTATGATTAACTTAATATATGATCATATATGTGTATTATATATTGATAACATGTTTTATATCATATATTCATGTGTTAGTGCAATCAATTTCAGGTAAAAATGTTTTAATCAAAGTTTTATGATTATAGAGTATGAAAAGTATGAAGAACACGTATTTTGCCTTTATGTACAAATTCTATGCCATGAATTGTTTGTTTAAATTAAAATTTACAATAGATTATGATTATACATGTTAAAACAAAGAAAACAAACTTTGAACAGACAGATTCTGAGTTATAACGAATCCGTGATGATGAATTTCGTATTTTACTTCAAAACTCTTAAAAACGCTACGAACAGTGAATTTATGTGATTTGACTTGAGTAATTACATGATATAAAGTGTTAAAAGTATGTTAAAATCACTATATGAGGTTTCCATGAAGTTTATGCTTCATCAGAATCACTATACTAGTTTGATTTGGATTTTTTTTGCATAAAATATCAAAAATCGCGAACCAAAAAATGCACCTGCAGGGGGCCGTGCCCCAGCGGGTCCTCATAGGCATAAAGCCTCGCCCCAGCGAGGGTGGGTGCTATCCGGGACCTTGCTTGGTGTCCGAGAAAATTTTCAAGACTGTTTTGGCTTCCTGTAGTAAAATAAGCATAACTTCTTCATACAAACTCCTATTAAGGAGATTCAAGATGATTCGAAAAGATAACGAGTAGGGGTCAAAATGGCTATCTTTGTGACTGATGCGTATTTCAGAGGCAATCGGAGGGCGTCGGACATGCCCGTACGCAAGTGTAGTGCTCTCGACGATAAAAGATGTTGTTATAAGTTATAAAACATGAATATTATGAAATATAATGATGTTTGACATTAATCAGTGATGTTTTAGACAAATTGCATGAGCATGTTAAGCGTACGCAAGAGGGACTAGTCGGGCGTGCGACGAAGGAACGTCGAAATGTCGTGCCAAGTGTAATACTATGTTATAACATACTTGAGGACTTGATGAACATGTAATGCTATTCTATAACATTGTATTAACATATATTATATAATTTGAAGTTCATGTTAATAAACTAAGTGTGAACTTGAATATGGTGATTGTAAAACTTGATTATGATTGTTTAAAGGATTATACCTATATGATATGCATATTGTGAATTCATACTCATGTTATGTGGTTGGTTAATAAGTTAACACTAGGAACCAAGTTGTAAGTTAAACTTAAATGAAAGGTTTAACAGTTGAATATAGAAGTTATGAAACTAATCGACATCGTATGTATAATGTAATGTGTAGGACGTTGAGGAATTGAATTGTAACTATATTTGTAGTTTGCGCACGAGGCAAGTATTCTATTCCTAACTTATTATTGTTAAGTAAGTTTCCTTACCCTAACTCTATTACGATTACGCAAGTGTTCTATCCCTAACTTATTATCGTTAAGCATGTTTTCTAAACTTTAATTTTATTGAGCAAGTTTTCTATTCTTGAAATACTATCATGTTCTTGTTCTTAGTTATTTTAGTTCAAGATTTCATATGGGATATTACGATTCTTTTGAAGTATTACTTCAGTTATACAATACTTATTCAATTGTATACTCTTGAGAAATTATTATTCGAATTGAATATCATTTATTGTTGAGCCTTGTAAGACTAGCAAACCCTTATTGATCCGACTAATCCATAGTTGATGAACGTTCTAAATTCTAGAACTATTACTGAGCTTATCCAAACCAAACTTCATTTGGTGCGGACTCTGATGTCAAACTGAGATGAATTACCCTATTATAGGGGATTGATGATGCTTTAGCGTTAAGATATTGTGCACAGTATGGTACTAAGGGCTGATCCCCCTAAGTACGGGAAGTAAGGTCCATAGTCTTAGTATGACTGTTAAAGGTTTAAAGTGAAAATAATTGACAACCTAGGACAGAGTTCAAGGTCTTAGGACCCTCAGATGTACGAGAAGTAAAGTCCATAGTCTTATGACTGTTAAAGGTTTCAAGTATAAACACTTGACAACCTAGGACTTTGTTCGAGGTCTTATGACCCTCAGATGTTCTTTTGATTCTTGTTATTCATTCTTGATTCAAAAGTCGAGTTTCTTATTCAGAAGTCTTTGGTTCATTCGCATTTTATTATATTGTCGTTATATTATTATACTTGTGGGCAATTGTGCTCACTCTTGTGTAATAATAATATTGCAGTTAAGAACGAAAGATCTAACAAGGCTTGCACTAGCAAAGGCAATGGAAAAGTCAACAAGTGATGAAAACTTGTTGTTTAATTGATAATATTTGTTTAAGACTTATGTTGAACTTGTGTAAGACTTATTATTTGTTTACGTTTTTGTATTTGAGATTTAAGGTTAAGTATGACCTGGGATTGATTATGTATTAATTATTCAGATGTTGTAACCCCATAAGGGGAGATGATGGATTTATTTCTATCTATTGCATGGTTGGTATTTATTATGGGTAGATAGATAGATGATATTTGTACAGTGAACACCAAATCCCGTGGAAATTGAAGTACCCAGATTTAGGGGTGTCATAGTTTAAATTATCATTCAGTTGATGCTTACGTTCCTGTGGATGCCTATCTGACTGATAGTTTACACTGATCTATTGACCTTGTATCGATTTCGACTCGAAAGCTAGCTTGCAGGGTTTGACCATCACCGAACCTCCTTGATGCCTACTCGAACGGTGGTTTGCAACTGTCAGTTGAATCACCGATCTTTTGTTGATGCTCCCTCTGGGGATTTACATAACAGATTCCATCATATGTCCTCTGTGGGAAAAAACTTATACGCTGTTTCCATCATCGGCTCATTCCAGATGCTTCGCTGAAGTGATCGCCAACGGTTACTAGTGTCATTCAATCTGACCCTCATTGAAATTATATCCAACGGCTTTATCACGGGATCATTCCCGATGCTTCGCTGAAGTTATCGCTAATGGCTGATAGTGTCAGACCCTCTGACCTTCGCTGAAGTAGCCTTCAACAGCTGATACCACGGGACCGTTCCCGATGCTTCATTAGAGTTATCGCCAACGGCTGATTGTGTCAGACCCTCTGACCTTCGCTGAAGTAGCCTTCAATAGCTGATACCACCGGACCGTTCCTGATGCTTTGCTAGAGTTATCGCGAACGACTGATCGTGTCAGACCCTCTGACCTTCGCTGAAGTTGCCTTCAACGGCTGATACCACCGGACCGTTCCCGATGCTTCGCTGGAGTTGTCGCCAATGGCTGATCATGTCAGACCCTCTAACCTTCCCTAAAGTAGCCTTGAATGGATGATACCACCGGACCGTTCTCAATTCTGTGCCAGAGTTGTCGCCAATAGCTGATCGTGTCAGACCCTCTGACCTTTGCTGAAGTAGCCATCAACGACTGATACCGTCGGACCGTTCCCGGTGCTTCACTGGAGTTGTAGCCAATGGCTGATCGTGTTAGACCCTCTGACCTTTGTTGAAGTAGCCTTCAATGGCTGATACCACTGGACAGTTCCCGATGCTTCGCTGGAGTTGTCGCCAACGGCTAAGCGTGTCAGATCCTCTAACCTTCACTGAAGTAGCCATCAATGGCTGATACCACCGGACCGTTTCCGATGCTTCGCTGGAGTTGTCGCCAATGGTTGAACTGTTGAACCTTGATCAATCTCGACATGGGGGGGGGGGGGGGGGGTACTCTTTCTGATAAATCATAACCTCGGATCACTATGGATGCTTTGATACAATCAGAACCTACCGTTTGTACCGTCGGACCTTCTCGATGCTCTAACAGCGACAGTTTTTAGTAGTTTTTCGCAGTTGTTCAGCAGTTTTTCAGCAATTTTCATCATTGGTCCCCGGATATCACTTCAGGATTATAACTAATGTCTTATATAAAGTTCTTCGGGAATCCGCTGCTTATACGTAGGATTTCAGGCCAATCCGCTCAATCGCGCAGTAGTTTTTTTTTTAGATTTGACTTTTCGGCTTCTACAAAATCCGTTTCCACTCGAACTAGACTGAGCCAGAGGGGCTGGGCCACCTTAGGGAGCCACGGGTAGGGGTGCGATAGCCGTAGGTGTGTAGCTGTCGTCTAACACTACAAAATTTACCTTACTTCTATTACACTAACTCAAGAATTAGTATAGTAATAAGCAAGGATCGATCCTATAGAGAGTATTATGTTTAATATCTATCCAAGTATTTCCAATGAATTAGGGGTTTTTAGTTTGAATAGTTTAAATAACGAAAGTGAATTTAAAGAAAATATCAATGAGTAAAAAGCTTCAATTCTTCAGTTCAGTATCTCCTTTTCACAATTATGGATTAATCAAGTGATTACACTATTTACCCTTTCAATGAGATTAATAACCCTAGATAATCTCGATCGCAAATTACCCGAAACTCTCCTTAAGTGTAAATCTAATGCGACAATCGCCAACAACAGATCCTAACTATTATACAACCTAGAACTATAAGTCTAGATTTAATATGACAGAAGCATGAAGAATGAGAAATAGATTATTCCAAGTAATAATTACACAAACATGAATTATTTAACTTGTTTTCTGAAAAACCTTAACAATATTCAAAAGCTTGACCACAATCAAATATCATTAATTGCTACTTATGATTAGACATACATCGTTTGCTTAATATATATCTTAATCTAGTAGATGATATCAATTTACTAATTTAATCTTGCAGAAACCAAATTAGTCAATTGAATAACATACATGAAAGTTTATGTAGATAATCAGAATAAATCTCAGTATGAAAGAATAAATAATATAAACTTAATCAAACCATTAATTGATAATAAGGTTCAACATCCCTTCAGAATTGAATAAAAGAACTTAGCCTGACATGCTTTGATGAATCAATAGCCTCCCTCTAGTTCCAAGATAAGAGATGAAATATCTGATCCCCAATGATTAAAACCTAAGAAAATAACTCATATAAATAGTCTATCAAAACCCTAGTATAATAAGGCACGTCTGCAATCCTTTTTTTAATCAATTTTGTATTTTAAAGTAACTAAATTTGGTCAATCCAGTTAGACACGCGCGGTTAGTGCTTGGTCTCTTCTTACAGCCGTGCGATCCGTGCCTAGTATGCATGAACTTGGTCTCGATCCAGTGCGGTCAGCGCTTCAATCCCTCTTTCGACTGCGCTGTCAGTGCTCCATATGCAGAATCTCTTCCTCCTTACGTGCGGTTAGTGCCTTAATTACCATAGCTAGGGCGCGGTCAGCGCCTCTCCATCAGATATGTCCATACTTCATCCTTTTTCACACGAATCCAACTCCAGCCTTCATACCTACACCATAAACACAAAACACCAAAAGTAATACGAATAATACTTAAAAACTTACTAAACTAAACTAAAATGATTGCAACTACAGAGATCGAACAATAACCAAGTTAGTTAGATAAATCATATGCCTCAGAGATCAACAACTATTATGACATCAATATCACATCATGCGTTACCTTAACTTCTCACATCCTCACCTCACAAATATAAGATTTGCATGTTTCTGTGTGTGTGTGTCCAACATGACGCCAACAATAACAATGAATAACTTAGATAAATTCATACGTATGTAAAACATTTAAACCAGAATTGTACTTTAATCATCACATACACATAAATATGAGGGCAATCAACATTTTGAAACAAGCTCTTTATACTAAGTGAACGCATTTTAATGCTCCATCTCACTAATTATTTCTCAAGTTTGACTTGTGTAATGCTCAATTTCCTTAGGCTTTTCAATGCTACACGTGTAACGGACTTTCGGTCAACGACTCCCAAACCCGAAGGCTTTAGGGCGCTAGGTGTCAAGACATCCCCTAGGGTTTACTTGTCTGAGTAACAACGGCCACGAAATTGAACTAAGTCAATTTTTTTCAACACTATATTTTTTCCTTTTTCTAATTTTTCTTTTGTTTTGAGCCACAATTCCCCCAAACTTATGTGTAAGCCACTGTTTAATTTTAATCTGTGATCAAATGAATACATGCCCATGTCTTATCTTACATCTATCTCCGTTATTATTGACAATCAGTTGGTGTGCTTGATTTTAGATAACACAAAACTCATGTTATAAAGTTCCTATGGTCAAAATTAGTCAACACATGATAGTAAATTTAGGCATGCAAGTCATAAATCAACTTCCTCATTGGCTTTCATCATAACTAACAAGGCTTAATTGTTCAATCTCTATGCAAACTAACATAATTCCAACATGAATGCAAAAAAAAATTATATGCAGATATAATACTATAATGCAACTACCTAAACATGATACTAAATAATTTAAATTACCCCCCCCAAACTTATTTTTAGTAATATCCTAATTACGTGTAAATAAAGAATTTAAGCACGAGGACTTCCCTGTGAGACGAGTCAATGCTCGTCTGGAGATCCTTCATCATCCGAAGGGGGGGGGGGTAAGAAAATAGAATAGTAGGAGTTGGAAGCCGGACAGGTGCACTTGGATTGATACGGGAGAACACATCTGCCAACGCCGTGAATGCGCCAATGTTGTACGCATGTATTTGGTTTTGGCGTTGGGCAAGCCGGAGTATCTTCTTTTGACTCCTTGTTGTAGACATCGTAGATGGTTCTGCTTTATCTGTGGCTGGTGGTGGTGAGGCTGGTGTGGAAGCTAGTATCATGATGTAACCCTCGCCCCGAAGTTGTGACGTTGTGCCTGACCATTCTCTGTAGGTTATGATGGTCTTGTGATCAATGGCCCACTTGGGCTGCTGAACAGGCTCCGATGCATCCCACTGCACTCTGGCCTTTCGGCATAAGTCGGTGATCAGAAATCCGTGTATTAAGCTACCTATTGTGCCGCCACGCAATGCCCTATCAATGGACTATTGGATACACATTCCAACATCCAACTGAGAGATTTCCATGACATTTGGCCTTTCATACCAATGATGTACAATCCCGTAGAGGAGGCGTGCCCTATCTGTCGTGACATCAGACTGACGGCGTATAGGCATTAGCCTAACATAAATGAAGGTGTACCATGCTTTGTCATATCTGCTCAACTCCGTATGTGGGAACGTGACTTTTATGTCCGTCCCAGGCTTGGTTACCCACTGTGTACCAGGCTTGCATAGGCAAGCAATAATCTCATCCAAGCTTGGGAGGTTGACTTCACATCGGTCCCCCATTGGTGTTTCTAACCCAAAGTGTGCATTGATTGTTGTGTGGTGGAATGAAACTAATTTGCCCCTAACATGCACAACCCGCCCTTCATGCTCTATGGCATTGGCATAGAACTCCTTTACAATGTTCAGCACTATGGGTCCTAGTTGTTCCACCAGCTAAAACCATTGCCTTTCGATGATCATCAAAGCCATGTCACCATCCAAGTTAACATCGGGTGTCAACCCCCATTCTGGAACAAGAGTCTTTTTGGCAAGCACGACGTTGTATCGAGTCGCCGCCGCCTCGCTCACGAACTTTGATGGGTTAAAAGTTGGCCGAGCACCAGAGGATGATGTTCTAGGCCGTTTTGATGTCATGATTGGAAATTTGCACCGAATTGTTGACTGGGACAATTTGTCGAACACTTGGCGTGCACCCTTCTTTTTCCCCCAAACCTAACTTCCTTGTTATCACATTCTAATCCACAAATTAGTACTAAAAGCCTTGGGTCTTCAGTAACCCAAGGTATCCCAATCACAATTATAGCAAGAAAAAACTAACAAAATTGACTATGATATGAATTTCAATAAGTAAGAACAAATCAATTTGTTACCTTTTGAGACTTTGAATCCTTGTTGGTTATCCTTACCCTTTGTGAAGATGAGATGGATATAAAAAGTGTGTGTTAATTTTGGATTATAGAGGGGTGTTAAGGAGATTGTATGTGGATTTAGGAGTTTAGAGGGTTTAGGTTTGTAATCCATAAATTGAGGAGAGAGAATTGGGAAAAGATGAAGAATTTGATGTGTAACGGCATTGGGTGTTGTGTTTGTAGATATTAAGTAGGAGAGCAAGTGGAGATTTTGGGTAGAAATAGAATAGGAGAAGGGATTTAGGAAGTTGAAGGAGAAATGAAAAGGGTGAGTGGTGTATAGGTGCACGAACCGACTTATTATTTCCAACTTTGGACGATTCAGTCGTATGGCGCGGTCAACGCCCGACTAAGAGCGGTCAACGCCCGACTAAGCGCGGTCAACGCGTTCTTGTGGTGAATTGGCTGGAAGTTGCTGCATACCGCGTGCAGTCCGCGCTTTATGGGGTGCGCTCAGTGCTTCCCTGGTTGAATTATGTGCCACTTTCTGCATGATGCGAGCGCCCAACGCCTGTGGATGCGCAGTCCGCGCCTCCCTTAGGACTTTTTCCTTTACTTTGCTTCCACTTTCCTGCACAGTTATAGATCATCTATCAGTATCCAAAATTGCTAACTATTAATGAACTAATTACACAAATCGTATATAAAACCTACGGGTTGCTTCCCACACAGCTGCCCTTATTTAACGTCGTTAACTCGACTTGAATTCATTTAGCTATCCAGAGACCAGCTCCATTAGCATCAATATTTCAACCTCTTCCACCTGAATGTTCTCCAGAAATGGCTTCAACCTATGGACGTTCACCATGAATATATTTCCTGTCTTTGGATTTTGTATATCTATAGCACCATGGGGAAACACATCAGTAACAATAAATGGACCTTCCCAACGAGAACGCAACTTAACAGGAAATAATTTCAGTCGTGAATGAAAAAGTAAAACTTTTTGCCCAACAGTGAAATTCTTCCTCAAAATTTGCTTATTATGGAAAGCTTTTGTCTTTGTTTTGTACAATTTAGAACTCTCATATGCTTCATTACGCAACTCCTCGAGTTCTTGTAACTGTAACTTCCTATGGACGCCAGCTTGATCCACATTCATGTTGCACTGTTTGATTTCCCAGAAAGCTTTGTGCTCTAGCTCTACCGGTAAGTGGTATGGTTTCCCGAACACCAGTTTATAAGGCGACATACCAATAGGAGTTTTGTATGTCGTCCTATATGCCTATAGTTCATCATCTAATCTAAGACTCCAATCCTTCCTGTTCAGGTTGACTACTTTTTCCACAATAGATTTGATCTCTCGGTTGGATACCTCTGCTTGGCCATTTCTTTGCAGATGATAGGATGTAGATACCATGTGAAGAACGTTGTACTTCTTCAATAAGGCTGCTAACACCCTATTACAGAAATGAGTTCCGCAATTACTGATGATGGCCCGTGGTGCTCCAAACCTGACAAATATGTTAGTCCTGACAAAATCTGCAACAACTTTAGAATCTTCAGTCCTAGTGGCTTTAGCTTCCACCCATTTCAAAACATAATCAAATGCCAATAAGATGTAAATATTACCAAAAGAAACAGGAAAAGGTCCCATGAAATCAATGCCCCAAACATAAAAGATTTCAACAATTAGAATAGGGTTTTGTGGCATTTGATTTCTATGAGATATATTACCAGTTCTTTGACAATTTTAACATGATTTACAAAATAAATACGAGTCTTTGAAAATTGAGGGCAAAAAGAGTCCACTCTCTAACACCTTATGTGATGTTCTCCTATGTCCAAAATGACCTCCACAAGCATAGGAATGACAGAAAGCTAAAATAGATTGGAATTCATTATCAGGTACATAACGTCTAACTATCTGATCAGCACAAAATTTTCACAAGTATGTGTCATCCCACACATAATGTTTTGCATCACTCCTAAGCTTTTCTTTCTGGGATTTTGAAAACTCACTCGGTAAATACGCACTTACCAAATAATTCACAATGTCGGCATACCAAGGAGTTGTATTTCCAATGGAAAGTAGGTGCTCGTTCGGAAACTTGTCTTGTAATGGTAGTGCTTCCTCCTCCTTAAGAATTCTGCTCAAGTGATCCGCTACCAAGTTGTTCGCACCCTTTTTATTTTTAATTTCCAAATCAAATTCTTGCAACAGCAAGATCCACCGCATGATTCGAGGTTTGGACTCCTTCTTAGTAAGCAAGTATGTGACGCCCCCAAAATAGGTTCAATACTCAACCCATTCTGAGTCACCAAATACATGGTACAAAATCCAAATGCAATCTTTTATAACATACGGTCGTGCAAAATACGACCACACAAACTGTGAGTTTCACTACAAATCGTATATAATACGAAATATAAACACTCAAATTCATTCCTTATTCATTACAATTATTGTCCCACTATTTTATAGAATAGTGAGGACTTCTACAGATATAACTCTGATCATCACACTGTTCCCCGACTAGTCCCCGCGATATTCTCATTTCCTGAAGAGAACAATGGAAGAAAATGGTGAGCTCAACTTGCCCAGTAAAGAATATTATGACTAAGATAATGAAAAACAAATTATCGTCAGCCTTCAATAAATCAGATAAAATATAATGGACAACAAGTTTTAGATCAATATTAGCAGCGGAAATAACAATTCATTAGAAGAGTTAAGTAGAGAATGAAGTCTACTTATTTCTATGATTTAAAAGTCCATCATCAATATTTTATCATTGTAACATCAATCAATATACATCTTGAATCAAATATTCATCTTTGCACTACGGGCCAAAGATATTCATTTGTATCACCAGTTGGTCATGTTCATTTCAACACCTGTCTATCTTTGCACTACGGGCCAAAGATATTCATTAGGTAATCATTCATCTTTGCACTACAGGCCAAAGATATTCAGTTATTTCAATATTTAGGACTGAGGATGATAAAAAATATTTTAAAAAATGAATCTAGTGAGATAAAGGACAAAGATTAAGGATTCGTAATTTAATTTATCCAAATTCAAGAATACTCCATAATAATCAAATTGTGGAGCAAAATTCAAGAATGAAGTTCAAAACTTGGATCCAATCAAAGATAATATGGAAAGAAAAAAAAATTATCGTGAATAGTACCCCGTGAACAGTAACTTGTGAATAGTAACTCAACATGAAAAGGTAAAAATTTCACGAGAAAGTTCAGAAAATTATTCCGGTGAAATAATACTAGATGAAGCGCAAAACTCAAGAAATTTCTGATCATTTCAGGAATTATATAAGCAATACTTACCGTGGTAAGTTCAGATTTAGGAATATGAAATGAAATATTATTACTTCCATAATATGGAATATGAAAGTAAATAATATTCTTTGTGAATATTGAAAGACAATAACATAATTTACTCGAAAAATAATATCCCTTACCTTAATAGGAGAGTAGTTTTGACTGGAATGTCAGATATTATGCTGACAAAAACTTACACTGTTATCAGCACTCAAAATATCTAAATACTCACAAGAAATACGTTCGATATTATAGAGAGAAAATTTTCTGATTCTGGTGTGATTTTCATTTCTAACTAAGCACCTTATTTATAGGAAAATACCAGAATACCAGTTCTGACAAAACCTGCTGTCGGAGGCTTTTCTTATTTTCTCCCCGCATCACTATGTTGAAAACAAACCACCAGCAAAGAAAAACAACACAAATGGACAACACACATGGTCCCCCCTTTTTTATACATTTTCTTTAAAATAATTCAGATCCAATTTTCTGAAACTTCAATAATTCATAATAAATAGCCCCTTTATCAGAAAAATACGAATCTTATATCCATTCCATATGAAATTTAATTCTCTGAAACTTTGTAGAAGAAAGTTTTTCTAAATTCCGAACGAAAAATATCTCAAAATTACATACAGATGATTTTTTCACACCTCCATTCTGACAATTCTTTTTCTGATAAAAATTTTCTTCCGCATCAATTTTAAAAAATAACTACAACATTCTTCACACACAAAAGGACAAGAGTGGGGCCCACCATTTAGACAAAATTTTCAAAATAAGTTCAAAACACGTTTTTGTTACAAAAATAATCCCCAATTTGATCTTTTCCACCTCATTTTATTCATATATCGTGAATTTATTGTAAAACAAATATCATCACTATTATATTATTATATTATCACATTACACACTTATAATATAATATTATAATAATATATTTGAATGAATTATTTTATCACAATAGATAAAATATCTATTCTCAGTAATTGTCACTTTTACTAAAAATTCCTCCGTTTAAATCCATATTAAATAAATATTTTCTTATCATATATATCAACAATTAATTATTTATAAATAATATTACAGAACTACAATATTGACAACCAGGTCGTTCCCAGGAAAGAGGGGGCCTTCCGATAAGGATTTCTCCTTACTGGCGCACAATTAAATAACCCCTCCTAGACAGAACTTCCTTAGACATTGCCAATAATGCTATCTAATAATATGAATTATTGATTTGATAATTTAAAATACTGTGCAATGACAATTATTGAATCAATAATATGAAATATAGATGTAGCAATTATAAAATATTGAACAGTAATTACTGTAACAATTATTGAGTAGTGTCTTCTTACGTAAGAATCAATAATTAGAATTACTGTGCAATACCGTGTGCTACTGTGCGACACCGTGTATTACTTTACTTTAACCACCGGATATTTCACCAGTTTTAACGGTAACAACTACGTCGTTATTTTTAGAAAACTCATTTTTGTCGTTTTCTTCATCCGATAGTTATTCCGTTGTGGGGCCCACAAATGGTTGCGCCGTCGTACGAATATTCCTCGACAACGAGAATATTCCACGACTAAACGAATATTCCTCGACAACAATGAATATTTTATAACCACATGCTTATTTTGTAAAATTTGTACATTCCACCCATAACTTACCATATTTATCAAATCACCACCTTACTATTTCAAAGTAATATATAAAGAAAATTAAATCTTATTCATAAAATTTGGGGTCTTACAAAGCACCTAAGAGCAGCATGGTCAGAATAAACGATCACTTTAGTACCAAGTAAGTATGATCTAAACTTATCTAGAGCGAATACAACAGATAAGAGTTCTTTTTCGGTTGTGGAATAGTTTATCTGAGCAGCATTCAACGTTCTAGAAGCATAGTAGATGGCATGGACAACTTTGCCAATCTTTTGGCCCAAGACGGCGCGGACAGCATAGTTACTCGCATCACACATTATCTCGAATGGGAACTTCCAATTTGGTGGTTGAATGATCGGGGCTGACGTCAACAATTTCTTCAAGGTATCAAAAGCCGCCTTGCACTCATCATGAAACGGGAATTCCTCATCTTTCTAAAGCAGCTTGCATAAAGGCAATGCTATCTTGGCAAAATCTTTGATAAACCTACGATAAAATCCTGCATGTCTAAGAAAAGAGCGTATCTCCCGCACGCTGACGGGGTAAGGCAATGCATATATAATATCAATTGTAGCTCTATCGACTTCTAAACCATTAACTGACACTACATGACCAAGTACAATTCCTTGTTCTACCATAAAATGATATTTTTTCCAATTTAACACAAGGTTTATTTCTAAACATCTATCCAATACACGTGTCAGATTATCTAAGCAGGCATCTAATGAATCACCATGAACTGTGAAATCATTCATAAAGACTTCTATGCATTCTTCTAAAAGGTCAGAAAAAGTACTCAACATGCATCTTTGAAAAGTACCTGGGGCATTGCAAAGTCCAAAGGACATTCGCCGATAGGCAAAGGTTCCAAAGGGACATATGAATGTGGTCTTTTTATGGTCTTCAGGTGCAATCACAATCTGGTTATAGCCTGAAAACCCATCTAGAAAGCAATAATAAGAATGCCTAGCTAATCGTTCTAACACTTGATCAATAAAAGGAAGGGAAAAGTGGTCTTTTCTAGTTACAGCATTTAATCTCCTATAGTTAATACACATTCTCCAACCTGTTTGCATCCGTGTGGGCACTAACTCATTATTGTCATTCTTGACAACCGTGATTTTAGATTTCTTAGGGACCACCAGCATCGGACTTACCCATTAACTGTTGGAGATGGGGTAGATGATTCCTGCATCGAGTAGTTTAATTATCTCTTTCTTCACTACCTCCATCATCGGTGGGTTCAAACGTCTTTGTGCGTCTCTTGTGGGTTTAGGTCCTTCTTCTAGCAAAATTTGATGCATACACATCGCGGGACTAATACCTTTGATATCTGCTATGGTCCAACCAAACACTGTGATGTGGTCCCTAAGGACTCTCAACAATTTTTCTTCCTGCACTTTGGTTAGATTGCAAGCAATTATCACATGTAAAGTTTCGTTAGTCCCTAAATATGCATATTTCAAGTGGGCAGGTAATTGTTTCAATTCAAGTGTTGGAACTTGCTCAACAGATGGTAATAGTTTTTGGTGAGACACAAGCAATTAAATTAACTGAACTGCATGCTTATCTGCGAGTTTAGGCAATAACTATAGTGTAACTACAGTTTCCTTCAATTCCTGACTGTGCTCAAGCTCGTACTTCCCATCCATGTCCAAACTACTGGAAATAGAAACCTCCAAACTTTCTCTCTGAATTTGTTCAAAAGTTTCCTGCACTAAAGAGTCACACACATCAATTGCAAAAACTTGACAAACATCACTAGGGTACCTCATAGTATCATAGATGTTAAATTGGATCTTCTGTTCATCAAATTCCATTATTAGGGTCCCATTGTGCACATCGATCATAGTTCTCACTATTTTTAGGAAGGGTCTTCCTAGCAAGATGTGTGACAGGTTCGGTGATGTATCATCTTCCATATCCACTATGTAAAAATCTGCAGGAAAGATTAGTTCGTTCACCTGCACCAAAACATCTTCAACTACCCCTCGAGGGTAGGTGTTAGTACGATCTGTCAATTAAATAATCACACTAGTATTTTTCAAAGGACCTAGATTTAGAGACTTCTAAGTAGATAATGGCATCACATTAATTGAAGCACCTAAGTCTAGCATGGCCTTCTAAAATATAGTGTTTCCTATCTTATATGGGATTGTGAACATACCTGGATCTTTACATTTAGGGGGCATTTTTCTTTGAAGAACAGCTGATACATTCTCCCCAACAGTGACTTTCTCATCATTTTCCAATTTACGTTTGTTAGTGCATAATTCTTTTAAAAATTTTGCATACCGTGGCACTTGTTTAATAGCACTAAGTAATGGAATATTCACTTCTACTTTCCTAAAAGTTTCCAGAATTTCTTTTTCTTGTTTATCTTTCTTTGAATTTCTAGAATTTCTGTGAGGAAAGGGAAGTGGAATATCTCTAAGCTGACAAGGGGGGTTAGGATGTACCTTAGATTTTTTCAGTTCCTCCTTAGCTTGCTCTTCCTCAAACTCAACTATGGTTGTAGGTGTATCCATTTTCTTTCCACTCCGCAAGGTTATAGCATTGGCATTCTTCTTCGGATTCACAATAGTTTGCGATGGAAGCTTCCCTGAACCTTGAGAGTCCAATCGTCCCACAGGAGTAGCTAATTGGCTCATTTGACTCTATAAACTATGGATGGAAGACTTCGTCTCTTGTTAAAACTGTTGTGTCTATGTCATAAACGCCTTGAACATGTCCTCCAAGGATGTTCCAGGATTGGCCGGTGCTGCTGGTCTGTTGGTACTGTGGCTGATTTGGCTGAAATTATAGTTTTACTGGGTAAAACCCTTGTGCCTGTGGCCTAGCACCACCATAACTCAAATTGGGATGATCCCTCCATCCTGAATTGTAAGTATTGGAAAAAGGCATACTTCCTCTGCGGTAGTGCCTGGTCATTTCCCACCACATTAGCTTGCTGTGAATTCTCTTCCTCTTGTAATGTCGGGCATGCATCTGTAGGGTGCCCCGCCATTAAACATATCTGGCAAGCTTGTGCAACCGACAAGTTACCTGTTGCTAATTGTTTCACCACAGCAGTTAAGTCAAAAATCTGTTGTTCTATATTAGTCGTGCTTACCTCACTAACCCTTTGCGCTGGATGATCATTTCGTGTTCCATATTGTTGTGCATTAGCTGCCATATTTGCAATCAAGTTCTTTGCAGCCTCTGGTGTTTTATCCACTAATGATCCTCCACTAGCAGCGTCAATCATACTTCTATCCATTGGTACAAGTCCCTCATAAAAGTATATGATAAGGTGTTGATCGTCAATCTGGTGGGGTGGACAGCTGGAGCAAAGCTTTTTGAACCTCTCCCAGTATTCATACAGTGTTTCACCACTGAATTGTTAGACTCCTCAAATTTCCTTCCTTATGTTGGCCACTCTTGAAGCAGGAAAATACTTCTCCAAGAACAGCATTTTCATGTCGTTCCATGATTGTATTGATCCCGAGCGGAAATAATACAACCAATCCTTTGCTAAATCCCCCAGTGAGAATGAGAAAGCTCTCAGCTCTCCTCCGTAACATTGTGTGGCTTCATAGTTGAGCACACAACATGAAATTCCTTCAAATGCTTGTACAGATCTTCACCTATAAGACCACGAAAAGTAGGCAAAAGATGAATTAGTCCAAATTTTAGTTCAAACGCAGCATTCAAAGCAGGATATTCAATGCAAAGAGGTTGTTGAGTAAGATTAGGAGTTGACAACTCCTTTAAAGTTTTGTTATTTGGAACCGCTATCTCCTCTTCTGATTCGCTTGAAGAAGATTGGACCGAAAGTAGTGTGAGTGCGATGTTGAGGCCTGGTGATGGAGCTTCGTCGGACTCTGCAAGTGGACCTTGAGTTTTTCGTGCTTCCTTCCTAAGCCTTCGTGCAGTTCTATCTATTTCTGGATCAAATTTCAATTCAAGAGAGTGAGAGGATTGAGGCATAAAAAAATATAAAAAAATGAAAATAATTGAATAAATAAAAACAAATAACACTCCCCGACAACGGCGCCAAAATTTGGTAGCTGTCATCTAGCACTACAAAATTTGCCTTATTTCTATTCTACTAACTCAAGAATTAGTATAGTAATAAGCAAGGATTGATACCATAGAGAGTATTATGTTTAATATCTATCCAAGTATTTTCAATGAATTGGGGGGTTTTAGTTTGAACAATTTAATTAACGAAAGTGAATTTAAAGAAAATATCAATGAGTAAAAAGCTTCAATTCTTCAGTTCAGTATCCCCTTTTCACAATTATGGATTAATCAAGTGTTTATACTTTTTACCCTTTCAACGAGATTAATAACCCTAGATAACCGCGATCGCAAATTACCCGAAACTCTCCTTAAGTGTAAATCTAATGCGACGATCGCCAACAAAAGATCTTAACTATCATACAACCTAGAACTATAAGTCTAGATTTAATATGACAGAAGCATGAAGAATGAGAATTAGATTATTCCAAGTAATAATTACACAATCAGGAATTATTTAACCTATCCTCTGAAAACCTTAACAATATTCAAAAGCTTGACCACAATCAAATATCATTAATTGTTACTTATGATTAGATATACATCGTTTGCTTAATATATATCTTAATATAGCGGATGATATCAATTTACTAATTTAATCCTGCAGAAACCAAATTAGTCAATTGAATAACATACATGAAAGTTTATGTAGATAATCAGAATAAATTTCAATATGAAAGAATAAATAATATAAACTTAATCAAACCATTAATTAATAATAAGGTTCAACATCCCTTCAGAATTGAATAAAAGAACTTACCCTGATATTCTTTAATGAATCAATAGCCTCCCTCTAGTTCCAAAGTTAGAGATGCAATATCTGATCCCCGGTGATTAAAACCTAAGAAAATGACTCATATAAATAATTTATCAAAACCCAGGTACAATAAGGCACGTCTGTAATCCTTTTTCTAATCAACTTTGTATTTTAAAGTAACTAAATCTGGTCAATCCCGTCAGACAAGCGAGGTCAACGTTTGGTCTCTTCTCACAGCCGCGCGGCCTGTGCGTAGTATGCAGGAACTTGGTCTCGATCCAGCGCGATCAGCGCTTTAATCCCTC
This sequence comes from Panax stipuleanatus, assembly GCA_020205555.1. Taxonomy (NCBI): domain Eukaryota; kingdom Viridiplantae; phylum Streptophyta; class Magnoliopsida; order Apiales; family Araliaceae; genus Panax; species Panax stipuleanatus. The sequence goes on from CM035119.1 coordinate 83,304,277, forward strand.
TTTCGGTTGCGTTGTTAGCGCTCTATATGCAGAATCTCTTCCTCCTTATGCACGATCATCGTCTCAATTACCATAGCTAGGGCGCAGTCAGCGTCTCTCCATCAGATCTGTCCATACTTCATCCTTTTTCACACGAATCCAACTCCAGCCTTCATACCTACACCATAAACACAAAACACCAAATGTAATACGTACAATATTTAAAAACTTACAATATGACAAGCTAAATGAGATTAAATCATAGGTTTTCAACCTACTCATCAAGGTGGGGCTGCTCCATCCTGCGAGTTTAAGTTGGGCAGCCATGACTTCTCGAATTCATTTTCATGTTTGAATCCTGAAGGAATTCCGTCACCGTACAAACGTTCCGCACATCTCTAGTAATGTTTACATCCTTTTTTTTCCAGTTTTGACCGTTAGAAGGTTATAACCCACATAGTATGCTTTTGAACGCAATGTATCAATTATGTATGCCTATATGACTTGATAAAAATTTTTAAACTTAGTAAATATGCTTATTTTACTGTGCTGAACGTTTTGATGCAAAAATTTTGATTTTTGAGATAGTTAATTGACGCCCTTTTTGATCAGTTTACTCATCCTTTTTCAGGCTGATTGAGCCTGGATTTTTAACTAAAAATGCCTATGGTAATTTAGTTGCCACGGGGAGTTTACTTCTTTTTTTTTTATATAAATATGAACTATTTTTTTTGGGTAGGTGTGCTACTGAATGGCCACCTAGTCATGCCCGAGCGCATACGGACATTCCATTTTACAAAGGAGACTCTGGAGAATTTTTTTCAAAACCCTGAGTATTCAATGAGCATGTAATTTTGACTCCACTGGGGATTTGGGTTAACTCATGCATGCTTTAGGACTTAAAAATGCAGGAATTACTAGTTTAATTTAATAAGCCACATGTTTAAGTCTTACCTCACCATTTTTGAGGTGATTTGGAGACTTTGTCCATGTTATGGAGCCAGATAGACCCAGCAGTGCTAGCAGGGTCACTTTAGAAGTTAGGTGGAGGAGAGTCTCTGATGTTCCTTTGCCACGTCCAGCTCGGCCGCCCCACTGGTTGGCCGAGTTTATGATTCATCCTATCTTGGCTGAGCCGCCGGTTAATGTGGACGATGAGGATGTCTCATTTGTTGATCCTGCCCCAGCTTAGGATCCACGTGGGGAGCTTCTAGCCATTGTGGTGCCGCTTCAGGAGCTTCTGGGAGATTTGAGGCGCCATCCATCGAGATACCATCATGCCAACGAGGTGACTGAAGCTTTTCTTCTGGATTTTCTTTTTTTCTTTGACCATTTTCAGGGCACATATTTGATCTGGACTGGCTATTTGATGCAGTTTACTAGCTTTACACAGCCTCGGGTAAACTGGTTCAATGCCCATTCCTTGTACCATACTCTGCATCCGGAGTATCGGGCCATTATTGACACCTGGGGGTTTCAGGCGTTCTTTTCTATCCTTCCCCGCCGTTGCCCCTGGGGTTATCTGAGGGCTTTGTCTGAGCGCTTGTTCCACCAGACCTAATCTCTCTATTTGTTAGATTACGAGGTGATGATGATGCCTATGGACTGGAGGTTCATCACCGGGATAGAGTTTGTAGGTGAGTCAGTGCCGGTTGAGGCTGACATTTCACCCACTGTCGTTCGGTCCCTCTTGGGAGTTCCTGCGATGGCCATCAAGGGTCGGACGGTCTGTTCTGGTCCCTTGAGTGTAGATGCCTAGAGTGGGGCTTTGACTGTGCCTCTACCTAATGATTAGAGGGTTAGAGATTGCATTCTGCGATGACTATTTTTGGTGATCATCAGGGGTCGTTTCCTTACGGAAAACTCCTCGACGGTGTCCTTTGCCCTAGTTAGCACTACTCGATCTGTGGAGCGCCTCAGTAATTTTGATTGGGGTACCTACACCTTTGCCTATTTTCTCCGAGGGATGCACATGTGCTCAGATGGTGTGATGGAGGCTTGGCTAGGTTTTTACCCATTCCTGCTGGTGAGTACATTTCTCTTGTACCTTTTTGATTTCCTCATTTGTGTTTGTCAGTCTTTATCACTGAGGACTTTTGATATTTTCACGGCCAATTTTGGACATTTGTGAGGCTTCCTTGCCTACGTCCTGCCACTACTCTTGGCCTGGAGACTTATCCGAGGGGACGACGCTGGCATCGCTCCACGTTGACGGAGGTCCCTGTAGCCGAGGGATTCACCCACTCCTGCTTGCAGCTAGAGATATTAACCGCCGAGTCGATCTCGTGGGTCCCGTATACCTCAGAATTCTTTGATAGTCGGGTTTGAGAATGGCTTTCCCACTGGCCGGGAGTTTGTATTGTCCACTCGCCGAGTTCCATTTTTGACATAGGGAGGTTGGGAGCTCTATTTAGGAGAGCGTGCTATTCTGAGCACCATCGGAGATATCCGCATTCTCTTTGTTCCTCCTGCTTGGCATCATTAGCCATTAACTCAGCCACTCACAGACATTCCACTAGTGGGCGTAGATGGCTTCACCTTGTCAGAGGGTCCTTATAGCCAGGAGGCATTTCACAGCTGGTGGAGTCCTCGTACCATTGGGGCTCAAACTCGTGCTACCCAGTTTATGGAAGACATGGTGCCAGGGTCTGTGATGGTGACAGACTGGATAGCTTGCCTTTGAGATCCTACTCATCTGGACTAGATTACAGGACTGACCCAGTAGTTGAAAAGGGCTCATTTTTTCATCAGGCACCTTGGCCGAGATCCATCCGAGGTAGATTCTTTTGATCTTTCCAATTCTAGAGCTGGCCCTTCCACAGGTCCATTTTCTAGCAGCTTTGCAGGTGCTGATCCTCCTTTGTATCGACCGGACATTCCCACTGGCCGAGACTTTGTTACTCAGGAGGAGCTAGAGCAAGTTAATAGTCTGAAGACAGATATTATTAATCTCTTCGGATAACTTTTCTCGCTATATCTTTTGATAGGCCTCTGTTTAGCTATTGGGCGGATGTGCCCCATTTCTCGCTATATCTTTTGATAGGCCTCTGTTAGTAGTTGGGCGACTGTGCCCCATTCCCTGTACTTTTTATTTTTTATTTTATTAGCAAACAGAGATGATGCTTGCACTAGATAGTTTATTCTAGATATGCATGATTTTTCTTATCTATTGCATCCCTTTTATCATTGTTATTATGCATGTATTATGTCATGGATATGCATTTAGACAGGTGAGTTTAGATTTGACCCCTGGATGGTCTAATGATACGGTGATACAGATGTTGTCATCCACCGTCAGCCGTATTGAGCATTCCCCGCCGTCCTCGGAGGCATCTTCATTACAGTCATGGTATGACATGTTAGTTCCAGTAGGCACACAATAGATCTAGAAGGGGGGTTGAATAGATCCTTTGCGTTTTAAAAATCTTTTCCATTTTATTTTGTATCGCTAAGAAGTTAGCATATGACAAACATAAGAATCATTTCAAGCACAGCAGAAGAAGTTAAATGTCCCCTTCATTGATATATTGATAAACATTGATACATTGTTCTTGGAGTTAGTTGAGTTGTAAGTAGTTAATACAAACATAACAGTTATAGCAGTTAAGTGCATAATGTAAATGACAGAAAATAAATGATAGAATGTAAAAGATATAAGGGGGTTTTAAGTGGTTTAGAGACTCAAGCTTCTAATCCACTCTTCTGCACTCTCGCAGGAAATCCACTAAGGAAGGGAAGCACCCTGAATCACTAAGATTCCTTCAAGGCCAGCAACCCTGGAACTTCAGTTCGCTTAGAACTCTTCAAGTCCTCTGACTTGGAAATCCTTTAGTTCACTAAAAACTTTTCAAGTCCTCTGACTTGGAACTCATCTAGTTCACTAAGAACTCTTCAAGACCCGCAGCCTTGGAACTCATTTAGTCCCTCTGGACAAGGACCCTTTAGGCGTTGGCTAATCGTTGTTATAGTTGTTGTTGTTGTTTATGCTTTGCTGCTCAGATGTCTTTAAGTTTGATCATCTTTCTACTTAGCAGCTTGGCTTGCTCCTCAGCATTCTGCTTCGAGTCTGGACCTTTTGTTCTCTGGTGCAGCTGATCTTCACTCTATTCAGCCCATCTTCATCCGATGTCAGCTGTGTTCCATCACCACATAGGACTGCTAAGGCTTTTTATTGTGGGTCACCTTCTTCTGGTCCTTAGCATTCTAGGAACCCTTCTTCATAGATAAGAAGATAAAGTTCTGCATCTTTTCCTTTTCAGCTTCTAGTTTTTCATGGTGATCCGTAGAGTGGCTCTTCTGATCTTCTTTATGCTTCACCACTTTCCTGAATGTTATCTTTATGGCCTTCTCGGCTCTCAGCGTAGCTGCCATCTTCAGTGGCATTCTCATCCTTGTTGAGTGAAGCTTTTAGTCTGTTCAAGTTCTTCTTTCAATCTACTTTACTTCTGCTTTTGTAGTCTCACTGCCACTGAGACTTGTTTTGTTCAGCTCTGGTGGAACTCGTAGAGTCAACAATATAGCATTCCAATAACTCAACGATTCTACAACTCAGCAACAATTCTTATCCTTGAAGCTCTGTCCATTAAAGACCCTTCCATGATCTTCCCATTGGAAAGTAGCCGTTGGAAGCTATTTGAATTGATTCGCAGATCTCAAGTTATTTGGTGCAGACTGCTAATGTGACGTGACAGCTCCTTTTAGACTTTACTGACACAGTAGTCTGCTTTCTCACCTACCGCTTCAGAGATGTCACTGTTTCGTGTCAGGCTGGTAGTAGTTTTTATATCTCCTTTCTGATTCGCTGATTTGAATCTACAGGAGTTTTCCTTTTGCATTGATGCTCTCAATTAGCAATGTTCGGATGTCAGTCTTCATATTGAGACGTTGCCAATGCTTCAACATTCAGATGACCAAACTCTACGATTCTAATGCAAATGTTCTTGGACCTAGATCGTAGTGTGTCTTGTTGAATGTTGCTCTCTGACTGGTTGAGACAACACTACGATTCTGAAGATTGTTCTTTATATATGCAATGTAGAACACCTCTTCCTTCTCTTGTGCAGTGCTTCAACACTTCTGCTTGCCTTGACTTATCTCAGAAACTAAAAGCTTAACTTGTCGTTCTGGCCTCCTTCTGAATAGTAAGACACATCAGATTTGTGGCATACCCTGCTCTCTTTCTCCTGTTGATCTCCCGTTAACCTATTAACAATGGTCTGACCCCTGCTTAATCACTTCTGTCATGGTCTTCATAAGCTAGACAATATCTCTGTGTAAACTGCATCAGTTCCTGCTCGTTTGGCAAACACTATGATCCTGAGTTATTCTCAATATCGTTGTTTTTTGTTCTCTTGACAGCTACTGCACTTGCTGACTTTCTCTAGTCAGTCACTTTATCTGAAGTCTTCTTCTGATCGGCTTGTGGAAGACTTCATCTTGAATAGCTTTACAACTCAATCTGGATGTTGATTGAGTTGGTGCTTAGATATTCTGTTAGCTTGCCTGCCATTCGTTGAGTGCTCTCTGGTTTCCTTCAGGTGGAATGTATCTTTGCAGCTCAGACCAGAGGCTTCATACTTTGAATATTCTGGGAGTGCTCGTCTGTTGAGAATTGTGTTGACACTACGATTCTACCTTGGCATTATGAGCAACCTCTGTAGACGCCTTAGTCCAGCAGACTACGATTTAGCCTTGTTTATGCAGACACTACAACTCCGAGATCAAATTTTGACATACTACAATTTTTGCCTTCATGCTTGCTATCCTCGACTACGATCTCTGCCTCTGATATGATCAGTAGACTCCACTACTTCAAGTGTAATCTACGATTATTGACTTAGCTCTGGCAGAAGCTCGATCGGCTCATAGACAGGCTGTCTCTACATTTCTTAACATGACTTCCTCAACAAACTATGGCTCTGAGAAAGTTCTTCTCGACACACTATGATCCTTTCTCGTCTCTCCTGGCAGACTACGAACTCTGAGATCTACTATCCTTGCAGACTACGATTCTTCCTTGATAGTTCTCGAGTCTTCCTTGTCTCTCCTGGTAGACTACGATGCTGGTGTAGTGCTCGACGATCAGACAAGCCTATCTATTACATTGTATAAGATCAACCTAACAAGCTTGATCTATCTATATTTATAGTCCTTGTACATCATTTCTTTTTAAGGACTTTACAAAGCTGTTTTGCTTATGTAGGATCAACCTAACATATTTGATCATTTTCATTCTAAGTCCTTGTACATATATTCCAATTATCTATCAAAGGACTTTACAGCTTTCATCAATGCAAGCATACTTGCATAGTCATTCATTTATATCATAATCAAATCATATAAAATAGGAATAACAATCTCATGTATATTCCCAACAATCTCCCCCAATTTGATTATGACAAAAATAATCAGTGCATATGCTTGAGATGAATGAATCTTATATACAGTGAGCAGCTGTATTTCTAAAGCAGATAATCATGAATGTCATTAATGATAATACAAAATTACATAATGTATGACACTCTACATTCTAGATCCAGAACATACCTAACTAGATAGAGATGTACCTTTTCTGCTCCATGTATGTTTTCAGAATGTTTGTTGATCAGCTACTCAGCTTCTTATCTTTTTTTTCTTCTTTCTTTTGCTCCCCCTCAGATGCATGCTCCATTTCTTCATCTTGATCAAGCTCTGGTTCAGTTGCATGCTCTCCTTTGTCTGGCTCCCCCTCAGATGATGACTCAGCTTCTGCTGTTGCTTTCTTCTTCTTCTTCTTCTTCTGCTCCTTTGCCTCTCTGCTCTTGGTCTTCTTTTCTTCCTTAATTCTTCTCCCCTTGCTCTTTCTTGAATGCCTCATTCGATGTATCATTTTCTCCCCCTTTTTGTCATTAATCACTTGAGACAGCTGTTCCACGTTTGACATAAACTGCTCCATCAGATGAGATGAGTTACCAACCTCAATTTTGAGTTCTTGTTGGCTTAGCTCAAGTTAGAGGGAGAGAGACTGTTTTAGATCGTCAATCTTGTCAGAGAGAGATATAATTTGGTCTTCATTAGCCTTTTGAGCTCATAGAGCTTCTTCCTTCTGATCACTCATACCCTTCAGAAAAACTTGATCCCTTAGTTGAAGCTTAAGGGATATGTCTGAGAGTCTGGCTTGAAGACTTTTTGATAGCTCGTTGTCTTCTCCTGTTGACATGTCCTTGACTTTTGCAGCTATAAGAGAGATCTCCTCAATCAGTTCTTCAGAGTTCTTTAGCAACTCTTGCTTTTGAAGAGATCTGGCATCAAGTTGTTCATCCTCTTTCTGAGCAGTTGTTTGGTCAGCCTCCTGCTGAGCGACTAGTTGATCAATCTCATACTGAGAACCAGTTGGACTTCACAATTTTCTCCCTTGGATAAGTTTTCAAAAGTAGTAAGAATCTGATAGATCGTTGAGTACCAATCATTGTTGAAGGATGGAGGATTATCAGTCAGTACTGCTGGATCAGCATAGAGCTTTTCAAACTCAATTTGATCATCTTTATTGGTAGAGTGAAAGGACTCTACGATTGTAGACTTGGGCAAGATCCTTCCACCATCTGAATCTGCTCGACAATCGTAGGGGATGTAATAATTTTTAGTATGTCGATAGACCTTGAAATGAGATTGGTCTTTGATTAGCAGAGTTGCAAATTTCTTGACCCTCGGAAAGTTATGTGCCACCAGCTCTAGGTTGGGAAGATGGGAGAAACACCATGTGAGATATCCACTGTCTCTGGTGAGGGATGCCTTTACCCATGGCATGTGAGGATGAAACCATCTTATAGAATGATCCTTGATTTCAGTATCATAAATCAAGGTTAAAGAGTCTAGCTTTATAGTTTCACGATGGTTGAGTAGATGTGCTGCAGTCATTTTCACCACATGCAACCTTCCATTCCCATGATTAATCCATTTCTTTGGAAGTGCATCTAGTGGTTCTTTATCAATTTCTACCACTATTCTTCTCTTGTGTTGAACAGGACAAGAGATGTGAAAATCTTCTGGCACGTCATCCTCAGGATAGGAATCTCCTTTACTTTCTTCATGATCTGAGCTTGAGTCAGACTGGTGTAGACTTCCTTCAACTAACTCATCAGTTTGTTTCAGCATTTGATCATTATCAGCATTAACATCAGCAGAGCTTGCCTTTGCAGATTCACTAGCCTCTTCTCGCTCTTTAGTCTTCAGCCTTTTGCTGTTATTCTTTGCAGACATCTTCATTTGTCTTCCCTTTGATACAGCCTCATCATCACTGAGTTCTATGATAGCTGTAGATGATTCTCCTCTCTTTTCGAGAATAGCTTGATCATGCAATCTGTTGCTCTTCGTCCTTTTTGGGGGTTCAACTTCAGGAGATTCAGATCTTTCTTTATCTTCAGATTTTGAAGTATCTGAATCATCAGACAGACTTTCTTGAGATTCAACAGCAGGAGTGACATATACTTCTTCTTTAGATCCTTCATCTTTTGTCCCATCAGATAGACTCCTTGGTACTTCAGCACTAAGATATCTAACTGCTTCATGATTAGATTCTCCCTTATCAGCAGAAAGGCTACTCTGTGAATTGACCATAGGACTTGCATATTCTTTTTCATCACCAGACTTGCTCCTTGAAGATTCATCCTTAGATCTTTTAGTTCCCATCTCATCTTCTGACTCTAAGTTTTCTTCTTCAGTAGATAAACTTCTTCGGGAACCTGACTTCTGCCTTTGCACCACTTTGGCTTTCTTCTTTGCAGGCTTTACAGACTTGAGCTCTGGGATAATTACACCTTCAGAGGATAAAGACTCTTCTTCTATCATGGCAATTGCCTTCCTCTTCCTTGAAGTACTTTTATTGGTGCTGCCATGTGTCAGCCGTTTGTTCTCCATTGGATTTTTCTTCAAGTTTGCAAACAGTTGTGTAGTCATTATCTTATGGCTATTAAGGACTTCACCTTTATCATCCTTAATTTTGTTCCTCAGCCTCTTTTTTAGAATGATGCTCAGTAATCTTCCATGAAAAACCTTTGTGAGTGGTTTTTCCTGTTAACCTTTTCTTCTCCACCTTGTTCAGCCATTTGGACATTTGATCAAGCAGGATAGCTCCAAAATTGATTTGCTTCTTCAGAACTATGGCATACATGATCTTCAGCTGTTGATCAATCATAGTGTCATGTGCAGTGTCCTTGCATAGTATACATTTACCTATAATCTCTGCAAGGAACTCAAACTCTTCAGGAAACTCCTTTTTCTTCATATCCTTCAGACTAGGATTTCTTTTGTATCCCATAACCTTCTTGGCTCCTTCGACATCAACTTCATCAAGGATTTTCAGTCCTAGGTCAGGAAAACCTAAGCACTAATTGATGTCAGAAGACTTCAGCTTTAGAATTTGCCCTTTTACCTTGGTAGAAAGAGTTCCAGAACTCATAGTTGCGTTGGAGTGAAACTCTTTAACCAAGTCAACATATATCCGAGTGTTTGACTCAAGACATTCTGAGAATCCAGCCTTCTTCATAAGTTCAAGAATATCTTTGAACTTCTTATCAGATTTTTCGAACATCTTGGTTCCGAGCTGAATGCAAGTGATTACTCGCCAATTTTCCATCTGAAGAGTTAGGGTTTTTAGAGTTTATGTCTTTGTGAAGATCTTGTGACATGTCAGGAAGCGATTCAAGATTTGATGACTGTTGGAGAAGGTCAGACTGTTTGAAAGTGTTTAGCTTTTGGCTTGAGAGAATGAGTGTATGGATTTGACAGGTTTGCAGCTTTTGATGAACCCGCTAAAATAAAACTGTCAATTATTTGAATTTCCCTCTTGTAACTGTTCCTTCCATGTTTCTTAGTGGGACAGTTGTAAGACGTTGATAGGTCACAATCTGTAACTTCTCCATCGTGTCAGTTAACCAGATTTGACTTTTCTTCTGTTTGACTATTGACTTCTTAAATCCTTTTAGTGACTTGTGTCTTAGCTCAGTACTCCACAATTCCCAGACTGATTTACACACTCTGTATCTTCTTTGATGATCATAGTCTGTGGTCATGCTCTAATAGACAACTTCTTCATTGTACTCTGAGGGATTGACAATTCTCTTTTGCAGCTAGTAATCTTCTGATGAGATACTGCTTGCTTCAGCAAAGATTCTTCTAATGCATTCCATATTAGCATTCCTTCTAAAATAAGGTAGCTCAGGAAGGGCCAACCTCTTAGCTTAATGCTAAGGATCAAGTTTGTTCCTGAGGCGCTTATCAGATGAAAAGCTTTAGACAAGGCTAGTACTGACATCACATTTGACCTCTCTGCTGCGGAGTTCATTCACCAACTCTGGATATTCATTGATGTTGGTTTTTGTAAAGGTTGTAATCGTGGTGTCCTCCTGCTCTTTTGTTATGATCAGATGATTTATTATAGACACTTCACGATTTTGAGGTGGGTGGCTGATATGGTTATCAGTAACATGTTTTGGGACATTACTACTGACTATAATGGATATTCATTTGGTTCATCAGTCACAGACTTTTAGGACTCTGTAGCTGGAATCTTTCCATTTTGGGTTAGCTCCTGTTTACTATGAACTTTGACAGAAGCGGTCTTGATATTCGTGGTGTGGTCTACGGACATGCACCATGGTTGATTTATCTTCTGAGTTTATCTCACAACTCCTGGAAAAAATTCCACTTCTTCATTTTGTTCCCTGAGCTTCACCATCTCCATATCTTCATCTGTTCTTCCACAATTTCCACCATCTTCAACTTTTCTCTCTCAGCATAGATCATAGTTTGATCAGGTATAGTAGTTTACTTTGTATGACTGATCATGACCTGATCTTCTATGGTTCTGGTCTCTTTCTTAGTTGGACCAGATGCTTGAGATTGATTGCTTTGTTCAGCCTTTTCGACAGCAATCCTTTGATCATCTTCCTCATCTGCCAGAAAAACCTTCTTGTTAAATCTCCTAGTCCTCTTCTTTGACTTGGACACAGCCTTTGTACTTCCTTCAGTTCATCCTTATAATTGTTCATACTGAGAGGCTGTTGTAGCTTCTCCATCTGCAGTTATAATTTGTCTGGACTCTACGGTTGGTGACACTTCTTCAATTGTAGTGAGAGAGAACTTCTTTATTCTGTGACTGCTTTTCTAAGCAGATCACTGCTCCCCCATAGATGATGTTATCTCTTTAAGAAGGGATGAATTCTTCTTCTTTATATGTATCAGAAGGCAGCTTTGCATATCTCCTTGTGACTGGAATCATCACTATCATATAAGCCTCCTTGAATTATAGAAAGAGATATCTTCAGGATTGATTACTCCACGATTGTTGACAGAACTACAAACGTAGTCATCTTTATCTGATACTTGAAAAGGCATTTTCAGTAGGCTTGTAGTCCTTCCTTAGTTTCTTTAGTATGCACTAAGGATGAATGAAGACTCATTTAGGACTATCAATTTGTCAACATTTAACAGCCTTTCTTCAGTTATTTGCTCTTCCTCCTTCATCAGAATTACGATCTTTGATGCTGACTAAAGAGACACTATGATTGTGGTCATTGTACCATAATCGTCGTGTGTTTACTTGCATGGGCTTGACATTGTCTTGACCGTAGAGAACACTACGATTTTCCTGAAGCTCTTCGACAGACTGCATTCTTGGAGTTCGGCTTCTATGACGAATTCTTCATACTTAAGAATTGATGATCCTCTTATGTGAATTTCCTCGGGGGTTCTACTCAGATGATATGCTTTGCATGAATAAACGTAGAGAATCTTTTTCATCTTGGCATGAATGGTCAGCTTCCATATGGCGATCAGCAATCTTGTGAGCTTCATTCATATTAGCTCAGCAAGTCTTCAAGAATAGGCTTTGACATAGAATGATTTTGACAAGAATATTGCTGAGTTGTCTTCAGCCTCTAGCTGGTTGAATCTTTGTGATTGAAGCCATCTGCTTCAGCATTCCTTAATGTGGTTAGATAGACCAAGCACCTGCAGGTTTAGATAATTTCTATTTTGGTACCCAAGCTTGATTGGGTCCTGCTAGGTTAGTTTTCTCAAAATCCCTATTACTCATATATTTAAATTTACATCAAATTTAACATCAATGATCATATACATGCATGTATCAGATTTAGATATGACATTTATCATGCATAATGGTGAGTGTGTGTAAGATTAATCATTTTAATAAGACACTCTTTTTCTTTGATGGTTTCACCCATTGCTTGATTATGTTCACAGTTTTTGAATGTTCACAGAGTGAGAATCAGCTCTATTACTTAGTTGTATCTGGTTGATTCATGGAGTGATCAGTTTCTAAGAATCTTCAGGATACTCCTCTAGAACTGATCATACTCTACAAGTTATCAAAAACTTAGAACATTGGTTTGTACATACATACCATCCTTTAACCAAGGATTACTCCACTCAAACTTAATTAGAACTTGATATGCTTATGACCTATTTCAGACTTCTTTCAGGATGTTATCTTCAACCTAAAACTTAGGTGGAGAGAAAGTTTGTTAGCAATTGAATTTCAAACCTTAGTGTACTTTTTCTCTTCCCCTTTTTAGGAAGAGTATAGTCTCTTGATAGAATACTGTTATAGTACATAAGGTGATGCAACATGATGTACACATTTGTATTAATGAGGAACCGTACCTTTGCACTGTCAGTTTCTTGACAGTCATCTTTCTTGCTCTAATGATGTTAAACATTGATGTGCATATATTTGCATTTAATGTTGACAACCTGTTGCTCCATTTGACCTTTGATCAATCAGTCATAGTCTTGAAGATGTAAGTTAGGAGAGTCTTGATAGCTCTAATTCTTTGATAACCTTGAACCTCAAGGTTTAGATCTAACTGCTGGTTGGCCGCATACATATTTGAGAAACTCTTCTTTCTCTTCTGGATAAGCATTCCTTAGCACGTGTGGCCTTTCATCTTTCAGAATGGTGGATGCTCGATTCTTTGCTATTAATGCCTCTTGACTTCCCATTTCTGGTCTTCAGACTACAAGATTGACTGTAGACAAGGATTGGTCTTGTTGCTATGGCATTTAAGAACATGGACTAATCTGAGCAGCTTCAGGTGTATATACACATTTACCTGCACACATTATTTCCAATGTGTGAGCTCATCTGCATTTACAAGTAACTTACTACTAAACTAAGTTTAGAACAATGTTTGTACCTAGGATCAGACTCAAAGCGATTAACTTTTGAATATAGCTTGAGAACCTGCTCTGATACAAATTGTTAGTTCCCAGTAGGCACACAATAGATCTAGAAGGGGGGGTTGAATAGATCCTTTGTGTTTTTAAACTCTTTTCCATTTTATTTTGTATCGCTAAGAAGTTAGCATATGACAAACATAATAATCATTTCAAGCACAGTGGAATAAGTTAAATGCCCCCTTCATTAATATATTGATAAACATTGATACATTGTTCTTGGAGTTAGTTGACTTATAAGTAGTTAATAAAAACATAGCAGTTATAGCAGTTAAGTGCATAATGTAAATGACAGAAAATAAATGATAGAATGTAAAAGACACAAGAGGGTTTTAAGTGGTTTAGAGACTCAAGCTCCTAATCCACTCTTCTGCACTCTCGCAGGAAATCCACTAAGGAAGGGCAGCACCCTGAATCACTAAGATTCCTTTAAGGCCAGCAGCCTTGGAACATTAGTTCACTTAGAACTCGTCAAGTCCTCTGACTTAGAACATCTTTAGTTCACTAAGAACTCTTCAAGTCCTCTGACTTGGAACTCCTCTAGTTCACTAAGAACTCTTTAAGACCAGCAGCCTTGGAACTCTTTTAGTCCCTCTGGACAAGGACCCTTCAAGCCCTGGCTACTCATTATTGTAGTTGTTGTTGTTGCTTGTGCTTTGCTGCTAAGATGTCTTTAAGCTTGATCATCTTTGTACCTAGCAGCTTGGCTTGGTCCTCAGCATTCTGCTTCGAGTCTGGACCTTTTCTTCTCTGGTGCAGCTGATCTAAACTCTGTTCAGCCCATCTTCATCCGATGTCAGCTGTGCACCATCACCACATAGGACTGCTAAGGCTTTTCATTATTGGTCACCTTCTTCTGGGCCTTAGCATTCCTTGAACCCTTCTTCATAGATAAGCAGACATGGTTCTGCAACTTTTCCTTTTCAGCCTCTGGTTCTTCATGGTGATCCGTAGAGTGGCTCTTCTGATCTTCTTTATGCTTCACCACTTTCCTGAATGCTATCTTCATGGCCTTCTCGGCTCTCAGCTTAGCTGCCATCTTCAGTGGCATTCTCATCCTTGTTGAATGAAGCTTTTAGTCTGTTCAAGTCCTTCTTTCAATCTGCTTTACTTCCACTTTCGTAGTCTCATGCCACTGAGACTTGTTCTGTTTAGCTCTGATGGAACTCGTAGAGTCAACAATATTGCATTCCAATAACTCAACGATTCTACAACTCAGCAACAACTCTTATCCTTGAAGCTCTGTCTATGAAATACCCTTCCATGATCTTCCTGCTGAAAAGTAGCCGTTGGAAGCTATTTGAATTGCTTCGCTCGAGTTATTTGGTGCAGACTGTTGATGTGACTTGATAGGTCCTTTTTGACTTTACTGACACAACAGTCTGCTTTCTCACCTATCGCCTTAGAGATGTCACTGTTTTGTGTCAGGCTAGTAGTAGTCTTTATATCTCCTTTCTGATTCTTTGATTTGAATCTACAAAAGTTATCCTTTTGCATCGATGCTCTCAATTAGCAACGTTCGGATGTCAGTCTTCATATTGAGACGTTGCCAATGCTTCAACATTCAGATGATCGAACTCTACGATTCTGATGCAGATGTTCTTGGACCTAGATCGTAGTGTGTCTTGTTGAATGTTGCTCTTTGACTGGTTGAGACAACACTACGATTCTGAAGAGTGTTCTTTATATATGCAATGTAAAACACCTCTTCCTTCTCTTGTGCAGTGCTTCAACACTTCTGCTTGCTTTGACTGATCTTAGGAACTAATAGCTTGACTTTTCATTCTGGCCTCCTTCTGAAGAGTAAGTTTCATCAGATTTGTGGCATACCAGCTCTCTTTCTCCTGGTGATCTCCCGTTCACCTATCAACAATGGTCTGACCCATGCTTAATCACTTCTGTCTTGTTCTTCATAAGCTAGCCAGTATCTCTGTGTAAACTGCATCAGTTCCTACTCGTTTGGCAAACACTACAATCCTCAGTAATTCTCAAGAACGTTGTTTTCTGTTCTCTTGACAACTATTGCACTTGCTGACTTTCTCTAGTCAGTCACTTTATCTGAAGTCTTCTTCTGATCGGCTTGTGGAAGACTTCATCTTGAATGGCTTTATAACTCAATCTGGATATTGATTGAGTTGGTGCTTAGATCATCTATTAGCCTGCCTGCCATTCGTTGAGTGCTCTCTGGTTTCCTTCAGGTGGAATATATCTTTGCAGCTCAGACCAGAGGCTTTATACTTTGGATATTCTGGGAGTGCTCATCTGTTGAGAATTGTGTTGACACTACGATTCTACCTTGGCATTGTGAGCAACCTCTGAAAACACCTTAGTCCTGCAGACTACGATTTAGGCTTGTTTCTGCAGACACTACGACTCCGAGATCAGAACTTGACAAACTACGATTTCTGCCTTCATGCTTGCTGTCCTCGTCTAATCTGGCTCAACTATGATCTCTGCCTCTGATATGATCCGTATATTCCACTACTTCAAGTGTGATCTACAATTATTGACTTAGCTCTGGCAGACGCTCGGTCGGCTCAAAGACAGGCTGTCTCTACGATTCTGAACATGACTTCCTCAGTAGACTATGGCTCTGAGAAAGTTCTTCTCGACACACTACAATCCTTTTTCATCTCTCCTAGCAGACTACTAACTCCGAGATCTACTATCCTTGCAGACTATGATTCTTCCTTGATAGTTCTCGAGTCTTCCTTGTCTCTCCTTGTAGACTACGATGCTGGTGCAGTGCTCGACGGTCAGACAAGCCTATCTATTACATTGTATAAGATTAACCTAACAAGCTTGATCTATCTATATTTATAGTCCTTGTACATCATTTCTTTTCAAGGACTTTACAAAGCTGTTTTGCTTATGTAGGATCAACCTAACATATTTGATCATTTTCATTCTAAGTCCTTGTACATATATTCCTATTATCTATCAAAGGACTTTACAGCTTTCATCAATGCAAGCATACTTGCATATTTATTCATTTATATCATAATCAAATCATATAAAATAGGAATAACATTCTCATGTATATTCCCAACATGACAGTCAGCCCTTCATAGCCAGAGGGACAATAGACCAGATGCTAGGGCAATCTCTAGCCCTTCTAGGTTTTTAGGTTCTGTATGGATTTGTGGATGGCATCTTATCTTGCTGGATACTTGAGCGACATGTCTTTCGTTTTGTCCTCCATGAGTTGACTCCTACTTCAGAGGAGTATGAGCGCCTTATAGGTTTGGCACTGGATCTGCCATGCGCCTGCACAGCCGTCAGTGATATGAGGAGACCTTTTATGACTATGTTGGGTCTGAGATGCCGAGTTGTAACTGAGGAGATCATTTCAGGACATGTGATATCCATTGACTTTTTGATCGATCGCTTTGGCCGGTTAGACAGCTACAAGCGAATCTTTGGAGATTTTATTATTCCCGCAGATGAGTTACAGTTTACTCACGTAGACGTTCTGCTGATACGCGTCACGGATTATGTGTACATGCCATTGTATTTGGACCATTTGGATATCGACTTGATGGTTGTGGTCCGTGCCCTTAGACAGGGTTATACTATTCTGCCGATGATATTAGCCGAGACCTTGAGGTCGGCTATATTTTGCAGCACCCATCATGAGGGGTTTTTTAGAGGTAGCTTTATTTTGCTATATGTATGGCTCATGACGTATTTGCGTCTGAACGGCACCTTCAGACACCATGGGTATTGCTTTACTCATGAGATAGCCATGTCATACTACTTCCAACCAGCAGAGTGTTCAGATGCAAAGACATGGTCGGCCTTTTTATCAGATATTGAGCATCCCTTTTCGATCTTACCATGCTCAGGGCTTGTCTCCCCTTACAGCTTCATCAGTCATGCAGTCGGCATGGATTATTTTCCCTTAGCAGGATTAAGATGGGTGACCACTTACCATCCGCTGGCAGTCATGGGTCAGTTCGATTAGTTCCAGAGCCTTCACCAGTTTGAGGGGGCTATTGATCAACGGATATCAGCTTCATCTTTGTCATCAGCAGACCTGGTTAAGACTTATGAGTGTTGGACTCATAGGGAGAGGGCTGATTTCTTTACTAGCCATCCGGATTGCTCTCCAGAGTATTCGACTTAGTTGGAGGCTGATATAGCAGCAGCTGCGATTATCCAGGCAGCTCCGCGTGTTGATTCAGATGAGGTGGAGCTTGTGGAGGATCCTGATTATCCCACGGAGGATGATTTGTTTATCGTCTTGTCAACGACTTTAGTTAGTGACCCTCCGAGCATTCCCATCGGGACTGATCCAGTTATGGTTGATTCACTAGCTCGGATAACTTTCGACAGAGATCAGACTAGGGTATTGATGTTGACAGCCCTATCTAGCAGGGATACAACCTTTACCGCTAGAGATGAGGCTCGAGCTACTCAGGATGCGGCATTGGTTTGGAGAGAAAAGGCTCGATCTACCCGAGATGCAGCTCTTGAGGAGAGAGATGAGGTCTGATCTATCCGGGATGCAGCTTTTGAGGAGGTTGAGGAGATCTTAGTTTCACGGGATACTGCTTATGTAGAGAGGGATGAGGCCATAGCTACCCGGGATATATATATGGCAGACAGTACAACACTCAGATCGTATACCCACAGCCTGGTTGCAGATATGAGCACTTTCATATATGGTCACAGCAGCGCTATGCAGATGGCTGTGGATGTTCTTGCTCGCATGGAGATTGAGGGTATTGAGCTTGCAGCTGCTCCTCCATCTTTAGAGAGGGATGCCATGTTGGCACTGCTATCCCACTTGTCCACGGGTTCATAGATTAGCTTTGTGTTTCCTACACTAGCTTTGTGTTTCCTGTACATAATAGATCAGCCATTTTTGTCATGTACAGGACGCCATGTATATATTAAACAGTATTATATATTAGAGAAATATATTTTGATTCACTTCTCTGTTAGGCATGTATTGTCATTGCTGAGTGATTACCACTTCTTTCATGACTTGCTGTTGTTGATGTATTATGAGCTTTTCCTTGATGGATGGACAGTGAGATGTCGGAGAATATCTCAGAAGGGCCTGTTGACCAGGGAGGCTTGATACAATTTGGGTTTTATCGGGTTTCAGTGTCTTGGAACTTGTTTTTATTGGTTTTTGTTTTTTCTTTGAAGGTCACACCACACCATGAATGGTTGCCTACGTACTCCCGCGTGGAGGGAGATCAGGTTATTCGTAGTTCAAATTTTGGGTTTTATCGGGTTTTGGTGTCTTGGAACTGCTTTTTATTAGTTTTTAATTTTTCTTTAAAGGTCACACCGCACCATGAATGGTTGCCTATATACTCCCGGGTGGAGGGAGATCAGGTTATTCGTAGTTTAAATTTTGTGTGAGAGGTTTGAGAATTATTTCTTTTGGGTTTGGTTTGATGGGTTTTTTTGTCTTTTTGTTTGGTTCGACCGCGCCAGGAATGGTTGCCTACGTACTCTCGGGCGGAGGGAGATCAGGTCATTTATAGTTCGATCTTCTAGTGAAAATCGAAATGATTTGATTGATTCGCAGGACCAGGATGATGGCTGACATGTATTTTAAACATAGTACCTTTTCACGATGTCTGAATTGATGAGTTGGGGAAATTCACTCCAATCCATCTCTTGCAATCTGATAGCTCCTCCTGTCAACATTTCTTTGACAATGAAAGGACCTTCCCAATTCGGGGCGAACTTTCCTTTGTCGTCTTCCTAATTGACTAAAACTTTCTTCAATACCAAACCGTTTTCTTTTAATTTTTGGATTCAAACTTTTTTGTTGTATGATCGAGCAATCCTTTGCTGATATAACTGCCCATGGAAAATGGTTGTAGCCCTCTTCTCATCTATCAAGGACAGCTGGTGGTACCGCTTTTGCAACCACTGATCTTCTTCCATCTGAGTGTCTATTAACACTCTCAAGGACTCCATTTCTACTTCTATGGGAAGTACTGCTTCTATGCCATAGACCAATGAATAGGGGGTAGCCCCAGTAGAGGTACGCATTGACGTCCTGTATGCTAACAGAGTCAGAGGCAACAGGTCAGGCCATCCATTATGATTGGTGAATATTTTCTGCATGATCTTGTTGATATTCTTATTGGCTGCTTCGACGACACCATTCATCTTGGGTCGGTAGATGACGGAATTGAGATGCTTGATATAAAACTTGCTGCATAAATCTCTCATCAACTGATTGTTTAGGTTCTTGGGGTTGTCTGAGACGATCACCTTCTTTTGTCCATATCGACAGACGACATTATTTCTTATGAAACCAATGATTACCTCTTTGGTGACTTTAGGAAAAGAGGCAGCTTCAACCCACTTGGTGAAATAATCGACCATGGTGAAGATGAACTGATGTCCATTGCTGGCTTTGGCTTCTATTGGCCCAATCACATCCATTCCCCATATGGAAAAAGGCCATGGAGAACTCATATTGTGCAGCTCATTTGGAGGAGCGTGAATATCATTTCCGTGGACTTGGCGTTGGTAGCATCTCCTAACGTGATCGTCACAGTCAGCTTTGAAAGAGATCCAGTAATGCACCGTTCTTAATATCTTCTTGGCCAGTAAATAATGGCTCATGTATGGACTACAGACTCCACCGTGGACTTCATCCATCAATCTTTGGGCTTCCCTTTTATCGAGGCATCTTAATAGGCCTATTCCAGCATCCCTTTTATAGAGTGCATCTCTGCTTAGATAAAACTTCATAGCCATCTTGTGAATCCGCTTTCGTCCGGCTTGGCTTACTCCAGCGGGTGTAGATTTGTCTCGAAGATATTCCTTGATGTCTTGATACCAAGGTGGTTTGATAGGAGGTATTTCATCTGATATTTCTCCAATGTAATTCCCATATGTCGGGGACTTTTAGTTTATGAATTTGATGTTGGGAATTCGCCTCCTACCCGATATGTTGATCAGGGAAGCCAATGTCGCCAATGCGTTAGCAAAGTCGTTCCTTCCTCGATGGATGTGGATGAAAGTTATTTCTTCAAAATCCATGGACATGTTGATAACCTGCCGATGATAGGGCAGCAAAAGCAATTCTTTGGTATGATATGCCCAGGTGGTTTATCTGATAACCAACTCAGAATCTCCAAAGACTAATAAACGTTGGATACCCATGGATTGGGCTAACTTCAACCCCATTATGCAGCCTTCATACTCAGTCGTGTTGTTGGTGTTGACAAACTACAACTTGGTAGCCACATGATACTGTTCTCCTGTACTAGAGACAAGGACTGCCCCAGCTTCGGCACCTTCCATGTTTATTGCTCCATCAAAATACATTTTCCAGGGTTGGACTGTATTCACCTGAGCGATTTGTTGAATTATCATGATCCCATCATCCGAGAAATAAGTTTCCAAGGGTTCAAAACCTCCTGACGATGCTTCGGCTAGTTGATCTGTAATGCCCTGACCTTTGATGGACTTCTGAGTCACATAGACAATGTCGATTTATTGAAGTATCAACTGCCATTTGTATAATCGACAATTCAATATGGGCTTGTTGAATACATACTTCAATGGATCCATGAGGGATATGAGGTAGGTCGTGTGCCCATGAAGATAGTGATGTAGCCTCATGGCAGCCCATGTTACCGCACAACATGTCTTCTCAATCAGAGCGTACTTCTATTTGTCGCTGCTGAATCTTTTGCTTATGTAGTAGATTGCTCTCACCTTGATATTATAATCTTTTTGTCCTATCATATAGCCCATTATGTTAGCATTGACGGATAGGTACATAAACAGGGGAACTCCATCCCTTGTAGTCACTGTAAAAGTTTTGCATCTCATCAGCAGTGTTAAATAAATCCAATTCTGGAGTCCTGAAAACAAAATTCTTTCACTTTAATATATGAGACTATTTAAACATACAAAGCATTTAGCAAAAGCATGACAAAAGTTACTGCTATAGCTGTGCAACAAAATAAACAGTAAATGTAACCATGTTTCAAGGCAGATGGACTTTCTGCCCTTTTACCCTTTTTGAATGAGGTAAGGGACGTTGCTCTAATTGTCTAATGTCAGGTCCACATGAATAGGGAGGACAAAGGCTTTGTAGTTGTCTGCCTCATTTCTGATGATGACTGAGACATCATTTATATCAGGGCCAAGTTTTTTCTTTGAACTGCTACCCTTCCCCTTCTTGATGCAAGGAATTCGGATCTGATCTTCCTCATCACTGTCTGGATATCATCATTCGTACCCTCATAGTGCATCAGAAAATACATGTTGGCAAATGGGTCTCGTCCTTCATACATGAACTTTTCCTTTCCCTTTTTGCTCTCCCCCTCAGGCTTTGGGGCTTTTCTCTCACTTATCGGTATCTTTGGAGGAAACAACATGGCAGACACAATAGCAGGAATCTTCCTCATTGGTTTCAAAAATCTGGTATCGGTGAGGTTTGGCAGTAGTATAGTGGAAGCAGAAACTTTTGATGCTTGTGTGGGTTTCGATGGTTTGATCCGGATAAATAGCCCAATCCGGCCTTCCCTGATTGGCTCGGGATTTGCACCGGACTTTTGATTCCTTGTTGATTTTTTCCTAACCCTTCTCCAGGGCGAAAACCCAAAGATACCATCTCCTATCCAACAGTCATTACATCAGGAGAAACTTTTGGTTTCAGAGCTGGTGCCCAAACAGGTAGGTACTGAGTATTGCTCACTTCCAAAGCTTGAAAACTAGAAGGTTCAATCCATTCATCTAGACTGATCACTGGGATGTCTCCCTGTATGCAGACAGGGTATTCTGGCTCGGCATTCACCATGATTAGGTTGCCATTGATAATGTACTTGAGCTGCTGATGGAGGGTGGATGGAAATGCTCCTGCTATGTGGATCCACTGCCTTCCCAGCAACAAATTGTATCCGGTGGTAATGTTGACTACCTGGAAGGATACATAAAAAGTGTGGGGACCAATCTCTAGTGGAAGCTTAATCTCTCCCACAGCCTCTTGGCGAGACCCATCGAAAGTCTGGATAACTACATGACTGGTACGGATCCGGTTTGGGTTAATCTTCATTCATTCCAGGGTTGTCATAGGGACAGATGTTCAAGGATGATCCTTCATCTATCAGCACTCCTCCTATTACATACCCTGATGACATCACTGCTATGTGCATCAACTTGCGATGACCCGTCCCCTCTGTGCATATATCATCGTCAGTGAAGGATATCACATTGTCGTTGAAAATGTGCTCTGTCACGTGACAGAATTTCTCAGTATCCACCATCTTTGGCAGATGGGCTTCCTACAGTACTTTCACTAAAATGTTACGAGGATCTACCGAGGATAAAACTAGGTCTAAGATGGATATTTATTTCGGTGCCTCTTTCAAGCTTTGCACCACCTTGTTCTCGTTATGCCCCATTTTGATAGGGAATTCTTCAATCTTCTCCTCAACCACCTTCCCTTTAGCTTTGATGACTGAATTGACCACCCGCTAAGGCAGGTACAACGGTTTTTCCTTGGATATGCTGGCGATATTGTTTGAGATGGAACTTTCATCCTTCCCATAGTTCCATGGGACTCTCTTCAGGGAGACCATCGAATATTGCGATCTAAAGGGTAATATTAATGGTTCGGGTGCAGATACCTTCACAGGATTCTATATTTCTTGGACCCCTTTCCCTTGCAGCATTAAGGGTATACAACTATCTCCTTCTCACAACAAATAATAGCCACTATCTTCAAATTCCAAGCCATGGGGATAAAGAGTGTTTCATCATCGGGATAGCTGTAACTTTTATTTGCTTTTATAAGCTCACCACATTCAATCATATTCTGAATCAGGTGACGAAGTCCCCAGCAATCTTCGGTGTCATGACTGGGTGCATTGGAGTGATACTGGCAAATCCGATTAGGTTTGTACTTCCTAGATCAAGGGTTCATCGGGGGTATCAAATCTGCAACCATCCCCTCATTGATCAGCATCTGGAGGATTTCCTTCATCATCTGGTTCAAATTAGTGAAGTTCCTCTAGAAAGTGAATTCCCTATCAGCTTGGAACTTCTCCTCCTTGGCCATCTTGTTAGCCCAGGGTTTATACTCATAAAACCAGTAATTATCCCTCATAGCAATGGGGCTAATTTCCAGTGTGGAAGGACTTTCTTCATGCTGGTTGGTCTGATTTATCAACTGTCTGGTTATCTGATGTTGATACATGACCAAATTCGCTAACTGTCCAATCTGTTCCTTGATAGATTTGATTTCTTATTCTATCAGGAACCGTCTCTCTGAGAGCTCCCAACTATCTGGGCTATTAGTGCTTGATTAAGTTGACTCTCTGACATACCGGAGGTATTTGGATCCTTCTGCACTCTTCGTGCAAATTATGTTGACACTCTCCTCTTTGTGCTGAGGGAGGGGGTTATCCTGCACATGCGGTTGCTCGGGTTTGGTCACCACAATCTCTCCATTGTCTATCAAGTCTTGGATTTTATGCTTGAGAGACCAACAGTCTTGTGTATCATGGTCCGGGGATCCGGAATGGTATGCAAACTTTTTGCTTGGGTTAAGATCTCGTCGACCGGTACTGGTTGGTGGAAGTAGTTAAACAATTTTCTTATGTGCTGTCAATAGGTTCAGCACATTTTCTAATGAATCCCCTAAGGGTTAAACGTTCTTCGACGTCTGGCCTCTGCAATTTTTTGAAATGGAGGATTAGAAGGTTGGGATGGAGATTGAAAAGGGGAATAGTTCCTCATTTGAATGGGTATACTGCTCGAATAGCCCCTCTGATTCTGTCCTTGCAGTACTAAGGACACTTCTTTTTCTTTCTTCTTGTGTGCTCTCCAGGGATTACTCCCATAACTCCCAGATTGGATATGCTCGGCAACAGCTTCCAATGCGGTAAGATCCTTTATCTTCCCAGATTTCAGCCCCATATCAGCCATTTCTCCGTGTTTGATCATTTTCGAGAATGGTTTTCCTATGTCTTCTAGGACTCTTTCGTAATACGGAGCTTCTTGGATGTCGATGAAGGTCATGACTATCTCAGACTCAGTTATAGGTGGGGTGACTTGTGTTGCCACCCGCCTTCATCGTTGGGCATATTCTCTGAATGACTCAGTGTTTTGCTTTCTGATTTTAGTTATTTGATATCTGTCTGGAGCCATCTAGGATTGAATGTTGTATTGATTGAGGAAGGTATGTGCCAACTCTTCCCAGCAGTGAATCTTTGAATTGTCCAGTCGGACATACCAGGCTCTAGCCTCTCTGGTCAGACTCTTCTGGAATAATTACTTTTTGAGCTTCTCGTCCTTTGCATAGGATCCGAGCTCTCCAATGAATACCTTCAAATGGGTGTAGGGATCTCCTAATCCATCATATTTCTCAAAATAAGGGACTTAAAATTTTTCTGGATAACGAGACCCTAAGAATATACATAAGTCTGAATAATTGACACTCCCAAATGCCCCAGTCTCTTTAATGGACCGAATGGTTTCGTTATTCTATTGGACTTTTTTCAGAATGTCACCAGCTTCCTGCTCTTTGTTGAGGGTGGTGGTTTCAGCGGTTTTGTTGGTCATATCCTGGTTCTATGGTTCAGGAATCTGAGTGTCTTTCTTTCCAGTCTCTTGACTGTCACGGGGTGTAGATTGTTCTGTATGACCGGGTGTTTGGTTTCCCTGTAGGCCTTTGTTTTGTTCTTTCAAGAAGATAGCCAATTTTGCTATCTGGTTCTTTAATCCTTCAAACTCTTCCCTAGAGACAGGGGTGGATTCTGGCTGAGCACTTGAAGCCATATCTGGAGATGGACTTAGTGCTTTCTTAGATTTCAATCTTGTGACATAATAAATTTTTACCTACAACAAACATAGGTGTGTTAATTTCCTGATGCAGGTATCAGCCTGATGCATGCCATGTAATGTGTTTATTTTTTAGGTTTTTTAATCTTATGCTGTAAAATAGAGGTCAGTTGTTTAAATGACAGGATAGTATGAAAGGATTTACATGACATGGAATGTATATTTACATTGAATCTTGACATTTACATTGGAATTTGGAAATTCACATTAAATTGAAAGAGGAAGGCATGAAGAAGCTTCCCTTCGGATTTGGTTAATTAGAGGCAGACCTATCTTAGGCTACTCTCGCGGATTTTTGGCATGAAGGTCCCCAGATCATCGCAATCTACTAGAGGGGAAATTAATCCGATCTTTCAATTGGAGTGGATCTGAGTGGTGCCTTTCCTGAGCCTCACAGAATTATTCTTCTTTGATTCCAGTAATCAAACACCGACGGGTTTGCCTCCTGGTGTAGGAATCACACAACATACATTCACATACATCGTGTCTCACCGTATGAAATGATGACATTGTGCGAAGCACTAATATAAAGCAGTAAAGCATTCATTCACATACATTCAATGTAAAACGCAGCATCCACACACACGCAAATATAAAAGAAAATTTTGAAAAGATTTGAGCGCGGCCTAAGACCTCTACTTTCCCCAGCAGAGTCGCCACCTGTCAACGTCGGGAAAAAATCCGGTCTGACTTTGGACCCAATCTTTCTCTTTTCCTAAGTCTTTTGTTTTCTACCCTTATTGCCTTATATGTTTTATGAAGGGTGAAAAAGGGTTTTTTAGGAAAAGAACAACATGTATTATGTCTATGATTTGAACGGTTTATTCAGTCGCCAGTTGGTAGTTTTGAAATGGTTGTATCAACTCAACCGAGTTTTATTTGTAAGTAGGCCCAATTGTTGGACACTGTCAAAACTTGATCTTGAAACTAAAATTCTTAAGTTCGGGGGCTTGGTTAACTGGGGAAAAGGTTTTAAACTCCCGTGAAAACACGGTATCACATCTTTTCAATATCTCCCTTTTTATTTACAATGTGTGTGTGAATGCTGAAAGAAATTGGGCCTACGTTTGTTTGATTTGAAAGTATTATTGTGCTTCGTTGAACCTATATACGAAGGGTTTGATTTGATTTGCAAAAGTCCTTTTTTAGACAAGATATGAAAATGATGTTTTGAAAGGTGGTTTTCAAACCCTTATACTAATGTAGAAATTGAAGCATGTTGATACTTCCATTTTATTCTTTTTAGCCTTTGGCTCGATTTGGATGGTGATTGTCGGGCTGCAAAGCAACCTCGACCATAAAATATATACAAGTGCCGGTCTTCTCATGGGCATGACAGCCATCGGAGTGACTCTGGCACGACAAACCATATTTTCATTATGTTTGAGACTTTAAACCCGGATTACCTTTTTAAGGTCTTTCGGATGTATATTTTTTACTGGCAGGGTACGTTTGTAATGTGGAGTTTGTCCATCGTGGGAATCAGATTCTGATCAGTTAGATCATGAATCCCACGATTCCTAGGCTCAAACAAGGAGGCCAAGAGAACCTGCACAGCAATTATATTTATAGAAAATGTATATTTACATCCAGACGTCGCAAAAAAACCAAGGATTCATCAGTCAAATCCTGGCATGCAGGTATCCAAAGCTTCTCGTTCCCACTAGATAGAAATCTGAGGGTTACGAGGTTGCTTTCATATTTAACAAAACTAGAAACAAAGCTAGATTTAAATAAATCTTAGTCATTCTAGCTTCTCGGTTCCGGTTGGACCTATTTTGAACTGTTTGAAATGTAGAAAGGGCTAGATTCAGATAAATCTAAACCATAATATTTGCATCAATGCAAATTCATATCAAATGAATATTTAAAACAAATATTTAATCACAATGAATAAATAATATATATAAATATATATATATATATATATATAATTATATAGATACGAAAGCTGTAAAGGGCGATGGATTTCCAATCTCAGGCCCGGACAGAAAATGTATATATATATATTTAAAGCTGTAAAGGGCGACAGATTTGCAATCCCAAGCTCGGACATAATTGTAAATATATATATATATATATATATATATATATATATATATATATTTATAAAAGCTGTAAAAGAGCCATAGAATAATCCAGGCTTGACAGAAAAGTAAATATATATATATATATATATATATATATATATATATATATAAATGTTGTAAAATAGCCACGGAATAATACAGGCTGGACATAATGTGAATATATATAGCAAAGCTGTAAAGAGTCACGAAATGATCCAGGCTCGACATAATGTAAATATATATATATATATATATATATATATATAAAAGATGTAAAGAGCCACGAATTTCTCTAGGCTCAACTAGAATGTAAATGTTAATATATACAGTTAGTATATATATATATATATATATATATATATATTAAAATAATAAAGGCCACGAATTAGCAATCCAGGCCAAACGAAGTCAGAAATATATATATATATAGTTATATATATAAAAGCAGTAACTACCACAGATTTTCAATTCGGGCTTAACAGAATTAAAAATTAGTATATATATAGTCAAATATATATATAATAAAGCCAAAAGGCCACGAGTCAGCAACCCAGGCCGAGCAAATTACTACATATATATATATATACATAAAAGTGATTAAAAGCCACGAATCGACGATCCAGGGCATGCAAACGCAGAAAAACGTATATATGTAATAAAATATACTAAAAAGTAAGCAAAACAGGCCACGGAACTGAGTTTCGGGCAAAACCAAGAGATAAAACTTTACGTGCACGTGTATAAATACGTAATGAAGTTGGAAACGAGTTCTTATCATAAAAATACTTACAATGGACTGCTACACGGGCTTTTTGCCACTTGGTAGGCTTTAAATGGACATTTCCATCAGTTAATTTTTGGTATGTTGTAGTATATGGGTATACCTACGTGTTAGAGTAACAAAATAAGAATTTGGAGTACTAGACGTTGGGCTAGGAAATGAAATGGGCGGAGTTTTAGAGCATTTTCTATTTTTTGGCAAGGGGGTGGCCTTATATTTAAAGACCAGATGGTTGCGGGTCTACCCATGGTAGCTGCGGGTCTACCTGCAGCTCCCCAGGGTGGGCCCCATCTGGTGGGTCTCGTCATCTCAAAGTACGTGCACTTCGAGCAACGCAATGTCAGGTTCAAAACTTTCTAACTTTTGATCAGAGCGTTTGTTTGAGGCGTGCTAGACCTTTCTGGAAAACCTTGCCGAGAACGTCACAATGACATGGGACTTAACCATTTTCGAGTCCAAGAAGATGGGTTCATAATCGAATCTTCATTTTTTTACAGTTTGTCCGTTGAGCAGTTTTATGTTGTTTTAACTCGGGATCAATGCTATGGTTCTTTCTGACCTTCATTGCATCAATTAGGCTTGATTTTTACAAAATTGGCTTCAAGTTAGTAAAATAACCATTTTTCCCCTTCAGGGGTTGTCTCCTGTACTGGCACAGTCTTCGACTGTTTTCTAGGGGTTATTTCTAAGGTTTTGATCCCAGACGATTCTGTTTGTCCTCAGGGTTATCTCTGAGACTGACTTGGTTTCCCAGGGTGGTATTTGGGAATGATGTGATGCTTCAGGGTTGTCTCCGAAGTTGATTTAGCTTCCTAGAGTTGTCTATGGGGTGATTGGTTCTCCCGGGTTGTGACCGGCGTTGCTATACCTCCCGGGTTGTCACCGAGGCTTCACTTGACATCCCGGTGTTGTCGGGGTTTGACTTGACATCCTGGTATAGTGACCGGGGTTGAGCTTGACATACTGGGGTTGTCGCTAGGCTGGTTGACATCCCGGTATTGTCACTAGGGCTTCACTTGACATCCCGGTGTTTTCGGGGTTTGACTTGACATTCCGGTATAGTGATCGGGGTTGAACTTGACATCCTGGGGTTGTCGTCGGGGCTGCTCACATCTCAGTATTGTCACTAGGGCTTCACTTGACATCCCGGTGTTGCCGGGGTTTGACTTGACTTCCCGGTATAGTGGCCGGGGTTGAACTTGACATCCTTGGGTTGTTGTCGGGGCTGCTTGACATCCTGGTTTTGTCACCGAGGCTTTACTTGACATCCCGGTGTTGTCCAGGTTTAACTTAACATCCCGGTATAGTGATCGGGTTGAGCTTGATATCTCAGGGTTGTTACCGGGGCTGCTTGACATCCCGGTATTGTCACCGGGGCTTCACTTGACATCCTAGTGTTGCCGGGGTTTGACTTGACATCCCGGTATAGTGACCGAAGTTAAGCTTGACATCCCGGGGTTATCGTTGGGGCTGCTTGACATCCCGATATTGTCACCGGGGCTTCACTTGACATTCCGTTGTTGTGACCGGAAGGAAACAGACGGTTTTACCCTTCTGCAGGGTTAGTAACAGGAATGCAAAATTTTGAGTGTCTACAAGTGTCAGTTGAAAGACTATGAGAAAGGGTATTCGACCCATAATTTAGAATTAGCTGCAGTGGTGTTTGCTCTAAAAATTTGGAGGCACTATCTCTATGGGGAGAAGTGTGAGATATATATGGACCATAAAAGTCTGAAGTATACTTTCACACAGAAGGATCTGAATATGCGTCAAAGGCGATGGTTGGAACTGATTATGGATTATGATTGTGAAATTCTTAACCATCCAGGTAAGGCGAATGTGGTTGCCGACGCATTAAGCAGAAAGGGACGAGAAAAGTTATCGCTATTAACTGCTCAGGAGAAACTAATCTCAGAAATGGCAAAGTTGGAGGTAAAATATCCGAAGGAGTCGGGTGTCAAATTGTTTCAAATAAAGACCCATCCAACTTTAGTGGACAGAGTAAAAGAAACACATCTCCAGGATGAGGAGTGTTAGAAAATTAGGAAAAGGATGTCGAGGGGAGAATTTGGGTTCCACCAGTACCAGAAGTTAGAGATGAAATTCTATAAGATGCCCATAATTCGAGATATTCAATTCACCCAGGGAGTACAAAAATGTACCAACATCTTTGACAACATTTCTGGTGGCCAAATATGAAAAGGGAGGTCGATGAGTGTGTTATAAAATGCTTAACGAGTCAGAAAGTAAAAGTAGAACATCAAAGGCCAAGTGGATTGTTGCAACCGCTGGAAATACCATAATGGAAGTGGGAGCATATCACGATGGATTTTGTGGTAGGTCTTCCAAAGACACAAAAAGGCTATGACGTGATATGGGTTATCTTAGACCGACTGATGAAATTAACACATTTCTTACCGATCAAGATTTGATTTAATTTAGATCAGTTGACAAAGTTGTATGTCAAAGAGATCATTTCAAGGTACGGTGTTCCAGTATCAATTGTGTTAGACCATGATCCACGTTTTACATCGAATTTCTAGAAAACTTTTAAAGAACGCATGGGAACGCAGTTGAGAATGAGCACGACGTTCCATCCTCAAACCGATGGACAGAGCAAAATGACGATCCAGACATTGGAAGATATCTAAGAGCTTGTGTCATGGATTTTAAAGGGAATTGGGATGATCATTTACCTTTAGTTTAGTTCGTCTACAACAACAGTTATCACGCGAGTATTGGCGTGCCGCCTTACGAAGCGTTGTACGACAGAAAGTGCAGAACTCCATTGTGTTGGGATGAAGTTGGTGAACGACGAATGTTAGGACCCGAATTAGTGCAGTAGACTGTTGAGATCATCAAGGTTATAAGAGAAAGATTGTTGGTTGCTCAAGACAGGCAAAAGAAGTATGCAGATTGTAAGAACCCGAATTTTCAGATATTATTAAATAAGGATTTAATAAATAAAATTCTTAAACTGTGAGATGGGTTCGAATAAAAATATATATATGTGATATGAGGTATGTGGTATTGTATTACATAGGGTAATATGGACTATGTAATATGTGTTTTTGTGATTTATAAATATATTATTAATATATATTTGTTACTTATCGTAGAGACGATTCAGTGGAGATAAAGGAAGTGGATAAATTCCTATCGATATTAAATAATTTATAGAATTATTTTATAGTAAGTTGGTGACATTAAATATCCTTAATGTATAAATCACCATATTCTTGTGTATGTGTATTAATAACTAGTATGTTTATAATATAAGTTATTAATAGCACTTAAGCTATCTGTGAATAGGTTTGGATAGTGAAGCATGAGTTAGTTAAGGAATTAACTAATAAGAATAAATATTAGTTAATATAAGTTGTGAGTTATATTATGGAATAATATAATGAGAGTATTGAACCTTAATTAACTATGATGATATAGTACAGTGTTTAATTTACTTAAGTAAAGGAGTCAATTAATATGTGTGTTGAATATGTAATTATAATTAGTACTTTTATATATATTACTTAGAATAGTAATATGTGAGAAAGTCTAATGTGCGAATAACGTTAAATATATATACGTTATTAAAGGGAGATGGAAATCATTATTTGATTAAATGTATATTGAAGAAATTATTTTGGGGAACAATTTATAGAAAAGAAAGAGAAATAGTTATTATATATTTCTAATAAAGGATATTAAAATAATTTCTAATAGTGAATTATTTTAATAAAAGGAGGAAATGTTATTTTTGAATAATAATATTACCTTATATGTTTTTTTATGAGGTGTGTTTGGTTAATATAGTAAATATATTAAAACATATTTGCTATATGTAATTAAATTGATGGAAACGATTTATTATAATAGAAAATAAACTTATTATCTATTTTCTATATATAATATATGTACATGTGTCGTACATATAGTTATTTGATATTATATTAAAAATAATATCATGAGACAATAAGTAAATTATTTTCTAATAACGAATGTGCTTATTTGGAGAAAACATAATATTTTATGATATGGCTAAATACATAATTTTAAATGTATTTTCAAGGGAGTTTAATTAATGAAAGAAAACTAAGTTATTTTAATATATTAAATAACTAAAGTTATTATTTGATCGTGAATATTATTATTGGAATAATTAATAGAGTATATATTAATTATTATAAGCGTAAAGGTTATACTTATTATAAGTATAATTAATTGAAGTAATTTAACATTTTAATAGCTTGAGTTATTATATTTTCGTAAAGGTTATATATAATATTTGAATATTCGATTTATAAAATATTTATATGTGGACCTTGGATTTAATAGTTCTAATTTAATTGAACAGGTTATAAGTAGTAATGTGGTGAGAAATTAGTAAGTGATGAGAATAATGATAAGCTTAAGTTTGAGTTTGTGAGAGATGCCTTGTGTGGCACAATAATAGATTCGGTAATGAATTGACTAATTTAATGATGGAGGAATTATTAATTAAACAATTAATCTAAATTAATTGTTAATTATTATTATGATAGTATGTTAAATTATTATGGCTAGTGATAGTATAATAATAAGGAAATCGATTATAAGTATAATCGGATTTGTGATGAGATAAATTGTCTTCTAATATTAATTATTGTTATGAACAATATACTATTATCAAGTAATTATTTGATAATATGATGATTAATGAGTAAATGATTTATAAATATAAAAATATTTATATTTATTTAACGTGATAATAAATCATATAAAGTGTTAATCAATTAGCGTGGGAATTATAATTCCATGGATTAATGAGAAATGGATTAATTAATATTATTATTAATTAATTGATAAGATAAGTAATTTATTAATTTCTATGTGCAACCATGCGATATTAAAGTATAACGTATGGTAGTTAACTATATGTTATGCGAAGTATAAAGTGCAATATGACTATGTTATTTATGAATATAAACTATATAGTAAAGTTATTGAGTTGTAATAGGTACATGAAATATGGGTGTGACAATGTGTATATTAAGTATACAATAAAATAATATATCATAAATATATGGTAAACAATTATTGAATTTACTAATAGAGGAGACAATACACTGTGATGATACCCGATAGAATTATATCCGATGGGATAAAGTGTACATGAATTTATATATGTGCAAGTTAAAATTTACTACATGATAGTATTATTGGGACTACATTATGACACATTAATTATAACTTAAGTTATATGAAATGGAATGCGTATAACTTAAATGTATATTTAATGTATATATATAACCCAAATATGGTATACACTATATATAACAATAGTAAGTTAATTTGCAAGTTGCTGAGTTATATTTACTGTGTCCCAATTTGAGTACCCATTCTCCACTTCTCTTCACGTGAAGCCTAGCCTACACTACTCTCCTCTCCTCTCAAATTCATCAATCCTAGCTAATGAGTATGAGGGGAGTGGGATTGATGGTGGATTACACCAACTCCTCACCAACTATTTGTTAACCATTAGATTCTTGCTATTTCCGTTAGTTTGATTTGGCAAGCAAAGCTATGAACTGAGTATTGGTTTGCCTATAAATTAGCTCTTCTCCTTCTATATTACACTTGCTGAGAATTTTATTGCTAAGAAATTTATAGAGAGTAAGTATACTATTAGTGTGAAGGAGATTAAGAAATTGCTTTAGCAGCTCAAGTGTTTTGCAGAGGTATAACATATACATTCATTCTCTGTAAATTTTCTATATTCTTGATTCTTTGATTAACCATGAATTGGACGTTAAGTTAATTAAAGAATGTTATTAGTTGCTATGATAGCTTATAAACGTGTTAGAACTATTACATAGCATGTTTAAATTCGAATTGTTGAAGAAATTCTGAGTTGGGTTCATTAAGCTGCCGATCAGGAAGCAGTCACTGGCTTGGCCGGACACCGGCGCAGCTGCGCCGGGTTTGTACCTGGTGCCTGCGCAGCTACGCAGGGTCCTGGAACTTGTTTTTTTTTTTTTGTTGCAGATTCTGTTATGTGCTATCATGAGATATCTCTTAAAGCAAACAAGTGAACTAGATTGACATGCATATATGACTATCTTAACGTAGCATGATGCATGTATGGCCGTGTTAGTATGTGATATGGAAGGAAAACATGGTTTTAAAATAAACTTATAGTTTTAATATGAACTTTGACATGTGTGTGTCATGTGTGCATTTTGATTTTTGTGAACACAATCGTATGGTTTATATTGACATGAAATACATAATTTAAGTGTTAATCGTACACTAGTTTACATGAGTGAAGGATTCAAGAGGTTTTTAAGAAAAACTTAAAGACTTTTTGAAATAAACTTGACCAAGACTTACGTCTTTTAGATTCTGACCATGTGAGAACATTTATGTGGTTTAGATATGTGTTTCGAGTGCACATGAGTTATATGTTGAGATGCCTTGCATATACTAAGATTAGTGTACTTTTCAAAGAAAGATTTGAATGTGAAAACAAATATCATCAAGTACTAAGTGAACTTACGTTATGAACATGCAAGCATGTATATTGGGATTTCATTGTGCCTATAGACATGTTGACATAAGCATCATGTGATGAAACATGGATTTCACCTATGCACGTATATTCATAGAAAATGAATTTCTAAAGCATAAACTATGTGATTAACATATACACGTGTGATATACGCACGAGCATGCATACTTAGTATTGTTTAGCCTCGTGGTGTGTTGATATGACTTTAGTAATGGACCATTAATAACATGGGCTTGATTTGTTTAAAGTTTATCGGCATATGGCCTTAATTGGATTAGGATGAGCATGCTAGGTTTCGAACTTGAAATTATAACCATAGAGCATACGTATTGATTAATATCAGTAACTTGAATGATATTGATTGAACTCGGGTTGTCCAAGCAGCATGAAATGTCATTTCTGGTTTGACCAGTGAGTGGTGCAGCTGCGCCACTCTTAAGGCCAATACCTGCGCAGCTGCGCCATCCTGTTTTCAGGATTTGTGCAGTCTGTTTGTTCTTGATTTTGTAGTAGACTTGTATTATTACTTAAACTGCAAATCATGGTCTGACCCCTACTGGTTTATGACTATATGATAAACATAATAACCTTGTATGCCTAGTTTAAAATATGACAAGGATTTTGAAAGGTGAAACTTAGAAAAGTTTGAATGTAATGGTTTCGATAAGGTTTGAGAAACATGAAAGCAATATAGATCATGTATCTATGAGCTTTAAATACGTGTCGAACACATAGCGAGTCGAGTAAAGGTGTATGAATGTTGATATTAAAAGTATACATATACTAGCTATTATAGGAGTATGTTAAGAAAGTGAAACAAGGTTCTAAGAACCAAGTTAGACAACAATGTAACATTTATTATTACATTGAGAATATGTGGATACATATAACTGATGAGTGTGATCTCTATGGTTAATATAACTGTGTAGGATTACACGAAGCGCAAATATCTTAAGCAGTTAAGTCGTAGTTGTTAAACTACGAATCAGGCAAGTCTTTCAGTTCCTATTTGATATATGAATTCAATAACTGTTAGTTGAATTATATTATGCTGTGATAATGTGAACTTATATATGAACTGTATATGAGATATAAATGAGATTGAAAGTTGATCTTTGATGATATACTTGTTATGTGAAAAGTAACATGCGTAGTAAATATAAACTGTTTATAAATGCATGAACTGAGTATGATGTTATATGCTATGTGATGCATGAGGACTGTTAGAATTGCTGAGCTGTCGAGCTCACTCTTGCAAATAACCACTTTTGCAGGTTAAGGATTCACGGTAAAGATTTCGTGCTTCTTGATTGATAAAGATAGATAGTATCGCATTGAAGAATATTACTTAGATTATTATCTGGACCATGTTTAGATTCTAGATGATGTACTCGATAGTTGCTTACACTGTTTAATACTTATAGTATTGTAAGAATGTATTAATTAATACATAGAGGATATCGAGTTGAGTTGTAAAGGTTTATACGATAACTCAGATAAGAAGGAATCATATTATATAGTTGATTCAAGATTTGTAATCGGTATCAAAGTTATGAAATCAATAAAAGATTTTATTCAAGGAGGATTGAAAAAGTTTAAATTATTCTGCATTTTAGTAACATCGAATATGATGTAAAGATGAGATCTTGGATATAAATAGAATTTATATTCTAAATTGTAATAAGTAAAGATGTATTCTTTTAGTAATGAATAAAAGATATAATAATTTGGCGATAATAGTATCGTGACTGCACCGAATCCGAGGTTTCGAAGGAACGTGGATTTGGGGGCGTCACACAGATCAGCACCGACAAAAGCGAGAATTTAAAGCGGGAAGTTTTGTTTTCCTGAAAGTATCTCCTTGGAAGAGGAAGATAAGATTTGGAAAGAAGGGGAAACTGAGTCTGAGGTTTATTAGACCCTTTGAAGTGCTGAGAAGAATAAGAGAAGTAGTGTATGAGGTAGCTTTACGTCTAGAGTTAGAGCATATTCACAATGTCTTTCATGTTTTGGTGTTACGACTATATAAATCTGACTACAAACATGTTATAGAGTATGAACCC
Source organism: Panax stipuleanatus (assembly GCA_020205555.1). Lineage (NCBI taxonomy): Eukaryota > Viridiplantae > Streptophyta > Magnoliopsida > Apiales > Araliaceae > Panax > Panax stipuleanatus. Next base: position 83,340,784 of record CM035119.1, read on the forward strand.
CTACAAGTTGAGAAGGATCTGTCCTATGAAGAAGTTCTTGTTCAGATAGTTGACAGGAAAGAACAAGCTCTCAGGAATAAAGTAATACCTTCTATTAAGGTAATATGGAGAAACCACAATGCTGAAGAAGCTATTATAGACACTCAAAATTCCTTTGCCCTATTACTAACACTGTAGGAGGGCCAAACTGTCTTTCAAAATCAACTCCGGTCTATATATCGGGTTATCAAATCAACCCCGATCTCAATACCAGGCCATCAAATCAACCCTGATCTCAATATCGGGCCATCAACTCAACCCCGGTCTCAATACAGGGCCATTAAATCAACCCCGATCTCAATACCGGGCCGCCAAATTAATCCCGGTCTCAATACCGGGCTGACAAATTGGTCTCAACATCGGGCTGTCAAATCAACCCATGTCTCAATACCGGGCCGACAAATCAACCCCGTTCTCAACACCGGGCCATCAAATCAACCCCGGTCTCAAAACTGGGCCCTTAAGTTAACCCTGGTCTCAATACCGGGCCGTCAAATTAACCCTAATCTCAATACCGGACCATCAAATCAACCCCAATCTCAATACCAGGCTGTCAAATCAACCTTAGTCTAGATACTGGGCCGTCAAATCAACCTCGATCTCAATATCAAGCCATCAAATCAACCCCGATCTCAATATCGGGCAATCAAATCAACCTCGATCTCAAAACCAGGCCGTTAAATCAACACCAGTCTCAATATCGGGCCGTCAAATCAACGTGGTCTCAATACCGGGCCAACAAATCAACCCTGGTCTCAATACCGGGCCGTCAAATCAACCCCGGTCTCAATACCAGAACGTCAAATCAACCCCGGTCTCAATATCGGGCCCTCAAATAAACCCCGATCTTAATACCAGGCCGTCAAATCAACCCCGATCTCAATACTGGGTCGTCAAATCAACCTCGGTCTTAATATCGGGCCGTCAATCAACCCTGGTCTCAATAACGGGCCATCAAATCAACCCCGGTCTTAATATCGGGCCATCAACTCAACCCCGGTATCAACCCGAAAGGTACAGGTCAGCCCCGATCTCAACCCAGGAGGTACAGTTCAGCCCCGGTCTCAACCTAGGAGGTACAGGTCAGCTCCGGTCTTAACCCGGGAGGTATAGGTCGGCCCCGATCTCAACCCGGGAGGTATAGGTCAACCCCGATCTTAACCCGGGAAGTCAGGACACCTTCGAAAACAATCTTGAAGCATCACAACATCTCCAAAGGAAAGCCTGAAATGACCAAGTCATCCTCAAAGACAACACTGAGGACAAACAGACTCGAATGGGATCCAAACCTTGGAAACAACCCTAGGAAGTCAGCCGAAGGCCAAGCCGACACTGAAGGCAACCCTGGGAGGGAAAAAATGGTCATTTTACCAACTCTAAGACGATTTGGTCAAAATTAAGCCGAATTAATGCCACCAAGGTCAAAACGAACCATAATAATGATCCCAAGTGCAAACAGCGCAAGACAGCTCAACGGATAAAGTGCAAGGAATTAAAGACCCGATTATGAACCCATCTTTTTGGACTCAAAAAATGTTTTATCCCATTTCATTGTGACACTCTCGATGAGGGCTTTCCAGAAAGGTACATCACGCCTCAAACGGACGCTCCGATCAAAAGTTAGAAAGTTTTGAACCTGACATCGCATTGCTCGGAGTGCACGTACTTCAATGCAACGGGACCCACTATGTGGGCCCTGTCTTGTGGAGCCACACCTCTACCTGCGGTAGTAGCAGGTAGAGTGGAGGCTTCTGGGTCTATATATATGAGCTCACCCCCAGCTCATTTGCAAAAAAAGAAAAACGCTCTGAACCCCTGCCCGTTTGGTTTTTCAGCCATTTTTTTGTCTTCCAAACCCAAATTTTTTCACTCTAGCACGTAGTTATACCCATATACTACCTCATATCAAAAAATAACCGATAGATTTGGACATTTAAAGCCTATAATTTTGCAAAAAGCCCGTGTAGCACTCCATTATGAGTATTTTTACGATCAGAAAGTTATTATTACTTCTTCGCACTTTTATACACTTGCATATCAAGTTTTGTTTTCTAAATATGCCCGAAACACAGTTTCGTGGCCGTTTTTGTTAACTTTTGGTACATTTTAGTACTTAAACGCATTTTCTGGCATTTTCACAACTCGGATTGACGATCCGTCGCTTCCAGCAGCTTTTATATAGTTGCATCTTCGTATTAAGCAACTTCGTTGGACTGGGTTATCTTCTCAGTCCAGGTTTGGCTTTTTTTTATATATATTTAACTGTATATATACTAACTTTTCAATTATATCAAGCCAGGATGTCAAATCCGCAGTATTTTAATGCTTATATATATATATATATATATATGCATATATGAGCAATATTCACCACACTGGGTTATTTTCCCAATCTTGGTTAACTACTTTTATATCTATATATATATATATATTTACATTCCAGTTCGGCCTGGATCATTCTGCGGCCTTTTTACTGTATTTATATATATATTTATATTTTCGTCCAGGCCTCGGAGTGAAAGTCCACCGCCCTTTATTGTTTTTCTATATATATTTACATTATGTCCAGCCTGGATCATTCCGTGGCTTTTATACAGCTTATATATATATATATATATATATATATTTACATTTCAGTCCGGGCACTGGTGTGAAAACCCATCGCCCTTTACAACTTTCGTATATATAATTATATATACATATTTCTTTACTCATTCTTATCAAATTGTTGCTTTAAATATTCATTTGATATGAATCGGCACTGACATTTTTACTGGCGAACTAGATTTCTTTAAATCTCACCAACTCTAGCTTTCAATTGGTTCAAAATAGGTCCAGACGGAACCGGGAAGCTAGAATGGCTGAGATTTATTTAAATATTGCATTTTTCTAGTTTCAATTATAAAAGCTACCTCGCGGCCCTTAGATCGCTATCTAGTGGGAACGAGATGCTTCGGCCGTGTGCGAGCTAGGATTTACTGATGAATCCTTGGTTCTAGCGATATTTGAATATATTTCTGTACAAATTTGAGCTGTGCAGGTTTATCGGCCTCCCTATGTAAGCCTAGGAATCGTGAGATTCATGATCAAACTAATCAGAATCTGATTCTCATGATGGACAAACTCCACTTTACAGATGTACCCTGCCAGTTTTTCTGTAAAAATGTACATACAAAAGCCCTAAAAATGGTTATCCGTATTTAAGGACTCAACATAGTGAAAACATAGTTTATCATGTCAGAGTCACTCCGATGGTTATCATGCCCATGAGGAGACCGACACTTGTATATATGTTGTGGTCGAGGATGCTTCGCAGCCCAACAATCACCATTCAAATTGAGCCTTAAGGCTGAAAAGATAAAATTGAAGTATCGATATGCTTCAATTCCTATGTTAGCGTAAAGGGTTTGAAAACCTTCTTTCAAAACATCATTCAATAATCTTTTCAAAAAAAGAAGCTTTTGCAAATCAAATCAAACACTTTTGCAAATCAAATCAAAGACTTTTGGCAAATCAAATCAAACCCTTCGTATATAGGTTCAACGATGCATAGACATGCTTTCAATTAAACATAGGCCCGATTTTCTTCCATCATTCACACACACATTGCAGATTTAAAAGGGAAATATTGAAAAGATGTGGTACCGTGTTAACACGGGAGTTGTGGGGTGCCTAACACCTTCCCCACACTTAACCAAGCCCCCGAACTCAAAATTTTGTTTTCAAAGATCAAGTTTCGACAGTGTCTAGTAATTGGGCCTCTTTTCAAATAAAATTCGGTTGAGTTGGTACAACCATTTCAAATCTACCAACTGGCAACTGTGTAAAACATTCAATCGTCGACATGATACATGTTGGCCCTTTCCTAAAAAACCCTTCAAAACCTTTTTCACAATAAAAAGAGTAATGCTAGACATAACTTAGGAAGAGAGAAAGATTCGGGTAGTGACCCGACCCGCGGATTTTTTCCCGACGTCGACAGGTGGCGACTATGCTAGGGACAGTAGAGGGCTTAAGCCGTTCAAATATTTTCAAAAATTTCCCTTTTAAAAAAAACTACGTATGTGTGAATGCTGCGTCTTTACATTGAATGAATGTGTGAATGCTGCGTCTTTACATTGAATGAATGTGAATAAATGCTTTCCTATTTTTTTAGTGCTTCGCACCAATGTCATCATATGCATAACGGTGAGACGCGATGTATGTGAATGTATGTTGTGTGATTCCTCCTCCGGGAGGCAAACCAGTCGGTGATAAGTAATGTCTCTGGGGACGGCTAAGTCTTTGGGGCTCATAAAAATGCACCTCCCAAATTCGATCCAGTTGAAAGATCGAATTAATTTCCCTTGTAGTAGATTGCGATGATCTGGGGACCTTCATGCTAAAAAGTCCCGAGAGTAACCTAAGATAAGTCAGCCTCTTATTAACCAAATCCTATGGGAAGCTTCTTCATGCCTTCCTTATTCAATTTAATGTCAAGTTTTCAATTCCAATGTAAAGGAGCACAATATAAATATCATAATGAAAATTTTACATTCCCTGTTATCATACATCTTGTCAACTTGTCATCAAAACAACTGACCTCTGTTTTGTAGCATAAGATTAAAAAACCACAAAAACACATTATGGCATGCATCATATCCCTACTTACCTTAAGATATTGACACGCCTACGTTTTGTTGTAGGTAAAAAATTGGTCCTGTTACTAGATCTAAGTCTAAGAAAGCACTAAGTCCATCCACGGACATGACATCAAGTGCTCAGCCAGAATCCACCCCTGTCTCTAAGGAAGAGTTCGAAGGACTGAAGAATCAAATAGCCAAATTGGCCAATTTTCTGTTAGAATAAAGTAAGGCTCTTAAAGGGAAGCAAGCCCAAACTCACACAGAACCATGAACACCTGGTGGTAGTGGTGGCAGTCAAGAGACCGAAAAGAAGGATACTCAAGGTCCTGAGACACAAAATTAGGACACAACCCACAAAACCCCTAAAATCACCACCCTCAACAAAGAACAGGAAGCTGGTGACATTCTAAAGAAAGTACAGTAGATGGAAGAAACCATCCGGTCTATCAAAGGGACTGGGGCATTTGGTAGTGTCAATTATTCAGACCTCTGTATATTCCCTAGGGCTCGTTATCCCGAAAAATTTAGAACTCCTGATTTTGAGAAATATGATGGATTGGGAGACCCCTATACTCACTTGAAAGTATTCATTGGAGAACTCGGATCCTATGCAGAGAACGAGAAACTCTGAATGCAGTTATTTTAGAAGAGTCTGACGGGAGAGGCTAGAGCCTGGTACGCCCGTCTAGACAACTCAAAAATTTAAAGTTGGGAAGAGTTGGCCCATGCCTTCCTCAGTCAATACAGCTTCCAATCTCAGCTGGCTCCCAGATAACCAAAATCAAGAAACAAAGTTCTGAGTCATTCAGAGAATATGCTCAACGATGGAGAAGGGTTGCAGCACAAGTCACCCCAGCTATGACTGAGTCTGAGATAGTTATGGCCTTCATCAATATTCAAGACATTCCATATTACGAGAGGGTCCTAGCAGGCATAGGAAAACCATTCTCTGAAATGATCAAGCACGGTGAAACGGCCGAAAATGGGATAAAGTCTGTGAAGATAAAGACCTGACTACCTTGGAAGCCGTTGCCGAGCATATCCAGTCCCGAAATTACAGGAGTAATCCTCGGAGAGCACATAAGAAGAAAGATGAATAAGTGTCCTTAATATTGCAAGGACAGAATCCAAGGGGCGAGTCAAACAATATGCCCATTCAAAAGAGGAACAATACCCCTTTTCAAGCTTCAGCTCAACCTTCGAACCCTCTATTTCAGAAGACTATGGAGGCCAAACGTCAGAGAATATTCACCCCGTTAGGGGATTCACTCGAGAATGTGCTTAAATTGTTAACCACACAGAAGAAGATTGTGCAACTCCTTCCACTAACCAACACCGGTGGACGGAATTTCGACCCAAGCAAGAAGTGTGCCTACCATTCTGGATCTCCGGGCCATGGCACACAAGACTGTTGGTCTCTTAAGCATAAAATTAAAGATTTGATTGACAACGGAGAGATTGTGGTGACAAAGCCCGATCAACCGCACGTGCAAGATAATCCTCTCCCTTAGCACAAAGAGGAAAATATCAATATGATCAACACAGAAATGGAGAAGGATCCAAATACCTTCGTTATGTGGGGGAATCAACTCCATCCAGCAACAACAGCCCAGATAATTGGGAAGTCTCAAAAAGGCGATTCCTGATCGAGAAGGAGATTAGGTCTATCAAGGAACAAATTGAACAGTTAGCAGAACTGGTTGTATACCAACATTAAATTACCAGGAAGCTGATGAATCAGACCAACCAATCTGATACAAATCCTCCCACTCCGGAGATGATTCCTATCCCCATGAGGGATCACTACCGGCCTCATTAGCATGAATCCTGGGCCGACAAGATGGCCAAAGAAGAGAATTCCCAAGCTGGTAGGAAATTTGCCTTTCAAAGGAATTTCACCAACCTGAACCAATCGATGAAGGAGATCCTCCAGATGCTAATCAACGAGGGAATGGTTGCAGATTTATTACCTCCATTAAACCCGCAATCCAGGAAATTCAAGCATGACCAAACTTGTCAGTACCACTCCAATGCACCCGGCCATGATACTGAGGATTGCTGGGCACTTCGTAACCTGATTCAAAATATGATTGAAAGCGGTGAATTGATAAAAGAGAATCGGGGCTATGGCCTCCTAGATGAAGATAATCTCTTTATTCCCACTGCGTGGAATAAGGATATAGTGGCTGTTGTGTCCTGTGACAGTGAACCAACCCTCACACCCTTAGTACTGCCAGGAAAAGGGGTCTAATAAACACAAAATCCTGTGAAGGTGGCCGCACCCGAGCCTTTAATCTTGCCCTTCAGACCTCAATATCTCGTTATTAGTCTGAAGAGGGTCCCATGGAACTATGGGAATGACGAAGGTTCCACCTCAAACAACATTGCCATTGTACCAAAGGATAATCCATTGTACCTGCCTCAGCGAGTGATTAAACCAGTCATCAAAGCCAAAGAAAAGGTGACTAAAGAGAAAATCGAAGAGTTTCTCAACAAAATGGGACACAATGAAATCATGGTGATGCAAAGTTTAAAAGACGCATCCAAGCAAATGCCCATCTTAGATCTGGTCTTATCATCGGTGGATCACCGCAACATTCTAGTGAAAGTACTGGAAGAAGCCCACCTGCCACATACAATGGATTTCGAGAAATTCTGCCACGTGGTAGAACACATTTTCAACAACAATGTGATATCTTTCACTGACGATTATATACCTGCAGAGGGGATGGGTCATCGCAAGTCATTACACATAGAAGTGATGTCATCCGGCTATATGATCAAAGGTGTGCTCATAGATGGAGGATCATCCCTCATCATCTGTCCCTACGATACCTTGGAAAGAATGCAGATTAACCCAAACCGGATCAAAACCAGTCATGTGGTCATCCAGGCTTTCGATGGATCTCGCAGATAAGCTATGGGAGAAATAGAGCTTCCACTAGAGATTGGTCTGCACACTTTCTATGTGTCCTTTCAAGTGCTCAACATCGCCACTGGATCTACATGGCAGGGGCAGTGCCATCCACCCTCCACCAATAACTCAAATACATTATCAACGGCAACCTAATCACGATCAATGCCAAACTGAAATACCCTGTCTGCATACAGGGAGACATGCCAGTGATCAGCCTAGATGCAGGGATTGAACCTGCAAGTTTTAAATCCCTGGAGGTGAGTGATACTCAGTATCTACCTATCGGAGCACCAACCTTGAAGCCTAAAGTATCCCCTGAAGTGATGACAATAGGCCAAGAGATGGTATCTTTAGGTTTCCAACCTAGAGAAGGTTTAGGAAAGAATCAACAAGGTATTACAAGTCCAGTCCAAATCCCAAGCCAGACAGTGAGAGCCAGATTGGGTTATTCATCCGGGTCAAGCCGCCGGACTCCACATAAGCACCCTAAGGCTAATGCTTCCACCATACTGCTGCCAAACCTCACTGATGCTGGCTTTATAAATCCAATGAGGAAGATTCCTACTGTGATATCAGCCATGCTCTTTCCTCCAATCATACCGGTCGAGGAAAGGAAATCCCCAAAGCCTGAAGGTGATAGCAAAAAGGGAAAAGAAAAGATCTTATATAAAGGACGAGACCCATTTGCTAACATGCGGTTTATCATAAACTATGAGGGTATGAATGATAAGATCCCGGACAGTGGCAACGAGGATCAGATTCAAATTCCTCCCATCAAGAAAGGAAAAAAGGGCAGTTCAAAGAAAACCCCCGACCCTATTGTAAAGAATGTCTCAGTCATTATCCAAGACAAGGCAGACGAGCACAATTCCTTGATCCTCCCTGTTCATGAGAATCTAACCCTGGATAACTGGAGTAACATCCCTGCCTCATTCAAAAAGGGTAAAAGGGCAGAGAGTCCATCTGCCCTGTAACATGCTTTCATTTACTGCTTACTTTTGATTGCACAGCTATAGCAGTAACTTTTGTCATGCTTTGCCAAATGTTTTTGTATATTTAAGCAACTGTATATATTAAAGTGAAAACATTTTTTTTAGGACTCCAGAGTTAGATTTGTTTGTCACTACTGATGAGATGCCAACCTGTCATAGTAACTACAACTTTGATGTAGAATTGAACTTTGACTTGATGGATATTTATCAAGAGGAGGAAGATGACTATGAGGTGCCCGAGGAGATCAAAGAATGGGTCGAAGACAAACCCAAACCAAACCTCAACCAAACCACCACTATCAATATAGGAACCTCCGAAAACATCAAAGAAATCCAGATAGGCATAGACCTCACACCAGATCAAAAAATTGACCTGATCGAACTCCTAACACAGTTCTAGAATGTGTGTGCATGGTCATATGAAGACATGATTGGCCTATCTACTGATATTGTCATCCATCGAATGCCCATCAAAGATTGATTCAAGCTAGTTAAACAAAAGCTCAGGCAATTGAAACCTGAATGGAGTCTGAAAGTCAAAGAAGAGGTCGTTAAACAATTCAAAGCCGATATCATCATGGTATCAACATACCCGGAGTTGCTGTCAAACATAGTCCCCGTACCTAAACCCAAAGGGAAATTACGAGTATGCGTGGATTACCGGGATTTGAACAAAAAATTTGGGAGCTGTCGTTTACACTCCTAAATTAACCTCACTTTCACTTCACGAATTTAAACAATTAGCACGGTAGTAAGTAAGGATCGATCCTACAGAGAGTGGTTTATTTTATATTTATCCTATGATTTCTAATTAAAAGGGGGTTTTGAATTGATTAAACTAAATTATCAAGAATAAAGTAATAAGAATTAACAATTAATAAAAAGTTTCAGTTCTTCAGTTCAGTATCACCTTTTCACAATTATGGAGTAATCCAGTGTAACATTGTTTACCCTTCAATGAAACTAATAGCCCTAGGTAACAACAAGCTCTGCTACCCGAAACTCCCCTTAGATTGTCACTAAATGAAACAAGCTCTTCACAAGATTCTAACCATTATATAACCTACAACAAGCTCTCTAGATTTAATATAACAGCAACATTAAAAACAAGGAAATTAGACTATTCCAAGCAACAAACACATAAGCTCGGATTGTTTAACTTGTTTCCTAATAACCTTAGCAATACACAAAAGCTTGTCCACAATTAATATCACTAATTTGCTACTTGTGATGAAGACAGATATTAATTACACGTAATACCAATCTTAATCTAGCAGATGATATCAATTCACTAATTTAATCCTGCAGAATCACGTTAGTAAATTGAATAACATACAAGAAGTTAAAGTAGATTATCAGAATAAATCTCATGCAAGAAGGAATAAATAAAATAAACTTGATCAACCTGTTAATTATGAATAAGGTTCAACATCCCTTCAGAACTGAATTGAAAATATTAGCTCATGACTCCAAATAAACCTAGATCTAATATGAAAGAGGAAAAGAAGATTTAAATACAAGAGAATAGATCCCCCTATTTTTATGTTCCTATCAATCCCTTTTATAACTTTTAGAGTGCAGCCCTCCTATTTGCCCTTCTTGCTTCCGAGTCCAAGTAGGAAAAAGAATTGACGGCTGACTTCTCCGCCTCCCCGCCCCAGCGGGAGTATCCAGTCTTCATGCCCCGCCCCAGCGGGGAAACATACTACTCAACCCCTTATTGCTCTCCTATTTCGTGAGCCGCTTGCAATCCCATCTCTAGCCCACGTGATCACACATATACACTAAATATGATTTAGTTGCTAAAAAATTACTCTACAATCCATGAGCAGCTAGGAGAATTAACAATTTGGATTTCCTTATTCAAGCTACTCATTTTGTGGGCCAATGCAATTCCATGCAAGCTACTCTTTTATTTTGTAAGTCAAGTACGTGGGCCTCTTCTTGCTATTTGGAATTCCTCTTTGTAAACTTGCTACACCACGTGGACCCACATGTGATGATTGTTGCAATTCCTTTACATGTGCAGCATTTCTTTCTTAAATTGGCTTGGTACGTGGACCCACTAGGAGAATTGTCTTGTAATTCCATGATATTTGTAATTGTCTTACTTGCGTGGCCTACTTTAGTTAATTCCTTTCTCCAATTCGTGAATGAGCTTGCTGGACTGTAAGTTGCTCAATCCAATTCGTTTGTGTGGCCCACCTTGCAATCATCAATTTCGTGGGCTTCTTTGCATAATAAATTCGTGGGCTTCTCTTTAATTCCCAAACCGAAGTGGCTGTTATAAATCATGGCCTTGTTTGTTCCTTTTGAGCCCATTTTGCCTCCTTGGGTCAATTACACCTAAAATAACAAATATAAGATAAATGAATATACTTAGGTACAAAAAAGATATAAAAGATTAAGTATTAAGGGAATAAAACATAACATATTTTATCCTTATCAAGTTCTCCCACACTTATCTTTTGCTCGTCCTCGTGCAAAATAAAAATAAACTATAACACAAAAAAAAAATCAACTTAACAAATATGTCAAACTCGAGCAACGAGTTAATATGAATTTCAACCTTGACCTCATAGATTCAAAACAATAACTCTTGGACAACTTTAAAATAATGTATCATCCGAAATTCAACTTTACTTATTAATCTTACTTTATTCTCAACCCCTTGTGCATGTGTGAATCCACCTGTATCAAACCAATCAGACTACAGAAAAATTTATGAAATCGAAGCTTTAAATGAGAAAGATAAACTCAACCACTTGTGCTCACACCAATTTTTAGTTAACATCAGCAAATAACATCCAAGGATCAAAAGGCTTTTCTTTCTTTCTTATTTTTTTTTCCTTCGGTAAGTGCATTTTATGCTCCATCTTACCAGCGAGTGCGTTTTACGCTCCATCTCGCATGTCACGTGTTTATGAGTGAGTGCGTTTTACGCTCTATCTCAGCTCGCCACATGAATAATTTCTTTTCTCTTTTAATTTTTTTCTTTCTTTCTTTCAATCTTGCAAACTTTTGCCTAAGTCATTTCCCTTTCTCAAACAATAACTCATATCAACTTCAAGTGGTGATCAAATAATTGATAGAGTTCAAAATTTCTTCCCTAGACATTCAACCAGATAAATTTCTTTAAGTCAAAACTAGGTCGAACAAATAGATATGTGCTTAATAGTGAAGGGTCTCAAATAAAATAGTGATCAACAAAAGAAAATCAAATTCAATTTACCCAATGTCTATCTGTCTTCCAAGAAGTTATCAAAAAGAAATCAAGATTTTATCATTGGTCAAAAATCAAAATCAAAATCAACTTATTGCTCAAGAGAGACATCCTAAAATTAACTCATTTTTATAGGAAACATGATTGCACTTAGCATGTGCAACAAGCCTTTAAACCCCAAGGTTACCCCAAGTGGACGAGTTTTGTCTCGTGAGGGTTTGCAGTGAATATACCCACAAAATTCAAAATACTAAAAAATTAAAAAAATTAAAAATTAAAAAAAAATTAGAAAATATCTAAATGCTCCCCCCCACACTTAAAACATACATTGTCCCCAATGTAAACTAGAATGCAAAGAAAAGTAGAGAGATACTCCCCTATGGGTTGCCTCCCATGCATCGCCTTTGTTTACTGTCATTGGCTTGACATCTTTCCTCTCGTTCTATGTAATTGGACTTGTGAACTTTAAGTGGACTGGTAACAGTTTCTTCCTTAATTGAGGAACATTGTATACTTCATGATCTTGCTCCTTTCCAGCCACCAAATCCTCATTGTATAACTGTACTCGATCAAAAGATTCTTGCACTAAATAATCCACAACATCAATAACAAAAATAGATTTAATATTATCAAGATACCTTTTAGCCTGATCTGCGTTAAACTGGAACTTTGCATTGTCCAATTCCATGGTAAAGGTACAATGGTGTGTAGCACTCCTTGTTTTTGTTAGTTGTACTGATGGAGATGAATCCACGTCTTTCTTGTCGAGATCTGCAGAATTTATCAAATTATTCTCTTCTTCCTCTTGTTCATTCTCTTCGTCAAATTCAATATTACAGTCCGTTCCTGGAGTAAGCCCTGAATCCTCCTGCTCCTTTTCGTCAAATCCCATTGTACTAAAGTTCTCAACAAATGGAGGAGATAACTCCCCGAAGCCTTGAGATTCCAACCTCCCTACTGTGGTTGCAAGCTGACCAACTTGATCCCTCAGATCTTGAACAGAAGTTCTTGTCTCCTGCTGGAACTGCTGTGTCTGACTCATGAACTGTAGTGTTCGGCTCATGAATGCCTTGAACATATCCTCCATAGATGTCCCAGAATTGACAGGTACTTCTTGGTTTTCTATGTGGTACTAAGGTTGAGTCTGCCGAAAATCTTGCTGCATACTTGAAAAGACAGGTTGCATTGGTGGCCTAGTACCTTCATAGCTCAAGTCGGGATGATCTCTCCATCCAAAATTATGAGTGTCTGCCCAAGGATCACATTGATGTGGATTTGTCCGGAGAATGTCCCCACAGCATTAACTTGATGAACAATTACATCCTCTGGCACTATCTGACAATCATTTGTCGTATGTCCTGATTTTGAGCAAATTCCACAAGCCTTCGCAACCGGCATGTTTCCTGTTGTTAATTGTTGCACCTCAGCAGTTAAGTTAGAAATCTGTTGTACCAATTCACTCGTGCTTACCTCACTTACCCTTTGTGATGTATGAGTCATCCTAGTACCATACTGCTGTGAGTTGGCTGCCATGGTTGTAATTAAGTTCTTTGCAGTGTCTGGAGTCTTGTCTACCAGTGCTCCTCCACTTGCTGCATCAATCATGCTTCCATCCATTGGTAGCAACCCCTCATAGAAGTACTGTATCAAATAATGATCATCAATTTCGTGAGGTGGACAGCTGGAACACAACTTCTTGAACCTTTCCCAATACTCATAGAGAATTTCTCCATTGAACTGTCTGATTCCACATAGCTCCTTCCTTATATCAGCAACTCTTGATGCAGGAAAATACCTCTCCAAGAATAGCCTTTGCATATCAGTCCATGATCGTATCGATCCTGAAGGAAGATAGTATAACCAGTCTTTCGCCAAATCTGCTAAGGAGAATGGAAAAAGCCTAAGCTTGATCTGCTCATCTGTCACTCCTTGTGATTCCATCGTGGAACATACCACATGGAACTCCTTTAGATGCGTATATGGATTTTCACCTGTAAGACCACGAAAAATAGGCAAAAAATGAATTAGTCCGTAGTTAAGTTCAAAAGCAACATCTAAGGTAGGATATTCAATACACAAGGATGGTTGATCAAAGTCTGGAGTAGCCAGTTCTTTTAAAGTCCGGTTGTTGTTTGGCACCGCCATCTTTTCCTTTTTAAGTGTTGGAACAAGTGTTTCTTTTGTATCTGCAGTTTTCTCTATCTCTTGATCAAAATTTAAGTTAATAGAGTGAGAGGATTGAGTCATAAAACAAAAATAAAAAGAAAAAGAAAATAATAAAAATAAATGAAAACAAAGAATAAACAAAAACAAATAACACTCCCCGACAACGGCGCCAAAATTTGGGAGCTGTCATTTACACTCCTAAATTAACCTCACTTCCACTTCACGAATTTAAACAATTAGCACGGTAGTAAGTAAGGATCGACCCCACAGAGAGTGATTTAGTTTATATTTATCCTATGATTTCTGATTAAAAGGGCATTTTGAATTGATTAAACTAAATTATCAAGAATAAAGTAATAAGAATTAACAATTAATAAAAAGTTTCAGTTCTTCAGTTCAGTATCACCTTTTCACAATTATGGAGTAATCAAGTGTAACATTATTTACCCTTCAATGAAACTAATAGCCCTAGGTAACAGCAAGCTCTGCTACCCGAAACTCCCCTTAGATTGTCACTAAATGAAACAAGCTCTTCACAAGATTCTAACCATTATATAACCTAGAACAAGCTCTCTAGATTTAATATAACAGCAGCATTAAAAACTAGGAAATTAGACTATTCCAAGCAACAAACATATAAGCTCGGATTGTTTAACTTGTTTCCTGATAACCTTAGCAATACACAAAAGCTTGTCCACAATTAATATCACTAATTCGCTACTTGTGATGAAGACAGATATCAATTACACGTAATACCAATCTTAATCTAGCAGATGATATCAATTCACTAATTTAATCCTGTAGAATCACGTTAGTAAATTAAATAACATACAAGAAGTTAAAGTAGATTATCAGAATAAATCTCATGCAAGAAGGAATAAATAAAATAAACTTGATCAACCTGTTAATTATGAATAAGGTTCAACATCCCTTCATAACTGAATTGAAAATATTAGCTCATGACTCCAAATAAACCTAGATCTAATATGAAAGAGGAAAAGAAGATTTAAATACAAGAGAATAGATCCCCCCCATTTTTATGTTCTATCAATCCCTTTTTATAACTTTTAGAGTGCAGCCCTCCTATTTGCCCTTCTTGCTTCCGAGTCCAAGTAGGAAAAAGAATTGACGGCTGACTTCTTCGCCTCCTCGCCCTAGCGGGAGTATCTAGTCTTCACGCCCCGCCCCAGCGGGGAAACATACTACTCAGCCCCTTATTGCTCTCCTATTTCGTGAGCCGCTTGCAATCCCATCTCTAGCCCACGTGATCACACATATACACTAAATATGATTTAGTTGCTAAAAAATTACTCTAAAATCCGTGAGCAGCTAGGAGAATTAACAATTTGGATTTCCTTATTCAAGCTACTCATTTTGTGGGCCCATACAATTCCATGCAAGCTACTCCTTTATTTTGTAAGTCAAGCACGTGGGCCTCTTCTTGCTATTTGGAATTCCTCTTTGTAAACTTGCTACACCACGTGGACCCACATGTGATGATTGTTGCAATTCCTTTACATGTGCAGCATTCTTTTCTTAAATTGGCTTGGTACGTGGACCCACTAGGAGAATTGATAGTAGTGTGCATACAAGCCAATCATGTATGATGATAAAGCACGTACTTTGTAAACAATCTTATTTATTTATTAATAAAATATTCATTTATTAAAGGCATTTAATTATCTACATGTTGCTGTTTTTATAATATGTAAATAACCCATAGTTTTAAGCAATGCTTTTAGAATCATGATGATGATCATGCTAATGAGATCTAAATTCTTAGAAAGTTTTAAAACTTAAATAGTTCCCAATCGTGGGATTACTAAAAAGGGGATTAGTAAATCCGGATAGATTGGTACATATGTTGCTTGCTCATTGGATGAGGATGATTGATCTCATGATCATTTGTGTGGAGACACTAAAGCAAGTATGTAGGTGCTTATTGGAGAATAAGTTCACTGAACGTGATTCGCTATGGAATACCTAATGGAGTTTTACTCGCATGTCAATAGGAATTCCTAATGTGATAGTAGTACAAGTGATCCTTGGACTTGAGATCATCATAGTATCTTGTATGTAACAAATTATACTTTGACTTATTCCTTAAGACCTTTTAAGGCATATATAGGGTATGCTTGGGTATAATGAGTTACATATGGAGATAATGAATGATCAATAAAGAATCTACCACCTCTAGTAAAAGAGGAGATATGTCCTATGTGATTCGTTAAATGACAACCCAGGAATCCTTGGCCAAGGTGAAATGAAATTAGAAAGGAGTTTTTTAATTTGCATTATTTGGAGTTGTGCATTTTCTAATCGAAATACATATAATTAAATAAAATAAGACTTGACAGTAAATTCATGTCTTATATTTAATTGGGACATTGTATGGTGGAAGGATTGAATTGTATGGTAACTATTAACTCACAGGTTCTTTTATGATTAATGTTGAAATCTATATTATCTGGAAAGTCGTTGATCGCTAGGGAGGCTTATCCCTATTGTAGAATAAATATTATTTATTTAAATAGATTATTAATTTAATTTATTTATTTAAATATGATTAAAATTATTTTAATTGATTTATTCACAACCGGTTTAATATGGAGAACCTAAAGGGTCACACCATAAAAGGAAGAATAATTATTTAAGAAGGTAATGGCATAATCGTAATAATGCATTAAGTATAATTAATTTAATCTATGGTGATAGAATAAATTAAATAGCTTAATGTTTATTATTTAATATTTTGGAAATATTAAATATAAATTAATAAGAGGAGTCTTATTAATATTATTACAATTATTATTATTTTAATTTCTAAAGGAGTTTAGTAATTAATTTAATATTTAGTACTCTCATTTATTCCTAATAAGATTAGGAGACAAATTAATTAAATGAATTTAATTAATTATTCCCATGTGGTGGGAAGCCTAAATTAATTAAAGGAGTTTAATTAATTAAAAGAAATCCCATGTCTAATAGGATTAGAAGGGTTGACCAATGTCTATATAAGAGAAGTCTTATAATAGATATTTGATTGATGAAATTCCAATTGTTGGAGAGTACTCCTTTTCTATAGAGGATAGAAAACTAAGGTTAAGCAAAACACCTTCCTTCTTGATAATTCATCTTCCTTGGTGGATCACCTCTAGAGGCCAAACACTTGGGTGGCTAACGTTGATCAAAGGAAGGAATCTAACCCGGAAATTCAAGGAGATCACGAAGAACAAGGAGTTGAACTAGTACCTGTGGAAGCTTCGTTCTACAAGGGTATGATTCCATAACTTCTTATTTATCGTTTTAAATTAATAATTTGCATAAAGGATGATCCGGGTAATGGTTTTGTAGAAATTTTTTAAACTCTGATATACCATGCTTCCGCTAATTTTTGCAATTTGATTGCGTCGTGATTTCGTACAAACCCAACAGTGGCATCAGAGCCAAATCTTTATGCAATTATTAATTTTTTTTTTGATTTCAAATACATATGGGTATGTATTTAAAATAATTTATTGGGCATAATTTTATTGTATAAAATTATATTTTTTAAGAAAAAAGAAAGACTTTTTTTGGGACGAATCACAATTTTTTTTTTTGGTGCTAATCTTGAATTCTGCAAAGAAAATGTGTTTTCTCTTTCTTACTCCAAAAAGAAGGTGACCCATCAGGAAAGGACTTTTTTAATAAACCTGCAGGACTCTTTTAATAAAAGAAGGTGACTTCTTTTTAAAAAATAAATATGATATATTTATATATTATATTCTAAATAATTTTATAATTAAAATAAAGAGTTTATTTTAATCTTGAAATTGGATTTCATGCAATTTAAAATTGCCCATTAAATGATACTCATATATATATGGAATGTTTTAATTCATGAGATGAATATTTATTTATTGATATATATGGTGATATGTATGAAAATAAATGGGGATTGATTATGGACTATTTGACCAATGTGATTGGATTTTATTTTAGTTGAATGCTTGAATGAATGGGTTTTATTAAATGGGGTCTGCGTACCTCGTCTTCTCTAATTTTTTTTTCTTGATGTAAAATTCTATCTCCCTCCTATGTACTTCCCCTTGACTGTTGATCAAGGTTTCTATTTAAATTAAATAGTTTAATGTAATAAGAATAGTTAGAATTATCTTGAAGAAATTGGAGACCAAGGAGCAAGGAGCGCGTGAAGACCCGTTTATATGGAGCCCGGATTTAAATGTAATAGTTATATTTAAAGTTAAATTCTTGCACTCCTAGGTTTGACCTTTTGGTTCACTTGGTGGCTCTAGTGAACCAAACTAGAATAAAAGTCCATAATCAATCCGGGTAGAATATAGTATTCTATATTGCATGCTAAATATTATATATATTATATTTTATGCAAACATGCTTCGCATGTTTAATAAAATGACGCGTATTTTATATATATATGTGCATGCGCGCTAAACAAGATGAGACAAATAATAACAAACCCCTCAAAGAAATAATATTAAGTCCGAAGCGTTCAAATGATATTTGGAATATCGAACGTCGCCTTCTAGCATGATAAATTAATAGAGTATTAAATATTTAATATGAGCTTGTTGTGCTATCCACAAGGCGAGTATTGCGTATTTAAGATGTTAATTAATCACATTTGATGCTTATCAAGAAAATTGAACGATCTAGTCTTGTTGTGCTATCCACAAGGACGAACATTTTTCTTTTTTGAATTTATGGAAGTGCTAGGCTGGACTTAACTTAAATCATTTTAGTTCGGATGTGCACACACTTGACCATTATGATTTAAGAGGCAAAATAAAAGGAGTTATATAGTGTTGTAATTGACAAGAGTTGTCTACCTATTTATTTGTATATCGCTTGTTGTGCTATCCACAAGGTTATATACATTTGAAATGGGATCCTTATTCTCACTAGCAAATCTTTAATTAGATGTTGCCGAACTATATAAGTGAGGGTAATATAGTTTGATGAAAATAGTGGGAGATACCAATTTAAAATAAAGACCTAAATTTATTTTGGTATGCAAAATTAATAAAATGAATGTTTGCTAAAATGTTATTTTTCACATGCAGAATTTTAAAAATGTCTAAATCACTAATCTCACTACGAAGCATACTTGATGCAAACAAGCTTACCGGGCCGAATTATGAGGACTGGCTAAGAAATCTGAGAATTGTTCTCACTGCTGAAAAGATTTCTTATGTCCTAAATTCAACTGTCCCTGAATTTGTTTCAGAAACAGCCTCTGAGGAAGAGATTGTCACTTTCAATAAGTGGCAAGATGATGCATCTGTGGCTCAATGCATCATGCTCGCATCCATGAATAACGAGCTTCAGCGTCAGCACGAAAAAATGGATGCTCCTGCTATGCTGCTTCACCTCAAGGAGTTGTATGGTGAACAGAGTAGGACTGCTAGATATGAGATATCTAAGGAGCTCTTCCGATCTCGGATGACCAAGGGCAAGGTGAACATAAAGGAACAAAAGAAATCTGATCCAGCTAGCAAAGGAATGTGCTTCCATTGCAACGAGCCGGGTCATTGGAAGAAAAACTGCAAGAAGTTTCTGGCAGACAAGAAGCTTGGAGAAGCTTCAACTTCCAATCAAGGTTTGTTCATGATTGAAATTAATTTTTCAGAAAGTCAAAATTCTACTTGGGTATTGGATACCGGCTGTGGTTCTCACATATGTAATAATGTGAAGGGACTGGTCAGAAGTAGAAAGCTGAACAATGATGAGGTGATCCTACGAGTAGGGAATGGAGCAAAGGTTGCTGCATTAGCTGTAGGAACTTATTATTTAGCAATGCCTTCGGGCAAGTCCATTTATCTTAATAATTGTTATTATGTTCCGAATACTATTAAAAACATTATTTCAATTTCTGTATTGGATATGGAAGGATTTAACGTTGTTATAAAGAACAATAGTTGTTCTATTTATAAAGACGATGTTTTATATGGTATTGGAAATTTGCGAAATGGACTTTATACACTTGACTTACAAGAAAATATATTTCAAATTGAACAAACTAAGAAAAGGAAAAGAGATGATATTAATTATACCTACATGTGGCACTGTAGACTCGGTCATATCAATGAAACAAGATTATCCAAGTTGCATAAAGATGGGCTCCTCGAGCTATCCGATTATGAATCATATCCAACTTGTGAATCTTGTCTCATGGGTAAAATGACTAAATCTCCTTTTAGTGGAAGAGGAGAAAGAGTTACAGAGTTGTTGACATTGATTCACACAGACGTTTGTGGGCCTATGACAACAAGTGCACGGGGTGGGTATTCTTATTTTATTACTTTCACTGATGATCACTCAAGATTTGGATATGTGTATTTAATGAAATACAAATCAGAATCATTTGAAAAGTTCAAAGAGTTCAGAAGTGAAGTAGAGAAACAAACGGGCAAGAGTATAAAGATACTTCGATCAGATCGAGGCGGAGAATACTTAAGCGGTGAGTTTCTCAATTGTCTCAAAGAAAATGGTATAATCTCACAATGGACTCCTCCAGGTACACCACAGTTAAATGGAGTATCTGAAAGGAGAAATCGAACACTGTTAGACATGGTTCGATCCATGATGAGTTTTACCGACCTTCCAATTTCCTTCTGGGGATATGCCCTAGAAACGGCTGCATACCTACTTAACAAGGTACCTACCAAATCCGCCCCAAAGACTCCATATGAGATGTGGAAGGGGAGGAAACCAAATCTTAAGCATGTTAAGACTTGGGGTTGTCCAGCTTATGTCAAAAAGTTTGAACATGATAAGCTACAGACTAAATCCGAAAAGTGTAGATTTGTGGGATACCCTAAAGAAACTGTAGGGTATTATTTCTATCATCTAACTGATCAAAAGGTGTTTGTTGCGAAACATGCTGCCTTCTTGGAAAAGGAGTTTATCCATGAAGGGGTCAGTGGGAGTAAGATATATCTTGAAGAAGTTCAAGAACCACAAATTACCACGGATCAAAGTCAGGTACCTGACCAAGTAGAAGAACCTACTATACCACACCCTGTTCGTAAATCTTGGAGAGTACCGAAGATACCTGAGAGGTATGGATTCGTTATAGAGGATGACGATGAGGTACACATCATGAATGATGATGATCCATTGAATTACGAACAGGCCATGAGTAATAAAGACTCAGGGAAATGGCTTGAAGCCATGAAATCCGAAATGGACTCCATGTATGAAAACAAAGTATGGACTTTGGTTTCACCACCTGAAGGCATTAAGCCTATTGGGTGTAAATGGGTCTTTAAAAGAAAGACTGGAGCGGACGGCAAGGTGGAGACCTATAAGGCCCGACTGGTTGCAAAAGGTTTCAAACAAAGACAAGGAGTTGATTATGATGAAACCTTTTCACCAGTAGCTATGCTCAAGTCCATTCGGATTTTGCTTGCAATTGCAGCTTATAACGACTATGAGATCTGGCAGATGGACGTGAAAACGGCCTTCCTCAATGGAAAACTTGAGGAGGATGTGTATATGACACAGCCAGAGGGATTTGTTTCAAAGGTTGGAATAAATCAAGTCTGTAAGCTGCAACGATCCATTTATGGATTGAAGCAAGCTTCTCGTAGATGGAACATTCGTTTTGATGAGACAATCAAAGAGTTTGATTTTATCAAAAATGACGATGAACCATGTATGTACAAGAAGGTTAGTGGGAGCGTAATTTCATTCCTTGTATTATATGTTGATGATATATTACTGATAGGGAATGACATTCCTATGCTACAATCAATTAAAATCTGGTTATCTAAACACTTCTCCATGAAGGACTTGGGAGAAGCATCCTATATTTTGGGGATAAAGATCTATAGAGATAGATCTAAAAGGATGCTTGGTTTATCCCAAGGAACGTACATTGATGCAATGCTAAAGAGATTTAGCATGGAAGATTCCAAAAGAGGTCTCATGCTGATGAGCCATGGAATAGATCTCTCCAAGAAACAGGCCCCAAAGACACCTGAGGAGAGAGACCGTATGAGTAAGATCCCTTATGCTTCTGCAATAGGATCTATCATGTACGGTATGATATGTACTAGATCGGATGTTGCTCATTCACTTAGTGTAATGAGCAGATACCAGTCGAATCCTGGAGAAGAGCACTGGAAGGCAGTGAAGAATATCCTAAAGTACTTGAGAAGGACTAAAGATATTTTTCTTATCTACGGTGGGTCTGAATTAAAACTCGAGGGCTTCACAGACTCAAGTTTTCAAACGGACCAAGATGACAGTAAATCTGTTTCGGGGTATGTTTTTACCTTGAACGGAGGCGTAGTGAGTTGGAAGAGTTCCAAGCAGCAAACAGTTGCTGATTCAGTGACAGAGGCAGAGTATATAACTGTAAGTGAAGCTGCAAGTTGATGTTTTAGATGAAAAGTTCATTACAGAACTAGGAATAGTTCCTAAGTCTCATCTTGAATCTAAACATGTGTTGCGGCACTTTGATTAAAAAAAAAATCATTGAAAGAGGAGAGTGTAGACTCTCAAGACAACATTGCAGATCCATTTACTAAAGCTTTAACACAACAGCAGTTTGATCGTCACTTAGAGAAGATGGGTATGAGATACCATGGCGATTGGCTTTAGTGCAAGTGGGAGATTGATAGTAGTGTGCATACAAGCCAATCATGTATGATGATAAAGCACGTACTTTGTAAACAATCTTATTTATTTATTAATAAAATATTCATTTATTAAAGGCATTTAATTATCTACATGTTGCTGTTTTTATAATATGTAAATAACCCATAGTTTTAAGCAATGCTTTTAGAATCATGATGATGATCATGCTAATGAGATCTAAATTCTTAGAAAGTTTTAAAACTTAAATAGTTCCCAATCGTGGGATTACTAAAAAGGGGATTAGTAAATCCGGATAGATTGGTACATATGTTGCTTGCTCATTGGATGAGGATGATTGATCTCATGATCATTTGTGTGGAGACACTAAAGCAAGTATGTAGGTGCTTATTGGAGAATAAGTTCACTGAACGTGATTCGCTATGGAATACCTAATGGAGTTTTACTCGCATGTCAATAGGAATTCCTAATGTGATAGTAGTACAAGTGATCCTTGGACTTGAGATCATCATAGTATCTTGTATGTAACAAATTATACTTTGACTTATTCCTTAAGACCTTTTAAGGCATATATAGGGTATGCTTGGGTATAATGAGTTACATATGGAGATAATGAATGATCAATAAAGAATCTACCACCTCTAGTAAAAGAGGAGATATGTCCTATGTGATTCGTTAAATGACAACCCAGGAATCCTTGGCCAAGGTGAAATGAAATTAGAAAGGAGTTTTTTAATTTGCATTATTTGGAGTTGTGCATTTTCTAATCGAAATACATATAATTAAATAAAATAAGACTTGACAGTAAATCCATGTCTTATATTTAATTGGGACATTGTATGGTGGAAGGATTGAATTGTATGGTAACTATTAACTCACAGGTTCTTTTATGATTAATGTTGAAATCTATATTATCTGGAAAGTCGTTGATCGCTAGGGAGGCTTATCCCTATTGTAGAATAAATATTATTTATTTAAATAGATTATTAATTTAATTTATTTATTTAAATATGATTAAAATTATTTTAATTGATTTATTCACAACCGGTTTAATATGGAGAACCTAAAGGGTCACACCATAAAAGGAAGAATAATTATTTAAGAAGGTAATGGCATAATCGTAATAATGCATTAAGTATAATTAATTTAATCTATGGTGATAGAATAAATTAAATAGCTTAATGTTTATTATTTAATATTTTGGAAATATTAAATATAAATTAATAAGAGGAGTCTTATTAATATTATTACAATTATTATTATTTTAATTTCTAAAGGAGTTTAGTAATTAATTTAATATTTAGTACTCTCATTTATTCCTAATAAGATTAGGAGACAAATTAATTAAATGAATTTAATTAATTATTCCCATGTGGTGGGAAGCCTAAATTAATTAAAGGAGTTTAATTAATTAAAAGAAATCCTATGTCTAATAGGATTAGAAGGGTTGACCAATGTCTATATAAGAGAAGTCTTATAATAGATATTTGATTGATGAAATTCCAATTGTTGGAGAGTACTCCTTTTCTATAGAGGATAGAAAACTAAGGTTAAGCAAAACACCTTCCTTCTTGATAATTCATCTTCCTTGGTGGATCACCTCTAGAGGCCAAACACTTGGGTGGCTAACGTTGATCAAAGGAAGGAATCTAACCCGGAAATTCAAGGAGATCACGAAGAACAAGGAGTTGAACTAGTACCTATGGAAGCTTCGTTCTACAAGGGTATGATTCCATAACTTCTTATTTATCGTTTTAAATTAATAATTTGCATAAAGGATGATCCGGGTAATGGTTTTGTAGAAATTTTTTAAACTCTGATATACCATGCTTCCGCTAATTTTTGCAATTTGATTGCGTCGTGATTTCGTACAAACCCAACAGAATTGTCTTGTAATTCCATGATATTTGTAATTGTCTTACTTGCGTGGCCTACTTTAGTTAATTCCTTTCTCCAATTCGTGAATGAGCTTGCTGGACCGTAAGCTGCTCAATCCAATTCGTGTGTGTGGCCCACCTTGCAAGCATCAATTTCGTGGGCTTCTTTGTATAATAAATTCGTGGGCTTCTCTTTAATTCCCAAACCGAAGTGGCTGTTATAAATCATGGCCTTATTTGTTCCTTTTGAGCCCATTTTGCCTCCTTGGATCAATTGCACCTAAAATAACAAATATAAGATAAATGAATATACTTAGGTACAAAAGAGATATAAAAGATTAAGTATTAAGGGAATAAAACATAACATATTTTATCCTTATCACCTGCCTCAAGGACAATTTCCCAATAACTTTCATCCACATCCTGATCAACAATACGGTGCAGTATGACATGTATTCCTTCGTGGATTGCTTTGCTGGTTACCATCAAATCATGGTTGCTTAAGAAGACCGGGAGAAAATAGCTTTCATTACTCCCTAGGGAACCTTCTGCTATAGACGACTATCCTTTGGCCTAATTAATGTCGGAGCCATATATCAGCGAGCCATGATGGCCCTATTTAATGACATGATACACAAGGAGATAGAGATTTATGTGGACGACATCATCATCAAATCCCGAAAGGAGGACGATCACATCGACCATCTCAAGAAGCTGTTCAACAGGTTACGTAAGTACAACCTCAAGCTGAATCCAGCCAAATGTGCTTTTGGCGTTAAATTAGGCAAGTTGCTGGGATTCCTGGTTAGCAATCGAGGCATCGAGCTAGACCCTGCCAAGATCTAAGCCATCATTAAGATGCCAGTACAGCGAATAGAGAAGGAGATATGCTGGTTTCTGGGAAGGATCAATTTCATAAGCAGGTTCATTTCCCAGCTCACAGCAACTTGTGAACCCATATTCAAGCTACTAAGGAAGAATTCCTCCACCAAATGGAATGAGGGTTGTCAAAAAGCCTTTCTTGCCATCAAGAAGCAGCTAATCGAAGCACCAGTCATAGTACCCCCAAGGGACGAAGTTCCCCTATTTATGTACTTTTTCGTCAATGGCAATGCAATGAGCTGTATGCTAGGATAGAAAGATGATAGTAGCAAGGAGAGAGCCATCTACTACATCAACAAAAGATTCAGCAGTGGTCAATAGAAGTACACCCTGATCGAGAAAACTTGATGTGCGTTAGCATGGGCCGCCATGAGGTTACAACATTATTTGCATGGGCACACGACCTACCTCATATCCCGCATGGATCCACTGAAATACGTATTTAACAAGCCAA
Organism: Panax stipuleanatus; assembly: GCA_020205555.1. Taxonomy (NCBI): domain Eukaryota; kingdom Viridiplantae; phylum Streptophyta; class Magnoliopsida; order Apiales; family Araliaceae; genus Panax; species Panax stipuleanatus. Next base: position 83,366,581 of record CM035119.1, read on the forward strand.
TGTTGAATTGTCGACTGTCCAAATGGCAGTTGATCCTCCAACAGTTTGACATTGTCTACATGACTCAGAAATCCATCAAAGGTCAAGGCATTGCAGATCAATTAGCCAAAGCACCATCAGGAAGGTACGAGCCCTGGAGACTTATTTCCCGGATGATGGAATCATGACAATTCAATAACTCCAACAAGAGAATACAGTCCAACCATGGAAAATGTATTTCGATGGAGCGGTAAACATTGAGGGTGCCGGAGCTGGGGCAGTCCTTATCTCTGGTACAAGAAAACAATATCCTCTGGCTACCAAACTATAATTTTGCAACACCAACAACACAGCCGAGTATGAAGGCTGCATAATGGGTAGAAGTTAGCCCAATCCATGGGTATCAAACATTTACTAGTCTTCAAAGACTCTAAATTGGTTATTAGACAAACCACTGGGGCATATCACACCAAAGAACTACATTTGCTGCCCTATCACCAGTAGGTCATCAAAATATCCAGGAAGATTGAAGACATAACCTTCATCCATATTCCTCGGGGTAGGAATGACTTTGCTGATGCATTGGCGACATTGGCTTCCTTGATCCACATATCTGATAGGAGTGGGATTCCCTGCATTAAATTCACAAGTCAGAAGGCCCCGACTGATAGTAGTGTGCATACAAGCCAATCATGTATGATGATAAAGCACATACTTTGTAAACAATCTTATTTATTTATTAATAAAATATTCATTTAAGGCATTTAATTATCTATATGGAGCTATTTTTATAATATGTAAATAACTCATAGTTTTAAGCAATGCTTTTAGAATCATGATGAGATCATGCTAATGAGATATAAATTCTCAGAAAGCTTAAAAACTAAAATAGTTCCCAATTGTGGGATTACTAAAATGGGGATTAGTAAATCCGGATAGATTCGTACAAATGTTGCTTGCTCATTAGATGAGGATGACTGATCTCATAGTCATTTGTGTGGAGACACTAAAGCAAGTATGTAGGTGCTTATTGGATAATAAGTTCACTGAACGTGACTCGCTATGGAATACCTAATGGAGTTTTACTTGCCTGTCAATAGAAATTCCTAATGTGATAGTAGTACAAGTGATCCTTGGACTTGAGATCATCATAGTATCTTATATGTAACAAATTATACTTTGACTTATTCTTTAAGGCCTTTTAAAGCATATATAGGGTATGCTTGGGTATAATGAGTTGCATATGGAAATAATGTATGATCAATAAAGAATCTACCACCTCTAGTAAAAGAGGAGATATGTCCTATGTGATTTGTTAAATGACAACCCAAGAACCCTTGGCCAAGGTAGAATAAAATTAGAAAGAGATTTCTAATTTGCATTATTTGGAGTTGTGCATTTTCTAATCGAAATACATATGATTAAATAAATTAAGACTTGACAGTAAATCCATGTCTTATATTTAATTGGGACATTGTATGGTGGAAGGATTGAATTGTGCGATAACTATTAACTCATAGGTTTTTTTATGATTAATGTTGAAATCTATATTATCTGGAAAGTTGTTGATCGCTAGGGAGGCTTATCCCTATTGTAGAATAAATATTATTTATTTAAATAAATTATTAGTTTAATTTATTTATTTAAATAAGATTAGAATTGTTCTAATTGATTTATTCACAACTGGTTTAATATGGAGAACCTAAATGGTCACACCATAAAAGGAAGAAGAATTATTTAAGAAGAAAATGGCATGATAGTAATAATACATTAAGTATAATTAATTTAATCTATGGTGATAGAATAAATTAAATAGCTTAATGTTTATTATTTAATATTTTAAATATTAAATATAAATTAATAAGAGGAGTTTTATTAATATTATTATTATTTTAATTCTAAAGGAGTTTAGAAATTAATATAATATCAGTACTCTCTCTCTCTCTCTCAATCATAATAAGATTAGGATATAAATTAATTAAAAGTGTTTAATTAATTAATTAAATAAAACCCTATTCTAATTGGATTAGGAGGGTTAACCTAATATCTATATAAGAAAGTCTTATATCAGAAATAAGGTATGTGAATTTTTCCAAGAGTTGGGAGTACACATATTTTATAGAGATAGAAATAAGGGTTAAGCCAATAACGCATCTTCCTGAGTTCTTCATCTTCCTTGGTGGATCACCGTTAGAGGCCAAATATTTGGGTGGCTGACATTGATCAAGGAAAGGAGCCACTATAGAGGAATCGAAGGAGTAGAACTTGTACCTGAGGAAGCTTGGATCTTCAAAGGTATAATTCCATCCTCTTTTCTGTTATTGATAACTAGCACAAAGCATGATCATTGTTATGGGTATGTATAAATTTTTTGAAAAACTATGTTTCGCGCTTTCTCCCTATTTATGTGATTTGATTGCATGATTGTGTTACGTACAAACCCAACAGTGGTATCAGAGCCTAACTTTGTGCTAATTATCAATTTTATGATTCCATATATGAATTAATGTGAGAATTGGATCGATTTTTCTGGACAAAATCGTTTTCTGCAAGTTTCTGCGATGAATGGCGCAGCTGCCCAGTTCATTACTGGCGCAGCTGCACCGGTCTGCAAAAACTAGCACTTCAGGCTATCTGCGCAGCTGCGCAGCTGCCGAGTTCATTCTTGGCGCAGCTGCGCCGGTTCCTGAACAGACCCTGAAATTTAATTTTCATTAATTAAGTAAGCTGTTTATTTAATTAATAATGTTTTAAAATAAAGAGGTTTATTTTATCTGAAATATGATTTCAGATTGCTAAAATTAAAAGAGTTTAATTTGGATGTTTTTTTGATTAAAATAAAAGAGTTTATTTTGTTTCAAAAATAAAATTTAGCAAAATTTTTGTCCATTAAATGACATCAATCCATATATGGAATAGCTTTATTATTCATGAGATGAATAGATATTTATTGATACGTATGATGATATGTATGTTAATAAAAGGGATTGATTATGGACTATGACCAATGTGATTGGATTTTATTTTGGATGAATGCTTGAATGTATGGGTTTTATAAAATGGGGTCTGCGTACCTCGTCTTCTCTAGTTTTATTCTCGGTGTAAATTCTATCTCCCTCCTATGTACTTCCCCTTGACTGCTAATCAAGGTTTCTATTTAATTATAAATAGTTCATGTAATAGAGATAGTTAGAATTGTCTTGAAGAACTGGAGATCAAGGAGCAAGGAGCGCTTGAAGACCCATTTGTATGGAGCCCGAGTTTAAATGTAATAGTTATATTTAAATTTAAATTCTTGCACTCCTAGGTTTGACCTTTTGGTTCACTTGGTGGCTCTAGTCAACCAAACTAGAATAAAAGTCCATAATCAATCCGGGTAGAATATAGTATTCTATATTGCATGCTAAATATTATATATATTATATTTTATGCAAACATGCTTCGCATGTTTAATAAAATAACGCGTATTTTATATATATATATATATATATATATATATATATATATGCATGCGCGCTTAACAAGATGAGACAAATAATAACAAACCCTCAAAGAAATAATATTAAGTCCGAAGCGTTCAAATAATATTTGAAATATCGAACGTCGCCTTCTAGCATGGTTAATTAATAGAGTATTAAATATTTAATATGAGTTTGTTGTGCTATACACACGGCGAGTATTGAATATTTAAGATGATAATTAATCATATTTGATGCTTATCAAGAAAATTAAACGATTTAGTCTTGTTGTGCTATCCACAAGGACGAAAATTTTTCTTTTTTAAATTTATGGAAGTACTAGGCTGGACTTAACTTAAATCATTTTAGTTTGGATGTGCACACACATGACCATTATGATTTAAGAGGCAAAATAAAAGGAGTTACATGGTGATGTAATTGACAAGAGTTGTCTACCTATTTATTTGTATATCGCTTGTTGTGCTATCCACAAGGTTATATACATTTGAAATGGGATCCTTAATCTCACTAGCAAATCTTTAATTAGATGTTGCCAAAATATATAAGTGAGGGTAATATAGTTTGATGAAAATAGTGGGAGATACCAATTTAAAATAAAGACCTAAATTTATTTTGGTATGCAAAGTTAATAAAATGAATGTTTGCTAAAATGTTATTTTTTCACATGCAAAATTTTAAAAATATCAAAATCACTAATCTCAATACGAAGCATAATTGATGCAAATAAGCTTACCGGCCCGAATTATGAGGACTGGCTAAGAAATCTGAGAATTGTTCTTACTGCTGAAAAGATTTCTTATATCCTAAATTCAACTATCCCTGAATCAGTTTCGAAAACAGCCTCTGAGGAAGAGATTGCCACATTTAATAAATGGCAAGATGATGCATCTGTGGCTCAATGCATCATACTCGCATAACAAGCTTCAGCGTCAGCACGTAAATATGGATGCTCCTACTATACTGCTTCACCTCAAGGAGTTGTATGGTGAACAAAGTAGGACTGCTAGATATGAGATATCTAAGGAGCTTTTTCGATCTCGGATGACCGAGGGCACTGCCGTCGAGACTCATGTTCTGAAGGTAATCAATTTGATTGAACGCCTTAGACAGCTTGGGTTCGTCATGGATGGGGAGTTGAGTCAAGACTTGGTCTTGCAGTCACTCCCTGAGACCTTCTAGCAGTTTGTGGTTAATTTTCACATGAATAAGCTAGATGTCAGCTTGCTTGAGCTGCTTAATATGCTGAAAACTGCAGAAGGTCACTTCCCATCCAAGAAGAACCATGTCTTGATGGTGGATTCTTCCAATAAAAGGAAGAGGCTGAAGGTGTCTTCTGAAAAGAAGAAATCCAAGAAGGCTAAGGGAAATGGGAAAGAAAAGGAACAAAAGAAACTTGAACCAGCTAAAGGAATGTGCTTTCATTGCAATGAGCCGGGACATTGGAAGAGGAACTGCAAGAAGTTTCTAGTAGAGAAGAAGCTTGGAGAAGCTTCGACTTCCAATCAAGGTTTGTTTATGATTGAAATTAATTTTTCTGAAAGTCATAATTCTACTTGGGTATTGGATACCGGCTGTGGGTCTCACATATGTAACACTGTGCAGGGACTGGTCAGAAATAGAAAGCTGAACATTAAAGAGGTGATCCTACGAGTAGGGAATGGAGCAAAGGTTGCTGCATTAGCTGTAGGAACTTATTGTTTAGCAATGCCTTTGGGCAAGTCCATTTATCTTAATAACTGTTATTATGTTCTGAATATTATTAAAAATATTATTTCAATTTCTATATTGGATATGGAAGGTTTTGACGTTATTATAAAGAACAATGGTTGTTCGATTTATAAAGACGATGTTTTATATAGTATTGAAAATTTGCGAAATGGACTTTATATACTTGACTTACAAGAAAATATATTTCAAATTGAACAAACTAAGAAAAGGAAAAGAGATGATATTAATTATACCTACATGTGGCACTGTAGACTCGGTCATATCAATGAAACAAGATTATCCAAGTTGCATAAAGATGGGCTCATCGAGCTATCCGATTATGAATCATATCCAACTTGTGAATCTTGTCTCATGGGTAGAATGACTAAATCTCCTTTTAGTAGAAAAGGAGAAAGAGTTACAGAGTTGTTGGCATTGATTCACACAGACGTTTGTGGACCTATGACAACAAGTGCACGGGGTGGGTATTCTTATTTTATTACTTTCACTGATGATCACTCAAGATTTGGATATGTGTATTTGATGAAATACAAATCAGAATCATTTGAAGAGTTCAAAGAGTTCAGAAGTGATGTAGAGAAACAAACGGGCAAGAGTATTAAGATACTTCGATCAGATCGAGGTGGAGAATACTTAAGCGGTGAGTTTCTTAATTGTCTCAAAGAAAATGGTATAATCTCACAATGGACTCCTCCAGGTACACCACAGTTAAATGGAGTATCTGAAAGGAGAAATAGAACACTATTGGACATGGTTCGATCCATAATGAGTTTTACCGACCTTCCAATTTCCTTCTGGGGATATGCCCTAGAAACGACTGCATACCTACTTAACAAGATACTTACCAAATCCGCCCCAAAGACTCCATATGAGATGTGGAAAGGGAGAAAACCAAATCTTAAGCATGTTAAGACTTGGGGTTGTCCAGCTTATGTCAAAAAGTTTGAAAATGATAAGCTACAAACTAAATTCGTTAAGTGTAGATTTGTGGGATACTCTAAAGAAACCGTAGGGTATTATTTCTATCATCCAACTGATCAAAAGGTGTTTGTTGCGAAACATGATACCTTCTTGGAGAAAGAGTTTATCCATGAAGGGGTCAGTGGGTGTCAGATATATCTTGAAGAAGTTTAAGAACCACAAGTTACCACGGATCAAAGTCAGGTACCTGACCAAATAGAAGAACCTACTGTACCACACCCTATTCGTAAATCTGGAAGAGTACCAAAGATGCCTGAGAGGTGTGGATTCATTATAGAGGATGACGATGAGGTACACATCATGAATGATGATGATCCATTGAATTACGAACAGGCTATGAGTAATAAAGACTCTGGAAAATGGCTTGAAGTCATGAAATCCGAAATGGACTCCATATATGAATACAAAGTATGGACTTTGGTTTCACCACCTGAAGGTATTAAACCTATTGGGTGTAAATGGGTTTTTAAGAGAAAGACTGGAGCAGACGGAAAGGTAGAGACCTATAAGGCCCGACTGGTTGCAAAAGGTTTCAAAGAAAGATAAGGAGTTGACTATGATGAAAACTTCTCACCAGTAGCCATGCTCAAGTCCATTCGGATTTTGCTTGCGATTGCAGCTTACAACGACTATGAGATCTGGCAGATGGATGTGAAAATGGCCTTCCTCAATGGAAAACTTGAGGAGGATATGTATATGACACAGCTAGAGGGATTTATTTCAAAAGTTGGAACAAATCAAGTCTGTAAGCTGCAACGATCCATTTATGGGTTGAAGCAAGCTTCTCGTAGATGGAACATTCGTTTTGATGAGACAATCAAAGAGTTTGATTTTATCAAAAACGAGGATGAACCATGTGTATACAAGAAGGTTAGTGGGAGCGCAGTATCATTCCTTGTATTATATGTTGATGATATATTACTGATAGGGAATGACATTCCTATGTTACAATCAATTAAAATCTGGTTATCTTAAAACTTCTCCATGAAGGACTTGGGTGAAGCATCCTATATATTGGGGATAAAGATCTATAGAGATAGTTCTAAAAGGATGCTCGACTTATCCCAAGGAACGTACATTGATACGATGCTAAAGAGGTTTAGCATGGAAAATTCCAAAAGAGGACTCATGCCGATGAGCCATGGAATACACCTCTCCAAGAAACAGGCCCCAAAGGCACCTGAGGAGAGAGACCGTATGAGTAAGATCCCTTATGCTTCTGCAGTAGGATCTATCATATACGGTATGATATATACTAGACCGGATGTTGCTCACGCACTTAGTGTAACGAGTAGATACCAGTTGAATCCAGGAGAAGAGCACTGGAAGGCAGTGAAAAATATCCTAAAGTACTTGAGAAGGACTAAAGATATTTTTCTTGTCTATGGTGGGTCTGAATTACAACTCGAGGGATTCACGGACTCAAGTTTTCAAACAGACCAAGATGACAGTAAATCTATTTTAGGGTATGTGTTTACCTTGAACGGAGGCGCAGTGAGTTGGAAGAGTTCCAAGAAGCAAACAGTTGCTGATTCAGTGACAGAGGTAGAGTATATAGCTGCAAGTGAAGCTGCAAAGGAAGCTGTTTGGATGAAGAAGTTCATAACTGAACTTGGTGTGGTTCTTAGCATTGGAGAAGCAATTCTCGTATACTGTGACAACACCGGAGCGGTTGCACAGGCTAAGAAACCCAGGTCTCATCAGAAATCCAAACACGTGTTGCGGTAATTTCACTTGATCAGGGAGATCATTGAAAGAGGAGACGTCACCTTGGAGCGTGTGGACTCTCAAGACAACATTGCAGATCCATTTACTAAAGCTCTAACACAACAGCAGTTTGATCGTCACTTAGAGAAGATGGGTATGAGATACCATGGCGATTGGCTTTAGTGCAAGTGGGAGATTGATAGTAGTGTGCATACAAGCCAATCATATATGATGATAAAGCACATACTTTGTAAATAATCTTATTTATTTATTAATAAAATATTCATTTAAGTCATTTAATTATCTACATGGTGCTGTTTTTATAATATGTAAATAACTCATAGTTTTAAGCAATGCTTTTAGAATCATGATGAGATCATGCTAATGAGATCTAAATTCTTAGAAAGCTTAAAAACTAAAATAGTTCCCAATTGTGGGATTACTAAAATGGGAATTAGTAAATCCGGATAGATTGGTACATATGTTGTTTGCTCATTAGATGAGAATGACTGATCTCATAGTCATTTGTGTGGAGACACTAAAGTAAGTATGTAACGTGACTCGCTATGGAATACTTAATGGAGTTTTACTCACCTGTCAATAGGAATTCCTAATGTGATAGTAGTACAAGTGATCCTTGGACTTGAGATCATCATAGTATCTTGTATGTAACAAATTATACTTTGACTTATTCTTTAAGGCCTTTTAAGGCATATATAGGGTATGCTTGGGTATAATGAGTTGCATATGGAGATAATGTATGATTAATAAAGAATCTACCACCTCTAGTAAAAGAGGAGATATGTCCTATGTGATTCGTTAAATGACAACCCAGGAATCCTTGGCCAAGGTAGAATGAAATTAGAAAGAGGTTTTTAATTTGCATTATTTGGAGTTGTGCATTTTCTAATCGAAATACATATGATTAAATAAATTAAGACTTGACAGTAAATTCATATCTTTTATTTAATTGGGACATTGTATGGTGGAAGGATTGAATTGAACGGTAACTATTAACTCACATGTTCTTTTATGATTAATGTTGAAATCTATATTATCTGAAAAGTCGTTGATCGCTAGGTAGGCTTATCCCTATTGTAGAATAAATGTTATTTATTTAAATAAATTATTAATTTAATTTATTTATTTAAATAATATTAGAATTATTCTAATTGATTTATTCACAACCGGTTTAATATGGAGAACCTAAAGGGTCACACCATAAAAGGAAAAAGAATTATTTAAAAAGAAAATGGCATGATAGTAATAATGCATTAAGTATAATTATTTTAATCTATGGTGATAGAATAAATTAAATAGCTTAATGTTTATTATTTAATATTTTAAATATTAAATATAAATTAATAAGAGGAGTCTTATTAATATTATTATTATTATTATTATTATTTTAATTCTAAAGGAGTTTAGGAATTAATATAATATCAGTACTCTCTCTTTCTCAATCCTAATAAGATTAGGATATAAATTAATTAAAAGTGTTTAATTAATTAATTAATTAAAACCCTATTCTAATTGGATTAGGAGGGTTAACCTAATATCTATATAAGAGAGTCTTATATCAGAAATAAGGTACGTGAATTTTTCTAATAGTTGGGAGTACACATATTCTATAGAGATAGAAACAAGGGTTAAGCCAATAACCCATCTTCCTGAGTTCTTCATCTTCCACCGTTAGAGGCCAAACATTTGGGTGGCTGACATTGATCAAGGGAAGGAGCCACTACAGAGTAATCAAAAGGAATCAAAGGAGTAGAACTTGTACCTGAGGAAGCTTGGATCTTTAAAGGTATAATTCCATCCTCTTTTCTGTTATTGATAACTAGCACAAAGCATGATCAAGGTTATGGGTTTGTATAAATTTTTTGAAAAACTATGTTTCGCTCTTCTGCCCTATTTATGTGATTTGATTGCATGATTGCGTTACGTACAAACCCAACACTGACATACGGGAATTACATTAGAGATATATTAGATGAAATACCTCCTGTCAAATAGCCTTGGTATCAAGACATCAAGGAATATCTCCGAGATGGATCAACATCCGCTGGGGCAAGCCAATCCGAAAGCAAGCGGATTCACAAGATGGCTATAAAGTTCTATCTGAGCGAAGATGTACTCTATAAGTGGGATGTCAGAATTGGACTCTTAAGATTCCTTGATAAAGAGTAAGCCCAGAGATTGGTGGATGAAGTCTACGGTGGAATCTGTGGTCCACACATGAGCGGTCATCTGCTGGCCAAGAAGATATTAAAAATAGGACATTATTGGATCTCTCTCAAAGCTGACTATGACGATCACGTCAGGAGATCCTTTCAATGCCAAGTACATGGAAATGCCAGACATGCTCCTCCAAATGAGCTACATAACATGAGTTCACCATAGCCTTTCTCCTTGAGGGGAATGGATGTGATCGGTTCAGTAGAACCAAAAGCCAGTAATGGTCATCGATTCATCTTCAACATTATCGATTACTTTATCAAGTGGGTTGAAGCTGCCTCTTTCCCCAAAGTTATGAAAGAGGTCATCATTGGTTTCATCAGAAATAATGTCGTCTGTCAATATAGACAACCTGAGGTGATCGTATCAGACAATGCCAAGAACCTGAACAATTAAATGATGAAAGAGCTATGTAGCAAGTTCCACATCAAACATCTCAATTTCGTCATCTATCAGCCCAAGATGAATGGTGTTGTCGAAGCGGCCAACAAGAACATCAAACAGATCATGCAGAAAATATTCGCTAATCACAAAGAATGGCCCGACCTGCTGCCTTTAACCCTGTTAGCATACAGGATATCACATCAATGCGTACCTCTACTAGGGCTACCCCTATTCATTGGTCTATGGCATGGAAGCTATCCTTCCCATAGAAGTAGAGAGGAGTCCTTGCGAGTGTTAATCGACGCTCAGATGGACGAAGATCAGTGGTTGCAAGACCGATACCACCAACTGTCCCTGATAGATGAAAAGAGGACTACAACCAATTTTCACGGGCAATTGTATCAGCGAAGGATTGCTCGATCCTACAACAAGAAAGTCCGAATACGACAATTCAAAGAAAACGACTTGGTGCTAAAAAAAGTTTTGGCTAGTCAAGACGAAGCCAAAGGAAAGTTCGCCCCTAATTGGGAAGGCCCTTTCATTGTCAAGGAGGTGTTGACGGGAGGAGCTATCAGATTGCAAGAGATGGACGAAACCGAATTTCCCCAACTCATCAATACAGACACTGTGAAAAGGTACTATATCTAAATGCATGCATACCCGCATCCTGGTCCTACAAATCAAATCAGGTTTGGTTTTCACTAGAAGCTAGAACTACGAATGACCTAATCTCCCTCCACCCGGGAGTACGTAGGTAGCCATTTCTGGTGCGGTCAGACCAAACAAAAAATTCAAAAACTCATCAAACCAAACTCAAAACACAAGATAAGTACTTTTCAAACCTTTCTCATACCAAAACTGAACTACGAATGACCTGATCTCCCTCAACTTGGGAGTACGTAGGCAGCCATTTATGGTGCGATTTGACCTTCAAGAAAAAAAACAAAAGCCAATAAAACCAGTTCCAAGACACCGAAAATATATGAAACCTATATTCTATCAAGCCTCCTTAGTCAGCAGGCCTATCTGAGATACTCTCTAACATCTCACTATCAGTCCATCAAGGAGAAGCTCAAGATACATCAACAATAGCAAGTAATGAAAGAAGTGGTAATCACTCAGCTATGACAATACATATCCAAACATGGAAGTGAATCAAAATATATTTCTCTTATATATAATACTGTTTGATATGTATATAGTGTCCTATACATGACAAAAATGGCTGATCTGGTATGTGCAGGAAAAACAAAGCTAATCTATGGACCCATGGATAAGCGGGCCAACAGTGCCAACATGGCATCTCTCTCTGAAGATGGAAGAGCAGCTGCAAGTGCAATACCCTCAGCCTTCATACGGGTCAAAAAAATCCACAGTCATCTGCAATGTGGCACTGTGATCATCAATGTATGCACTCATCTCGGTAACCAGGCCATGAGTATAAGATTGGAGAACAGTACTATCGGCAATGTGGACATACAGTAGTAATCAAATCAACACACACTTGTATGTTGAATGACTTCTCTTAAAAAATATTATGCTAATATTCTTATGCCTTCTTTTTTAAAAATTAATACTTCTTTTTGTCCAGCAATAAGGAAAAAGGGCTCTATATGGAATATGATCGATCGATGGTACTGCAGGTGCGTGGCTTGTTTTTGGGATTCTTCTGCATATAATTTTTGTGGTCTTCGGCATACCAAATTGTGGAGTCTTGTAATCCTAATCACTTGTGAATCGGTTTCGATATACATGTTGTTCATGAATACCAACTAGAACTGCATCATCAGTTTAATGTCAAGCTGATATTGTTTTTCAGCGAATTGATAATCTACTCTTGGGTTCTGTAGATGTCTGGGAGGGCAGGTCGTCCACCATTTGATGATACAGGAATGGTTATAATCATGACAAGAAGAGAAACAGTATTAACTCTATCTTTCTCTCTAAACAGACACAACTACAACCCCATCCTGATGAAAAAGTAAACATGGAGCTGATATAGTGTCCATGTTTCGACTGATGAAAAAGTAAACATGGAGCAAAATTCTAATGGTGAGATCTTTTAAAACGGGAAGAGTTAGTTTTGGTGTTTTGATTCTAGCACAGTTTCACTAATAACGTCTTCTTTATGCAGTGCCATATTCGAGTTCTTGAATCTATGCAAGCCAATATATCTGCTTTGCTAATGGGTCTGGAATATCTCATTGGCATTTCATGTGGATGATACTGAAGCTTTTAAGGTACGACTTTGTCTCCATCTACAAGAAGAGCACTGCTTTGACTTAAAAAATGCGGTACTGTAGTTACTTATTTATGCTTATTCTCATTGTTTAAAAAAAAATAGTGAAATTGATTTAAATTGGAGTTCATTTGGGGTTGTGGCTGATCAATAAGCTCTCTGGCTTATATATACTATTCTAACTACGTTGCATTTTGCAACATATTTTTGAGAGCTATGCCAAATTTAGGACATCTCTACTTTATGTTTAATTTTAAAAAATAAAATCAAGAATTATCTGTCCTGTGCTATAATAAGCAAGTGTAGCATATTCCAGCATCATGCATATGCTTGAGCCTTGAAACATATGATCTCACTTTCTCCTCTACTAATTCAATGAATATGATCTCTCACTTTCTCCTCTCACTTAGTTGGTTGTTAAGAGAACTGTGTTCATAAAGTTGTAGATATTCAAAATTTTTATGTAGGGATTGACTTTTGTGCAAGGTAAGACTGTTGAAAAGACAAATAAGGAGAATGAAATGCTGAGAGAGAAACTGATTATAGTGGAGCTAGTACAAGAAGAGGCAAACATTTTAATTTTATATATAGTTTGGTATATTTTGTGAATGTAATCAAATTCGCAATTCAATGTACGTAATTGTAATTATATTGACAAGTGAATTTGAAACTGTAAACATATGGTATTATTGGAATGTATGGTATTTTAAAACATAGAATGCTTACATTTTGGCTTTAAATGTTGTGGATTGTGTTAAATAGACAATGTTTTTTTGGAAAAAAAATATTGTGGATTGTGTCAAATAGACAACGCTTTTTAAAAAAAATGTTGTTTAATGTGTACAATAGATAACGCTTTTAGAAAAAATGTTGTCTAATGTGTCCAATAGACAACGTTTCTTTGAAAAAGCGTTGTCTAATGGATCATAAGACTTTTTTAAACGTTGTCTATTTGTGTTTAAAAACGTTGTTTATTTGACAAATAGACAATGTTTTTTTGAAAAAGCGTTGTTTAATATGTCAAAAGATAATTTTTTTTAAACGTTGTCTATTTGTGTCTAAAAAGCGTTGTCTATTTGACAAATAGACAACGTTTTTTTGAAAAAAACGTTGTCTAATGTGTCAAAAGATAACGTTTTTTAAACGTTGTCTATTTGTGTCTAATAGATGACACTGCTAACTACGACACTTTTGAGAGACTTATTACAATGCTTTTTAAAAGTTGTCTATTTATTTTTTTTTACTAGTGGTGGGGATGAGATCTAAACTCCCTATTTTTCAGGCAATGAAACCAAGCTGGGTATGAGTAGGGGGGTTCCGAAACCAAAGCTTACAGCTATGGATGCGATGATTGACAAGTTGACTGGAGCCATATTTGTTTTTTAGATAGTGGTGGTTATTATTTTAGGCATAGCTGGGAATGTCTGAAAATGTACGGAAGCAAGAAAGGTTCGTCTCAGTATGCTACTTTATCTTCCCTGTCTAGCTAAATTAGTCAGTAAATTTACATAATATGCATAGTATATTTTAGCCTCAATAAACTATTTAGCTTCTAAATGTAAGAATCACATTTCACCTTATACTCTAGGCAATATTGAATTGTATCTATCCAACATTAAATTCATTTCATATTTACTCGCTCGTTTTCAGTGACTGAGTGGTCACCTCTGGAATAATCTTCTATGATTGTGATATTTTAGTGGGATAAGGAAAATGGATTAAGGTACAAACAAGAATAAATTGACGAAGTACGTGGTGAGTGGGCAACTTTTTTGAGCAGGTACATATAGAGCCTCGAGTTAACGGTAGATGTACAAGGACGTTACACTTATATTTTGGGAGAAGGTTGTTTTACACATAATTAGGTAGTGCACCACATCTTAATTTTATGGATAGTTTGGTATATTTTGTGGATGTAGTCAAATTCGTAATTCAATGTACGTACTAGTAATTATATTGAAAAGTAAATTTGAAACTGTAAACGTATGGTATTATTGGGATGTATGGTATTTTAAAACGTAGAATGCTTACATTTTGGCTTTAAATGTTGTGGATTGTGTTTTTTAAATAGACAACGTTTTTTAGAAAAAAAACGTTGTCTAATGTGTCAAATAGGCAACGCTTTTTAGGAAAAAAATGTTGTCTAATGTGTCAATTAGACAACGCTTTTTAAAAAAGTGTTGTCTAATGTGTTCAATAGACAACGTTTCTTTGAAAAAGCGTTATCTGATGTGTCATAAGACAACGTTTTTTAAACGTTGTCTATTTGACAAATAGACAACGCTTTTTTGAAAAAACGTTGTCTAATGTGTCAAAAGACAATATTTTTTAAATGTTGTCTATTTGTGTCTAAAAATGTTGTCTATTTGACAAATAGACAACGCTTTTTTGAAAAACCGTTGCCTAATGTGTCAAAAGACAACGTTTTTTAAAAGTTATCTATTTGTGTCTAAAAACGTTGTCTAATGTGTTAAGAGATAATATTTTTTAAATGTTGTCTATTTTTGTCTAATAGATGACACTGCTAACCACGACACTTTTGGGGGACCTATTACAACGCTTTTTAAACGTTGTCTATTTATTTTTTCTACTAGTGATCTAAAAAATCTACACTCGGGTGGTTAACTTGTTCCATCTCCTCCGTGGACACAAAGTCGCAGTCATAAGGCATATCTGGGCGGTACAAGGGAGGATCAGCACCTGCAAAACTGCTGGAAAATGGACTTGATGAGGGGCCCGCTCCTGAGCTGGAATGGTCAAAAGAAGATGCCTCTGACGGGTCTCTGCCAAGATGCCTGATGAATAAATGAGCTCTCTCCAACTCCTGGGTCAGTTCTGTAATCTTGTCCAAATGAGTAGTCTCCCTGAGGCAAGCTATCCAGTCTGTCATCATCACAGACCCCGTCATCATGTCTGCCATAAACTGGGTAGCACGAGTCTGAGCTCCAATCGTGCGAGGACTCCACTAGCTGTTGAATCCCTTCTGGCTGTAAGGGCCCTTTGATAGGGTAAATCCGTCTATGCCCTCCATAAGGATATCTGTCAGTGGCTGAACAAATAACCAATAATGCCAAGCAGGAGGAACAATGGGAATGCGGATCTGACACGTGATACTTCGGATGGCACTCTCCTAGATAGAGCTCCCAGCATCCCTCTGTCAACAACGGGACTCTGCGGGTCGACAATGCAAACTCTCGACCAGTGGGGAAGCCTCCCTCAAATCCAACAGTCAAAAACTCGGAGGTATATGGGATCCATGAGATCGCTCCGGCTGTCAAAAACTCCAACTGTAGGCGGGAATGAGTAAAACCCTTAGCAACAGGGACCTCCGTCAGAGTGGAATGATAACAATGCCTTCCCCGGGGATAGGTCTCTAGAACTAAAGCAGTGGTGAGCCGTAGGCAAAGAAGCCTCTCATACTCCCAGAACTGGCCATATAAATATCAAAAATCCTCAGTGACCAAGACTGACAAATGTAAACGCAGAAATCAAAAAGGTACAAGAAAGATGTACTCACCAGCAGAAATGGGTAGAACCCTAACCAAGCCTCCGTCAAACCCTCCGAAAGCATGCGCATGCCCGAAAGAAAATAGGCAAAGGTGTAGGAACCCCAATCAAAGTCACTGAGGCGCTCTATATGTCGGGTAGCACTGACTAGGGCGAATAACACAGTCGATGAGTTGTCCGCCACAAAACAACCCCTGATGATCACCATAAACAATCGCCTCAAGATGCGATCCCTAACCCTCTGATCATCAGGTAGAGGCTCAAGTAAAGCCCCACTCTGGGCATCTATGCTCAAGGGACCCGATCGAACTGTCCGACCCTTGATCGCTGTCGCAGGGACTACCAGCAGGGACCGAACGGTAGTAGGTGTGATGTCAGCCACGACAGGCACTTGCTCACCCATGAACTCAATACCAGTGATGAACCTCCAGTCCATAGGGGTCATCATCACCTCACAGTCCAACAAATGAAGGGACTGAGTCTGGTGGAACCAGCGCTCAGACAAAGCCCTCATATAACCCCAGGGGCAACGACAGGGAATTATAGAGAAGAAAGCCTGAAACCCCCAGTCATCAACGATATCCTTGTAGTCCTGGTGCAAAGTATGGTACAGGGAGTGCACGTTGAACCAGTTCCATCGAGGTTGGGTATAGCCGGGAACCTGCATCAAAAAACCAATCCATGTCAAAAACTTGTGCCCCGAGAATGGCAAAAGAAAGAAAGAGAATCCAGAGAGAAGAAAACTTCAAGTTACCTCGTAGGCGTGGAGAAACCTTGATGGATGACGACTTAAGTCTCCCAGCAACTCCTGGGTCGGTACAACAATGCCCGGAAGCTCCGTACGTGGGGCCTGACCTGGTGCAGGAGCAACAAAAGGAGCCTTCTCATCATCAATATCAATCGGCTGCTCTGTCATGGGCTGGACGAATCACCAACCCTGCTAATTTGAGAAGCGGTCGAGCTATACGGGGCTGAGGAACCTCAGAAGCTCGCCTACGTCTAACGCCTAAAACTATCCTGCTAGCTCTACTAGGTTTGTCTCGGTCCATCACCTGGACAAAGTCTCCAAATCACCTCATAAATGGTGTTGTAAGCCTAAAACATGTGGCTTATTAATTTAAATCAGTATTTTACGCATTTCTAAGTCCTAAAACATGCATGGGTCAGTCAAAAGTACCCAATAAAGTCAAAACTGCATGTTTGTCAAAAGCTAAATCATAAAAACGTGCATTACAGTAAAATATGCATACATATAAAGTCAAAAAAAATTTAGCAGGTCAAATAGGCATAAATTTTTCATACATTGCGTCTAAAAGCACCCTGCGTGGTTTACATGCTTTTAACGGTCAAAACTTACAAAAAAAGGACGTAAAACGTTATCTGCGATGCGCTGAATGCGTGGGAACTGACGAAATCTAAAAAAGGTTGCCCGAAGTCCGTAGATCTGAAAAAGAAAATTGGATTCCGTTTAAAACTCGAAATAAAACTGATTCAAATGAACTCTCGCCGCCTAATATAAAGCTACAGGTAGAAGCGGGCCCACCTGTGGTTGCCGCACCTCTACTTGCGGCTCCCCAGGGTAGGCCCCACTCCCTCCAACTCGGTTTGGTTCGAGTTAAAACAGAGTTTATATGAGCTGCTAAGTCAAATCTGAAGAAAAATCACTATGCAATTAAGCGGTTTGTCCTGAAATTCTGCGTTTAAGCAGCGTAATCCTGACAGAAAGGGGAACTCTCTGAAAACCCTTGGTATTCATTCCGAAGCAATGTTCGGCGACCAATGATGAAGAATGCTGAAAAACTGCCAAAAAACTGCGCAAAACTGCCAAAAACTGTCACTTTAGAAGCATTGGGTACTGACCGATGACAGTTCAGCCGTTGGCTCAACCTCAGCGAAGTATCGGGTATAGACCGGTGACAGTTCAGCTGTTGACACAACCCCAACGAAGCATCGGGTACAGACCGAGATAGTTCAGCCATTGGCCCAACCCTAGCGAAGCGTCGGGTACTGACCGATGACAGTTCAATCATTGGCACAACCCCAGAGAAGAATCGGGTACAGACCGATGAAAGTTCAGCCGTTGGCTCAACCCCAACAAAACGTCGGGTACTGACTGAGACAGTTCAGCTGTTGGCTCAACCCCAACAAAGCATCGGAAGGGATTCGGTGACAGAAGCAATATAATAATCCATCCCCGATGATGGAATCTGTTATACACATCCTCAGAGGGAGCACCGAGATGAAGTGGTGATTCAGCTTACTATGGCGAACTACCGGTGTAGATTATCGTTAAGATAGGCATCAGGAACACTAATTGGAATAACTCGGCGGCAAAAATGTCATCCTCATCAGAGTCACCTATACTATCATAGATGATGTCATTCCCAGCAGAAAGTGATGAAAACAGTTCGCAGTAGCCTATTAGTGACATCCCCAGCAGAACGAGACAACAACCTAACTCTGATAACCTGTTAGTGGATGTCCTACCAGCAACCGACTGACAATGCCACCCCAAGGGTTATCATGAATAACGTTATCCCCAACAGAAGCTAACATAATCAATCAGTGATAACCCTACCCCCTCGAAGGTATCTAATTCTCATAACATACCCTATCATACATTGCCTCCCCTTTGCATTTGAATTTCCCGTGTCTACTAATCTTTATCCTGTTCATGTCATTACATTACATGAACATGATAAAGAGGGGCATCTGTAGACACTCAAAATTTCCTTTCCCTATTACTAACACTGTAGGAGGGCAAAATTATCTTTTGACTCAACCCCGGTCTCAATACCGGGCAATCAACTCAACCACGGTCTCAATACCGAGCAATCAACTCAACCCCGGTCTCAATACCGGACTGTCAACTCAACCTCGGTCTCAATACCGGGCCATCCACTCAACCTCGGTCTCAATACCGGGCTATTAATTCAACCCCGATCTCAATATCGGGCAGTCAATTCAACCTCGGTCTCAATACCGGGCCATCTACTCAACCCCAGTCTCAATACCGGGCAGTCAATTCAACCCTGGTCTCAATATCAGGCAGTCAATTAAACCCCGGTCTCAATATCGGACTGACAACTCAATCCCGGTCTCAATACCGGGCCATCAACTCAGCCCCGGGTCTCAACCCGAGAGGTACAGGTCAGCCCCAATCTCAACCTGGGAGGTATAGGTCAGCCCCGGTCTCAACCCGTGATGTGCAGGTCAGCCCCGATTTCAACCCGGGAGGTACAGATCAGCCCCGGTCTCAATCCGAAAACTACAGGTCAGCCCCGGTCTCAACCCGAGAGATACAAGTCAGCCCCGTTCTCAACTCGGGAGGTACAGGTCAGCCCCAGTCTCAACCCGAGAGGTACAGATCAACCCCGATCTCAAATTGGGAGGTACAGGTCAACCCCGGTCTCAACCTGGGAGGTACAGGTCAGCCCCGGTCTCAACCCAGGAGGTGCAGGTCAACCCCGGTCTCAACCCAGGAGGTACAGGTCAGCCCCGGTCTTAACCCAGGAGGTATAGGTCAGCCCCGGTCTCAACCCGGGAGGTCAGGTCAACTTCAGAAATAATCTTGAAATATCACAACATCTCTAGAGGAAAACCTAGAAGGACCAAGTCAGCCTCGCAGATAACACTGAGGACGAACAGACTCGAATGGGATCCAAACCTTGGAAACAACCCTAGAAAGTCAGCCAAAGGCCATGTCGACACTGAAGGCAACCCCGGGAGGGGCAAAACGGTCATTTTACCAATTCTAAGCCGATTCGGTCAAATTCAAGCTGAATTGATGCCACTAAAGTCAGAATGAACCATAACAATGATCCTGAGTGCAAATAGTGCAAGACAGCTCAACGGACAAACTGCGGGAAATCGAAGACCTGGTTATGAACCTGTCTTCTTGGACCCGGAAAATGTTTTATCCCATGTCATTGTGGCACTCTAGGTGAGTGCTTTCAGGAAAGGTATCGCACGCCTCAAACGGACGCTCCGATCAATAGTTAGAAAGTTTTGACTTCGACCTCGCGTTGCTCGGAATGCACGTACATCGAGATGATGGAACCCATCATGGGGCCCATGACATGTGGAGACGCACCTCTACCTGAGGCAGCGGCAGGTAGAGTGGAGGCTCCCTCGTCTATATATATGAGGTGACCTCCTGCTCATTTAAGAATTCAGAAACGCTCTGAACAGGCCCATTTGGTTTTTTAGCTATTTTCTTCTCTTCTAAATCCAATTTTTTTTACTCTAACACGTAGATATACACACATACTACCACATATCAGAAAATAACCAGTAGATTTAGATGTTTAAAGCCTACGATTTGGCAAAAGCCCGTGTAGCAGTCTATTATGAGTATTTTACGATCAGCAAGTTATTATTACTTCTTCGCACTTTTATACACTTGCATATCAAGTTTTGTTTTCTAAATATGCCCGGAACTCAGTTCCGTGGCCGTTTTTGTTAACTTTTGGTACATTTTAGTACCTAAACGCATTTTCTGGCATTTCTACAACTCGAATTGACGATCCGTCGCCTCCAGTAGCTTTTATATACTTGAATCTTCGTTACTAGCAACTTCTCCTGAGTGGGTTATCTTCCCAGTCTGGGTTTAACCTTTTTTTTGTATATATTTAACTGTATATATACTAACTTTTCAATTCTGTCAAATCCGCGGTAGTTTACTACTTTTATATATAAATATGCATATATAAGGAGCCTTCACCGCACTGGGTTATCTTCCCAGTCTTGGTTGACTAGTTTTTGTCTCTCTCTCTCTCTCTCTCTCTCTATATATATATATATATATATATATATATATATATATATATATTACACTCCAGTGTGACCTGGATCATTTTGTGGCCTTTTTACTACTTATATATATATATATATATATATATATGCATATATAAGTAACATTCACCACACTAGGTTATCTTTCCAGTCTTGGTTGACTACCTTCCTGTCTATATATATATATATATATTTTAACATTCCTGCATGGATCATTCTGTGACCTTTTTACTGTTTTTGCACCATTCACCATACTGGGTTATCTTCCCAGTCCTGCTTGACTACTTTTTTGTATATATTTATATTTCATCCTATGCACAGGTGTAAAAATCCATCGCCCTTTTTACTGTTTTTATATATATTTCAATTATGTTCAGCCTGGATCATTCCGTAGCTGTTATAAATATATATATTTTAATTTCAGTCATGGCACCGGTGTTAAAACCCATCGCCCTTTCCAGGTTTTGTATATATAATTATATATATATATTTCTTTACTCATTTTTTTATTAAATTATTGATTTAATTATTCATTTTATATGAATCGGCACGGACATTTCTGCGAGCGAACTAGATTTATTTAAATCTTGCTGGGAGGATAGAATGGCTGAGATTTATTTAAATCTAGCAATTTTTTCTAGTTTCAGTTATAAGAGCTACCTCGCGGCCCATAGATCGCTATCTAGTGGGAACAAGATGCTTCAGCCATGTGCGAGCTAGGATTTACTGATGAATCCTTGGTTTTGGCGATATTTGGATATATTTATGTACAAATTTGAGTTGTGCAGGTTTATTGGCCTCCCTATGTGAGCCTAGGAATCGTGGGATTCATGATCAAACTGATCAGAATCTGATTCTCACGATGGACAAACTTCACCTTACAAATGTACCCTGCCAGTTTTTTTTATAAAAATGTACATACAAAAGACCTTAAAAGGGTTATCCAGATTTAAGGTCTCAATATAGTGAAAATATAGTTTGTCGTGTCAGAGTCCTTCGATGGTTATCATGCCCATTAGGAGACCGACACCTGTATATATGTTGTGGTCAAGGATGCTTCGCAGCCCGACAATCACCTTTCAAATTGAGCCAAAAGGCTGAAAATATAAAACTGAAGTATCGATATGCTTCAATTCCTATGTTAGTGTAAGGGTTTGAAAACCTTCTTTCAAAACATCATTTCAATAATCTTTTCGAAAAAAAGAAGAAGCTTTTGCAAATCAAATCAAACACTTTTACAAATCAAATCAAAGACTGTTTTCTGCAAATCCAATCAAACCCTTTGTATATAGGTTCAACGATGCATAGACATACTTTCAATCAAACATGGGTCCAATTTTCTTTCAGCATTCACACACACACATATAGAAGATTTAAAAGGAAAATATTGAAAAGATGCGGTACTGTGTTTACACGGGAGTTGTGGGGTGCTTAACACCTTCCCCACACTTAACCAAGCCCCCAAACTCAAAACATTATTTTCAAAGATCAATTTCGAAAGTGTCCAGCAATTGGGCCTCTTTTCAAACAAAACTCGGTTGAGTTGGTACAACCATTTCAAATCTACCAACTGGCAACTCTGTAAAACATTCAAATAGTCGACATGATACATGTTGGCCTTTTCCTAAAAAACCCTTCAAAATCTTTTTCACAAATAAAAAGAGTAAGGGTAGAGATAACTTAGGAAGAGAGAAAGATCTTGGTTGTGACCCGACCCGCAAATTTTTTTCGATGTTGACACTGACTACCGACTTCGTGAGTGATGAAGCTGTAAGGGGATACAAGCTCTGATAATGGTAATATCGAAAAGGGATGCTCAATATCTGATTAAAAGGCCGACCATGTCGCTGCATCTGAACACTCCGCTGGCTGGAAGGAGTAGGACATGGCAATCTCATGGGTGAAGCAGTACCCATGGTGTCTAAAGGTTCCAATCGGACATAAATGTGTCATGAGCCATACATACAGCAGGACAGAGCTACCTCTAAAAAACCCCTCTAGATGAAAATGGTAGCTGACCTCAAGGTCTCGGCCAGTATCATCTGCAGAATTGTACTACCCTGTTTGAGGGCATGGACCACGACTATCAAGCCAATATCTAAATGGTTCA
This sequence comes from Panax stipuleanatus, assembly GCA_020205555.1. Lineage (NCBI taxonomy): Eukaryota > Viridiplantae > Streptophyta > Magnoliopsida > Apiales > Araliaceae > Panax > Panax stipuleanatus. The sequence goes on from CM035119.1 coordinate 83,389,727, forward strand.
AATATAGTGGCATGTATACATAAGCCGTGACGCACATCAACAAGACGTCTACCCGGGCCAACTGCCACTCATCTGCCGAAATGATAAAATCCCCAGAGTGTCGCTCGTAGCTGTCTAGCCGGCCAAAGCGATCGATCAGAAAGTCTATGGATATCACATGTCCTGAAATGATCTCCTCAGTGACTACTCTACGTCTCAGAACAGACGTAGTCATAAATGGTCTCCTCATGTCACTGATAGTTGTGCGAGCGCAAGGCAGATCCAGTGCCAAGCCAGTAAGACGCTCATACTCCTCTAAGGTAGGAGTCAACTAGTGGAGCCCAAAATAGAAAACCTATAGCTCAGGTATCCAGCAGGATAGAATGCCATCTACGAATTCGTACCGAACCTGGATATCTAGAAGGGTTAAAGAATGCCCCAACATCTGGTCTACTGCCCCTCTGGGTATATGGGGCAGACTATCATACGAAGACCTCAATGAGGATGCTACCAAAGATGATGGCGAGTGCTCAATACGGCTGACCGTAGATGACGACATCTATATCACCATATCATAAGACTGTCCAGGGGTCAAATTTTACCTCACTTGTCTAAATGCATATCCATGACATAATATATGCATAATGACAATGATAAACATGATGCAATAGATAGAAAATATCATATATATATATATATATAGAATCAACTATCTACTGCAAGCATCATCTCTGTCTGCTAATAAAATACAAAATAAAAAGTACAGGGAAATGGGGCACATCCGCCCAATAGATAAACAGAGGCCTATCAAAAGCTATAGTGAGAAAAACTATCCAAAGAGATCAAGAATATCGGTCTCCATGCTATTAACCTGCTCCAGCTCCTCCTGAGTCACAAAGTCTCGGCCAGTTGGAATGTCCGGTCTATACAAGGGAGGATCAGCACCTGCAAAGCTGCTAGAAAATGGACCTGTGGAAGGGCCCGCTCTAGAGCTGGAAGGATCAAAAGAGTCTGCCTCAGATGGCTCCCGGCCAAGGTGCCTGATGAACAAATAAGCTCTCTCCAACTGCTGGGTCAGTCCTGTAATCTAGTCTAGATGAGTAGGATCTCGGAGGCAATGTGACACCCCCAAATTTGGGGACTTCATTTTCACATGGTTTGGTGTTCACTATCTAAATAAAACATATATCTACCCAATAATAAGGAATGCAAAAAGATTTACAACCTCATCATTAAATAAAATATTCCTTATGAAAAAGGATTACAACCTTAATTCGAAAATATCCCATGTTTGCTAACCATAACATAAACAAATAAGTGCGGAAATAAAATATCATAAACAAGTCTTATTACAATCATAATCAAAGACAACAAGTCTTCACTTGTTCATCTTGCCTTTCCCTTTACTTGTTGACGGTACGTCAACGTTCTCGGCTTTAATTGCAAGTAATTATGAAATATGCAAGAGTGAGCAAACAAAAGCTCACTTGGAATATAACAATAATATGATATAAACTGAATAGCTTCAATAGATTTGAATAACTTTACTTTCATCAACAATAAAAAATTGAATAATAATTCTTTTATCAATACTTAGAATTTTGAATATTGAATCATTTGAGGGTCATAAGACCTTGAACAATGTCCTAGGTTATAAACATTTTTGTTTAAAACCTTTAACAGTCATTTATACTATGGACTCTAACTCGTACGTAGGGGGATCAACCCTTCGTACCATGTATTGTGCACAAACATTTAACGCTTTCGCGTAGTAACCTCCCCTAATAAATAAGGTTGTTCATCTCAGTATTTGATACAAGTCCACACCAAAGAAAGTTTGGTTTGGATAGCTAAAAGAAAATTTGGAGTTTTCAACTATCATCAACTAAGGAGCAGTTGAATCGACTCAAAATCATTAAGAGTTCAATAATACAAGAATTATGAACCAAGTATAAGTCATAACAATCGATTTCATATTAGATAAGCATGCTTTAGAAATAACTTAAAGCAATTGAAAGATTAAGTAGATCTTGCTTGAAAAAATAAGTCAAGATCGCATTATTTCAATAATAACTTCCATACTTGTTTAATATGAACATTTGAATACAAAATAATACAAGAATTAACAAGTTAAGAATCGAAAACAAACTTGCATAATATAAAGAGTAAGGGCTAGAAAACTTGCACAATATAAATAACAAGTTTAGGGTTTAGAAAACTTGTATAAACGTAAAAGATAGGTTTAGGAAACTTCCATAAACGTAAAAGATAAGTTTAGGAAACTTGCCTCAAGCGCAAGCTACACTTTACAATACAAATCACTCCCACAATTATCCTACATTTTACATTATGTTTATAACATCAATTAGTACATCACCAATACTTTTAAATCGTTGAACTTCTTACTTAAGTTCAACTCACAACGTGGTTTATAACATAAGTCGCTAACTAACCACATACGTGAGTCTACACTCATAGCATACACATCACAGACTTATAACGCTTTAAACTATCATGTCGTACCTTATAAAAGTAATATACAAGTATATATATAATATATTACTATAAAACTTCAAAGTATCTTAATCATATTAAAAATATGTTATCTCATTGTCTAATACACTTAACAAGTCTTCAATTTAAGTTAGCTAACATGTATCGCACAAAAACTTCACGGAACACAAATTAAAAATCCCAGACAGCCCCTACTCCCTCTGGGGCGGGGTTCCCTAGGCTTACAACCCCGCTGGGGTGGGGCCCACTACTGGTGGATTCCCCCAGCTCGCGATCGTGCAGAGAAATAAGCCAATTTGGCTTATTTTTTCGCACCAAAGTCCGATTTTTATCAACATAATGTATATAAAACTTTATAAAAATAAAATCTTAAAGTTTTAACATGATTATAACATTTATAAACACTATAACACATAATCAAAACACAATTTTCATGATTTTTGAAGAAAACAACTCTCTTAAGCGTTCTTGACAAAAATTGCTACTGTGAGTTCGTTTTTAAACCAAATCATGTAATTCCAATTGTATTAACTCTATTCCTTAACATATTATCATAATCCATGATCAAATTAATCAAAATTAACAATCAAACCTCAATTTTGATAATTTAAAAGACTATTTTCAAAATAAATTCACTGTAATTACTATGAACATGATTTCTTCATGTTAATCGTATTTACGTGAATTGAATCACTTAGATAACTATAAGAATCATATATAAGCATATATATATATACATCATATATATACATCATAATCAAGTAATTTTCATAAAAAGATTATTACAGAGAAGTTCTTTTTAAAAAACATGGAAGACATACAACACAATATAGAAAATTTGAATATAGAGAGTATAGCCTTTGATTGTGAGGAAGAAGAAGATGATGTTTGTTGGCTTTAGTAAGGACTCCTCTTCCTTCTTCTTCTTCTTATTCTTCTTCTTCTCTCTTCTCTCTTCTCTATGAGTATTTTCTCTCTAACTTTTTCTCTGTTCTTTCTTTCTTTGTTTGTTCTAACTTTCTAACGTAACTATTTTGTATAATATGTATAACTGATATACATATATTATACATATAATACATATAATTATATAGAATATATAACTGCTATCTATTAATTACATATACTAATTACTAATTAATATATAGGTTACACAAATTTAAATTTAAAAAGTCCTAAGGCTTGTTTGGCAAAACAGCCTTATTTTTAAAATAGATTATTAGTAACTAAGGCCATGTTTGGTAAAACGAGATTAAAACAAAAGTAAGGGCCTTGTTTGGCAAAAATACTTTAAATCCCTTTTCTTTATTCTTTTAATAAATCCTTTTAACACATAATTTAAATGTTACACTTTAATTAATTAAATTTTAACATTCTAATTTAATTAAATAAAAGCTAACATCAATTAACCATACAAAAATTTGCCACATAACAATTATAATTACTCGCTAATTATAATTTCATGTAACAATTATCACATAAACTTCATCTAATTTAATTATCTCAATTAAATTAGAATCATACCATAAAATCAATATACATTAATTAAATTAAATATTAAATATTTATTTAATTAATATATTACACTTAATTAAATTACTCCACAACAATCACATTATTTATTTAACTCAATTAATAATTCAACTAAAAATATTTATTTAATTCAATAAATATTTATAGTTAAATATATAAAATCTCATTCGTTACAATATTCCCCTCTTAAAAGGATTCTATCCTCAGAGTCACAAATAAAAAAAAACTCATCTGTTACATTCTCCCCCTTAAAAAGATTATGTCCTCAAAATTGGTGTACAAGAATTTACACAACTAAGCAAATAATTGGGGATATGTCTTCTTCATTATATCTTCGAGTTCCCACGTGGCTTCTTCAGCACTGTGGTTCCTCCAGATTACCTTAACAGAAGGTATCACTTTGTTTCTAAGTACTTGTTCCTTTCTATCCACTATTTGAACAGACACATCTTCATATGTTAAGTCTTTATCAAACTGTAAAGGCTCGTATTCTATTACATGCTTGTAGTCATGTTTGTAAAGGCGTAACACGGAAATATGGAAAACTTTGTGTATGTTATCTAGCTTCGGAGGTAGCGCAACCTCATAAGCAACTTTGCCAACCTTTCGCAGTACCTCGAAAGGTCCAATAAATAGGAACTCAGCTTCCCTTCCTTGCCAAATCGAATCTTCCCCTTCCAGGGAGATACCTTCAGGAAAATGAAGCTTCCTGGTAAAAAATCTTGATTCTGACGATGTTTATCGGCATACTTCTTTTGTCTGTCTTGAGCAGCAACCAATCTCGTTCTGATCAGCTTCACGATTTCAGAAATATGTTGTACCAGTTCCGGTCCCAACAGTTGTCTTTCACCAACCTCATCCCAACATAAGGGAGTTCTGCACTTCCTGCCATATAACGCTTCGAAAGGTGGCATGCCGATACTTGCATGGTAACTATTGTTGTAGGCGAACTCCACCAACGGTAGATGATCATCCCAGCTTCCTTTGAAGTCCATACCGTAAGCTCTAGCATGTCCTCTAGCGTCTGAATCGGTCTATCGCTCTGGCCATCAGTCTAAGGATGGTATGCCGTACTCATTCGTAATTGCGTTCCCAGACATTCTTGTAAATGCTTCCAAAAATTCAACTCAAAATGCGGATCTCTGTCTGACACAATCGACACCGGAATACCGTGTCGAGATATAATCTCCTCCATGTACAACTTCGTTAACTAGTCCAAGTTGTATTTAATCTTGATCGGTAGGAAATGTGCTGACTTCATATTCAGCCACCAGAAATGGTGGCTGAGATCCTAGTACATCTTCGTACTCCCAGGGTGAATCGAATACCTCGAACTGTGAGCTTCGTTCAAAACCTCCTCTTTGACTTCTGGTACTGGTGGTACCCATATTCTTCCTTCAAATCCTAACAGTCCTTCATTATCGATCTTGAACTTGAACTCTTCACCATCAGCTATTCTCTTCTGGATCTTTTCGCATTTTTCATCGTGAAGTTGTGCCTCTTTCACTTTGTCTACTAGAGTAGAACCAGTAGTTACTTGAAACAGCTTCTCATCTGATTTCTTCGGATACTTCTCTTCCAGCTCTAACTTAGCCATTTCTGCTATCAACTGATCCTGATCAGTTAACATATTCAACTTCTCCCGACCATTCTTGCTTAAAGTGTTGGCGACGACATTAGATTTACCCGGATGGTAAAGTATCTCGCAGTCGTAGTCCTTGATCAGTTCCAACCATCTTCTCTGGCGTATGTTCAAATCCTTCTGGGTGAAAAAATACTTCAAACTCTTATGATCCGTGTACATTTCAGACCTTTCTCCAAAAAGGTAGTGTCTCCAAATCTTCAGAGCAAACACTACTGCCGCCAATTCTAAGTCATGAGTCGGATACCCTTTCTCGTAATCCTTCAGCTGACGTGATGCGTAGGCAATAACTTTGGCACTCTGCATCATCACGCAGCCTAATCCCTTATATGAGCCATCGCTGTATACTACAAAATTTCCCGTACCATCCGGCAAAGACAACACATGTGACAACCCGAGAATTTATGAAATCTTAAATGATTAAATTAAGGTTCAATAATAGACCTAGACAAAAAATAAGTGTATGGATTTGATATTTTTGTGAAGCATTTTGGTGGATTTAAAAATTTTGTGAAAAACCTAAATGGTTTATTATTTGATTGAGAATAGAGGAATTATGGGTTACAAATTTCTAAACCCTAGAGATGAATATATATGTGTTTGATGGAATATTAAGAATAAGGTACTACGATACCTATAAAGTTCGATGACCTAATATATAAATTAGGTATGTGAATTATGTGTATGATTATGTGAGTGTGAGTGTTTATAACTCATTAAGCCAATTATGACTATTTAGTTAATAAACTAATAGATTGTGTGAGGACTTATGTGAATTGTGTGTGCGATTAACTAAATATACATTATATAATGTATGTATATTTATTTTGTATATAAATATCAAAGATGTTGAGCATTAATTCTAGTAATAATAGATTTAATGAACTAAGTTAATTTTATGGCCAATGAATTATTTAAGTAGCCCAATTGGTGGCCCAATTGTTTATTTAAGTATTGAACTTGGAGCTAATTGATTTAATAGCAAATAAGTTATTAAGCAAGCACAATATATTATGAATGAGACATATATTATAATGGCCCAATTTATTTATGGGTGAAAGCCCAAGCCCAATTGTGTTAGTAAACAAAATAAAAAATAAATAAATAAATAAATAAAAGAAGCAAGCCCAAAGGAATTAATTAAAAAGGCGCAAGCTTGGCCGAATTTTAGAGGAAGAGAAAGGGGAATGGAGCATGTGATATAAATCTAGTGGATAGATTTTGTAAAGATTTGGAGAAATATTCCAAGATTTGATAAGATATGAAAGAGAGAGAAGATAAGATATGGGAAGATTTTCTAAAGATATGGATAGATTTGTAAAGATATTGGAAAGATATTTGGGAGATATGAAAAGAGATTGCAAGATTTGAGAAGATATGGATAGAATATGGAAAGATATGATAGATTTAGTAAGATATAAGATTAGATTTGCTAAGATTCTGAGAGAGAAAAGGAAGATATGGGAAGGATTTGCTAGATTGTATAAATATATGATTTAGATATTGTGGGAAAGGAAAAGGCCACTTGGCCGGTTTGTAGAAGAAAAGAAAAGGAAGAACAAAAGTCTATCTCATATTTTATTTTGTTTCTCTTTCATCTCATTTCTATATAGCTAGCAACTAAGAGAGAGAGAGATCATAGAGAGAGTTCGGCCATGGAGAGGGAAAAAGGGAGAGAAAGTTATTGATATTTTCTTAGTCCCTTAACAAAATTAGGGAGAAGGAGAGGAAGAAAATCAAGAGAAGGTATAACAAGATTTCTATAATCTACTTTCTTTTTTGATTGATTTAAGTTTTAATTTTTGTAAAACTATGATCTTAAGGTTTAAAACCTTAGATCTATATGTATAAAAGTGTTTCATGTATAGATTGAACCCTTTTGTGGATCAAAAGTTAGATTTAAAGTGTGAAATATGAGTTATATTTTTCAAAAGATAGAAAATCAATTTTTTTAGCTTTGGGTGTGTTTGATCTTGTGTTTGTTGTTTATTTCGTGAATTAGATCATGGATCATGTTAGATCCTTGAGTATATGAGGTTAAAGTAAGTATTATGATGAACAATGTTGATTTTATATGAAAATATGGAAATTTTCTTCAAAATCACCAAAGGTTGAAAAACAGATTTTTGAGAAAATAAAGTATGAAATGGAAACGACCATATCTCTCGTTCAACTTTGAATTTTTGAGTGTGGTCAATTTTTTGAGTTAGATATACAAGTCTTCTAACTTTTCCAAGTGGAATCACTAAAAAAGGAATTATAGATTTTCGTATGGACTGGATTTAGCAAAGGAAGCAAAATTTGAAAAACGCCTAAAAGTAGGTTGTACGGAAATTGTAAGGGAAATTTTGGCAACTTAAATATTGAAATAAATTCTGGCCTTTTGGGACATGAAAATATATGGAATGAAGTAGCTTGTGTCCAAAAATGAGCTCATTACGACTTAAAACGAGTAAGTTATGACTATTTCAATTTTTGGGATTTCTCGACGGAAATCGCTATAATCGGAGTTCTATAACTCCGATGGCCTTGAAATTTAAACTGGAGACTCACGTTAACGCGTATAAGATCCTGCCAAGAGTTGGGAATTTCTGGAGTTAAGCGTGAGGTAGTTATTTTCTTAAGAAATTAACTATAAATAGATTTTTGGAAAATACTTAAGTAAGTTGAAAAATTCCAGAAAAATACTTTTTGTGTATGGAATATATGTATATATGATTGGCCAAAAGATTGAAAAATAATAGGCTGATTTTGTATTTTTTGTGAATGGTGTAATTCAGCATCCTGAAATGAACATTTCAGGTTCCTGAAATGAACATTTCATGTTACTGAAATGAGAAACTGAAATGTCAGGAAGAGAAGTCAGTTTTGTTTTAGCTTGCTGAAATAGAAACTGAGATGATCTATTAAGTCTTCTGAAGTCATAAATAGTTTATCAAGTTATATTAAGAACTTATAAATGAATGAATAATTGTTAATGTAGTATAGTTGTACTCCTTAATGATTGATTACGTGATTACATGTTAGATAAATTGCAATGAGTAAGATATGTGATGCTAACTAAGAGATCGATCTTATTAATGATAGGTCTTACAAAAGAAGTTTAACTTAAATTGCGTAGCAGTAATCAACGAAGAAGGCAAGTTTCCCTAACTCAAACTCGAGTTATATTTTCAAAGCATGTTAGTGAATAATTATTGTTGATTATTCACATCTAAATTGATTATTGATTCGCACTTAGTGTATGTTGCATATGTTCATCAGGTATGAAAGGCTGATCGCCTTCATTACCCTAAGGTTCAGTTAAAGTTATTCATGGTCATTGTGACATTAAATATTATTGATTCAGTCATTCAATTATAAACATTTTGATTCATGCTCTTTCACAATCATTATATTGTTGAAATCTTGAAAGCTTATTCATTCTTTCAATCATGATATATCTTTATTGAATTTAAACTTGCTGGGCAAAGTAGTTGCTCACTCTTGCTATATCATGATAATAAATTTCAGATTAAGGCGAAGGCTTGAAGAAGGACAGAGACAAAAGCAAAGTACAATTATTGATTGTTATGCAAATAACTATTTAGTTATTTTATGTTAAATTTTTGTAATTTTGAAGGTATATATTCAGTTAAGGTTAATAAACCTAGGAAAATGTTATAGAATTATGTGAAATAAACAATATATGATTATTATTTCGCATTAGATGATAGAATATGTATGATAATGAAGTACCGTAATGTACCAAGTTTCGAGGTTCTTGGGACCCGAATTTGGGGACGTCACAGTTGGTATTAGAGCTGTAGGTTATAAACCTCAGGTAGGGTTACCTTAGCCTATAACCGCAGTGATAAGGATAAGGACTAACTCAAATAGAGTTAGTGTGTCGGTAAGATTCAAAAAAGAATCTCGGCGAGTTGTAAAGATACGGAGTTCCCTAACTCTGATAATAAAGATGACCAGTAGTAATGAATAGATAAAGTCTAAAAGACTAAAAGTACGGGGAAACAAGATCATAAAACAAAACGATCGGGACATAGAAAAGAATCGTAATATAATACAATTATAATATAAGATCACAACGTGATCTGATGAGGTCATAAAAGGACAGATGATCAATCAAATGATTGAAAACGTTATAGCAGAATTGCTATATGAATAGGGTACTATGAAATTGTACTATTAAAACTCAGGAAAGAGTTGTGAATTGTAGATACGAATTAAATGAAATTCGTATCGAGTATTGAGGGAACTAGGAATATGTGGGATTTCAATTGAGGACTCATGTTAGCAGCTGAGTTGTATGATTCTTTGTATGGGCGGGGAATTTGTACTTGGTTTTAGAATCACTTAGCTTCCTGGTTGAGATAGTGGTTAAGTTGAACAATTCTTTGTATGGGCGGGGAATTGTCCTTGACTTAGCTTCCTATATTGGTTAGTGGCCGAGTTGGTTCGACAACTACTTAGCTTCTGGTATTGATAGTCATTGAAATGTTTGTGTCTTGCTATTTGCTATATACATGTTGAGATGGTGATTATTTTCTCATGAGTATACCAGATAGGTAGAGAATAGGTAGAGAATATAAGATTAAGTTGGGAGTTCTTAAAACTCATACTTATGGTAAGTTCGTGACTCATAATTATACGAAATATTTTTGAACCCTTAGCGAATGGACGCCAATGGTCTGTATAGGGCAAGTTCTTAAACTCATATGATTATGGAAAGTTCCTGAACACATACGTGTGGTAAGTTTGACGAACTGGGTATATCTATGTGTGAAATGAAGGATTGAGGATAATAGAAATAGATAGAATTATTAAGCAATTGATCATTAGAAAAAAAATTGATGTTGATGATGGAAGCATAGGTATTCCCAATCTTCTAGCTGTGCTAGACTTCGAAATTTTTGGTATCAAGCTAAATTCGCACTGATGAGCCTTTTTCAAAAATGAAATTAATTTTTTGTTATCTTCAAAACATGGTGACAATGGTGTGGAGATGGACTTCGAGCCATTATCACATCGTTACCTGTTGCGACATAATAATTCCAAAAATGATTTTCTATAGTTTTGAAAGGTTTAAAGAAGAGTCTACGCTAATTGTTTCGGCTAGAAGAAAATAATTTGAAATTTATGAAAATGTATTTTATATATCATTAATGCATCATTGAACCTGGTGCAGAGATGATAAAATGATGGAGTTATCAATGCAAAATTACTTAGTTGGATGCGATCTAAAGATCGTTAGCCCACTATGGAATGATGTAGTATGACAAAGTCACACAATGATGGAATCCTCAAACGGTCTGTAAATACAGTACGGTATTATTACGTCATAAAATAATTTTCAGAATTTTAAAGGTAAATTATTGCCAACTGAATTTGAACAGACACATATTTCGATTAATATTCAAATTATTGGTATATGTCTAAGCTATTTGATTCAGCTAGACAAATGCTTATGAAAATTCAAAGTATTTTTGAGAATTTATCCCGAACCAAATAATTTTGGTGCGAAATCCTATGATAAGACTGAGGTGAACTATGTTGTTTGGATAAAATAATCCAATCTAGTAGCGTAAATATTCACTAGACATGATTGATACGTTATGCATGACGTAGGGTACGATAGGCTGATAACCTAACGTGCTTGCAGAAGTAGTTTACCTTATTTGTGATTGTAAACATACTTAGTATTTACTGTTTTGCGATTAAAATATCGTTAAATCTATGTGTTCATGGTCTATATGACCCCTCAGCATAAATCGAAAAGTTTTTAACTCTTTGAAGAGAAGTCTGGGTCGAATGTGATGATAGAATAATTCCTCATAGAAGGAAGCCGTTTGTACTCATTAAATGAGAATAGAATCAGATAAAGGTTAAGTTGAAAACCTAATTTTAGTGAATTAAATGAGTAGGGATTAGTAAGCTGTAATTTCGAGGACGAAATTCTTAGAAGAAGGGGTGAGTGTGATAACCCGAGAATTTATAAAATCTTAAATAATTAAATTAAGGTTCAATAATAGACCTAGACATAAAATAAGTGTATGGATTTGACATTTTTGTGAAGGATTTTGGTGGATTTAAAATTTTTGTGAAAAACCTAAATGGTTTATTATTTGATTAAGAATAGAGGAATTATGGGTTACAAATTTCTAAACCCTAGAGATGAATATATATGTGTTTGATGGAATATTAAGAATAAGGTACTACGATACCTATAAAGTTCGGTGACCTAATATATAATTAAGTATGTGAATTATGTGAGTGTGAGTGTTTATAACTCATTAAGCCAATTATGGCTATTTAGTTAATAAACTAATAGATTGTGTGAGGACTTATGTGAATTGTGTGTGCGATTAACTAAATATACATTATATAATGTCTATACATTTATTTTGTATATAAATATCAAAGATGTTGAGCATTAATTCTAGTAATAATAGATTTAATGAACTAAGTTGATTTTATGGCCAATGAATTATTTAAGTAACCCAATTGGTGGCCCAATTGTTTATTTAAGTATTGAACTTGGAGCTAATTGATTTAATAGCAAATAAGTTATTAAGCAAGCCCAATATATTATGAATGAGACATATATTATAATGGCCCAATTTATTTATGGGTGGAAGCCCAAGCCCAATTGTGTTAGTAAACAAAATAAAAAAAAAAAAAATAAATGAATAAAAAAAAAAAGAAGCAAGCCCAAATGAATTAATTAAAAAGGCCCAAGCTTGGCCGAATTTTAGAGGAAGAGAAAGGGGAATAGAGCATGTGATATAAATCTAGTGGATAGATTTTGTAAAGATTTGGCGAAATATTCCAAGATTTGATAAGATATGAAAGAGAGAGAAGATAAGATATAGGAAGATTTGCTAAAGATATGGATAGATTTGTAAAGATATTGGAAAGATATTTGGGAGATATGGAAAGAGATTGCAAGATTTGAGAAGATATGGATAGAATATGGAAAGATATGATAGATTTGGTAAGATATAAGATTTGATTTGCAAAGATTGTGAGAGAGAAAAGGAAGAAATGGGAAGGATTTACTAGATTGTATAAAGATATGATTTAGATATTGTGGAAAAGGAAAAGGCCACTTGGCCGGTTTGTAGAAGAAAAGAAAAGGAAGAACAAAAGTCTATCTCATATTTTATTTTGTTTCTCTTTCATCTCATTTCTATCTAGTTAGCAACTAAGAGAGAGAGAGATCATAAAGAGAGTTCGGCCATGGAGAGGGAAAAAGGAAGAGAGAGTTCTTGATATTTTCTTAGTCCTTTAACAAAATTAGGGAGAAGAAGAGGAAGAAAATCAAGAGATGGTATAACAAGATTTCTATAATCTACTTTCTTCTTTGATTGATTTAAGTTTTAATTTTTGTAAAACTATGATCTTAAGGTTTAAAGCCTTAGATCTATATGTATAAAAGTGTTTCATGTATAGATTGAACCCTTTTGTGGATCAAAAGTTAGATTTAAAGTGTGAAATATGAGTTATGTTTTTCAAAAGATAGAAAATCAAATTTTTTTAGCTTTGGGTGTGTTTGATCTTGTGTTTGTTGTTTATTTGGTAAATTAGATCATGGATCATGTTAGATCCCTGAGTATATGAGGTTAAAGTAAGTATTATGATGAGCTATGTCGATTTTATGTGAAAATATGGAAATTTTCTTCAAAATCACCAAAGGTTGAAAAATAGATTTTTGAGAAAACAAAGTATGAAATGGGAACGACCATATCTCTCGTTCTACTTTAAATTTTTGAGTGTGGTCAATTTTTGAATTTAGATGTACAAGTCGTCCAACTTTTCCAAGTGGAATCACTGAAAAAGGAATTATAAATTTTCGTATGGACTGGATTTAGCAAAGGAAGCAAAATCTAAAAAACGCCTAAAAGTAGGCAGTCCGAAAATTGTAAGTGCAATTTTGACAACATAAATATTTAAATAAATTCCGGCCTTTTGGGACATGAAAATATATGGAATGAAGTAGCTTTTGTCCAAAAATGACCTCATTCCGACTTAAAATGAGCAAGTTATGACTATTTTTATTTTTGGGATTTTCCAACGGAAATCGCTATAACCGGAGTTTTATAACTCCGATGGCCTTGAAATTTAAACTGGAGACTCACGTTAACGTGTATAAGATCCCACCAAGATTTGGGAATTTCTGGAGTTAAGCGTGAGGTAGTTATTTTCTTAAGAAATTAACTAGAAATGGATTTTTGAAAAATACTTAAGTATGTTGAAAAATTCTAGAAAAATACTTTTTGTGTATGGAATATATGTATATATGATTGGCCAAAAGATTGAAAAATAATAGGCCGATTTTGTATTTTTCGTGAATAGTGTATTTCAGCTTCCTGAAATGAACATTTCAGGTTACTGAAATGAGAAACTGAAATGTCAGGAAGAGAAGTCAGTTTTGTTTTAGCTTGCTGAAATAGAAACTGAGATGATCTATTAAGTCTTCTGAAGTCATAAATTGTTTATCAAGTTATATTAAGAACTTATAAATGAATGAATAAGTGTTAAGGTAGTATAGTTGTACTCCTTAATGATTGATTACGTGATTACATGTTAGATAAATTGCAATGAGTAAGATATGTGATGCTAACTAAGAGATCGATCTTATTAATGATAGGTCTTACAAAAGAAGTTTAACTTAAATTGCGTTGCAGTAATCAACGAAGAAGGCAAGTTTTCCTAACTCAAACTTGAGTTATATTTTCAAAGCATGTTAGTGAATAATTATTGTTGATTATTCACATATAAATTGATTATTGATTCACACTTAGTGCATGCTGTATATGTTCATCAGGTATGAAAGGCTGATCACCTTCATTACCCTAAGGTTCAGTTAAAGTTATTCATGGTCCTTGTGACATTAAATATTATTGATTCAGTCATTCAATTATTGACATTTTGATTCATGCTCTTTCACAATCATTATATTGTTGAAAACTTGAAAGCTTATTCATTCTTTCAATCATGATATATCTTTATTGAATTTAAACTTGCTGGGCAAAATAGTTGCTCACTCTTGCTATATCATGATAATAAATTTCAGATTAAGGCGAAGGCTTGAAGAAGGACAGAGACAAAAGCAAAGTACAATAATTGATTGTTGTGCGAACAACTATTTAGTTATTTTATGTAAACGTTTTGTAATTTTGAAGGTATGTATTCAGTTAAGGTTAATAAACTTGGGGAAATGTTATAGAATTATGTGAAATAAATAATATATGGTTATTATTCCTCATTAGATGATAGAATATGTATGATAATGAAGTACCGTAACGTACCAAGTCCGAGGTTCTTGGGACCCGGATTTGGGGGCGTCACAGTTGGTATCAAAGCTGTAGGTTATAAACGTCAGGTAGGGTTACCTTAGGCTATAACCGCAGTGATAAGGATAAGGACTAACTCAAATAGAGTTAGTGTGTCGGTAAGATTCAAAGAAGAATCTCGGCGAATTATAAAGATACGGAGTTCCCTAACTCTGATAATAAAGATGAACAGTAGTAATGAATAGATAAAGTCTAAAAGACTAAAAGTACGGGGAAAGAAGATCCTAAAACAAAATGATCGGGACATAGAAAAGAATCGTAATATAATACTATTATATTATGAGATCACAACGTGATCTGATGAGGTCATAAAAGGACAGATAATCAATCAAATGATTGAAAACGTTATAGCGGAATTGCTATATGAATAGGGTACTATGAAATTGTACTATTAAAACTTAGGAAAGAGTTGTGAATTATAGATATGGATTAAATGAAATTCGTATCGAGTATTGAGGGAACTAGGAATATGTGGGATTTCAATTGAGGACTCATGTTAGCAGCTGAGTTGTATGATTCTTTGTATGGGTGGGGAATTTGTACTTGGTTTTAGAATCACTTAGCTTCTTGGTTGATATAGTGGTTAAGTTGAACAATTCATTGTATGGCCGGGGAATTGTCCTTGACTTAGCTTCCTATATTGGTTAGTGGCCTAGTTGGTTCGACAACTACTTAGCTTCTGGTATTGATAGTCATTGAAATGTTTGTGTCACGCTATTGGCTATATACATGTTGAGAAGGTGATTATTTTCTCATGAGTATACCAGATAGGTAGAGAATAGGTAGAGAATATAAGATTAAGTTGCGAGTTCTTAAAACTCATACTTATGGTATGTTCGTGACTTATAATTATATGAAATGTTCCCCTCAGCGAATGGAAGCCAATGGTCTGTCTAGGACAAGTTCTTAAAATCATATGATTGTGAAAAGTTCCTAAACACATACGTGTGGTAAGTTTGACGAACGGGGTATAGCTATGTGTGAAATGAAGGATTTAGGATACTAGAAATAGATAGAATTATTAAGCAATTGATCGTTTGAAAAAAAATATGATGTTGATGATGGAAGCATTGGTATTCCCAGTCTTCTAGCTGTGCTAGACTTCGAAATTTTTGGTATCAAGCTAAATTCGCACTGATGAGCCTTTTTTAAGATGAAATGAATTTTTGGTTATCTTCAAAAAAGATTCCAAAAATTTTATATATCATTAATGCATCATTGAACCTGGTGCAGAGATGATAAAATGATGGAGTTATCAATACAAAATTACTTAGTTGGATGCGATCTAATGATTGTTAGCCCACTATGGAATGATGTAGTATGACAAAGTCACACAATGACGGAATCCTCAAACGGACTGTAAATACAGTGCAGTATCATGACGTCACAAAATAATTTTCAAAATTTTAAAGGTAAATTATTGCTAACTGAATTTGAACAGATACATGTTTCGATTAATATTCGAATTATTGGTATATGTCTAAGCTATTTGATTCAGCTAGACAAATATTTATGAAAATTCAAAGTATTTTTGAGAATTTATCCCGAGACAAATTATTTTGGTCCGGAATCCTATGATAAGACTGAGGTGAACTATGTTATTTGGATAAAATAATCCAATCTAGTAGCGTAAATATTCACTAGACATGATTGATACGTTATGCATGACATAGGGTACGATAGGCTGATAACCTAACGTGCTTGCAGAAGTAGTTTACCTTCTTCGTGATTATAAACATACTTAGTAGTTACTGTTTTGCGATATAAATATCGTTAAATCTATGTGTTCATGGTCTATATGGCCCCTCAGCATAAATTGAAAAGTTTTGAACTCCTTGGAGAGAAGTCTGGGTAGAATGTGATGATAGAATAATTCCTCATAGTAGGAAGCCGTGTGTACTCATTAAATGAGAATGTAATCAAATAAAGGTTATGTTGAAAACCTAATTTTAGTGAATTAAAGGAGTAGGGATTAGTAAGCTGTAATTTCGAGGACCAAATTGTTAGAAGAAGGGGTGAATGTGACAATCCAAAAATTTATAAAATCTTAAATGATTAAATTAAGGTTCAATAATAGACCTAGACATAAAATAAGTGTATGGATTTGACATTTTTGTGAAGGATTTTGGTGGATTTAAAAATTTTGTGAAAAACCTAAATGGTTTATTATTTGATTGAGAATAGAGGAATTATGGGTTATAAATTTTTAAACCCTAGAGATGAATATATATGTGTTTGCTGGAATATTAAGAATAAGGTACTACGATACCTATAAAGTTCGGTAACCTAATATATAAATTAGATATGTGAATTATGTGTATGATTATGTGAGTGTGAGTGTTTATAACTCATTAAGCCAATTATGGCTATTTAGTTAATAAACTAATAGATTGTGTGAGGACTTATGTGAATTGTGTGTGCGATTAACTAAATATACATTATATAATGTATGTACATTTATTTTGTATATAAATATCAAAGATGTTGATCATTAATTCTAGTAATAATAGATTTAGCAAAGGAAGCAAAATCTGAAAAACGCCTAAAAGTAGGCTGTCCGAAAATTGTAAGGGCAATTTCGGCAACATAAATATTGAAATAATTTCCAGCCATTTGGGACATGAAAATATATGGAATGAAGTAGCTTGTGTCCAAAAATGAGCTCATTCCGACTTAAAATGACCAAGTTATGGCTATTTTAATTTTTGGGATTTCCCGACAGAAATCGCTATAACCGGAGTTCTATAACTCCGATGGCCTTGAAAGTTAAACTGGAGAATCACGTTAACGTGTATAAGATCCCGCCAAGAGCTGGGAATTTCTGGAGTTAAGCGTGAGGTAGTTACTTTCTTAAGGAATAACTAGAAATGAATTTTTGGAAAATACTTAAGTAAGTTGAAAAATTCCAGAAAAATACTTTTAGTGTATGGAATATATGTATATATGATTGGCCAAAAGATTCAAAAAATAATAGGCTGATTTTGTATTTTTCGTGAATAGTGTATTTCAGCTTCCTGAAATGAACATTTCAGGTTACTGAAATGTCAGGAAGAGAAGTCAGTTTTGTTTTAGCTTGCTGAAATAGAAACTGAGATGATCTATTAAGTCTTTTGAAGTCATAAATAGTTTATCAAGTTATATTAAGAACTTATAAATGAATGAATAAGTGTTAAGGTAGTATAGTTGTACTCCTTAATGATAGATTACGTGATTACATGTTAGATAAATTGCAATAAGTAAGATATGTGATGCTAACTAAGAGATTGATCTTATTAATGATAGGTCTTACAAAAGAAGTTTAACTTAAATTGCGTAGCAGTAATCAACGAAGAAGGCAAGTTTTCCTAACTCAAACTCGAGTTATATTTTCAAAGCATGTTAGTGAATAATTATTGTTGATTATTCACATCTAAATTGATTATTGATTCGCACTTAGTGCATGTTGCATATATTCATCAGGCATGAAAAGCTGATCACCTTCATTATCCTAAGGTTCAGTTAAAGTTATTCATGGTCCTTGTATTGACATTTTGATTCATGCTCTTTCACAATCATTATATTGTTGAAAACTTGAAAGCTTATTCATTCTTTCAATCATGATATATCTTTATTGAATTTAAACTTGTTGGGCAAAGTAGTTGCTCACTCTTGCTATATAATGATAATAAATTTCAGATTAAGGCGAAGGCTTGAAGAAGGACAGAGACAAAAGCAAAGTATAATAATTGATTGTTGTGCGAATAACTATTTAGTTATTTTATGTAAACCTTTTGTAATTTTGAAGGTATGTATTTAGTTAAGGTTAATAAACTTGGGGAAATGTTATAGAATTATGTGAAATAAACAATATATGTTTATTATTCCGCATTAGATGATAGAATATGTATGATAATGAAGTACCGTAACGTACCAAGTCCGAGGTTCTTGAGACCCGGATTTGGGGGCGTCACAACACAGGCGTAGTACTCAACCTCTTCTTCAGTTTTTGGAAACTTTCCTCACACTTTTTTGTCCAAACAAATTTAACTGTTTTACGAGTCAAATTTGTCAACGGAGTTGCGATTTTGGAAAAGTCTTAGATAAATCTTCGGTAATAACCTGCCAATCCCAAGAAACTCCTTACTTCAGACGACGTCTTATGCTGATCCCAATTCATTAAAGCTTCAACCTTCGACGGATCTACCGAAATCCCATCTTTGTCAATCACGTGGCCAAGAAATTGCACACGTTCTAACCAGAACTCGCATTTCGAGAATTTAGCATAAAGCTTCTCTCGTCTCAGCGATTCTAACGTTAGTCTCAAATGTTCATTGTGTTCCTCCTCAGTTTTGGAATAAACCAGGATGCCATCTATGAACACCACTACGAGCTTATCCATGAATGGCTTAAAAGCTTTATTCATTAAATCCACAAATGCAGCTGGGGCATTGTGACGCCCCCAAATTCAGACCGTCATTGATCTCGAATTCGGTTCATCACGTACTAATTCTAATAACAACTAAAATCTCAAACAATGGATTAACAGAATAATTTACATTGATATAACATAAATATTCTCGTCCCAAGTCTCGAAAAAATTACTAATACACTTCATAACTTAAACCAAATATATCTTAATACATAACATTAAATAAGTCTTAATACAACATAACGAAAACATCCTAATATAGAAAGCACAGCTACTCCATAGCCTTGCCTTCGCATTTGTCCTGTCCTGGGGTTCCACCTTGCCCTACCCTAACTAAAATGTTTATGGAAAGCAAGAGTGAGCAACAAATTTGCTTAGCAAGTAATATGCCAATAAATGTTAACAGAAATATATATAGTTCTAAATCTCAAGGGTAAAACGGTAATTAATCGCTCAGGATTTCAAATAAGAATGTTGTGAACAAAATAAATAGCAATGACTTCCAAATCTATTCCGTGAAGTTGAATAAGGACTACTACGGGTCGAGAAGTTATTAAAAGATTCAAAAGTTTCAACAATTTCAAGTGAATGAATAGATATCACTAAGTGTTGCTGTGGACCAAGGATTTATAAAAGAATCCAAAGAATTCAAAGTTTCAAGTAAATAAATACTGGATACTGAGTGGTCGCTAAGAACCACGAACTTCTACTAGAATCACCAAAAATATTTCTGGTAACCCAACCAAGTACAATTAGGGGATCAGCCTATCGTACCTGGAGTTATGCATAACCTACCACACCACTGTCGGCACCCCGACTATATAGTTCCCCTTTTTACAAGGGTTGTTCAACTCAGTCAATTTATAAGAGTCCGCACCAAGGCAATTGGTGTGGATTGCTTTCTAATTCATGATATTGGTCTAGCCGAATTAAATGGCGTAGACAATTTCAACAATGTATATAAGAACAATTTATGAGTTCAGTATTCGCAACAATAATTCGAAGAATATAATCGTGATTTAAATCAAACTATGAAACATAAGTTTGTAAGGCAAGAATTATTCTAGCACCTATTTACTCGTACGACCAAAGTTAGTACAAGCTCGAATATGTGTTCAATAAAGAGTATGAATCAAATACTTGCTCAATAAAAGAGTAGTCAGATACTTGCAATTGATATACAAGAAAGGTTTCAAGGAAACTTGCACAATAAAAGAGTATAAGTTAGGAAACTTGCTTACGATGTTCCTTGAATAAGTAACCACAAGGATAGGATACTTGCAACACAATAAAAGTAGGGTTCAGATACTTGCACTATAAATGAGTGTAAGTCAGGAAACTTGCCTTATGCGTAGTTTATCCTCGTTAAATAAATTGACACTTTCGAATCCCTATCGTAATATATATATTTATATGTATAGGATATTCATTAGTCATATAGTATAACATCATATCTTATCTTGGATATACAATCAACACATAAGCTAAGTCTTAGCCTGGCTACACAGTTATATAGTATCATATTTAATTCACAAGTCTAAACTAATATACTTTTATCCTTAACGTTCCTCATTTTGAGTTTAAAACACCTTCTCATATCATATAAGATCGCAACAACTAGCAACATACTCTCATATTTATTAATATCACCTAACACCACAATCAATACTAAATACATTTTATTTTAGCAAGTTATGGCATTTCTATAAGTTAACCATCAAAATCGTTTTTCAACTAACAACATATAATAGCATATATACGTTAAAGAATACTTTTATGTTTGTATAACCTTCCTTCGTTCCAAACATATGCGATATAGCTTCTAAGTTAACCCTTTCGACAACTTACGGTCATTTAAGGTTATAAAGTCACAAAGTCTAACATGCTCGCCTTTTAAACACATAAGGTAAGCATATAACTTGTATTAAGCATACTCATGAATATTCATATCGCATACATGTAACTATCATTGTTCTTAGTTCGAAAACATGCTTTAATTATGCTTACTTGATATCATGGCATCTAGCATGGTATATATACATGTATGATACATGAGTGGGTCTACGAGTGCTATCTATCATTTCCATAATTTTTAGAATCCAACTCTCAAGGTAGCATGTTAACATTCACGTTCAAAGTTCGTATTTTTATTAGTAAAGCATACTAATAAGTCCAACATGTTCATGCTTCCTTACGAATCGTATAAACATAAGTTAACGAGTTATTCATGCATTTCTAAGTCATCTAAACATGCTCGCAAAATTAGAATGCGTTTATGATATTTACATGTCAATTTCCTCCTTTAAAACTTGCATTTTTGTTAAAATATTCAATAGTAGGGGTTCGTATGTCCATATCACGTTATGAAGCATATACACACAAGTTGACATGCTTTTTATGCCCTTCCAAGTCGTACTATCATGTCTCAAAGGTCAGAACATAGTCATGGTACTTATGTATCAAAATCTCTTTTTAAAACTTCTAACTTACTTTGAAGAACACAAGTCTTGTTGTCAAAATGTATACCATCTTGGTTTAAAACATGTTTACATCGCCTTAGTATATTCATATGTATGTATTCATCATGCTTGCATGCTCATTTAGGTTACAACAATAACTAACACTTGACAGATTATTAAGCAGATTGCAGAAACTGGATCAGGGACCCTGCGCAGCTGCGCTGCACTGCAGTGTAATGCCGGCGCAGCTGAGCCGCGCCTTGTTCGATTCAAGAACAGTCTGCATCGGCAGACATCCAGGCCAATTCCCAAAATACTTCACGAAATCAGTCCTAAACATACCACATTGCTTCCTTATTATATTATAAGACTGCATAACATTCAATCAAGCATTCTAACCTCCAATTGTCATCCAATTTTACAACATCAAGAATTTAAGTTTTGTCAGAAAAATGAAAATGATAATGGAGAACAACTACATTCCAATCCCAACATGTATATAAGTCCATGTAACTACTAAGCAAGCTTTCTATACTTCAATTAGCATGCATAGCATCCATAACCAACAATTAAGAAATCTCAGAAATTTTGCAGAAACAGAAAACGGAGAATGAAGAACAAGAATGATGAACATGGAACATGGATTATACCTTTGCTATTAGTAATTGGACTGGCTGCTAATTTTACTCACAATGCTACTACACTAATGTATATATGCTCTCAATTTATCACTTAAGCAAACTCTCAGCAATTGAATTTATGAAGGAGAGAGTTCATTTATAGAAGAATGGATACACAGTCAATGATTCTAACCTTCAAATTAAACTAACGGATGAATGAATTGCATGCTGGATAAGAGGGAGTTGGTGAATGGTAGTTGAAGCTCATCATCAAAACCTCTCCCTATTGCATGATTGCTAGGAAGCTATGGAGTTTTACTGAGTATAAGGAATATAGGCTTTAGCTTCATGATGTATTGACGTGAATGAGACTATTATTAAGGGACAAGCAAGGCAAACTCAGCATTCTCATAGTGTACCCAACACTTAGCTTATACACATATGTATTGTATATTTAGGCTATCGTATATATACATACCATATAATTAGATTACAATTAAAGGTACAATATAATTCCAATAATACTACCATGTAATTCATATAATGGTAACTGTAGTCCACACACATATAATCCATGTACAGTTATAATACCGAATATAATCTAATTGAGTATTATCTTTTCTCATTACCATAAACCATATTATTAAATACACACTTAGTTCAATTTGATAATCCATAAGTACACCTTTAATGTATCCATATATACATGTTGTCACATAACATTTATTACAACTCTTATTATTTCCAATTATATTAATCTATTGAAATATTCATCACATAACATTTGTTTTTTTATGATAATATTATATGAAGTACATCTTTTAATTTAGCCATATACCACATGTTGTCACATAAGCTTTATTATGTAACTCATATATTTTATTTAATCACAACATATGGTTTCAATATGTATAATCACATTGCATCATATAATATAGTTTAATAATTCTTAATATGTGGTTTCTATATATAGCATAGTCACATGAATGTCGCACTACACTATATAATATAGTTGTATCCCATATATTTAATTTCGCATACATGCACATAACAATTAATATAATCTTATTATATTAATGACTTACTTATTTATTTTATAATGGAAATTAATTAATTAATAAAATATTAATCAATTCCTTCCTCATAAATTAATGAAGTTATTAATTTCTATAGTAATTAACTAACATTTATATGATTAATTATCACGTAAAATAAATATAAATCTTATTATATTTATAAACAAGTTGCTTATCATCATTATATTATTCGCAATAATAATAATCAACACATTATCAATTAATCATCATTAATATTCTATTTTCTCATAATAAAAAGTAAATAACAATTAATATCGATTAATTGTTCACGTAGTAATTCCCTCATGACTTTACCCTTATCAATTATTATTATACGACAAATAATCACATTCTCCAATAGTTTAAAAAAAAATACAAATCTCATTATATTTATAAACCATTTCCTTAGTATTATACTATTACTTGCAAAAATAATAAATCAACAGATTATTATTATATTTCTCATAATAATAATTAACAATTAATATAGATTAACTGTTCACTTAATAATTCATTTACTCTATAACTGATTATTATTCATAATAACACTTAATAACATTATTGTATGATTAACTATCACATGTATTGCACTCAATCAAATAATCAATTAAATATAACTCTTATCATATTCTTCAATTACTTACTCATAAATATTTTGTTATTTATAATAACATATTATTAAGAATTACTCATTAGTAGGCTATTTACTAATCACAATGATTAATTAACAATGTAATATTAATTAATCCTTCACTTATCGATTTCCCTCTTGAATTAATTAAACCATCATCTTTTCCATTCTCATGCCACACAAGGCATTCTACGAGTCCCAATTCTCCATATTTCCTCAATTATTATATAATCGAATTACTTTTCTCATAACTCGTACACATTTATGTTCCAATAAGTATTCATTAAAAAAAAATTTATTCATGAAATTCACGGTTCTTACAAGCATTCGTTAGACCAAATGACATCACCAAGAACTCGTAATGTCCATACCTAGTTCTAAAAGCCGTCTTCGGTATATCTTCTCTCCTTACCTTCAGCTGATGATACCCACTTCTCAAATCGATTTTTGAGAAATATCTAGCACCCTTCAGTTGATCGAACAAGTCATCGATCCTAGGTAAATGATACCTATTCTTGATCGTAACTTTATTCAATTCCCTATAATAATGCAAAGCGCATTGATCCATCCTTCTTCTTCGCGAATAAAATTGGCGCTCCCCACGGTGAAATGCTCGGCTAAATATACTTCTTTTTCAGCAGTTCCTGCAGTTGAACTATCAACTCCTTCATCTCGACTGGAGCCATTCTGTACGGAGCTTTTGCAATTGGAACAGTTCCTGGTGGTAAGTCGATTACGAATTCTATCTCCCTATCTGGCGGAAGTCCTGGCAAGTCGCTCGAATATACGTCCACAAACTCCCTAACCACTGATATCTCCTTTACCTTCGGGCTCTCCTTACGAGTATCTACTATGTAGGCTAGATATCCTGCACAGCCTTGCGTCAATAGTTTCTTGGCTTGCATGACCGTCAGACAACTCGCTTGTCTAGGCGATTTGCTACCATAGAAGACTAACTTTGACGGAGTCGTAAGATTTACTGACTTCTTCTGATAGTCGAATATTGCCCCATGGTTAAACAACCAATCCATACCCAGTATCACATCGAATTCCCCAAGTTTTATCGGAATCAAATCTACCCTTAATTACTGACCCTTAATGTCCAATCTACAGTTCTTGTATACAAACCTAACAGGAATAATCTCCTATTTGCAATCTCTATGTTCAAGGGATAAACTAATTCCTCTTTAGGTAAGTTTAGGGTCTTAGCAAAATCATCAGATATGAATGAACAAGTAGCACCCGAATCAAATAATACATATGCATTTATACTATTGACCAAAATAATACTTGACACGACATCCTTTGACTGCACAGTCATGTTGAATGTGCGGGTAGTGGGTCGAACGGCCTGCAGTGGTCCAGCGATAGTTAGAGTGCTGCCTTTGCCATTTCCTCCATTCCCTGTTGACCCTGTTGCCGGCAGTTATGAGCCATGTGATCCTTGGATCCACATGTTTAACAAGCTCCCTTCTTTGGTTTCGGACAATTAGGCACAATGTGGCCTTCCTGACCACAGTTGAAGCACAACCATCTCCCCTTCATGCACACTCCAGTGTGATTCTTTTCGCACGTCACACATGCTTCAATCTTCTTCTTCTAATGGTTTCTCTGTTGACTTCCAGCAGAGGTGTTGTCATTCCACTTCCTTTTCTGGTTGATAGCCCCGCTACCACCAGCCTTGGTTTCTGTCTCATTCTTCTTCTTCTTGTCTTGATTATACTTAGTCACCGTGTCGCTTCCACCTTCAGCGAGGATTGCCTTCTCCAACATAGCTGCAAACGTATTTAAATGGAATATGGAGACCTTACTGAAGAGCCAGGGCTTCAATCCTTGCTCAAACCTTCTCGCCTTCATAGCGTCAGTACTGACTTGGTACGTCGCAAACCTGGCCAGCTCATTAAACTTCGCGACGTACTCTGACACCGTCATCCCTCCATGTTTAAGCTCCAGGAATTAGACCTCCATCTGGTCCTGTGAGCTAACGGGGAAGTACATTTCAAAGAACATCTCCTTGAAACGTTCCCACACTATCACTCTTTCCCCCTCTCTAGTCTTGTTGGCCTGCCACCATAAGCTAGCATCCGACTTTAACATGAAAGTCGCGAACGCCGTCTTCTGGTCTTCGCTAACCCTAACCACTTCAAAAACCTTCACCATCTCCATAACCCATGTGACAACCCAAAAATCTATAACATTTTAAATGATTAAAATAAAGGTTAAAGAATAAAACCTAGATGATAATTTGAGAATTTTTAAGTAAAACATATATGGTTTACTATTTGAATAAGAATAAAGAAAATATGGGTTACAAAATTTCAAACCCTAGAAATGAGGTATATATATTTGTAGAGATGGATTAGTAAGAAGATAGATAAGATTTATCTATTGACATTAAATAAATTATGGAATTATTTTATCATAGTATGTTGGTGACATTAAATATCTTTGATGAATAATCACCATTTTCTTGAATATATATACTAGTGACTAGTATGATTGTAATATAGGTTATTATTAGTGCTTAAGCTATCCATGGACGGATTGAGATAGTAAAGCTTGAATTAGTTAGTTAAGGGAATTAACTAATAAGTATAAATATTGGATAATTTAAATTAAAAATTATATTATGAAATAATATAATTTGAATGTTAAAGCCTTAATTAACTATGGTGATATAGCAAGGGGTTTAAGATCACTTAAGCAAATAATGAGCTAATACTTGTGTGGAGTATGTGATTATAGTAAGTGCCTTTATATATATTACATAACATGATAATATGTGAATTTGCGAACGACGTTAATAAAATATATATATACGTTGTTAAACCAATATATCTTTAAATAAATATTAATTAAAGATGAAGGTATTATATTAGCGTATGGCTAAGTGTATAGATTGAAGATGATTGTCTTAGGACAATCGAATAATTATAAGTAGATTGTATAATTTAAATAATTAATAGGATAGATATTAATTATTATAAGTGTAAATGTTATACATATTATAAGTATATAAATAACTTAGTATTAAAATGTATGTGTCACACAAACCTTATATTAAAGGAATATTAAAGTGTGAGGGAAATGATGAGCAAGGACCATGAATAGTAGTAGTTGGTGGAGTTAGCTACCAACTCTTCTTTGACCCGTGGGTATTGTCCATAGGAGGGTAATAGATCAACTATAATTAGAGAACATGTAAATAAGAAATGTAATGATATTACATCATGAACATATTATAAAATGTAATATTAGTTGGTGAGACTATTGTGTTAAGCTTGAGACCTATTAATTTCTAAGCACATATAATTATGCCTTGTGTAGCATAAATAGTAGAGTTAAATCAGTTGGAGGTTTAACTATAATTATTAAATGATAAGTTAATTGACATTAATTATCATTATAATATTTGGTTGTACTTGAGATAATAATTTCATGGAGAATTATGGGTTGAGAATACCCAACTATTCTATATCTAGTCCAATTAAAATATTAATTGAATTATGTATATGAAGTACATTATTATATATGTGGGTATACTTTTTATGTGTGAGTATACATATATGTAGAGTTGTGTATATATGACATAACTTATATTAATATGGCAATATTAAGTCATTGGGATTTAATTAGGAGCCAAAAGGAATAAAAGCCTAAGTGTGCAAGTCACATTTTACTAAATGTTGAGCTTGTAACTCTTGTCCCAAAATCATAGTCCCGTCTCCTTCATTTTCTCTCATACACGTGAATAGCTTTAGGCTAGCAAAAGGTAATGATGGCTGTAAATGACTTCAATGATGAAGGAGGGAGTGGCCCAAATAGTAAAGTTCAACCACTCTCAAT
Organism: Panax stipuleanatus; assembly: GCA_020205555.1. Taxonomy (NCBI): domain Eukaryota; kingdom Viridiplantae; phylum Streptophyta; class Magnoliopsida; order Apiales; family Araliaceae; genus Panax; species Panax stipuleanatus. The sequence goes on from CM035119.1 coordinate 83,417,788, forward strand.
CACTCTTGCTTGTCCAATGAACATCTCTTCTTCCCATTGGTTTGAATTGGTGGATATAAGCTTTGCATGGTTAATGAATTTGGCTATAAATAAAGCTCTCCTCTTCTTGTTTCCTAATTGCTGAGATTTCAATTAAGTAGAGCTAGTATAAGTTTACTATGAGAGAGAGAGGAAGAGAAAACAGTTGAAGCTCAACTTAGCAGAGGTATAACTCTCAGTTGTTCTTCATTTCTTAATATGTTAAATTCTTGATTTTGCATGAATTGTACGATAAGTTGATTGAGGAGTGATTGTTAACTTATAAGCTAAGCTTGTATGCCTATTCTAACTGCAATATAGCATGAATTGTGCATTTTTTATGAAGAAATTTGAAGTTGGGTTTGTAAACTGCCGTAGCAGAAGCCAGTTTGAACTGCACAAGGTACGGCGCAGCTGTAACGACCAGGAATTTTAAGCTCCTTATTAATTTTGTATGTGATTTAAAATTTTTAGGAGTTAATTTTCAAACTTATTTAAACCTTATGTGGTTATGTGCTTATGTGAATTTAACCTATGCGATTAAATGCAAGGATTTTTTATTAAAGGGAATCACTAATGATTATTTAAATTAGTAGATGAGACTTTTATATCAGAGTATTGATAAAAAGGGTTAGTAGTTACATATTCAAATTTCTTGAATATGGTGTAGAGATTTAATCGGGATTAATTATTTATATTTGAGTAATTAATTGATAACGTATGAAATTATTATTGTTGTTGATTTATAATTATTATGAATAAATAATAATTAATGAATTGGGAGTAATTAATTGATAATGTAATGATTAATTATTATTATGAATAAATAATAATTACTGGGTAAGAGATTAATAAATATAATAATATTATATTTACTTGGTTAATTGATCAAATTGTTATATGCAAGTATATGTTATATTAAACATTTGGTATAAGGTAGCTACCTTTATATATTGTATAAGGTGCTATGTGACATATTAATGTGGCTTACATTGTATGTAGGGACTATATGGTAAGATTAACTGTATTAGATGAGTTACATATAATTTCTTATGTAACATGATAGGTATGGATAGACATTACTATGTATACCCTATTATATTACATTAATATCAATAGCATTATTTATTGATAATGTTTTCCCATAAGTTATTATTATAATAACAGTTATTATTATAAACAATAATGAAACACAATTATATTATATTTAGTGTTAATAGAAAATGTACATGGATTATATGTGGTGTATATATACTTACTTGATACATTATTTTATTATTTACTCATTGAAATTGTAACTTTAAACTTAAATATATACTATGTGTATATATATAATCTAGTATATTTACTGACTAAGTGTTAGACTTATACACCCATTTGCAAGTTGCTGAGTTAAATAGCCTCCCCACTTCTCCTCTCACGTGAACTCCCACATGCTAGCTACACTTTACCTCCTTCTCTCATTTTCAGCAACATAGAGTGAATGATTATGGGGGAGTGGAGGTAATGATGGATTGCACCAACCCTTACCAACTCTTTCTTATCTAGTGTACAATCTTGAAATCCCTTGAATTGATTTGGAAGATAATGGCATTGCCTAGTTATTGAATTGCCTATAAATTGAGCCTTCTCTGCTTCTATATTGCAATTGCTGAGAATCCTACCAAGCAAGCTAGAGTGAGTATACATTATAGTGAGAGTCTGTGAATTGAGAGGGTGAGAGATATCAGCAAGTTCCTTTAACAGAGGTATATCACTTCCTATTCTCATTCTCTGTAAATTTTTAAAGTTCTTGATTATTGAATTGTTCATGGATTGAGAAATTATTGGATTGGAACATGATTGTTAGGTAGTATATAAGTTATTATACTTGTTAGAATTGTTATATGAATGTTTGAAATGATTTTCGTATAAAATTTGTGAGTTGGACTGAAGAACTGCCGATGCAGCCTGCGTCTGCGTCTGGATCGAGACCGGCGCAGCTGCGCCAATTTTGAACTGGCCAGCTGTGCAGCTGCACAGGGCCTGCACCAGCAGCTTTGTGTTCTGTTGTGATTTGTGTCCATGCTAGCATATGATACCACTTTGGACAGGCTTGAATACTGATTTACTTATTGTGTATGAGTTCTTTAATACAACATACACATTGGTGAGCATGCTAGCACATATTAGGGAAGGAAACCCCATGTTTTGTAAAATAAACTTATGATTTCGAACATAAACTTTGAGACCGTGTGACATATATGCATTCTAATTTCATGAACATAACCGTATAGACTATGTTGACATGAAATGAACGTTTAAAGTGTGTTCACACACTAGCATACGTGATTGCAAGATTCGGACGATTTCAAAATGAGAAACTTAAGACTTTTGAAAACAAACTTGACCAAGACTTGAGTATTTTAGATTATGACCATTTGAGAACGTATATGTGGTTTATATATGAGTTCTAAGACATGCGAGTTATGAGCACAAGGCACTTAACATGTATTATGATACCTTGTTGACTTAGTGTGACTTTCAATGAGAAAACTTAGAATGTGAAAGCTAACGACATTGATTACCATGTGAGTTATGTTATGGTCACGCAAGCATATATATTAGGATGTTATTATGTCTATAGACGTACTAACAAGCACCTCGTTTATTTATGCAAAGATTTCACATATGCATGCTTAATCATAGAAAATGAACTTCAAATATGAACTATGTGATTTGAAGTATATTTGTGTAATATACTCGAGCATATATATCAAGTATTGTTTAGTCTCATTATGAGATAGTATGACCGGAGTAGTAAACCTTTGAAGTATGAACTTGTTTAACTTGAGGTTTACCAGCATGAAAACGTATGACTCTGAAATTTGATTAGGATGAGCATACTAGTTTCGAATGAGAAATTACAACATGATAAGTATGTGTATTGGTTTAATGTTAGTAGTTGCATGCTAGAGTTGCGTCGGGACACTTTCAGGTCCGGACAATTTGTTTAAGTCGGATTTTAACAGTTAACATATTATGATGCTATAAATGGTATGTTTGATATTGAACGTGATCTTATGTGATAGATTAATATAACGACTAGATTCTAGTATGTGTGAACTTATACTAGTTTATACTAATTGGAGAGATCGATTGGTTATTATTAGGTCGTTCCAACGCCATTTAAATTAAAGCTAGAATTATTTGTAGATGAGCAAACAGGCAAGTTCCCGAACTTCACTCTTTGATTGTGCAAGTTCTTTTAAACCCGTTCTTGTATTATTAGCAAGTCTCCCTAACTTTACTCAATTTTATATTGAGCAGGGTATTATCATATTGCAAGTTTTCCTGAACTACTCTTTTATTTGAGCAAGTTTTCTTGACTTATACTTAATTATTGTACAAGTATCCAGACCCTATTGTGCAAGTATTCTAAATTCTTGTACTACCTTATTCAATGAACCGTGTAAGCGAGTTTTTAAACTTCACTTATTTTTGGTGAAAGTTTCCTATCATTCTCATATTGTATTGAGCATGTTATTATTGTATTGTGAAAGTTCCCTGAACTTCACATTTTGAGTATTGTGAAAGTTCTCCGAACTTCACACTTTGGTTATTGTGAAAGTTCCCCGAACTTCACATTTTGAGTATTGTGAAAGTTCCCCGAACTTCACACTTTGGTTATTTTGCAAGTTCCCAAACTTCATTTCTTTATTATGCAAGTTCTCTAAACTTATACAAACTCGTATATTGTGCAAGTATCTTATCTTTGTGTTTACTTTACTCAAAGAACGTTGTAAGCAAATGTCCTAACCTATGCATTTACTTTATTCAAGGGATCTATTATGGTGAAATTCCCCGAATTTCACTATTTGATGTTGTAAGTGTCTAAGCCAATGCATTTATTTTATGCAAGGAATCTATTATCGTGCAAGTTCCCCGAACTTCACACGCTAAGTATTGTGCAAGTTCCCCAAACTTCACACGTTGAGTATTGTGCAAGTTTCCCGAACTTACACAAATTCATATATTGTGCAAATTATAAACTTCACTTTGTGCAAGTTCTCTATCCTTCTCATATTGTATTGAGTAGGTTATTGTTGAATCGAAAGTTGTTTACTTAATTGCTTGAATTTTATTTCCAAGCATGTTATTTAGTGGTTTAATTACTTATCAATTATTCCACATTGATATTATTGATGTCCGCACCTAGTGTATTTGAGCTCGTACAGTCTTGGACTTGTACATTATTCAAGGTTCTAAATTTCTTGAACTATGTCAGTAAGAGTTTGAACCTTTGCTCGGTCAGACTAATGTATGAAGTTTTCTTTAAAGCTATCCAAACCAATTGATGGTAAGGATTCTTAGACGGAATAGAACAGCCCTCATATGTAGGACTGTGCCCAGGTATCTAATATATATGATACGAGTAAGCAGATATAAGTGTTATGCATATTCACGTTGTGCCCGAAGCTGATCTCCTCAAGGTACTAAGTTTTTGTAGCCAGAAGCCAGTAATCCAAAAAGGGTCAATTAGCTATTGAACCCATTGGAAAGTTATAGTTCAAAGTCTACTCGACTATCAGTCATTCTAAAGGCAATTATTATCTTTGCTTTTAATATTCATATTATTGAATTGTTCAGATGTTCATATCGTTGAATCTATCTAATATTTATATTATTGAATCGTTCTAATATTCATATTGTTGAATCCTTAAGATATTCATATTGTTGAATTCATTGTCAGATATTTTTTCATTCATCATGATATATCCTTTATTGTTGTATTTAAACTTGCTGAGCAAACTTGTTACTCATTCTTGCTATATCATGACTTATATTGCAGTTAAGCCTGAGCCCTCAGGGAAGGACAAGGGTAAAGGAAAGATATAGGATGGTTTGCAAGGAGCAGACTTTGTCTTTATGATTTGTTTAATTACTGTTAATGTAATATGAACCCTAATATTTATTCTAGGGTATATTTATATTGATGTATTAAGGGTATCGAATCTTGGGACTAGTAACACCTTTTGAATGAACGACGTACGTTTATTATATTCCGTATTTTAGTTATCGTATGTTACTTAAAGGTGGATGTTAGTATTGTTTCGTGGCAACTGGACCGGGGTCAGAGGACCCGAATTCGGGGGTGTCACAGCAGCTGCGCTCCCCCTGCAGTTCAAAATGGCGCAGCTACGCCAGTTGCTGTGGTATGAGCCTAACCCGGGACAGCACAGCTGCGCCACTCCCAAGGCTTAGCCCAGCGCAGCTGCGCTAGGTACTGATCTTGATTTTCAGTTTTTGTTATAATCTGCTAAGTGCTAAAGTGTTGATATTATTTAAACAAGCATGATAACATGATTAACATGTGTATATATGTTTCGTAATGTAGCATGAACATGTCTGACTTATTAGTATGAGTTTACTAAATGAAAGTTATAGTTTTAAAAGGAACTTTGACATGTTATATTGACGTTTATGTTCTGACTTTGCAAGCATGTTCGTATGGTCTAGATATGCATGAAATGTGAGTCTAAAGTATTGAGCATACATGCTAGTGCTTTTAACATCACTTTGATGTCATGTATGTGCATACACCTTGGTAGACACTATGAAAGTTAGTTAAGCATGAATTAGACATGTTTTATAGCAACAAAGGATGCTAGTTATGCGTATATGATGAAGATATTTGTGAGCATGCGTATTAACAGGTTATTATGACACCTCACATGTATATATGATGAACATAGTAGCCTTGCATGATTAGCTTAAGTGTGACATGGATTTTAGAAATAAAACTTAGAAAGTTTGAAAGTAAAATGATTGAACATTGAGTTACTTGCATCCTGATTTTATGTACAAGCATGATAGGACTTATATGCCTTTAGTCATGATTGGTATGTGCACCCCGCTAGTTAGCCATGATATGCACTACACGAGTAAGTTTTAAAGATGAACTATATTATGCTATGTAAATAAGATAGATACATGTGAGCATGCGTATTAAGGCTTATTAGTAGCAATATATGGTTTAAAGACTTATGTCAATGACCCTTTGTTAAAAGAAGATGTTGAGCCTTGTTGATTTAAGTAATTCAATGTAGAGCTATGTAATTCAAAACTAAATGGTTTGAAATATGAACTTGAAGAAATAACAGAACCTACTTGATGTATGTTTATAGTATGTATCAAAATGCATAGTATATTAGGACTAGACTAAGCAATGAAAAGCTCAAGTCTAGTTTTGGCAGGGAGTAGCGCGGTCGCGCCATTCTGCAGAGCTGCCAAGAGCAGTTTGTTAATTGCATGGTCTTAAGTTATGTTTATATGTTGTCCTTAAGGACTACAAGATATGTAACTATATTGTTTAGATAAACATGAAAGTAGAATGAGCTAGTCTCATGGTTACCCTAAGTTGAAGTAATACGAAATCAAGTTAGGAAACGTTATACAAACTATTCTTATATTGAGAATGTATGAATGTGTATAACTGATGAGTATGAATCCATGATCATATAACTGTGTAGGAATACACGAACTGCAGATAGCTTTAAGTAGTTAAGTTGTAGTTGATAAACTACGAATTAGGCAAGTCTTTCAATTCTTATTTGCTATATGAATTCGATAACTGTTAGTTGAATTACATTATGCTAAGATGATGTTATGAATTGTATATGAGATATATTTGAGATTGAAAGTTGATCTTTGATGATATACTTGTGAAGTTAATCTCTATGCCTGTTATGTGAGAAGTAACATGCATAGTATATTTAAATGATTATGACTGCATGAACTGAGCATGATATTATATGCTATGTGATGTATGAAAACTGTTAGAATTGCTGAGCTATCGAGCTCACTCTGCAAATAACCACTTTTGCAGGTTAAGGACTCACGATAAAAGTTACATGCTACGTGATAGAGTTCGTTAGTATTTCAAGAAGATTACTGTTTATTTAAATATATGCTCTTGAACCATGCTTAGGTTCTAGAAGATGTATACGATAGTAGATTACGATGTTTTATACATGTTAAGAGTGTAAAGTTGTACTATGTGATACATAGAGGGTTTCGAATTGAGATGTAAGATTTTATACAGTAATTCGAATAAAGTGAATCCTAATATAATTGATTCAAGGCTATGTAATTGATTCAATATTATGAAATCAATAAAAGATTTTACTCAAGGAGATAGAAAAGTTTAAGTTATTCCGCATTTTTGTAACATCGAATATGTGTATAGACAGGGATGGTATATGACCGAGATTTGAAACTTATAAAAGGTTTGGGGTCATTATACAATATCTTGGATATGGAAAGAATTTACATTCTAATTTATAATAAAGCAAAGTTATATTCTTTATGTAATGAATAAAAGATGTAATAGTTCGACTAGTAGTACCGTGACTGCACCGGATCTGAGTTAATAAAAGGGACCCTGATTTGGGGGCGTCACAAGTTGGTATCAAAGCTGTAGGTTATAAACCTTAGGTAAGTGTACCTTAGACTATAACCTGAGAGAGGGAAAGAAAAGATTAAAATATATATACGTGAAGATTCAAAGAAGAATCTCGAAGTATCTAGAGAATGAGAATCAGGAGTTTCCTAACTCCGGTAATAAAAATATTAAGACGATGTCTATAAGATGAATATGACAAAGATAATGAGAATGAACTCGAATGGAGTTTAGTTGATAATAGGGAAAGAACTCTAGGTGAATCGATGATCACGACGTGATCAGATTGAACTATGAAATAATAAATAGTCTGTAACGACTAAGTGGTTATAACTTGATGCTATGAGAGAATGTACTATGAAATGGTACGAAAAGAACTCATGAGGAGTTGTATGTGATGAAATATAGAAAATTTCATAATGAGCAAAGAGCAAGTTAAGAGTAAGATAGAGTTAAGTGTTGGATTTACATTGAGGACTCATGTAATGGCTTAGTTGTACAAACCTTTGTATGGGTAGAGGTTTGTGCTTGCGCTGAGTGCATCATATTGATAATCATTGGAATGTTGGTGTCACGCTATCATTATACATATGGCGGAAAGGTGATTCTTTTCTCATGTTTATTCTGATAGATAGATATTACTAAGATTAGGTGCAAGTTCTTAAAACTCATACTTATGGTAAGTTCGTGACTCATAATTGTATGGTATATTTTTGAACCCCTAAGCGTATGGACAGTTCCTGATTAGTTCTTGAACTACATATTGCTAGGATAAGTTCCTAAACTCATATTATTGTGGAAAGTTCCTGAACTCATAACGTGTGGTATGTTTGATGAACTATACTGGGTTATAGAAAAGTTATGGATGAAGAATTAGGATTTTTAATAGATAGAATTATTAAGCAATTGATCATTAGAGAAATTGAAGTTGATGGTGGAAGCTTAGGTATTCCAAATTTTCTAGCTGTGCTAGACTTTAAATTTTTTATATCAAGCTAAATTCGCACTGATGTGCCTTTCGAAATAAAAATAAATTTTTTTATCAGTAACACATCGTTACCAGTTACGGCATGATAACATCAAAAATGATTTTCAATGATTTTTGAACGGTTTAAAGAAGAGTCTACGCTAATTATTTCGGTTAGAAAAAAATAATTTGAGATATCAAAATGTATTTTATATATCATCGATGCATCATGGAACCTGATGCAGAAATGATAAAAATGATGGAGTTATCAATACAGAATTACCTAGTGTTGGATGGGATCTAAGCCCACTATGGTACGATGTAGTATGACAAAGTCATACAATGAAGAAATCCTCAAACGGACTGTAAATACAGTGCAGTATCATGACGTCATAAAATGATTTTCAGAATTTTAAAGAAAAGTTAAGTGCCAAGAAAATTTGGTCAGACACATGTTTCGATTGATATTCAAATTATTGGTATATGTATAAGCTAATTAATTCAGCTAGACAAATGTTTATGAAGATTCAAGTATCTCTTTGAGAATTTATCCCGAACCAAATTATTTTGGAACGGACTCTGATGTTAAGATTGAGGTGAACAACCCCGAAAAATGGGGATATACTTGTTGGATGATATATTCCAATCCTTGAATGCATACAGCCGTTCTGAGAACTAAGGTCCAATAGATTAACCACCTAACGTACCAGCATCGGAAGTTTACCTTCTTCGTGATTGTAAACATACCGAGTTCAGCATGGTTAACAAATTTGGTTATGGTGAATACCGTTAAACTTGAGAGTTCACGATCTATATGACCCCTCAGCCCGATATAAAAAGTTTTAACTCCTTAGAGAAAAGTCATGGAAGAATGTGATGATAGAAAAGCTCCTCATAGAAGAAAGCAAGACGTACTCATTAAATTTAGCATGAGATCATGTAAAGGTTAACATGAAAACCTAGTTTTGATGAATAAAAGAAGTAGAGATTAGTAGACTATAATTTAGAGGACGAAATTCTTAGAAGAAGGGGTGAATGTGACAACCCGAAAATCTATAAGATTTTAAAAGATTAAAATAAAGGTTCAAGAATAAAACCTAGATGAGAATTTGAGAATTTTGAAGTAAAACCTATATGGTTTGCATTTATACTATTGACCAAAATAATACTTGACACCACATCCTTTGACTGCACAGTCATGTTGAATGTGCGGACAGTGGGTCGAACGGCCTGCAGTGGTCCAGCGATAGTCAGAGTGCTGCCGCTGCCATTTCCTCCATTCCCTGTTGACCCTGTTGCCGGCTTCTTCAGGCAGTTATGAGCCATGTGATCCTTGTATCCACATGTTTAACAAGCTCCCTTCTTTGGGTTCGGACAATTAGGCGCAATGTGGCCTTCCTGACCACAGTTGAAGCACAACCATCTCCCCTTTATGCACACTCCAGTGTGATTCTTTTCGCACGTCACACATGCTTCAATCTTCTTCTTCTAATGGTTTCTCTGTTGACTTCCAGCAGACGTGTTGTCATTCCACTTCCTTTTCTGGTTGATAGCCCCGCTACCACCAGCCTTGGTTTCCGTCTCATTCTTCTTCTTCTTGTCTTGATTATACTTAGTCACCATGTCGCTTCCACCTTCAGCGAGGATTGCCGAACCAACATAGCTGTAAACGTATTTAGCTGGAATATGGAGACCTTACTGAAGAGCCAGGGCTTCAATCCTTGCTCAAACCTTCTCGCCTTCATAGCGTCAGTACTGACTTGGTACGTCGCAAACCTGGCCAGCTCATTAAACTTCGCGGCGTACTCTGACACCGTCATCCCTCCCTGTTTAAGCTCCAGGAATTGGACCTCCATCTGGTCCTGTGAGCTAACGGGGAAGTACATTTCAAAGAACATCTCCTTGAAACGTTCCCACACTATCACTCTTTCCCCCTCTCTAGTCTTGTTGGCCTGCCACCATAAGCTAGCATCCGACTTCAACATGAAAGTCGCGAACGCCGTCTTCTAGTCTTCGATAACCCTAACCACTTCGAAGACCTTCACCATCTCCATAACCCATGTGACAACCCAAAAATCTATAACATTTTAAATGATTAAAATAAAGGTTAAAGAATAAAACCTAGATGAGAATTTGAGAATTTTTAAGTAAAACATATATGGTTTACTATTTGAATAAGAATAAAGAAAATATGGGTTACAAAATTTCAAACCCTAGAAATGAGGTATATATATTTGTAGAGATGAATTAGTAAGAAGATAGATAAGATTTATCTATTGACATTAAATAAATTATGGAATTATTTTATCATAGTATGTTGGTGACATTAAATATCTTTGATGAATAATCACTATTTTCTTGAATATATATACTAGTGACTAGTATGATTGTAATATAGGTTATTATTAGTGCTTAAGCTATCCATGGACGGATTGAGATAGTAAAGCATTAATTAGTTAGTTAAGGGAATTAACTAATAAGTATAAATATTGGATAATTTAAATTAAAAATTATATTATGAAATAATATAATTTGAATGTTAAAGCCTTAATTAACTATGGTGATATAGCAAGGGGTTTAAGATCACTTAAGCAAATAATGAGCTAATACTTGTGTGGAGTATGTGATTATAGTAAGTGCCTTTATATATATTACATAACATGATAATATGTGAATTTGCGAACGACGTTAATAAAATATATATATATATACGTTGTTAAACCAATATATCTTTAAATAAATATTAATTAAAGATGAAGGTATTATATTAGCGTATGGCTAAGTGTATAGATTGAAGATGATTGTCTTAGGACAATCGAATAATTATAAGTAGATTGTATAATTTAAATAATTAATAGGATAGATATTAATTATTATAAGTGTAAATGTTATACATATTATAAGTATATGAATAACTTAGTATTAAAATGCATGTGTCACACAAACCTTATATTAAAGGAATATTAAAGCGTGAGGGAAATGATGAGGAAGGACCATGAATAGTAGTAGTTGGTGGAGTTAGCCACCAACTCTTCTTTGACCCGTGGGTATTGTCCATAGGAGGGTAATAGATCAACTATAATTAGAGAACATGTAAATAAAAAAATGTAATGATATTACATCATGAACATATTATAAAATGTAATATTAGTTAGTGAGACTATTATGTTAAGCTTGAGACCTATTAATTTCTAAGCTCATATAATTATGCCTTGTGTAGCATAAATAGTAGAGTTAAATCAATTGGAGGTTTTACTATTGTAACACCCGAGAAAAATCGAGCGTTTATGTAATTAATTTTTTATTTGATTTATTGAATAAAATTTGGATTATTTATTTATTAAACTGAGTAAGCTAATTGTAGGTCATTTTATGACATAGAGAATGCATAAATGAGTACGATTCTGGCTACGTGCTAGGAATGATTGATATGAATTTATAAGACGATAATAAAAGATTTTTGAGAATAAAAATATTTTGAAAAAAGACGAAATAGACACTATTCAATCCTAAGGGTTAGGGGTTGAGACCCTATGCCATTTCGAGAGTTCGGAATGTCAGAATGACGTTTTGTCAAAAGATTTGACCGTAATGTACCGTAAAAAGTTAAGTTAGCCGAGAAAAATTTTCTCGGGAGAAAAAGTGCGAGAATCACTATTCATCTATTTCTGCTGGGGAATTTATTTTAAAATATCGAGAAACGCGTAATGATAGGATTTCAAGGCGAGGTGGATTATGTAATAATAATTCGTTTATGGCTCACGAAGTTTTCGCATAGGGACTTATAGCCTAAGCGTTAGGGAAAGTGAAATTAATGATTAATTATTTATGTATAATAATATATGATTATTATACGGAACAAATACGCGTATAATACGAAGTATTGTACGAGAATTATGCGGAGAAGATACGAGAATTAATACGACATATAATATGAATTTTATACAGAGTAAATAAGTTAAAATAAAGTGAATTAGAATTAATTGGAATTAAAAGTTATTAAGTTTAACCCGTGGGTCGAACCATCGGGTAAACGGGTGGTTTTAACCCATGGTTCAACCCACAACCCATGTTGGACGTGGGGGAACAAGGCCACATGGGAGCATGTGGGAGAACATGGGGGGACATGGGAGAGCACAAGGGGAGACATGGTTGACCATGTGCTAGCACATGGGCCTTAACTTGGTGGGAAAGAAAGGAGAGGAGGTGGGAATAGTAGAGGAGGTTGGGCCTAAATTATCTTTGTACCCTAATCCTTGCCAACTCTATAAATAGAGAGCCTTGCCCATCATATTTTGTTATTTAACAATTCCACCAACAAAGAGAGAAAGAGAGATAGAGAGAGAGAGAAGAAGCTTGTGCGTTGCCTAGCTAATTCATCTACCAAGAAGCTAAGAAAGACTTTGAGTCTCCATACTCATTCAAGCAAGAATTCGTAAGGTATAACAATGGAAATTATATAAACAGCATCTTTTCTTTCTATAATAGTTTCAATAAAGAAGTGATTAAAGGAGTTATGCCTTTTGAGAAGTTATAAGGAGAGTAATGGTGAATTAGGAACCCTAATAAGTCATGTATGTGAAGACACTAAGAACTCATGAAGAACAAATCAATGAACTTAGTGAAATCTTATGAAATGGACTAATGAACTTATCAAACCATTAAAACTTAAATGTTTTGAATGATAAAAATTAGTAATAATCAACTATGGGATTGATTCCCATTGATTTGAGCTAGTAATAACGAAGAACGAAGATTCGGCGAAAGTTACGCGATTAGACGTTAATCGTCGAAAACGTAAATTTCTCAGATTAGAAGTCAAAAGTCGCCGTGTGCATCAAAAATAATGGTTTTTGATTACAACACATGTATTTAGGTAAATAAGACTTGCGAGAGAAAGAATGGATTGATTCTGACTTAAAACGAAGATTTGAGCGTCGAACGTTCACGAACGTTTAACGAAAATGTAAAAATGGACTAATCGGTGAATTTCTCGTCGATGGATTCAAAAATGAATTCTGACTTGATAGGATGATAGAGCATGTCGTTTATGAACTTTTAGCCTTGGAACAAACCAATTCTAAGTTATAACGATCAAGTTACGGACTTCGGAATTTCAGAATTTTCAAAAACTCAAAAATTTTTCTGAGTTACAGAGCTAGCTCCGCAGCACCAGCCAATAGGCTTAATCCGGTGCCGCAGCGCCACTCCCGGGAGAAATCTCTGGAGGGGTAGCGCTGCGGTGCCACTCCAAGAGGAAAACCTAGCGCTGCAGCGCCAGCATGCTAGAAAATTTGGACATTTTTAGTAATTACTTAACCTTTTGCATATCATTAAGGGGCTAGTAAGTTATGAATATACACTCTTTAAACAACATGTTTAACCAAGGGTGATGAGGATTAAACGTTAACTAAACGTAATTAAACTTAAGTTTTGGACGTTAACCAAAACTAAGTTAACGAACAAGTTAAGTACTCGTTTGTCATCATGCCTAGTGTTGATTAAGAAGAGTTGGTTTATAACATAGGATGTTAATAAGCCGTAATGAACATTAAATAACTTAAATGAATGTTATTAATTTAACGTTTTGATTAAGTTATACAAGAAGGGGAAGTTAGGCTATACTTGGTATATCGATGATGAATTCTCATAGGTATGCTTTGTGTTATGCTCTGTAGACGTTGTAAAGACTGAATAGACTACGTGTAAAGCTTTGGAAGACGCAAAGGCAAGTTTCCTAACTTCGTTCATACTTTATTATGAATGCAAGTTTTGCTAAACCCTTGTCTATACGTTATGGTTGGGCAAGTGGTTATTGTGCATAATTGCTTATGCATAAACTATTCTTGAATAGGCAATGCCATTTGACTTGGCTAGACTGAGACTTATCATATTTTGGTGGATTTTTCCACAAATCTCTCCAGAATATATACAATGTTGTGATCCTATGCCAATTTCTTGGTATGGATTCTTAGGTAAACCTGAGTATGAATAAAACAAAGGTTTTAAACGTCATTAATTCGACAGGCGCGTGAGGTTGCCACCAATTAAACGTAAACACGTTTAATGTATGAGTGTTGATCAACATAGAGTACTACAGGCTAATTACCTAGATGTGCTCGTAAGCTATATTGAACTTACGGCCTTCATGCCGGGTTGTTCCTTTCATGAATGAGAACTAAAATATGATTCGTGGTCGTTGACCAAGATGGATTCCGAAAAGGCTATAAAGTCCTTGGGAATGGTTTTAAAGAAATCAAAATGATATTTTGATTATTCTTAAGTACTTCATAACTATTGTACAGTTATTGAAGACCAAAAGATATGATTCTTGATTTTGTGGTTTCAAGACATACTGTTTAACTTGTCGATCTGTTTATGCTCATTCTTGCTTAAAACTAAATGATTTAAGCTATGAATGAACGGACTGAAGGATCCGATAAAGACAAAGGCAAGTCCAAGCTGGACAAGTAGTGACCCTTTGTAATAGCATTAGTATTAGTATTGTATTTACTGATATTATGACACAAAACGATGTATTGGTTACGAATACTTGGGAAATGATTAATAGTATGTAATAATTAGTAAACTTATGCATTGATATTGATGTCCTCAATTGAATGTATGAGTAGATTGTAGCACCGTGTAGCACCATATCTTGGGTTTGAAGGTACCCGAATTTGGGGGCGTCACAACTATAATTATTAAATGATGAGTTAATTGACAT
The DNA here is from genome assembly GCA_020205555.1 of Panax stipuleanatus. Classification (NCBI taxonomy): domain Eukaryota; kingdom Viridiplantae; phylum Streptophyta; class Magnoliopsida; order Apiales; family Araliaceae; genus Panax; species Panax stipuleanatus. The sequence continues at coordinate 83,432,941 of CM035119.1, forward strand.
TAATTATCATTACAATATTTGGGTGTACTTGAGATAATAATTTCAGGGAGAATTATGGGTTGAGAATACCCAACTATTCTATATCTAGTCCAATTAAAATATTAATTGAATTATGTATATGAAGTACATTATTATATATGTGGGTATACTTTTTATGTGTGAGTATACATATATGTAGAGTTGTGTATATATGACATAACTTATATTAATATGGAAATATTAAGTCATTGGGATTTAATTAGGAGCCAAAAGGAATAAAAGCCTAAGTGTGCAAGTCACATTTTACTAAATGTTGAGCTTGTAACTCTTGTCCCAAAATCATAGTCCCGTCTCCTTCATTTTCTCTCATATACGTGAATAGCTTTAGGCTAGTAAAGGGTAATGATGGCTGCAAATAACTTCAATGATGAAGGAGGGAGTGGTCCAAATAGTAATGTTCAACCACTCTCAACCACTCTTGCTTGTCCAATGAACATCTCTTCTTCCCATTGGTTTGAATTGGTGGATATAAGCTTTGCATGATTAATGAATTTAGCTATAAATAAAGCTCTCCTCTTCATGTTTTCTAATTGCTGAGATTTCAATTAAGTAGAGCTAGTATAAGGTTACTATGAGAGAGAGAAAGAGAAATCAGTTGAGGCTCAACTTAGCAGAGGTATAACTCTCAATTGTTCTTCATTTTTGAATATGTTAAATTCTTAATTTTGCATGAATTGTACGATAAGTTGATTGAGGAGTGATTGTTAACTTGTTAGCTAAGCGTGTATGCCTATTCTAACTGCAATGTAACATGAATTGTGCATTTTTTATGAAGAAATTTAAAGTTGGGTTTGTAAACTGCCTAGCAGAAGCCAGTTTAAACTGCTCAGGGTACGACGCAGCTGCGCTCCCCTTGTAGTTCAAAATGGCGCAGCTGCGCCAGTTGCTGTGGTCTGAGCCTAACCCGGGACAGCGCAGCTGCGCCACTCCCAAGGCTTAGCCCAGCGCAGCTGTGCCAGGCACTGATCTTGATTTTCAGTTTCTGTTACAATCTGCTAAGTGCTAAAGTGTTGATATTATTTATACAAGCATGATAACATGATTAACATGTGTATATATGTTTTGTAATGTAGCATGAACATGTCTGACTTATTAGTATGAGTTTACTAAATGAAAGTTATAGTTTTAAAAGGAACTTTCACATGTTATATTGATGTTTATATTGACGTCGGGCCCAAACGTAGTAAATCGTAACGACTATATGCGTTACATTCGAAACTATAGTCTCCGATAACATGTTCTCTTTTTATAGTCTCCGATAACATGTACCCAGTATAGTTCATTGAACTTACCACACTTTGGAAGTTCAGGAACTTGCCACAATAATATGAGTTTAAGAACTTGTCCTAGCAATACGTAGTCAAAGAACTGATCAGAGACTGTCCATATGCTTAGGGGTTCGAAACATACATACGATTATGAGTCACGAACTTACCATAAGTATGAGTTTTAAGAACTCGCCTAACCTTAAGATCATCTAATGTAATCTTAATATCATCTAATCTAATCTCTATCGACTCTAACTATCAAATATAAACATGGGACAAGAATCACCTTCTCACCATATATATATATATATTTATATATATCGATAGCGCGACACCAATCTTCCAACGATTATCAATATGATAAACAAAGTGTGAGCACAAAACCCTTCCCATACAAAGATTTGTACAACTCAGCCACCACATGAGTCCTCAGTTGAAATCCCACTTAACTCTATCTTACTCATAACTTCTTATTCTATGCTCGATACAAACTTTCTGTATCTCATCATTTATAACTCCTCGTGAGTTAATCTTGTACTATATTATAGTACCTTCTTGTTATAGTCTCAAACTATAACAATTCAATCATTAAAGACCATATGTCTTTTAACTTTAAAAAGATCACGCTGTGATCTTATTCTATAATCATCTCCCTTATGATTCTCATTATCATTTTGTTTTAAAACTTCTTATCTCTACCTTTCATCATGTTATACCATGATTTCATTATGCTTTTAATCTTATAGACTTTGTCTATTCATCGTTATTCATCATCTTGATTATTGGAGTTAGGAACTCCTGATTCTTATCTTTATATCTCTTCAAGATTCTTCTTTGAATCTTCTTGTTTATTAAACAACTCTTCCTTTAAGAATTTCTAATTCCATTCATATAGTTCAATATTTTATTCGAGTTTTATTCCTCGTCATTCTAATCTTCTTCTTATAACATTTCTAGGACTTAACTCATCCTATACATCTACGTATGTGAAAAGAATCACCTTTTCATTATACGTAACTTAAACTTAACTTCTTATTCTCTAAGGTCATAGCCTAAGGTACTCTTACCTAAGGTGTATAACCTACAGCTTTGATACCAACTGTACCGACCCCAAAAATCATACAATAATATTCTTATTCTCGATCGTTAACAATACAACTTTAATCTATCTTTACATCATTATTCAATATTAAAATCACTAAAAATGCGGAATAATTTAAAATTTTTATAAACTTCTTTCTTTATTGCCCTGAATCGCAACCTTTACATTACATAACTTCGATTCAAATCTAAATCATGAATCGTTACAACGAAATGACTATACAAAGTCTTACATTACAATTATTATCCATATACATCGTATAACTCAACTTTACAGCTTTAGATCTACATTACAATCAAGATATTAAATGCATTTCTCATAAAATATAAGTAAGCTTCTTGAATTACTATTGAACTCTAACATTCAACTAGCATGTATCATTACCTTGCCTCCTTGACCTGCAAAAATGGTTATTTGCAAGAGTTAGTTCGACAGCTTAGCAAGATCTAACAGTTTTCATGCATCACGTAGCACATAATTAACATGCTCAACATACATCTCATAAACATTAAAGTAACATGACATACATGCTTTAATCACATAACAAATATAAAGATTGAGTTCCTTACTCAATCAACATTCTTAAATCAATCAATGTAGTCATAAATTGACTTTAACATTTCATGTTTACAACATATATATAACATAGCATGCTCTTTGCAATACATTTTAGAACAGTTCATAATATCATCAAGTTCACATAGAAAATAGGAACCGAAAGACTTGCTTGGCTCGTAGATTACCAATTACCGAGAAACAACTTATAATAATCTGCTTCATCAATCCTACATACGTATTACCATACGCATCAATTATTAGTCACCTAGCAATGCTTATCAAACGTCTAAGTAAATTTTATTTTATACTTTCTAATTTACACTTTGTAATTCTCTTCCATTTACTCGTTTGACACTCACTGTCAAACTTATGTATAATTAACAACATAAGTTAATTATCCCATAACTACTCCTCATAGTTAGTTAACCAACTTAGGTTAACTCAATCCTCTTTAACTATTAAGTTAATAGTTGCTTATCACATAATTAATCGCATCATATAATCACATAATTAAGTCAAATAATAATTACACACTCATATTAAATTATAATTAAATGAATTATAATTTAAACATCCACTTTAATCAAATTATAATTAAAGAATTTATAATTACACCATTTATAATTTACTTTAAGCCATTACTCTAATTATTCAAATTACATCATGCATTAAATTATAATTTAAACATATTATAATTTAATTTAAACCATTACTTAGATTATAAATAATCAATTTCAATTCATGCACATATTAAATTATAATTAAATAAATTACACTTTTACCTTAATTATAATTATTCTAAATTATAATCACATATTAAGTTGTAACTAAACAAATTATACTTCAAATTAAATATTTACTTTGATTATAAAACTAATCAACTATATTCATTATAATTAATCCAATTAAATTAAACCTTTACTATAATTATAATTATTTCAAATTATAATTTCACATCATATATTTTTAATATATTTCATTACTATTATTTAACATTTTAAGGCATGTTAACAAGCTATTAAATTATTACATAAACTTAGCTTTTCAAAACAAAGTTCCTTTTTTTTATGCATACCCCCCGCCGGGGCGGGGGTTCAAGGCTTAACATGCCGGCCGGGGCGGGCTTTAAACTTTTAAAAATCTGCATACCCCCCGCCGGGGCGGGGGTGCTTGGCCATGCAAGACACGCCGGGGCGGGCCCCCTGCTGCGAACTAAAACTGCTTCGAACTACAACTGCTTCGCGAACTGTGTAGAGAAAAAGCCAATTTGGCTTATTTTTTCACACCAAGTTCCAATTCCAGTCAATACAATTCATAACATCTTAATAGAAAATATAATTTTTAAACTCGTAACATGTTTCAACACATTTAATCCTCAAAACACATTGTTTATAACAATCAATTCAATGATTTTTGAAGAAAATCATTAACAAGTGTTCTTGATGAAATTGAACACTGAAATCTATTTTTAAATCAAAATACCCAATCAAAATATATTTAAATTTGTTTATAAACATGTTATCAACATCTAACCTCAATTTACACTATCAAATCATAATTTTTGATTTCATATAGGCCAATTATCAAACTATTTCACTATGACTTTTGATGAACATGAATTTCCTCATGTTCATCATGAATTAACTAACTAAACCATCATACAATTCACTTATAAGCATCTATTATCACAATTCACATATAAACTTCATGTTATAAACACCATATAACATATATCCCCAAAATCATAAGTTTTCATGAATATTCATATTTACATAAAACTAAAACTTGAATAACTTAAGGAAATCTTGAACTCTAAAGTTAGAGATTATACATTTTCTTTGCTTATGAGAACAAGATAAAGATGATGATGTTTGACTCTCTCAAACTTCCTCTTCCTCCTTCTATCTCCCTACTTCTCCTATAATAACCCAATATTTTCGATATAATTAAATAGAAATTTTGCGTATAATTTTTTTTTAATATTATTTCTATCAAAATAAGGGTGGGAATACGTGCAAGGTAAAGAATATGTATATATGTGATAAATATTTATTTATTGCATGTATGATTTCGAATTAATTTTTCGATAAAAGAATTGTGATTATTATAAATTATATTTTTATAATAAATTAATTTTGATAGTAAAAATATTTTATTATTTATTTTCTATGAAAAATATGATTAATATATTATTTCAGTAATATCAGAAAGGATACTTAGAATTATTACAATAATTATTTTATTATATGAATTTATCAAGATTAATTAAGTTAATTATTTTAACTTAATTAATAATGGTATATAAGGTAAAGTGTGATTATAGATCAAAACCCTAATTTTTGATCTATGTTATGTTATTATTCATGATTATGTTATGAATAATAAGAAATTATTTTTCTTAAGAGATTTAAATATTAAATGTTATTATTAATTATATTTGTATTCAAATATATGTAAGTATATTAATATGATTATAGATTTTAATTATAATTATGATAATTAACATAATTATATGAATATATGTTAAGGATTTATTTATTTATTTTGTTTAAATATTAAACATTGTATTTAATATGTTTGTATTTAAATAAAAGTATGGATATTATGTGATTAAGAATAATGATTAGGAAACCCTAATTCATAAATTTGAGAACCCTAATTATAGCAAGAAACCCTAATTTTTATAAAACCCTAACTATTGCAAGTATCCTAACTATTGCATTTTCTTTATACAATGATTCTTTGTAAGCAAGTTTTTTATCTCAATTTCTTATTGAGCATTTATCTCTACTCATTGCATTTACTTTATGCGATGGATTCCAGTAAACGAAAACAGGTTCATGAATAGTTATTGTCAATTATTCATATCCATAATGATAGACGATACGTTTATGAAAATTATTCTTATATTGTAAAATTTTATTCAAGTCAGTTATTATTTATTAATATCTCATTATTGTCAGTTATTATACAAGTGTCCCCACTTGTATAAACTATTGTATTCAAATAAGAACTCTTGAATTTGAAATTCTTTGATATGACAAACTGTAGCGCCCCCAAATTCGGGTCCCAAGAACTTCGGACCTGGTACATCATTTCTATAACTTTTGCGGAAGATATAAACATAAATTATTTATACAATAACTTTTACAACATAATTTCAAAGGTCTGTAACCTTAACTTAATACCTACATTCAATAACCTACATGACATACAATGTCATTTATAACCAATACTAATTCCATTTTAATTGTATAATAATTTCATCCTGGAACTTGTTTTTGCCTTTGACTGTGTCCGAAGTTTCTTCTTAATCTGAAATGTTTATCATGATATAGCAAGGGTGAGCAACAAGTTTACCCAGCAAGTTTAAGTTCAAATGAAGATATATCATGATTGAAAAGAATAATAAGTTGACAAACTTTCAACAATATAATAATTGTGAAAGAACATGAATCAATATTGCTGAATAGCTAACAATGAATATGATTAAATTCAACTGAACCAAATGATAATGAATGTGATCAGCCTTTCATACCTGATGAACATATGCAACATGTACTAAGTGCAAATCAATAATCAGTTTAGATATGAATAATTAACAATAATTATTCACGAACATGCTTTGAAATTTAACTCAAAGTTGAGATACAGTAAACTTGCCTGTACCGTCGATTACTGCTACGCAATATAATTTAATCGCTTTATTGTAAAGTCCTATCAGTTTATAAGATTGATCTTTCAATTAGCATAACATACCTTATAAGTAAACTATCTAACATTTAAACACATAGTCAAATATTAGATATTTTTAACACTAAACATATACACAAGTCTAAACCTAGCACACATCGAGTCTTTAATAATATTCAATATAGTATACTGAGTGGTTTCCCACAAACAACTAATAAATTAGCTTCCGTCTTGTCTACACGGTTTTCACAGCGAGTTAGATCGATTACTAATTCGTAGATACCTTCCCCATATGAAGGAGTCGTTTAGCCCAACTACTATACATCAACCATTAAAGAGTATGACTGTACTACTTTAGACTTAACACTGCTGTATCATATAACTTGTGAATTTACATTTAGTCTTTCATTTCATAAGTCTTTCATTATAATCTAGTAAGCCAAATATCTAATCCGGCAACCTGGATTCAGATTGAACTTCAATTTAGTAACTAATTTCCAATCCAGCCAACTAGATTGCAATTCAGCAAGTTGATGGCCAATCCAGCAAGCTGGATTCCCTTTTTTTTTTTAACCAAATCATCTTATTATTTTTTTTAACTTTTGTCCATACATAAATACATGTATTTCATATACAAAAATAATTTTTCAGAAAATTTTCAATTTCCTTAAGTATTTTTTCAAAAATCCGTTTATAGTTAATTCCTTAAGAAATTTGCTACATCATGCTTAACTCCAAAAATTCCCAACTCTTGGCGGGATCTTACACATGTTATCGTGAGCCTCCAGTTTAAATTTCGTGGCCATCGGAGTTACAGAACTCCGGTTATAGCATTTTTCATCGAAAAAATGCAAATATTAAAATAGTCATAACTTGCCCAATTTAAGTCAGAATGAACTCATTTTTGGACACAAGCTAGTTTATAACATATATTTTGATGTCCCAAAAGGCCTGATTTTATTTCACAAGTTAAGTAGCCAAAACAGTCCTTTCAATTTCCGAACAGCTTGCTTTTCTTCATTTTTAGATTTTACGTCCTTTGCTAATAACTGTCCAGACGGAAATCTACATGGAATTTTTCAGTAATTCCACTTGGAAAAGTTAGAAGACTTGTATATATAATTCTAGAAATGACCACACTCAAAATTTCAAAATACAATAAGAGTTATGGTCGTTTGAATTTCATGCTATGTTTTCCCAAAAATCTGATATTTTCCTTCTTGGTGCCCTCAAGGAAAACTTCCATATACTCACCCATACACCAACATAACCCATCATTAATCCCCATAACATATACGAATATCTCATATATCCATGGATCTAACATGATCTATGATCTAATTCATAAAAAAAATTATCAATCACAAGATAAACACAATCAAGCTAAGAAAATTTAGGGTTTTCTTACTTTTGAAGAACTTATTTCCTATTTCAAACTTTAGATCTAACTTTTGATCTTTAAAAGGGTTAGATCTAAACATATACTACTTATTAACATATGGATCTAAGGTTTATGAGTTTTAAAATCTTAGATCTTTAATTTATAAAAAATAGAAGAATAGACTAGATTATAGTTAGGGTTTATACCTTTTATGAATACTCTTTCTTCTTCTTCTTCCTAAGATTTGGTTGAGAAATAAATAAACCATAAGAACTCTCTCTTTCCCTCTCTCCCTCTTCCTTATCATGTCCGAACTTCCCCATTTTTTTCTCTCTTTGTGATTTTGCTTTTGTTTTCTTTTTCTTCCTTTCTTTTCTTTTTCTTTCTTATTCTTCCTACCCGTTTCTTTCTTTCTCTCATACAAAATAAAGTGAGATATTATCTTATCTCTTCAAGTCTTAGCTAATCTTTATCCATTATCTCTCTCATTATTACATGAAAAGATAAGCTTAATTGGTAGCTTCATAAATTGGATGACACCTAGCACACTCTTCCACTCAAAATATAATCACCACTTGTTTCCTACTTTCCTTCCCCTACAAAATTCGGCCAAGTGGCCTTTCCAATCTCCACCATATCTTATCTCTCCTTCTCTCTCATATCTTTAGCAAATCTAACATATCTCACAAAATCTTTCCATATCTTTACAAAATCCATCCAATATCTTTTCTTTCACTCTTATAATCTTTAGCTTGCTTGCAAATCTAGACAAAAGATTTAATCACATGCTCCATTCCCTTATTCCTCCTTACATATCTGGCCACATGGCCCCTTAATCATCCAAATTGATTTTTTTATTTATGCTACACTAATTACTATAATGCCCCTCCTTAAGTGGGTTTAAATTGGGCCAAGCTTGGGCTCCATTTTATTTCTTTTTGGACTTGCACCTTATTCTTGTTTGCTTACTAATAAAATTAAACTTGGACTTTCACCCATAAATAAATTGGGTCATCATAATATATGTCTCATATATATATATATATATTGGGCTAGCTTAATAACTTAATTGCTATTAAATCAAATTAGCTACAAGTCCAATGCTTAATTAAACAATTGGGCTATTTATTTAATTCCTTGGGCCACAAAATCATCTTAGTCCATTAAATCTATTCTCACTAGAAACAATGCTCAATATTTTTGATATTTACATATTCTTAATTATCTTTATATACAAAATAAATGTATTCACAATATATAATGTATATTTATTTAATCGTACACCCAATTCACATAAGTCCTCACACATTCTATTAGTTTATTAACTAAATAGCTATAATTGGCTTAATGAGTTATAAACACTCACACTCACGTAATCATACACATAATTTACATACCTAATTTATATATTAGGTCACCGAACATTATAAGTATCGTATTACCTTATTCTTAATATTCTATTAAACACATATAGATTCATCTCTAGGGTTTAGAAATTTGTAATCCATAATTCCTCTATTCTCAATCAAATAATAAACCATTTAGGTTCTTCTTTAAAATTTTTAAATTATTCCTCAAATTCACATCTAGGTTTTATCCTTTAACCTTTATTTTAATCATTTAAGATCTTATAAATTTTTGGGTTGTCACATTCACCCTTTCTTCTAAGAATTTCGTCCTCGAAATTCACCTTACACCTTACACCATCTAAAATTCTAGCCTACTACACTCTATATCATTCATTCACCAAAACTAGGTTTCTTCAACACAACCTCTATTCAATCATCACATACTACCCCAAAACATCACTCACAAGAGTTAGAATTTTCAACTTGTGCTAAGGAGTCATATAGACCCTGAACTATCGACGTTTAGAAGTTCTCGATACCCACTTGACACCCACTTGTGTCAATTGGATACCAACCTGTATTCATTTGATACCAAAAGAAGTTCTCGATACCAACTTGACACCAACTGGTGTCTATTGGATACCAATTTAACATAAGATTCCTTACCAAAACAATTCAGTTTGGAAAAATTTCAAAGAACGCTTTGAATTTCATAAACATCGGTCTAGCTGAATCAAATAGCTAAAACTCACACCAACAATTCAATTTCAAATTATTGTCGTCTAGTCGAAACAAGTAGCATAGACTATACTTTAAACGGTGCAAAAATCTTTGCAAATCAAAATTTTGAAGTCTAGCATCGCTAGAAGGTTCGAAAAACCTATGCTTCCACTAATGATCCATTGCTTATTCAGTCTATCTATTCCTATCATCCTCAATTCTCAATTCACACATATCTATACCCAATTCGTCAAACTTACGACACGTTATGAGTTTAGGAACTTGCCATAATCATATGGATTTAAAAACTTATCCTAGTCAGACCATAGGCGTCCATTCGCTGAGGGGTTCAAATACATACCATATGATTATGAGTCACGAACTTACCATAAGTATGAGTTTTAAGAACTCGCAAATAATCTTATATTTTCTACCTATCCGTTATACACATGAGAAAAGAATCACCTTCTCATCATATATATAGCGAATAACGCGACACCGACATTTCAATGATTATCAATGTGATAAACTAAGTAGTCGTTAGACCAAGCACAAAACCCCCACCCATACAAAGATTTGTACAACTCTGCTATCACATGAGTCCTCAATTGAAATCCCATATAATCCTAGCTCCCTCAATACTCGATACGAATTTCATTTAATCCGTATCTACAATTCAAAACTCTTTCTTGAGTTTTAATAGTATAATTTCATAGTACAACAATAATAAAACAATTCTGCTATAAAGTTTTCAATCATTTGATTGATCATCTGTCCTTTTATGACCTCATCAGATCACGCTGTGATCTCATATTATAATCGTATTATATTACAATTCTTTTATATCTTATGATCGTTTTGTTTTACGATCTTCTTTCCCTTTATACTTTTAGTCTTTTAAACTCTATCTATGCATTACTACTGTTCATCTTTATTATCAGAGTTAGGAAACTCTGGATCTTTATTACTTGTCATGATTCTTCTTTGAATCTTATTGACTTACCAATACCTTGCCCAAATTCATCGCTCAAATTTCAAACTCTATTTGAGTTTATTCCTTATCCTCATCCCTGCGGTTATAGCCTAAGGTAACCCTACCTAAGGTTAATAACCTACAGCTTTGATACCAACTGTAGCGCCCCCAAATCTGGGTCCCAAGAACCTCTAACTGATAGTAGTGTGCATACAAGCCAATCATGTATGATGATAAAGCACATACTTTGTAAACAATCTTATTTATTTATTAATAAAATATTTATTTATTAAAGGCATTTAATTATCTACATGGTGCTGTTTTTATAATATGTAAATAACCCATAGTTTTAATCAATGCTTTTAGAATCATGATGTTGATCATGCTAATGAGATCTAAATTCTTAGAAAGCTTTAAAACTAAAATAGTTCCCAATCGTGGGATTACTAAAAAGGAGATTAGTAAATCCGGATAGATTGGTACATATGTTGCTTGCTCATTGGATGAGGATGACTGATCTCATGGTCATTTGTGTGGAGACACTAAAGCAAGTATGTAGGTGCTTATTGGAGAATAAGTTCACTGAACGTGACTCGCTATGGAATACCTAATGGAGTTTTACTCGCCTGTCAATAGGAATTCCTAATGTGATAGTAGTACATGTGATCCTTGGACTTGAGATCATCATAGTATCTTGTATGTAACAAATTATACTTTGAGTAATTCCTTAAGGCCTTTTAAGGCATATATAGGGTATGCTTGGGTGTAATGAGTTACATATGGAGATAATGAATGATCAATAAAGAATCTACCACCTCTAGTAAAAGAGGAGATATGTCCTATGTGATTCGTTAAATGACAACCCAGGAATCCTTGGCCAAGGTAGAATGAAATTAGAAAGAGGTTTCTAATTTGTATTATTTGGAGTTGTGCATTTTCTAATCGAAATACATATGATTAAATAAATTAAGACTTGACAGTAAATCCATGTCTTATATTTAATTGGGACATTGTATGGTGGAAGGATTGAATTGTACGGTAACTATTAACTCATAGGTTCTTTTATGATTAATGTTGAAATCTATATTATCTGGAAAGTCGTTGATCGCTAGGGAGGCTTATCCCTATTGTAGAATAAATGTTATTTATTTAAATAGACTATTAGTTTAATTTGTTTATTTAAATAAGATTAGAATTGTTCTAATTGATTTATTCACAACCGGTTTAATATGGAGAACCTAAAGGGTCACACCATAAAAGGAAGAAGAATTATTTAAGAAGAAAATGGCATGATAGTAATAATGCATTAAGTATAATTAATTTAATCTATGATGATAGAATAAATTAAATAGCTTAATGTTTATTATTTAATATTTTAGAAATATTAAATATAAATTAATAAGAGGAGTCTTATTAATATTATTATTATTATTATTATTTTAATTCTAAAGGAGTTTAGGAATTAATATAATATCAGTACTCTCTCTCAATCCTAATAAAGATTAGGATATAAATTAATTAAAAGTAATTAATTAATTAATTAAATAAAACCCTATTCTAATTGGATTAGGAGGGTTAACCTAATATCTATATAAGAGAGTCTTATATCAGAAATAAGGGTGTGAAATTTTCCAAGAGTTGGGAGTACACATATTCTATAGAGATAGAAACAAGGGTTAAGCCAATAACCCATCTTCTTGAGTTCTTCATCTTCCTTGGTGGATCACCGTTAGAGGCCAAACATTTGGGTGGCTGACATTATTCAAGGGAAGGAGCCACTATCAGAGGAATCAAAGGAATCAAAGGAGTAGAACTTGTACCTGAGGAAGCTTAGATCTTCAAAGGTATAATTCCATGTTCTATTTTTTCTGTTATTGATAACAAGCATAAAGCATGATCATGGTTATGGGTTTGTATAAATTTTGAAAACCTAGTTTTTACGCTTCCGCCCTATTTATGTGATTTGATTGCATGATTGCGTTACATACAAACCCAACAGTGGTATCAGAGCCTAACTTTGTGCTAATTATCAATTTTATAATTCCATGTATGAATTGATGTGAGAATTGGATCGTTTTTCTGGACAAAAATCGTTTTCTGCAAGTTTCTGCGACGAACGGCGCAGCTGCGCAGCTGCCCAGTTCATTACTGGCGCAGCTGCGCCGGTCTGCAAAAACAGCTGCTTCCGTCTACCTGCGCAGCTGCCCAGTTCATTACTGGCGCAGCTGCGCCGGTACCTGGACAGACCCTGAAAATTGATTTTAATTAATTAAGTAAACTGTTTATTTAATTGATAAAGTTTTAAAATAAAGAAGTTTATTTTATCTGAAATATGATTTCAGAATGCTAAAATTAAAGGAGTTTAATTTGGATTTATTTTTGATTAAAATAAAAGAGTTTATTTTGTTTCAAAAATAAAATTTAGCAAAACTTTTGTCCATTAAATAACATCGATCCATATATGGAATAGCATTGTTATTCATGAGATGAATGGATATTTATTGATGCATATGTTGACGTGTATGATAATAAATGGGGTTGATTATGGACTATGACCAATGTGATTGGATTTTATTTTGGATGAACGCTTGAATGTATGGGTTTTATAAAATGGGGTCTGCGTACCTCGTCTTCTCTAGTTTTATTCTCGATGTAAATTCTATCTCCTTTCTATGTACTTCCCCTTGACTGCTGATCAAGGTTTCTATTTAATTTTAAATAGTTAATGTAATAGAGATAGTTAGAATTATTTTGAAGAAATTGGAGACCAAGGAGCGAGGAGCGCTGAAGACCTGTTTGTATGGAGCCCGGGTTTAAATGTAATAGTTACATTTAAAATTTAAATTCTTGCACTCCTAGGTTTGACCTTTTGGTTCACTTGGTGGCTCTAGTGAACCAAACTAGAATAAAAGTCCATAATCAATCCGGGTAGAATATAGTATTCTATATTGCATGCTAAATATTATATATATTATATTTTATACAAACATGCTTCGCATGTTTAATAAAATGACGCGTATTTTATATATATATGTGCATGCGCGCTTAAAAGATGAGACAAATAATAACAAACCCCTCAAAGAAATAATATTAAGTCTGAAGCGTTCAAATAATATTTGGAATATCGAACGTCGCCTTCTAGCATGATTAGTTAATAGAGTATTAAATATTTAATATGAGTTTGTTGTGCTATCCACAAGGCGAGTATTGAATATTTAAGATGTTAATTAATCACATTTGATGCTTATCAAGAAAATTGAACGATCTAGTCTTGTTGTGCTATCCACAAGGACGAAAATTTTTCTTTTTTGAATTTATGAAAGTGCTAGGCTGGACTTAACTTAAATCATTTTAGTTCGGATGTGCACACACATGACCATTATGATTTAAGAGGCAAAATAAAAGGAGTTACATGGTGATGTAATTGACAAGAGTTGTCTACCTATTTATTTGTATATCGCTTGTTGTGCTATCCACAAGGTTATATACATTTGAAATGGGATCCTTAATCTCACTAGCAAATCTTTAATTAGATGTTGCCGAACTATATGAGTGAGGGTAATATAGTTTGATGAAAATAGTGGGAGATACCAATTAAAATAAAGACCTAAAATTATTTTGGTATGCAAAGTTAAAAAAATGAATGTTTGCTAAAATGTTGTCTTTTCACATGCAGAATTTTAAAAATATCAAAATCACTAATCTCACTACGAAGCATACTTGATGCAAATAAGCTTACCGGCCCGAATTATGAGGACTGGCTGAGAAATCTGAGAATTGTTCTCACTGCTGAAAAGATTTCTTATGTCCTAAATTCCACTATCCCTGAATCTGTTTCAGAAACAGCCTCTGAGGAAGAGATTGCCACTTTCAATAAGTGGCAAGATGATGCATCTGTGGCTCAATGCATCATGCTCGCATCCATGAATAACGAGCTTCAGCGTCAGCACGAAAAAATGGATGCTCCTGCTATGCTGCTTCACCTCAAGGAGTTGTATGGTGAACAGAGTAGGACTGCTAGATATGAGATATCTAAGGAGCTCTTCCGATCTCGGATGACCGAGGGCACAACCGTCGAGACTCATGTTCTGAAGGTAATCAATTTGATTGAATGCCTTGGACAGCTTGGGTTCGTCATGGATGGGGAGTTGAGTCAAGACTTGGTCTTGCAGTCACTCCCTGAGACCTTCTCGCAGTTTGTGGTTAATTTTCACATGAATAAGCTAGATGTCAGCTTACCTGAGCTGCTTAACATGCTGAAAACTGCAAAAGGTCACTTCTCATCCAAGAAGAACCATGTCTTGATGGTGGATTCTTCCAATAAAAGGAAGAGGCCCAAGGTGTCTTCTGAAAAGAAGAAATCTAAGAAGGCTAAGGGAAAAGGGAAAGAAAAGGAGCAAAAGAAACCTGAACCAGCTAAAGGAATGTGCTTTCATTGCAATGAGCCGGGACATTGGAAGAGGAACTGCAAGAAGTTTCTAGCAGAGAAGAAGCTTGGAGAAGCTTCGACTTCCAATCAAGGTTTGTTTATGATTGAAATTAATTTTTTTGAAAGTCATAATTCTACTTGGGTATTGGATACCGGCTGTGGTTCTCACATATGTAATACTGTGCAGGGACTGGTCAGAAGTAGAAAAGCTGAACAAAGATGAGGTGATCCTACGAGTGGGAAATGGAGCAAAAGTTGCTGCATTAGCTGTAGGAACTTATTGTTTAGCAATGTCTTCGGGCAAATCCATTTATCTTAATAATTGTTATTATGTTCCGAATATTATTAAAAACATTATTTCAATTTCTGTATTGGATATGGAAGGTTTTGACGTTATTATAAAGAACAATGGTTGTTCTATTTATAAAGACGATGTTTTATATGGTATTGGAAATTTGCGAAATGGACTTTATACACTTGACTTGCAAGAAAATATATTTCAAATTGAACAAATTAAGAAAAGGAAAAGAGATGATATTAATTATACCTATATGTGGCACTGTAGACTCGGTCATATCAATGAAACAAGATTATCCAAGTTGCATAAAGATGGGCTCCTCGAGCTATCCAATTATGAATCATATCCAACTTGTGAATCTTGTCTCATGGGTAAAATGACTAAATCTCCTTTTAGTGGAAAAGGGGAGAGAGTTACAGAGTTGTTGGCATTGATTCACACAGACGTTTGTGGACCTATGACAACAAGTGCACGGGGTGGGTATTCTTATTTTATTACTTTCACTGATGATCACTCAAGATTTGGATATGTGTATTTAATAAAATACAAATTAGAATCATTTGAAAAGTTCAAAGAGTTCAGAAGTGAAGTAGAGAAACAAACGGGCAAGAGTATTAAGATACTTCGATCAGATCGAGGTGGCGAATACTTAAGCAGTGAGTTTCTCAATTGTCTCAGAGAAAATGGTATAATCTCACAATGGACTCCTCCAGGTACACCACAGTTAAATGGAGTATCTGAAAGGAGAAATCGAACACTGTTGGACATGGTTCGATCCATGATGAGTTTTACCGACCTTCCAATTTCCTTCTGGGGATATGCCCTAGAAACGGCTGCATACCTACTTAACAAGGTACCTACCAAATCCGCCCCAAAGACTCCATATGAGATGTGGAAAGGGAGGAAACCAAATCTTAAGCATGTTAAGACTTGGGGTTGTCCAGCTTATGTCAAAAAGTTTGAAAATGATAAGCTACAAACTAAATTCGATAAGTGTAGATTTGTGGGATACCCTAAAGAAACCGTAGGGTATTATTTCTATCATCCAACTGATCAAAAGGTGTTTGTTGCGAAACATGCTACCTTCTTGGAGAAAGAGTTTATCCATGAAGGGGTCAGTGGGAGTAAGATATATCTTGAAGAAGTTCAAGAACCACAAGTTACCACGGACCAAAGTCAGGTACCTAACCAAGTAGAAGAACCTACTGTACCACACCATGTTCGTAAATTTGGAAGAGTACCGAAGATACCTGAGAGGTATGGATTCGTTATAGAGGATGACGATGAGGTACACATCATGAATGATGATGATCCATTGAATTACGAACAGGCTATGAGTAATAAAGACTCAGGAAAATGGCTTGAAGCAATGAAATATGAAATGGACTCCATGTATGAAAACAAAGTATGGTCTTTGGTTTCACCACCTGAAGGTATTAAAACTATTGGGTGTAAATGGGTTTTTAAGAAAAAGACTGGAGCAGACGGAAAGGTAGAGACCTATAAGGCCCGACTGGTTGCAAAAGGTTTCAAACAAAGACAAGGAGTTGACTATGATGAAACCTTCTCACCAGTAGCCATGCTCAAGTCCATTCGGATTTTGCTTGCGATTGCAGCTTACAACGACTATGAGATCTGGCAGATGGACGTGAAAACAGCCTTCCTCAATGGGAAACTTGAGGAGGATGTGTATATGACACTGCCAGAGGGATTTATTTCAAAAGTTGGAACAAATCAAGTCTGTAAGCTACAACGATCCATTTATGGGTTGAAGCAAGCTTCTCGTAGATGGAACATTCGTTTTGATGAGACAATCAAAGAGTTTGATTTTATCAAAAACGAGGATGAACCATGTGTATACAAGAAGGTTAGTGGGAGCGCAGTATCATTCCTTGTATTATATGTTGATGATATATTACTGATAGGGAATGACATTCCTATGTTACAATCCATTAAAATCTGGTTATCTAAAAACTTCTCCATGAAGGACTTGGGTGAAGCATCCTATATTTTGGGGATAAAGATCTATAGAGATAGATCTAAAAGGATGCTCGGCTTATCCCAAGGAACGTACATTGATACAATGCTAAAGAGGTTTAGCATGGAAGATTCCAAAAGAGGTCTCATACCGATGAGCCATGGAATACATCTCTCCAAGAAACAGGCCCCAAAGACACCTGAGGAGAGAGACCGTATGAGTAAGATCCCTTATGCTTCTGCAATAGGATCTATCATGTACGGTATGATATGTACTAGACCGGATGTTGCTCACGCACTTAGTGTAACAAGCAGATACCAGTCGAATCCAGGAGAAGAGCACTGGAAGGTAGTAAAAAAATATCCTAAAGTACTTGAGAAGGACTAAAGATATTTTTCTTGTCTACGGTGGGTCTGAATTAAAACTCGAGGGATTCACAGACTCAAGTTTTCAAACAGACCAAGATGACAGTAAATCTATTTCAGGGTATGTGTTTACCTTGAACGGAGGTGCAGTGAGTTGGAAGAGTTCCAAGCAGCAAACGGTTGCTGATTCAGTGACAGAGGCAGAGTATATAGCTGCAAGTGAAGCTGCAAAGGAAGCTGTTTGGATGAAGAAGTTCATAACTGAACTTGGTGTGGTTCCTAGCATTGGAGAAGCAGTTCCTGTATACTGTGACAACACCGGAGCGGTTGCACAGGCTAAGGAACCCAGGTCTCATCAGAAATCTAAACACGTGTTGCAGCGATTTCACTTGATCAAGGAGATCATTGAAAGAGGAGACGTCACCTTGGAGCGTGTAGACTCTCAAGACAACATTGCAGATCCATTTACTAAAGCTTTAACACAACAGCAGTTTGATCGTCACTTAGAGAAGATGGGTATGAGATACCATGGCGATTGGCTTTAGTGCAAGTGGGAGATTGATAGTAGTGTGCATACAAGCCAATCATGTATGATGATAAAGTACATACTTTGTAAACAATCTTATTTATTTATTAATAAAATATTTATTTATTAAAGGCATTTAATTATCTACATGGTGCTGTTTTTATAATATGTAAATAACCCATAGTTTTAAGCAATGCTTTTAGAATCATGATGTTGATCATGCTAATGAGATCTAAATTCTTAGAAAGCTTTAAAACTAAAATAGTTCCCAATAGTGGGATTACTAAAAAGGGGATTAGTAAATCCGGATAGATTGGTACATATGTTGCTTGCTCATTGGATGAGGATGACTGATCTCATGGTCATTTGTGTGGAGACACTAAAGCAAGTATGTAGGTGCTTATTGGAGAATAAGTTCACTGAACGTGACTCGCTATGGAATACCTAATGGAGTTTTACTCGCCTGTCAATAGGAATTCCTAATGTGATAGTAGTACATGTGATCCTTGGACTTGAGATCATCATAGTATCTTGTATGTAACAAATTATACTTTGACTAATTTCTTAAGGCCTTTTAAGGCATATATAGGATATGCTTGGGTGTAATGAGTTACATATGGAGATAATGAATGATCAATAAAGAATCTACCACCTCTAGTAAAAGAGGAGATATGTCCTATGTGATTCGTTAAATGACAACCCAGGAATCCTTGGCCAAGGTAGAATGAAATTAGAAAGAGGTTTCTAATTTGTATTATTTGGAGTTGTGCATTTTCTAATCGAAATACATATGATTAAATAAATTAAGACTTGACAGTAAATCCATGTCTTATATTTAATTGGGACATTGTATGGTGGAAGGATTGAATTGTACGGTAACTATTAACTCACAGGTTCTTTTATGATTAATGTTGAAATCTATATTATCTGGAAAGTCGTTGATCGCTAGGGAGGCTTATCCCTATTGTAGAATAAATGTTATTTATTTAAATAGATTATTAGTTTAATTTGTTTATTTAAATAAGATTAGAATTGTTCTAATTGATTTATTCACAACCGGTTTAATATGGAGAACCTAAAGGGTCACACCATAAAAGGAAGAAGAATTATTTAAGAAGAAAATGGCATGATAGTAATAATGCATTAAGTATAATTAATTTAATCTATGATGATAGAATAAATTAAATAGCTTAATGTTTATTATTTAATATTTTAGAAATATTAAATATAAATTAATAAGAGGAGTCTTATTAATATTATTATTATTATTATTTTAATTCTAAAGGAGTTTAGGAATTAATATAATATCAGTACTCTCTCTCAATCCTAATATAGATTAGTATATAAATTAATTAAAAGTATTTAATTAATTAATTAAATAAAACCCTATTCTAATTGGATTAGGAGGGTTAACCTAATATCTATATAAGAGAGTCTTATATCAGAAATAAGGGTGTGAAATTTTCCAAGAGTTGGGAGTACACATATTCTATAGAGATAGAAACAAGGGTTAAGCCAATAACCCATCTTCTTGAGTTCTTCATCTTCCTTGGTGGATCACCGTTAGAGGCTAAACATTTGGGTGGCTGACATTATTCAAGGGAAGGAGCCACTATCAGAGGAATCAAAGGAATCAAAGGAGTAGAACTTGTACCTGAGGAAGCTTAGATCTTCAAAGGTATAATTCCATGTTCTCTCTTTTCTGTTATTGATAACAAGCACAAAGCATGATCATGGTTATGGGTTTGTATAAATTTTGAAAACCTAGTTTTTACGCTTCCGCCCTATTTATGTGATTTGATTGCATGATTGCGTTACATACAAACCCAACACGAACCTGGTACATCATTTCTATAACTATTGCGGAAGATATAAACATAAATTGTTTATACAATAAGTTTTACAACATAATTCCCAAGGTCTATAACCTTAACTTAATACCTACATTCAATAACCTACATGACATATAATGTCATTTATAACCAATACTAATACCATTTTAACTGTATAATAATTTTATCCTGGAACTTGTCTTTGCCTTTGACTGTGTCCGAAGTTTCTTCTTAATCTGAAATGTTTATCATGATATAGCAAGGGTGAGCAATAAGTTTGCTCAGCAAGTTTAAGTTCAAATGAAGATATATTATAATTGAAAAGAATAATAAGTTGACAAACTTTCAACAATATAATAATTGTGAAAGAACATGAATCAATAATGCTGAATAGCTAACAATGAACTTGAATAAATTCAACTGAACCAAATGGTAATGAAAGTGATCAGCCTTTCATACTTGATGAACATATGCAACATGCACTAAGTGCAAATCAATAATCAGTATAGATGTGAATAATTAACAATAATTATTCACAAACATGCTTTGAAATATAACTCAAAGTTAAGTTAGAGAAAACTTGCCTGTACCGTCGATTACTGCTACGCAATATAATTTAATCGTTTTATTGTAAAGACCTATCAGTTTATAAGATTGATATTTCAATTAGCATAACATACCTTATAAGTAAACTATCTAACATTTAAACACATAGTCAAATATTAGATATCCTTAACACTATACATATACACAAGTCTAAACCTAGCACACATCGAGTCTTTAATAATATTCAATATAGTATACTGAGTGGTTTCCCACAAACAACTAATAAATTAGCTTCCGTCTTGTCTACACGGTTTTTAAAGCGAGTTAGATCGGTTACTAATTCGTAGATACCTTCTCCATATGAAGGAGTCGTTTAGCCCAGCTGTAATACCCAAGAATTTTCATATATTATTAAATGAATATATTAACGAAAATGAATATTTATATGAATATAAATAATTTTGTGTTATGAGATGAGTTAACTCAATTATTTTAAAATGAATAATTATAATAATTGAGGAAATGTGGAGTTTACGATAAACTCGTTGAAAGCCTTGTGTGGCACAGTGATGGGAAAATATTAATTATTATATTAATTGACGAAGAATTATTAAGTGAACAATTAATCTATATTAATTATTAATTGTTATTATAGAATATTAATTATAGAATATTAATGATGATTAGTTAATGATATGTGATTATTATTGCAAGAGATATAATAATGATGAACAACGTGTTTATAAATATAATAAAATTTGCATTCATTTAATGTGATACTTAATCATATAAGTGTTAATCGATTATTGTGGAAATTAATAATTTCATTGATTAATAATTGATGAGAAATAGATTAATTGATATTATTATATAATAAGTAATTTATTTATTCCTATGTGCAAGCATGCGAATTTAAAAGTATAACGTATAGTAGCTAACTATATATTATACGAAGTATAAAGTGTAGTGTGACTATATTATATATAGAAACCATGTATTAAAATTTATTAAGTTACATATCAATGCCTATGTAACAATATGTATGCAAATATACATTAAATTAGCACACCTTGAAGGTATTGTAAACAACTATTAAATTATGAATACTTCAATAAATTAATATAAATTGAATAATAGAATTGGAATAATGTAGTAAAATAATACCCAATCGAAGTACATTCGTTAGTGGTAAAATGTACGTGGATTATATATGTGCCAATTTACACTTACTACACTATGTGGATTATATTGTGGCATTTCAATTATAACCTAAAGTATATATTATATAACCTAAATGGACTTATATATATGTAACCTTAGCATGTATAGCATAACTAAGTGTTGCAAGAGTGCTGAGTTATTTGGTTTGCCCCAAGTTGGAAGACCCATTTGAACTTCACGTGCTTAACAAAAAGGCTAAGGCCTATTCCTACTCATCCTTCCTCCAATTCTCAGCAACATAACTTCCTAGCTCATGATCATGGGGGAGTGGCTCCAACAGTGGAGTTCAACAACCATTTCCAACCCTTGCATATCTGTTGTTTACTTTCATTTTCCATTGATTTAAACTATAGAACAAAGCTAATGACTAGTTATATAATTCTCTATAGAAAGCACCCTTCCTTCTCATTTTTCTGTTGCGTGAAAATTTTTGCTAAGTGTAAACTGAGAGTGTGAATTGTTGAGTAATTTAAGAAGTATAATCAGTGTGTGGGGAGTTCAATTCAAGCTTAAGGAGGTATAAATTCTATTTTCGTTCTTGAATTGGTTTTGTTAGAATTCTTGAAATCTCTTAAAATTCTCTGTCAAAGTAAGCTTCTGGATTATGGATGCAATTCATGTTAATTGAATTATAGGAAGCTGTGTAGTTGTTATATTGACTTATATACATGTTGAGATTACAAAATAGCTTCCTTGTTTTTCATTTTCATTTTCTGTTTCTGTTGCTGCCATTTCTTAGATTCTTGATCATGCCAAATTAAAGTGTAATTGGGATATAGAATGCTTGCCTAAGTGTTATATATCCATATAAGCATGTCCAAACTGTTTTATGACTGATTTCATACGAACTGGTGTAGAAAATTTTGTGTTTGGCCTAGTTTCTGCCGTTGCCAGATGCCTCCTGATTTGAACCAGACCCGGCGCAGCTGCGCTAGCATTACACTGCGGCGCAGCGCAGTTGCGTAGGACCTCTGCTGCAGTTCCTGCAATCTGCTTAAATCCTGCTGTGTGTTAGACAATTGATATGGGTTAAACCAGCATGCTAGCTTGTGTAACATATATATATATAAACATAATGAGGCAATGTAAGCATGTTTTAGTATATTAGCATGTATGGTTAACAAAACGACATATAGTTTGGAAATGAACTTAAAGTTTCATAAACAAACATTAACATTATGAAGTATGACTATATTCTGATTTTTGATACCTGGTAGAACGACTTAGAAATGCATAAAGGATGTGATGACTTGTGAATATATGTCTCTTAAGGTAGCATGAACATGTTAGACTTCGTTAATGGAACTTACTAACGAAACATGGACTTTGAACATGGACTTGACATGTTGTATTAAGATTCATATTCTGATATTTTTAACATGTTTAATAATGAACATAACATCACTAGTATACCATACATGAGTACTCACTTGTTACATTCAATATGGGGTTAGCCAAGCATGAGTTTAAGCATGTATTTAAAAGTGATGAACAATGCTAGTTAAGAATAAATGATGTGGACAGCCGCAAGCATGTATATTACAATTGATATGACCTTCTCGCAATTATCTATGATTAAATTGTATACGTTGTGATTGCATGACCATATTTGGCCTTAAATTGTCTAAAGGCGTAAAGCTAGAACCTATATCATGTGAAATTGATTGTGAAGAGGTTAAACAAGCATGGAAGGACCCCTTTAATACGTGTACATGCTATGTGATATCATATGTTAATACTTGAAATCCGATTTCGACGGTTAACTTATAGAAATGCCATAACTTACTAAAATAAAATATATTTAGTATTGATTGTGGTCTTATGTGATATTAATAATATGAGAGTATGTTTACTATTTGTAGTAGTCTCATATGATAGTAATAATATATGAAGATGACGAACTTGAGAAGAGGAACGTTAATGATAAAAGACATTAAAAGTTGAGATTTGTGAAATTATATTATACTGATAACTGTGTAACTAGGTCAAGACTTAGCTTATGTGTTAATCGTATATACGAGATGAGATATAATATTAAACTATATGACTAATGGATATCATATATACGTAACTATATTACGATAGGATTCAAAAAGTGTTGATTAAATTTCGGGGATAAACTACGCTTAAGGCAAGTTTCCTAACTTACACTCTTTTACGGTGCAAGTATTCTATCCTTGTACAATGCAAGTTATCTTACTTACTCGTTCATTGAGATAGTAGATTTAAAACTCTTGTGAAAGCTATTATTCATGTTGAACTTGGTATTGTTCTTGAATATTATGAAAGTGTCTATGCCATTCGATTAGGCTAGACTACATGCATGTTTATAAGAGAATTGTCCAAACCATTTTATTGGTGCGGAAATCTAAAAATTGAGTTTAACAACCCTTATAGTAAGGGGAGTGTTTATTGTTGGAAGCCCCAACACACGCGTGATTATTTCTGTGGTGTTATGCATAACATAGAGTATTGTAGACTGATCATCTATCATACTTATTTCTTTTGGGTTATCAGTTTAATATTGATGATTCTTGTAGATGTTCAATAGTCCTTAGGGACTGCTCAGTATAAATTATTTTATCAAGTTGGATACGTTGATAGCCTTTGAACTCATATATATCTGTTGATTTGTATTGAATTTCATATTCCAAAGATTTGATTCAAGAATTGTTGATATTCGTTGTTCATGATATTATTCTAAAACTCTGAATTATCTTAGAGATTATACTTTGATATTTCAAACTCGTGATATAATACTCATCACCCTTATTGTATATTACTTGCTGAGCAAATTGTGCTCATTCTTGCTTTTCCCTAAAACTTTTCAGTAAAGGCAGAGCAGGGCAAACCTTCGAGTGTTGATAAGGGCAAGGGCAAGGCTATCAACTAGCTTGTTCCTTTATGTTTAAAATTGTTATGTTGTATTAAGACTGTCTTCAGACTATGTTTATGCTTAAGAAGGTTTATGTAATAAATCTTTATTCGATATTATTATGTAATCACTGTTTAAGTTACGAGACCTTGGGACGTGAATAAATTATATTATTTAAATGTAATCTATTCAGTATTAGTTGTGTATTATTTTCGCTGTGTGATGCGACATTTAGTCGTATTATTATTGTGATGTATTACCATGAGCACGTGACGAACCGAATTCGAGCGACCCCGTGACGGTCCTGGAATTTGGGGGCGTCACAGGTTGGTATCAAAGCCTTAGTTATAAACCTTAGGAACGAGAGTCCTTAGACTATAATTTAGGCAAATTTAGAAGTTAGGAAGGAAATAAAACTCATGTAGAGTTTTCCTTGAGAGACTTAGTCTGTTATGAAATGTAACTTCATTTTATACAATGAACTTATGTTTTTTTTAGCATTCTAATGGAGTTGCTGTTTCTTGTCTTGTGTTTGTGATTGTAGATGGATGGGAGTACCCGCTAGAGTTGCTGAGGATGAGCCCAGGGATATTCATGTAGTGTACGAGGCACCCTTAGAGGCTGTGCCGGTACAGACTGTGGCACCATCTAAGTCTGATGACGAGGATGAAATTGAGATTGAGATAGAGTCTGATCTAGAGGAGGAGCCGATGGAGGATGAGCCAGTAGAGGACTCTGATGAGGCTACTGTAGAGGAGCAGATGTTAGGCGAGTATGAGGAGCGGATTCTAGAGTTGGACTGCAGAGTCCAGGAGTTAGACGAAGAGGCTAAAAGGAGAGAGTCCGAGTTCCAGAAACTGAGGGACGAGGACCACCAGAGGAAGCTGACCATGCAGGAGTTAGAGGTGGAGATTGCCTATCGCAGGGAGGCAGGGATCCAGATGGGAACTTTATTCCACAGGTCGGTGGCGAGGAATGTGGATTTGGCAGGAAAGCTGGAAGAGGTTGAACAGAGGGAACTAAGCGAGAAGACTGAGAAAGAGGCACTCCGTACTCAGCTAGAGTTGTAGGTGATGGATAGGATACACTTCGAGGAGAAGTGGGGGGCTGCCCATGAGAGAGCAGATGACCTGGAAGATGAGGTCAAATGTAAGAAGAGGAAAATGAACAAGATGGGGTACGTGTTCCGTTCGGCATTTGAGAGAGTGCTTGATGGTGTGTACCACTACCCGGCAGAGCAGGGACATACTCTACATACCAGGAGTCGAGAGCTGGTTACGTACATAGCACATATGGAGTACAAGAGCGCAGTGGAGCGCGGGATGATGTGATGAAATTTCCCTTAGTCAGTATAGTGGTAGTACTAGTTGTGTCTTTTATGTATTGTATATACTATGTTGTAATCCCAATCTTTTGTGTAAGATGTGGGATAGTGATGTGAACCCCGAGTTAGCTTTTGTTAGAGGGGTAGTATGGTATTAGGTTGGTATATTCCCCGTCTTTTGTGATATTAGGGGATATATGTGATAACATTTATAGCAGTATACTAGGGAAATCATGTAATGAAACGGTTGACATATGAATATAAATGAAGCTTATTTTAGAAACGTGTTATAAATTTATTCTTTTAGTGTTAAAAGAAATACTTAAGTAATATACTTGAATAAAAATTTGTGATGCAGATAATGCCGCCCAGACATAGATTGACTGCACCCGAAGAATCTGTTAATAATGAGAGGGAACAAGTTGACCCGATCCAGAAATTAGTAGACCTATTAGGAGAGGCATTAAGGGGAAGGAACAATGAACCCATTCGCCCAAACCCTCAGGCTATGCCAGTAACAACCTTTAAAGACTTTTAGAGTGTAGGACCCCCGGAGTTCGAGGGGACTACCGACCCAATCATCGCACAAAGCTGGATCAAAGAGATCAAAAAAGCTTTCACTATAGCTCACGTAGGCGAAGATCAGAAGACATTGTTTGCCACGCACATGATGAGGGGAGAAGCGAACTACTGGTGGAAGGCTAATCAACAAAGAGCTGGAGAAGGGATAATAGCTTGGGATAAGTTTAAAACGTTGTTCTTCGAGAACTACTTCCCAAAGAGCATGAAAAATCGAATGGAGGTGAAATTCCTAGAGTTAAAACAAGGTGAGATGACGGTGGCGCAATACGCGGCTAAATTCAACGAACTAGCGCGATTTGCGGAACACCAAGTTGGTGATGAAGAGAGGAAGGCTAGACGATTCGAATAAGGACTGAAGCCTTGGCTATTCAATAAGGTGTCAGTTCTTCAGATCGATTCTTTTGCAACACTACTGGAAAAGGCTATTATTGTTGAGGGAGGAAGTGAAGCTTTGAGCTTGTACAACAAAGAGAAGAAAGGAAAGAATGCTAGAGGAGAGAATCGTACTGGAGGAAGCAGCAGTGGAGGAAGTAATTTGGGAAAGAGAAAGTGGGAGAATAACAACAACAACAAACAAGGTGGGAGTCACCAAGGGAGTTTTAAGAAAAGGAGTGAGACTTGTAATAAGTGCGGGAGAAGTCATCCGGGGGAATGTTGGAAAGGAAAAAGCACGTGTTATAATTGCGGCTTGGAGGGGCACATATCGCCAAATTGCTCAAAACCGAAGAAAATCAGGGGATGCTTTGCATGTGGCTCAACTGAGCATCGAATTAAGGATTGCCTAAAGAAGGGAAGTGGCGGAGGTAGTAGCCAACAAGGAGGGAACAAACTGATGATCAGCGGACCGACACAATCCAACCGCCCAACCGCCAGAACATTTAACATGACCGTCCAAGATGCCGTAGCTGCAAAGGACGTGGTGTCAGGTATAATCCCAATCAATGATATAAATGCTTATGTATTATTTGATTCGGGTGCCACCTGTTCTTTTGTATCTGAAGAATTTGCTAGTAAACTTAGTACACCCCGAGAACGATTAGAAAATCTTTTGAACATAGAAGTTGCAAATAAGGAAGTAATCCCTGTAGAATACGTTTATCGAAATTGTCGCACAAACATTAGAGAATATGAACTGAGCATAGACTTGATTCCTATTAGACTGGGAGAATTTGACGTAATACTGGGAATGGATTGGTTATATAACCATGCAGTGATAATTGACTGTCAGAACAAATGTGTGAACCTTCAGACTCCGAGTAAGTCTAAGGTAGTGTTTTATGGTAGCTCATCGCTTCAGCAATTGTGTTGCGTTACGATGATGCAGGCCAAGAAATTGTTAAGGAAAGGATGTGTAGGTTATCTAGCTTACATCGTTGATACTCGAAAGAAGGGAGTAGAAATTAAGGATATATCCGTAGTGAATGAATTTCAAGATGTGTTTTCGGACGATCTGCCTGGTTTTTTGCCAGACAGAGAAATCAAATTCGTAATAGACTTAGCACCGGGAATGGTATCGATTTTGAAAGCTCCATATCGTATGGCGCCAGTGGAAATGAAGGAATTGATGATACAATTGCAAGAGTTATTGGATAAGGGATACATTCAACTTAGTGTGTCTCCTTGGGGAGCACCAGTGCTATTCGTTAAGAAGAAGGATGGATCGATGAGGCTCTATATCGATTATCGAGAATTGAATAGAGTAACGATCAAGAACCGATATCCGCTACCGAGGATAGACTACTTATTTGATCAACTGAAGGGAGCAAAGTATTTCTCGAAAATTGACCTACGAACAGGGTATCACCAACTAAAAGTACGGGATGAGGACATACCAAAGACTGCGTTTCGAACCCGTTATAGACACTACGAGTTTTTGGTAATGTCATTTGGATTGACTAATGCTCCGGCAGCATTTATGGACTTGATGAATCGAGTTTTCAAGCCATACTTGGATAAATTTGTAGTGGTTTTTATCAACGACATTTTGATCTACTCGAAGACAGAGGAAGAACACGCCGAACATCTGAAGATTATTTTGGAGGCACTAAGGAAGGAGAAGATGTATGCGAAGTTTTCTAAGTGCGAATTTTGGATGGAGAAGGTTCAATTCTTAGGCCACATGGTGGATAAGAATGGAATCTCAGTAGACCCTGCGAAGGTAGAAGCAGTAAGTAATTGGGAACAACTGAGAACACCGATGGAGGTGAGAAGCTTTTTAGGGTTAGCTGGGTACTATCGAAGATTTATCCAAAAATTTTCTAAGATAGCAACCCTGTTGACTAATCTGGCGAGGAAGACGGTGAAATTTGTATGGACCGACAAATGCGAAGAAAGTTTTCAAGAACTAAAAAGGAGATTGAGCGAAGCACCTGTGTTATCACTACCAGATGATGCGGGAAATTTTGTGGTGTATAGTGATGCATCGCACAAGGGACTTGGCTGTGTGCTAATGCAACACGGCAAGGTCATTGCGTATGCATCACAACAACTGAAGGATTATGAAAAATGATACCCTACTCATGACTTAGAGTTAGCGGCAGTAGTTTTTGCGTTAAAGATATGGAGGCATTATTTATACGGAGAAAAATGTGAGATATACACGGACCATAAAAGTCTGAAATATATCTTCACATAGAAGGAGTTGAAAATGAGGCAGAGAAGGTGGTTAGAATTAATCAAAGACTATGACTGCGATATTCTTTATCACCCGGGGAAGGCAAATGTGGTTGCCGACGCTCTGAGCAGGAAAGGAAGGGAGAAGTTGTTTAATTTGATGACTCAGGAAGAGTTGATAAGAGAGATGGTGAAATTGGAAATAGAAGTGCAAGGACCAAAAAAGTCTGGTGAGAGGTTATTTGTAGTGGAAGCTCATCCGATATTGTTGGATAGAGTAAAGGAGGCCCAGGAAAAGGATGAAGAGTGTGAGAAAATCCGAAAGAGGATCACAAAAAATGAGGAAGAGAAATTTCGAATGGAAAAAGACGGTATTTTGAGATTTGAAGAAAGAGTATGGGTACCAGCGGTAACCGAGTTGAGGGAAGAGATTTTGCACGAGGCACATAATACGACATATTTCGTTCATCCGGGAGGCACTAAGATGTACCGAGATTTGAGGCGATATTTTTGGTGGCCCAATTTAAAATGGGAAGTCGCAGAGTGCGTTAGTAGATGTTTGACTTGCCAACGCGTTAAAGCAGAACATCAACGGCTGAGTGGTTTACTACAACCGTTAGAAATACCAGAGTGGAAATGGGAGCATATTACGATGGACTTCGTGGTGGGACTTCCAGTTACACAGAAAGGTTATGATGCCATTTGGGTTATCGTGGATCGACTAACAAAGACCGCACATTTTTTACCAATCAAGATCCGCTACAGTTTGAACCAATTAGCGAGTCTGTACGTAAAAGAGATTGTTTCACGACATGGAGTGCCGGTATCTATTGTCTCTGATCGAGATCCGCACTTCACGTCTAATTTTTGGAATAGTTTGCAAGAAAGAATGGGAACACAGTTGAGGTTGAGTACGGCTTACCATCCTCAGACAGACGGACAGAGTGAGCGAATAATACAAACGCTGGAGGACATGCTTAGGACTTGCGTGATGGACTTCAAGGGAAATTGGGATGACCACCTACCCTTAGTCGAATTTGCGTATAACAATAGTTACCATGCGAGTATCGGCATGCCACCGTATGAAGCTCTTTACGGAAGAAAATGCAGAATGCCATTATGTTGGGACAAAGTCGGAGAGCGACAAATACTCGGACTAGAGTTAGTTCAACAAACCGCAGACATGGTGACAGTGATAAGAGCCAGACTAGTAGCAGCTTAAGACCGCCAGAAAAAGTACGCAGATTTGCATCGGCATGACCGAGACTTTAAAGTTGGCAGCTTCGTATTCTTGAAGGTATCTCCATGGAAGGGAAAGATTCATTTCGGCAAGAAAGGAAAATTGAGTCCAAGATTCATAGGACCGTTCGAGATACTGAAGCGAGTGGGCGAAGTGGCATACAAAGTTGCGTTACCACCCGAATTGGAGCACATCCACAACGTGTTCCACATTTTCGTGTTGCGACCGTACAAGGCCGAATACAAGCACGTGATTTCTTATGAGCCCATTCAAGTGGAGAATAACTTGGCGTATGAAGAAATTCCTGTGCAGATACTAGATAGGAAAGAGCAAACTTTGAGAAATAAAATTATAACTTCTGTAAAAGTACTTTGGCGTAACCACGATGTCGAGGAGGCAACGTGGGAGTTAGAAGATAGGATGATGAGGGATTATCCCTATTTATTTGTGTAACCTTGTAGCAATTCCGGGACGAAATTTTTATAAGGGGGGGATGATGTAATACCCGAGAATTTCCATAAATTATTAAATGAATATATTAACGAAAATGAATATTTATCTGAATATAAATGATTTTGTGTTATGAGATGAGTTAACTCAATTATTTTAAAATGAATAATTATAATAATTGAGGAAATGTGGAGTTTACGATAAACTCGTTGAAAGCCTTGTGTGACACAGTGATGGAAAAATATTAATAATTATATTAATTGACGAAGAATTATTAAATGAACAATTAATCTATATTAATTGTTAATTGTTATTATAGAATATTAATTATAGAATATTAATGATGATTAGTTAATGATATGTGATTATTATTGCAAGAGTTATAATAATGATGAACAACATGTTTATAAATATAATAAAATTTGCATTCATTTAATGTGATACTTAATCATATAAGTGTTAATCGATTATTGTGGAAATTAATAATTTCATTGATTAATAATTGATGAGAAATAGATTAATTGATATTATTATATAATAAGTAATTTATTTATTCCTATGTGCAAGCATGCGAATTTAAAAGTATAACGTATAGTAGATAACTATATATTATATGAAGTATAAAGTGTAGTGTGACTATATTATATATAGAAACCATGTATTAAAATTTATTAAGTTACATATCAATGCCTATGTAATAATATGTATGCAAGTATATATTAAATTAGCACACCTTGAAGGTATTGTAAACAACTATTAAATTATGAATACTTCAATAAATTAATATAAATGTAATAATATAATTGGAATAATGTAGTAAAATAATACCCAATCGAAGTACATTAGTTAGTGGTAAAATGTACGTGGATTATATATGTGCCAATTTACACTTACTACACTATGTGGATTATATTGTGGCATTTCAATTATAACCTAAAGTATATA
Organism: Panax stipuleanatus; assembly: GCA_020205555.1. Lineage (NCBI taxonomy): Eukaryota > Viridiplantae > Streptophyta > Magnoliopsida > Apiales > Araliaceae > Panax > Panax stipuleanatus. Next base: position 83,465,248 of record CM035119.1, read on the forward strand.
TTATATAACCTAAATGGACTTATATATATGTAACCTTAGCATGTATAGCATAACTAAGTGTTGCAAGAGTGCTGAGTTATTTGGTTTGTCTCAAGTTGGAAGACCCATTTGAACTTCACGTGCTTGACAAAAAGGCTAAGGCCTATTCCTACTCATCCTTCTCCCAATTCTCAGCAACATAACTTCCTAGCTCATGATCATGGGGAGTGGCTCCAACAGTGGAGTTCAACAACCATTACCAACCCTTGCATATTTGTTATTTACTTGCATTTTCCATTGATTTAAACTATAGAACAAAGGTAATGACTGGTTATAAAATTCTCTATATAAAGCACCCTTCCTTCTCATTTTTCTGTTGCGTGAAAATTTCTGCTAAGTGTAAACTGAGAGTGTGAATTGTTAAGTAATTGAAGAAGTATAATCAGTGTGTGGGGAGTTCAATTCAAGCTTAAGGAGGTATAAATTCTATTTTCGTTCTTGAATTGGTTTTGTTAGAATTCTTGAAATCTCTTGAAATTTTCTGTCAAAGTAAGCTTCTGGATTATGGATGCAATTCATGCTAATTGAATTATAGGAAGCTGTGTAGTTGTTATATGGACTTATATACATGTTGAGATTACAAAATAGCTTCCTTGTTTTTCATTTTCATTTTCTATTTCTGTTGCTGCGATTTCTTAGATTCTTGATCATGCCAAATTAAAGTGTAATTGGGATATAGAATGCTTGCGTAAGTGTTATATAACCATATAAGCATGTCCAAACTGTTATATGACTGATTTCATACGAACTGGTGAAGAAAATTTTGTGTTTGGCCTAGTTTCTGCCGTTGCCGGCTGCCTCCTGATTCGAACCAGACCCGGCGCAGCTGCGCCAGCATTACACTGCGGCGCAGCGCAGCTGCTCAGGACCCCTACTGCAGTTCCTGCAATCTGCTTAAATCCTCCTGTGTGTTAGACAATTGATATGGCTTAAACCAGCATGCTAGCTTATGTAACATATATATATATATATATATATATATATATATAAACATAATGAGGCAATGTCAGCATGTTTTAGTATATTAGCATGCATGGTTAACAAAACGACATATAGTTTGGAAATGAACTTAAAGTTTCATAAACAAACATTAACATTATGAAGCATGACTATATCCTGATTTTTGATACCTGGTAGAATGACTTAGAAATGCATGAAGGATGAGATGACTTGTGAATATATGTCTCTTAAGGTAGCATGAACATGTTAGACTTCGTTAATGGAACTTACTAACGAAACATGGACTTTGAACACGGACTTGACATGTTGTATTAAGATTCATATTCTGATATTTTTAACATGTTTAAAAATGAACATAACATCACTAGTATACCATACATGAGTACTCACTTGTTACATTCAATATGGGGTGGGGCCAAGCATGAGTTTAAGCATGTATTTAAAAGTGATGAACAATGCTAGTTAAGAATAAATGATGTGGACACCCACAAGCATGTATATTACAATTGATATGACCTTCTCGCAATTATCTATGATTAAATTATATGCGTTGTGATTGCATGACCATATTTGGCCTTAAATTATCTAAAGGCGTAAAGCTAGAACCTATATCATGTGAAATTGATTGCGAAGAGGTTAAACAAGCATGGAAGGACCCCTTTAATACGTATACATGCTATGTGATATCATATGTTAATACTTGAAATCCGATTTCGACGGTTAACTTATAGAAATGCCATAACTTACTAATATAAAATTTATTTAGTATTGATTGTGGTCTTATGTGATATTAATAATATGAGAGTATGTTTACTATTTGTGGTAGTCTCACATGATAGTAATAATGTTTGAAGCTGACTAACTTGAGAAGAGGAACGTTAATGATAAAAGATATTAAAAGTTGAGATTTGTGAAATTATATTAGACTGATAACTGTGTAACTAGGTCAAGACTTAGCTTATGTGTTAATCGTATGTACGAGATGAGATATAATATTAAACTATATGACTAATGGATATCATATATACGTAACTATATTACGATAGGATTCGAAAAGTGTTGATTAAATTTCGGGGATAAACTACGCTTAAGGCTAGTTTCCTAACTTACACTCTTTTACGGTGCAAGTATTCTATCCTTGTACAATGCAAGTTATCTTACTTACTCGTTCATTGAGATAGTACATTTAAAACTCTTGTGAAAGCTATTATTCATGTTGAACTTGGTATTATTCTTGAATATTGTGAAAGTGTCTATGCCATTCGATTCGGCTAGACTATATGCATGTTTTATAAGAAAACTGTCCAAACCATTTTATTGGTGCGGAAATTTGAAAATTGAGTTGTACAACCCTTATGGTAAGGGGAGTGTTTATTGTTGGAAGCCCCAACATACGCGTGATTATTACTGTGGTGTTATGCATAACATAGAGTATTGTAGCCTGATCATCTATCATACTTATTTCTTTTGGGTTATCAGTTTAATATTGATGATTCTTGTAGATGTTCGATAGTCCTTAGTGACTGCTCAGTATAAATTATTTTATCCAGTTAGATACGTTGATAGCCTTTGAACTCATATATATCTGTTGATCTATATTTAATTTCATATTCCAAAGATTTGATTCAAGAATTGTTGATATTCGTTGTTCATGATATTATTCTGAAACTCTGAATTATCTTAGAGATTATACTTTGATATTTCAAACTCGTGATATAATACTCATCACCCTTATTGTATATTACTTGCTGAGCAAATTGTGCTCATTCTTGCTTTTCCCTAAAACTTTTCAGTAAAGGCAGAGTAGGGCGAACCTTCAAGTGTTGATAAGGGCAAGGGCAAGGCTACCAACTAGCTTGTTCCTTTATGTTTAAAATTGTTATGTTGTATTAATAATGTCTTCAGAATATGTTTAAGCTTAAGAAGGTTTATGTAATAAGTCTTTATTCGATATTATTATGTAATCACTGTTTAAGTTACGAGACCTTGGGACGTGAATAAATTATATTATTTAATTATAATCTATTCGGTATTAGTTGTGTATTATTTCCGCTGTGTGATGCGACATTTTGTCGTATTATTATTGTGATGTATTACCATGAGCACGTGACGAACCGAATTCGAGCGACCCCGTGACGGTCCTGGAATTTGGGGGTGTCACACCAGCTAATACACATCAACCATTAAAGAGTATGACTGTACTATCTTAGACTTAACACTACTGTATCATGAACTTGTAAATTAACACTTAGTCTTTCATTTCATAGGTCTTTCATTATAATCTAGTACGCGAAATACCTAATCCAGCAACCTGGATTCAGATTGAACTTCAATTTAGTAACTAATTCCCAATCCAGCCAACTGGATTGCAATCCAGCAACTTGATGGCCAATCCAGCAAGTTGGATTCCCTTTTTTTTAACCAAATCATCTTATTATTTTTTTATCTTTTGTCCATACATAAATACATGTATTTCATACACAAAAATAATTTTTTAGAAAATTTTGAATTTCCTTAAGTATTTTTTCAAAAATCTGTTTATAGTTAATTCATTAAGAAATTTGCTACATTACGCTTAACTCCAGAAATTCCCAACTCTTGGCGGGATCTTACACATGTTATCGTGAGCCTCCAGTTTAAATTTTGTGGCCATCGGAGTTATAGAACTCTGGTTATAGCGTTTTTCGTCGAAAAAACACAAATATTGAAATAGTCATAACTTGCTCAATTTAAGTGGCTGAAACAGTCCTTTCAATTTTCGGACAGCTTGCTTTTCTTCATTTTCAGATTTTACGTCCTTTGCTAATAACTGTCCAGAAGGAAATCTTCATGGAGTTTTTCAGTGATTCTACTTGGAAAAGTTAGAAGACTTGTATATCTAATTCTAGAAATTGACCACACTCAAAAATTCTAAATACAATAAGAGTTATGGTCGTTTGAATTTCATGCTATGTTTTCCCAAAAAACTGATTTTTCCTTCTTGGTGCCCTCAAGGAAAACTTCCATATACTCACCCATACACCAACATAACCCATCATTAATCACCATAACATATACGAATATCTCATATACCCATGGATCTAACATGATCCATGATCTAATTCATAAAAGAAATCATCAATCACAAGATAAACACAATCAAGCTAAGAAAATTTAGGGTTTTCTTACTTTTGAAGAACTTATTTCCTATTGCATACTTTAGATCTAATTTTTTATCTTTAAAAGGATTAGATCTAAACATATACTACTTATTAACATATAGATCTAAGGTTTATGAGTTTTAAAATCTTAGATCTTTAATTTATCAAAAATAGAAGAATAGACTAGATTATAGTTAAGGTTTATACCTTTTATGAATACTCTTTCTTCTTCTTCTTCCTAAGATTTGGTTAGGAAAGAAATAAACCATAAGAACCCTCTCTTTCCCTCTCTCCCTCTTCCTTATCATGGCCAAACTTCCCCATTTTTTTTTCTCTCTTTGTGATTTTGCTTTTGTTTTCTCTTTCGTCCTTTCTTTTCTCTTTCTTTCTTATTCTTCCTACCCGTTTCTTTCTTTCTCTCATACAAAATAAAGTGAGATATTGTCTTATCTCTTCAAATCTTTGCCAATCTTTATCCATTATCTCTCTCATTATTACATGAAAAGATAAGCTTAATTGGTAGCTTCATAAATTGGATGACACCTAGCACACTCTTCCACTCAAAATATAATCACCACTTGTTTCCTACTTTCCTCCCCCTACAAAATTCGGCCAAGTGGCCTTTCCAATCTCCACCATATCTTATCTCTCCTACTCTCTCATATCTTTAACAAATCTAACATATCTCACAAAATCTTTCCATATCTTTCCATATCATTACAAAATCCATCCAATATCTTTTCTTTCTCTCTTATAATCTGTAGCTTGCTTGCAAATCTAGACAAAAGATTTAATCACATGCTCCATTCCCTTATTCCTCCTTGCATATCCGGCCACATGGCCCCTTAATCATCCAAATTGATTTTTTTATTTATGCTACACTAATTACTATAATGCCCCTCCTTAAGTGGGTTTAAATTGGGCCAAGCTTGGGCTCCATTTTATTTCATTTTGGGCTTGTACCTTATTCTTGTTTGCTTACTAATAAAATTAAAATTGGTCTTCCACCCATAAATAAATTGGGCCATCATAATATATGTCTCATACATATATATTGGGCTAGCTTAATAACTTAATTACTATTAAATCAAATTAGCTACAAGTCCAATGCTTAATTAAACAATTGGGCTATTTATTTAATTCCTTGGGCCACAAAATCATCTTAGTCCATTAAATCTATTCTCACTAGAAACAATGCTCAATATTTTTAATATTTACATATTCTTAATTATCTTTATATATAAAATAAATGTATTCACAATATATAATGTATATTTATTTAATCGCACACCCAATTCACATAAGTCCTCACACATTCTATTAGTTTATTAACTAAATAGCCATAATTGGCTTAATGAGTTATAAACACTCACACTCACATAATCATACACATAATTCACATACCTAATTTATATATTAGGTCACCGAACTTTATAGGTATCGTAGTACCTTATTCTTAATATTCTATTAAACACATATAGATTCATCTCTAGGGTTTAGAAATTTGTAACCCATAATTCCTCTATTCTCAATCAAATAATAAACCATTTAGGTTCTTCTTTAAAATTTTTAAATTATTCCTCAAATTCACATCTAGGTTTTATCCTTTAACCTTTATTTTAATCATTTAAGATCTTGTAAATTTTTGGGTTGTCACATTCACCCCTTCTTCTATGAATTTCGTCCCCGAAATTGACCATACAACTTACACCATCGGAAATTCCAACCTACTACACTCTATATCATTCATTCACCAAAACTAGGTTTCTTCTACACAACCTCTATTCAATCATCACATACTACCCCAAAACATCACTCACAAGAGTTAGAATTTTCAACTTGTGCTAAGGAGTCATATAGACCCTGAACTGTCGAGGTTTAGAAGTTCTCAATACCCACTTGACACCCACTTGTGTCAATTGGATGCCAACCTGTATCCATTTAATACCAAAAGAAGTTCTCGATACCAACTTGACACCAACTGGTGTCTATTGGATACCAATTTAACATAAGATTTCGTACCAAAATAATTCAGTTTGGAAAAATTTCAAAGAACGCTTTAAATTTCATAAACATCGGTCTAGCTTCAAAGAGCTAAAACTCACACCAACAATTCAATTTCAAGTTATTATCGTCTAGCCGAAACAAGTAGCATAGACTATACTTTAAACCGTGCAAAAATCTTTGCAAATCAAAATTTTGAAGTCTAGCATCGCTAGAAGGTTCGAAAAACCTATTCTTCCACTAATGATCCATTGCTTATTTAGTCTATCTATTCCTATCATCCTCAATTCTCAATTCACACATATCTATACCTAATTCGTCAAACTTACCACACGTTATGAGTTCAGAAACTTGCCACAATCATATGGGTTTAAAAACTTATCCTAGTCAGACCATAGGCGTCCATTCGCTGAGGGGTTCAAAAATATACCATATGATTATGAGTCACGAACTTACCATAAGTATGAGTTTTAAGAACTCGCACATAATCTTATATTCTCTACCTATCCGTTATACACATGAGAAAAGAATCACCTTCTCATCATACATATAGCGAATAGCGCGACACCGACATTTCAATGATTATCAATGTGATAAACTAAGTAGTCGTTAGACCAAGCACAAAACCCCCACCCATATAAAGGTTTGTACAACTCTGCTATTACATGAGTGCTCAATTGAAATCTCACATAATCCTAGCTCCCTCAATACTCGATACGAATTTCATTTAATCCGTATCTACAATTCACAACTCTTTCCTGAGTTTTAATAGTACAATTTTATAGTACAACAGTCATACAACAATTCTGCTATAAAGTTTTCAATCATTTGATTGATCATCTGTCCTTCTATGACCTCATCAGATCACGTTGTGATCTCATATTATAATCGTATTATATTATGATTCTTTTCTATCTTATGATCGTTTTGTTTTACGATCTTCTTTCCCTTTATACTTTTAGTCTTTCAGACTCTATCTATTCATTAATACTGTTCATCTTTATTATCAGAGTTAGGTAACTCTGGATCTTTATTACTTGTCATGATTCTTCTTTGAATCTTATTGACTTACCAATACCTTGCCCAAATTCATCGCTCAAATTTCAAACTCTATTTGAGTTTATTCCTTATCCTCATCCCTGCAGTTATAGCCTAAGGTAACCCTACCTAAGGTTCATAACCTACAGCTTTGATACCAATTATAGCGCCCCCAAATTTGGGTCCCAAGAACCTCAGACCTGGTACATCATTTCTATAACTATTGCGGAAGATATAAACATAAATTGTTTATACAATAACTTTTACAACATAATTCCCAAGGTCTGTAACCTTAACTTAATACCTGCATTCAAGAACCTGCATGACATACAATGTAATTTATAACCAATACTAATACCGTTTTAACTGTATAATAATTTTATCCTGGAACTTGTCTTTGCCTTTGACTGTGTCCGAAGTTTCTTCTTAATCTGAAATGTTTATCATAATATAGCAAGGGTGAGTAACAAGTTTGCCCATCAAGTTTAAGTTCAAATGAAGATATATCATGATTGAAAAGAATAATAAGTTGACAAACTTTCAACAATATAATAATTATGAAAAAACATGAATCAATAATGTTGAATAGCTAACAATGAACATGAATAAATTCAACTGAACTAAATGGTAATGAAGGTGATCAGCCTTTCATACCTGATGAACATATGCAACATGCACTAAGTGCAAATCAATAATCAGTATAGATGTGAATAATTAACAATAATTATTAACGAATATGCTTTGAAATATAACTCAAAGTTGAGTTTGAGAAAACTTGCCTGTACCGTCGATTACTGCTACGCAATATAATTTAATCGCTTTATTGTAAAGACCTATCAGTTTATAAGATTAATCTTTCAATTAGCATAACATACCTTATAAGTAAACTATCTAACATTTAAACACATAGTCAAATATTAGATATCTTTAACACTATACATATACACAAGTCTAAACCTAGCACATATCGAGTCTTTAATAATATTCAATATAGTATACTGAGTGGTTTCCCACAAATAACTAACAAATTACCTTCCGTCTTGTCTACACGATTTTCACAGCGAGTTAGATCGGTTACTAATTTGTAGATATCTTCCCCATATGAAGGAGTCGTTTAGCCCAGTTACTATACATCAACCATTAAAGAGTATGACTGTACTACCTTAGACTTAACACTACTGTATCATATAACTTGTGAATATACACTTAGTCTTTCATTTCATAAGTCTTTCATTATAATCTAGTAAGCCGAATACCTAATCCGGCAACCTGGATTCAGATTGAACTTCAATTTAGTAACTAATTTCCAATCCAGCCAACTAGATTGCAATCCAGCAAGTTGATGACCAATCCAGCAAGCTGGATTCCCTTTTCTTTTTAACCAAATCATCTTATTATTTTTTTAACTTTTGTCCATACATAAATACATGTATTTCATACACAAAAATAATTTTTCAGAAATTTTTCAATTTCCTTAAGTATTTTTTCAAAAATCCTTTTATAGTTAATTCTTTAAGAAATTTTCTATATCATGCTTAACTCCAGAAATTCCCAACTCTTGGCGGGATCTTACACATATTATCGTGAGCCTCTAGTTTAAATTTCGTGGCCATCGAAGTTATAGAACTACGGTTATAGCATTTTTCGTCAAAAAAATGCAAATATTAAAATAGTTATAACTTGCTCAATTTAAGTCAGAATGAGCTCATTTTTGGACACAAGCTAGTTTATAACATATATTTTGATGTCCCAAAAGGCTTGATTTTATTTCACAAGTTAAGTAGCCAAAACAGTCCTTTCAATTTCCAGACAGTTTGCTTTTCTTCATTTTCAGATTTTACGTCCTTTGCTAATAACTGTCTAGACGGAAATCTATATGGAATTGTTCAGTGATTCCACTTGAAAAAGTTAGAAGACTTGTATATCTAATTCTAGAAATTGACCACACTCAAAAATTTAAAATACAATAAGAGTTATGGTCGTTTGAATTTCATGCTATGTTTTCCCAAAAAACTGATTTTTCCTTCTTGGTGCCCTCAAGGAAAACTTCCATATACTCACCCATACACCAACATAGCCCATCATTAATCACCATAACACATACGAATATCTCATATACCCATGGATCTAACATGATCCATGATCTAATTCATAAAAAAAATCATCAATCACAAGATAAACACAATCAAGCTAAGAAAATTTAGGGTTTTCTTACTTTTGAAGAACTTATTTCCTATTTCATACTTTAGATCTAACTTTTGATCTTTAAAAGGATCTAAACATATACTACTTATTAACATATAGATCTAAGATTTATGAGTTTTAAAATCTTAGATCTTTAATTTATCAAAAATAGAAGAATAGACTAGATTATAGTTACCTTTTATGAATACTCTTTCATCTTCTTCTTCCTAAGATTTGGTTATGAAAGAAATAAACCATAAGAACTCTCTCTTTCCCTCTCTCCCGCTTCCTTATCATGGCCAAACTTCCCCTTTTTTTTTCTCTCTTTGTGATTTTACTTTTGTTTTCTCTTTCTTCCTTTCTTTTCTTTTTCTTTCTTATTCTTCCTACCCGTTTCTTTCTTTCTCTCATACAAAATAAAGTGAGATATTATCTTATCTCTTCAAATCTTTGCCAATCTTTATCCATTATCTCTCTCATTATTACATGAAAAGATAAGCTTAATTGGTAGCTTCATAAATTGGATGACACCTAGCACACTCTTCCACTCAAAATATAATCACCACTTGTTTCCTACTTTCCTTCCCCTACAAAATTCGGCCAAGTGGCCTTTCCAATCTCCACCATATCTTATCTCTCCTTCTCTCTCATATCTTTAGCAAATCTAACATATCTCACAAAATCTTTCCATATCTTTATAAAATCCATCCAATATCTTTTCTTTATCTCTTATAATCTTTAGCTTGCTTGCAAATCTAGACAAAAGATTTAATCACATGCTCCATTCCCTTATTCCTTGGGCCACAAAATCATCTTAGTCCATTAAATTTATTCTCACTAGAAACAATGCTCAATATTTTTGATATTTACATATTCTTAATTATCTTTATATACAAAATAAATGTATACACAATATATAATGTATATTTATTTAATCGTACACCCAATTCACATAAGTCTTCACACATTCTATTAGTTTATTAACTAAATAGCCATAATTGGCTTAATGAGTTATAAACACTCACACTCACATAATCATACACATAATTCACATACCTAATTTATATATTAGGTCACCAAACTTTATAGGTATCGTAGTACCTTATTCCTAATATTCTATTAAACGCATATAGATTCATCTCTAGGGTTTAAAAATTTATAACCCATAATTCCTCTATTCTCAATTAAATATTAAACCATTTAGGTTCTTTTTTGAAAATTTTAAATTATTCCTCAAATTCACATCTAGGTTTTATCCTTTAACCTTTATTTTAATCATTTAAGATCTTGTAAATTTTTGGGTTGTCAAATTTTGTCCCTGTTACATACTATCAAACTTCAGTAGGTATTTATGACTGTCTAAGCTATTTGACTCGGCTAGACATAGTTCGAACTTTATTGTTGAATAGTATTGGTTATAATAAGGTCATCCAACTGAATTGTTTAGTTAGGATTCCAGGCTGAGTATGAACAACCCTTAATGGGGAAATTGTTTATGTGCCCAAGACGAACAGAGTGAACGAATTATCGTTCAAACAGATAGTATTGATCAATACAGGACATAACGGGCTGATCACCCTACATGTCCGTAAGACCAGAGCGATTTACAGATGAATTTCTGTTTAAACCTTTTCGTAAATAAAAAAATAAAAGTTCATGGTCTATTGACCGCTCAACATTTATAGTCACTACGTCATTTTAAAATTTTAAACGATTTGATATGTTATTAAGATATGTTTTTGTAGGGTTTTCGGCACATAAACGCAGCGGAAATTAAAAATTTTCGAAACCCTAAAACAGGATCCATGCGAAAACATATTAATTCAGAGGTTAAGATATGTTTTACCGATTATTCAAGCCTGAAAGGAGACGATGGAGATTCTGGAACTGCTTCGAATTCTCAACGCAATCCAACGGAACTCCGCCTCTATGGTATCCACACGAACGTCCCGCGAATCGTCACACGATCTGCAGCAAGGAAAGCTGCGGTACTAGCCGCCAAGGATCTGGATTTTTCGAAATTTTTCTCTCTAGTCTCTCTCTAAGAGCGGCTAGGGTTTTGATATCGATTAATACCTTAGACGGCTGATATATCATATATATAGCAGTTAAAGGAATTAACCAAAACCTAATCCAATTAGAAATATAAAATCCGAATTTATATATATATATATATATATATATTATATCTTAATTAAGTCTTACTTAATTAATATACATATATATATATATACAAATTATCCTATTAATTTAAATTCATAATTTAAATACTATCAATCATATTGAAATATTTAAATCCATACAATTTAAATTAATTCCCTTTTAATTACGTTCTAAGTGTGTGACCTTATAGGTTATTATTATGTTGGCAATAATTTTAAAATCATATTATAAAATTATAAACAGTGAGCGGCATCTAGTAATGCATCACTGCTACCCAAATAATAATAAGATCGGTGATTCGATACAACCTTTTCGTGACCAATGTTTCAATGTAATTTAATCCTATTAACCTTGACATCCTAGATTAAACTCGAGGCATGGAATGTGTCATCCTCTTCATAATTTAATCTAAGTTTTCTTGATCGATGAATAGACTATATGAAACAAATCACTATTTGAGCATGGCCATGCATTTCATAGTCCTACTCAATCAAGAGGCCTATGGATATCACCCCTAATATATAGGAGGGTTAAATTCCATCTAGATCACTCATATTCCTCACACGATTCATGATATACCCAATAATCACCTTTATCGTCCACCCTATTAAAGGTGGCCTTTGATGATATCAAAGTACATAAATTCTCGTGTAATAATATAGTGATTTCAGGTCGGAGGATCATTACATCATTGTCACTATGAGAATTGCTTATGACACTTTGCATAATGCTCCACGTAGAATTCTCATGGTGGGTCTGCCCAGCACATTGTTCTCTAACATGTACCTATGCATTGACTCAATATCTCATATATTTATGACCAATGAGATTTGGCCATCCGTCAATCCACATACTAGTCTCAATGTATCATTGTTGTCCCATTAACAATGACACTCGACTAGGGACATTTAAGAGTAATGATACTAATTGTAACTATATGATCTCATGTTCAAGTCACATACTTGAAGCCATATAATTTGTATCACTATTCTAAGGACTTTTATTATGTTAACATTTATATAACGCAGTAAATAAAACCTTAATAAAATAATTCATTTATTCAATCAAATATAATATCAAAATTGTTTAAGCAATTACATCAAGGAATTAGCCTCTAGGGCATAAACTCTAACAGTCTCCCACTTGCACTAGAGCCAATCACTCATGTACCTATTACCCATGGAACTAGTGTGACTTTCGTACTTATGCTGCGACAAAGCTTTGGTCAGTGGATCTGCAACATTATCATCTGTTGGCACTCTACTTATATGTACATCTCCTCTATCAATGATTTCACGGATGAGATGGTACCGCCTAAGTATATGCTTGGATCGTTGGTGAGATCTGGGTTCCTTAGCCTGTGCAATGGCTCCATTATTATCACAGTATAGCTCAACCGGATCAACAATGGTTGGAACAACACCAAGTTCAGTGACGAACTTTTTAATCCATACAGCCTCCTTGGCCGCACTAGAAGCAGCAATATACTCAGCCTCTGTTGTAGAATCGGCTACTGTCTCTTGCTTCGAACTTTTCCAGCTAACAGCACCACCATTAAGGCAAAACACAAAACCTGACTGAGACTTATAGTCATCTGTGTCAGTCTGGAAACTAGCATCTGTGTAACCCTTTACTGTCAGTTCGTCTTCACCTCCATATACCAAGAATGAATCCTTAGTCCTTTTCAGGTACTTGAGGATATTCTTGACTGCTGTCCAGTGACCTTCACCTGGATTCGACTGGTATCTGCTCGTCATGCTCAAAGCATACGAGACATCCGGACGAGTACATATCATTGCATACATGATAGATCCAATTGCCAAAGCATAAGGGATCTTTCTCATACGCTCCTCATCATCATGTGATTTAGGACATTGGGCCTTAGAGATCTTAACACCATGAGACATGGGTAAGTGTCCTCTTTTTGCCTCTTGCATGCTGAACCGTTTCAGCACTTTATCAATATATGTACTTTGACTTAGGCCGAGCATTTTTCTCGATCTATCTCGATAGATCTTAATACCTAAAATGTAGGTTGCATCGCCCAAATCTTTCATGGAGAAACATTTTCCTAACCATGTTTTTACAGCCTGTAAGGAAGGAATGTCATTCCCAATAATTAATATGTCGTCAACATATAATACCAGGAATACAATGTGACTCCCACTAACCTTCTTATATACACAAGGTTCATCTTCATTTTTTATGAAGCCAAACTCTTTGACTGCTTCATCAAATCGAAGATTCCAACTCCGAGAGGCTTGCTTCAATCCATAAATGGATCGCTGCAGCTTACATACCTTTCCAGCATCCTTTGGATTGGCAAAACCCTCAGGTTGTGTCATATACACATCCTCAAGGAGATTTCGGTTAAGGAAAGCAGTTTTGACATCCATCTGCCAGATTTCGTAATCATAAAAGGCTGCAATAGCAAGTAAGATCCTGATGGATTTAACCATTGCCACTGGAGAGAAGGTTTCATCATAGTCAACACCTTGAACTTGTTTGAAACCTTTTGCTACCAGTCGACCTTTATAGGTTTGTACATTACCATCCATGTCGGTTTTCTTCTTGAAAACCCACTTGCACCCGATTGGTTTTACCCCTTCGGGTGGATCAACCAAAGTCCATACTTGGTTAGTATACATGGAGTCCATCTCAGATTTCATGGCATCAAGCCATCTCTCAGAATCTGGTCCATTCATAGCTTCTTGGTAGGAAGCAGGTTCATCATGATCTATGAGCATCACATCGCCGTTTTGAGTCACAAGAAATCCATAATATCTCTCGGGCTCTTGGCGTGTCCTACCAGATCTACGAATGCCTCGTGTAATTTGAGCAGGTTCACTTTCCACAATATCTTGTGGTTCCTGCTCATGTTCCAACTCAGGTTCAATGATATTTTGTGGTTCTCGAACTTCTTCGAGTTCTACTTTCCTCCCACTGTTTCCTTTAGAGACAAATTCTCTTTCTAGAAAAATACCAGTTCGAGCAACAAATACTTTGTTCTCAGAAGGTTTGTAGAAATAATACCCTTTTGTTTCCTTTGGGTATCCCACAAAATTACATTTGTCAGATTTGGGTCCGAGCTTGTCAGAAGCCAGACGTTTTACAAACGCCTCGCAACCCCAAATTTTCATGAACGACATACTAGGACGTTTCCCAGTCCACATCTCATATGGTGTCTTATGAACCGTCTTTGTAGGAACACGGTTAAGTGTGAATGCAGCTGTCTCTAGGGCATGACCCCAAAAGCTTATTGGAAGATCTGCATGACTCATCATCGATCGTACCATGTCCAACAAGGTGCGATTCCTCCTCTCAGACACACCATTCCATTGTGGTGTTCCAGGTGGAGTGAGCTGTGATATAATACCACACTCCTTTAGAAGGTCATCAAAGTCTTGGCTTAAGTATTCACCTCCTCGATCGGATCGAAGGGCTTTTATGCTTTTGCCAAATTGGTTTTGAACTTCATTCTTGAATTCCTTGAACTTTTCAAAGGATTCGGATTTGTGTCTCATAAGATACACATATCCATATCTACTGAAGTCGTCAGTAAATGTAATGAAGTAATAAAACCCACCTCTTGCTAACGAACTCATGGGTCCGCATACATCACTATGTATAAGTCCCAATATATCGCTAGCCCGTTCACTGTGTCCAGTGAAAGGGGCTTTAGTCATCTTGCCTAATAAACAAGACTCGCATTTCTCATATGATTCAAAATCAAATGAATCCAAAAACCCATCTTTATGGAGTTTGGATATGCGTTTCTCATTTATATGGCCTAAACGACAGTGCCAAAGATATGTCGGATTTGAATCATTTGATTTAAATCGTTTTGTATTTATGTTATAGATAGGCATTTCTAAATTAAGAATATAAAGACCATTAAACAATTGTGCAACACCATAACATATTTCATTTAAGTAAAATGAACAACTGTTGTTCTTTATTAAAAATGAAAAACCTTTCTTGTCCAAACAAGAAACAGAAATAATGTTTTTGCTCATAGCAGGCACATAATAACAATCCTCTAATTCTAATACTAGCCCAGTGGGCAAAAATAAATGATAAGTTCCTACGGCTAGTGCAGCAACTTTTGCTCCATTCCCAACTCGTAGGTCAACCTCGCCTTTCGCCAAAGTCCTACTCCTTCGGAGTTCCTGCACATTAACACAAATGTGAGAACCACATCCAGTATCCAATACCCATGATGTAGAAGTGGACAAATTGACTTCTATAACATATATACCTGAATCAGAAGTCATACTTCTTTTCTTTTTCTTCAGTTCTTCCAAATAAGCATGACAATTCCTCTTCCAGTGTCCAGATTTTCCACAGAAGTGACAATCACCTTCTTTAGCCACCCCACCTTTAGGTTTAAAAGCCTGTTTGGTTTTGGGATTGGGTTTCGCAGATTTAGATCCTATCTTCTTCTTGCCTTTCCCCATTCCCTTAGCATTCCCCTTTTGCACCATCATTATGGGAGCGGGTCCTGCCTTTTTCATGTTGTTCTCGGCAGTTCTTAACATGCTCAACAACTTAGTAAGTGGTTTCTCAATTTCATTCATGAGGTAATTCATAAAAAATTGAGAGTAGCTGCTGTTCAAAGATTGCAAAACAAGATCAGTTTGGGCTTCCGGAGTAATCGGAAAACCCAACCTACCAAGGTACTCAATATACCCAATCATTTTCAGCACATGTGGACCAACTGGATCACGTTCACCCATCTTACAGTGATACAACGCCTTGCTTGTATCATACCTCTCCTGTCGAGCATGCCCTTCGAACAATTTCTTGAGATGCTCGATCATCTCATAAGCATCCATTAACTCATGTTGCTTCTGAAGCTCAGAGTTCATAGTTGCTAGCATGAGACAACTCACGTCTAGAGCATCATCTTGATGCTTCTTGTAAGCATTATGCTCTACACGTGGTGCAGTGTTAGCTGGTGCTGCAGGATTGGGCCCATCAAGGACATATAGCTTGCGCTCCTGTTTGAGGACAATCCTCAAGTTCCTATGCCAGTCTAGGAAATTAACTCCACTCAGCTTTTCCTTCTCAAGGACTGATCGTAGTGAAAGACTATTTGTGTTGTTGTTTGCCATTGATATCTATAATTTATAAGTGCAAAAATAATAAGTCAAATTGCAGAATTTTGATATTATGTAATTGATAATAGTACATTCAAAATATACCTCCCACTATTTTATTCAAATTAATAGCCCTCACCATTAATTCGGAAAGCATTTTTCAATTAAATCTTTCTAGTGAGCTAAGATCCATATTTCATTATGCCTTAAGTTAGCTTTGGCTATTCTCTCAAAATATAATTATTTAGGTAGACAACCCTTTGTCAATTATATCATATATAACTCTTAGATAGTTTGGTGAACAACATTTGTTTCTAGTCCATCTAATGGTACCTACCAAACTTTATGCCTCTAAGTCCACAATCCTATTGTGATAACTTAGTTAAGTCTGGCCCAATGATTTTAACAGTTTGGATATCACAATTACCCTATCGCATCTTACCAAGATAAATGGGGTACTTTACTTTGGCAAACCTACATCCATCGGTCAAGGTCTTGATGAGTGTTATTCATTGGAAGGCATCTGATTTAGACTTAATAATTTTATGAGGGATTTTAATAATTAATTTAGATCTCACCAATTTTAATCTTATTAAACATGCACATTATTTATCATATCATATCGTATACAAGCATAAATAAAGTGCAAAATTAAATGTGTCACAGTTATGGCCCCAACCCTATGCCAATCTTTTCAAGCTAATGAAAAGATTGAAGGTCAGTCTAAGGTGGTAAAAGGTCTTCAAAAAGTAGCTTCCTTGGACCTTCCTCATGCATGTGTCTCCTCTCCATCATCATGTTGTCATCTTGATAGGTTACAATTGTACATTACATGACATAAAGAAACCTCGAGTTACATTCGAGGGGATTTAGATGAGAAGAGAATATTACATCAGAATTTATAGAAAGGCACGACATGCAAGCCGTATTTCAAAACCAAAACCACTAACCTATGGGTCAAAAGGGCCATAACTGTGCACCATGCATATCACAATAAGCACATGACACAATTTATATAATTAAAGAAAACTATATACAAAATATTGGGGTCACGACCATCGTGCGCTACGACGGGGGGGTCCAAGGGGGGTGGCTCCCCCCCTAGCGGTGGTCCGGCTGACCGATCAGCCGGCGGGTGGTCTAGCTGCCCGGTCAGCGAGCGGGGCCGGGGGCAGCGCCCTGGGAAAATTTTTTTGAACTACGATCTGTGTTGTAGAACTTTTCATACAAATCTCTGAAACAATTCCAGAATCATATACAATCCGCTAACACACTCATACTAACAATACACCCAGAACATATCATATATGTCCAGTTTCGATTAATCATATTAAATCGAATCTTCATGTTTCTAATCCAATTAGAACAGAAGTTGAATTGTTATTCCACCTTCTAGGATACAATTATCATAACATCATATACATGCATATATATTACAGATTTCCAGAATACGCATACATGCAGAATATCATATATTCAATTTCATATCGGTAAACATGCATCATCATATATCATATTTATTTAATCACACACCCAATTCACATAAGTCCTCACACATTCTATTAGTTTATTAACTAAATAGCCATAATTGGCTTAATGAGTTATAAACACTCACACTCACATAATCATACACATAATTCATATACCTAATTTATATATTAGGTCACCGAACTTTATAGGTATCGTAGTACCTTATTCTTAATATTCTATTAAACACATATAGATTCATCTCTAGGGTTTAGAAATTTGTAACCCATAATTCCTCTATTCTCAATCAAATAATAAACCATTTAGGTTCTTCTTTAAAAATTTTAAATTATTCCTCAAATTCACATCTAGGTTTTATCCTTTAACCTTTATTTTAATCATTTAAGATCTTGTAAATTTTTGGGTTGTCACATTCACCCCTTCTTCTATGAATTTCGTCCCCGAAATTGACCATACAACTTACACCATCGGAAATTCCAGCCTACTACACTCTATATCATTCATTCACCAAAACTAGGTTTCTTCTACACAACCTCTATTCAATCATCACATACTACCCCAAAACATCACTCACAAGAGTTAGAATTTTCAACTTGTGCTAAGGAGTCATATAGACCCTGAACTGTCGAGGTTTAGAAGTTCTCAATACCCACTTGACACCCACTTGTGTCAATTGGATGCCAACCTGTATCCATTTAATACCAAAAGAAGTTCTCGATACCAACTTGACACCAACTGGTGTCTATTGGATACCAATTTAACATAAGATTTCGTACCAAAATAATTCAGTTTGGAAAAATTTCAAAGAACGCTTTAAATTTCATAAACATCGGTCTAGCTTCAAAGAGCTAAAACTCACACCAACAATTCAATTTCAAGTTATTATCGTCTAGCCGAAACAAGTAGCATAGACTATACTTTAAACCGTGCAAAAATCTTTGCAAATCAAAATTTTGAAGTCTAGCATCGCTAGAAGGTTCGAAAAACCTATTCTTCCACTAATGATCCATTGCTTATTTAGTCTATCTATTCCTATCATCCTCAATTCTCAATTCACACATATCTATACCTAATTCGTCAAACTTACCACACGTTATGAGTTCAGAAACTTGCCACAATCATATGGGTTTAAAAACTTATCCTAGTCAGACCATAGGCGTCCATTCGCTGAGGGGTTCAAAAATATACCATATGATTATGAGTCACGAACTTACCATAAGTATGAGTTTTAAGAACTCGCACATAATCTTATATTCTCTACCTATCCGTTATACACATGAGAAAAGAATCACCTTCTCATCATACATATAGCGAATAGCGCGACACCGACATTTCAATGATTCTCAATGTGATAAACTAAGTAGTCGTTAGACCAAGCACAAAACCCCCACCCATATAAAGGTTTGTACAACTCTGCTATTACATGAGTGCTCAATTGAAATCTCACATAATCCTAGCTCCCTCAATACTCGATACGAATTTCATTTAATCCGTATCTACAATTCACAACTCTTTCCTGAGTTTTAATAGTACAATTTTATAGTACAACAGTCATACAACAATTCTGCTATAAAGTTTTCAATCATTTGATTGATCATCTGTCCTTCTATGACCTCATCAGATCACGTTGTGATCTCATATTATAATCGTATTATATTATGATTCTTTTCTATCTTATGATCGTTTTGTTTTACGATCTTCTTTCCCTTTATACTTTTAGTCTTTTAGACTCTATCTATTCATTAATACTGTTCATCTTTATTATCAGAGTTAGGTAACTCTGGATCTTTATTACTTGTCATGATTCTTCTTTGAATCTTATTGACTTACCAATACCTTGCCCAAATTCATCGCTCAAATTTCAAACTCTATTTGAGTTTATTCCTTATCCTCATCCCTGCAGTTATAGCCTAAGGTAACCCTACCTAAGGTTCATAACCTACAGCTTTGATACCAATTATAGAGCCCCCAAATTTGGGTCCCAAGAACCTCAGACCTGGTACATCATTTCTATAACTATTGCGGAAGATATAAACATAAATTGTTTATACAATAACTTTTACAACATAATTCCCAAGGTCTGTAACCTTAACTTAATACCTGCATTCAAGAACCTGCATGACATACAATGTCATTTATAACCAATACTAATACCGTTTTAACTGTATAATAATTTTATCCTGGAACTTGTCTTTGCCTTTGACTGTGTCCGAAGTTTCTTCTTAATCTGAAATGTTTATCATAATATAGCAAGGGTGAGTAACAAGTTTGCCCATCAAGTTTAAGTTCAAATGAAGATATATCATGATTGAAAAGAATAATAAGTTGACAAACTTTCAACAATATTATAATTATGAAAAAACATGAATCAATAATGTTGAATAGCTAACAATGAACATGAATAAATTCAACTAAACTAAATGGTAATGAAGGTGATCAGCCTTTCATACCTGATGAACATATGCAACATGCACTAAGTGCAAATCAATAATCAGTATAGATGTGAATAATTAACAATAATTATTAACGAATATGCTTTGAAATATAACTCAAAGTTGAGTTAGAGAAAACTTGCCTGTACCGTCGATTACTGCTACGCAATATAATTTAATCGCTTTATTGTAAAGACCTATCAGTTTATAAGATTAATCTTTCAATTAGCATAACATACCTTATAAGTAAACTATCTAACATTTAAACACATAGTCAAATATTAGATATCTTTAACACTATACATATACACAAGTCTAAACCTAGCACATATCGAGTCTTTAATAATATTCAATATAGTATACTGAGTGGTTTCCCACAAATAACTAACAAATTACCTTCCGTCTTGTCTACACGATTTTCACAGCGAGTTAGATCGGTTACTAATTTGTAGATACCTTCCCCATATGAAGGAGTCGTTTAGCCCAGTTACTATACATCAACCATTAAAGAGTATGACTGTACTACCTTAGACTTAACACTACTGTATCATATAACTTGTGAATATACACTTAGTCTTTCATTTCATAAGTCTTTCATTATAATCTAGTAAGCCGAATACCTAATCCGACAACCTGGATTCAGATTGAACTTCAATTTAGTAACTAATTTCCAATCCAGCCAACTAGATTGCAATCCAGCAAGTTGATGACCAATCCAGCAAGCTGGATTCCCTTTTTTTTTTAACCAAATCATCTTATTATTTTTTTAACTTTTGTCCATACATAAATACATGTATTTCATACACAAAAATAATTTTTCAGAAATTTTTCAATTTCCTTAAGTATTTTTTCAAAAATCCTTTTATAGTTAATTCTTTAAGAAAATTTCTACATCATGCTTAACTCCAGAAATTCCCAACTCTTGGCGGGATCTTACACATGTTATCGTGAGCCTCTAGTTTAAATTTCGTGGCCATCGAAGTTATAGAACTACGGTTATAGCATTTTTCGTCAAAAAAATGCAAATATTAAAATAGTCATAACTTGCTCAATTTAAGTCAGAATGAGCTCATTTTTGGACACAAGATAGTTTATAACATATATTTTGATGTCCCAAAAGGCTTGATTTTATTTCACAAGTTAAGTAGCCAAAAAAGTCCTTTCAATTTCCAGACAGTTTGCTTTTCTTCATTTTCAGATTTTACGTCCTTTGCTAATAACTGTCTAGACGGAAATCTATATGGAATTGTTCAGTGATTCCACTTGAAAAAGTTAGAAGACTTGTATATCTAATTCTAGAAATTGACCACACTCAAAAATTTAAAATACAATAAGAGTTATGGTCGTTTGAATTTCATGCTATGTTTTCCCAAAAAACTGATTTTTCCTTCTTGGTGCCCTCAAGGAAAACTTCCATATACTCACCCATACACCAACATAGCCCATCATTAATCACCATAACACATACGAATATCTCATATACCCATGGATCTAACATGATCCATGATCTAATTCATAAAAAAAATCATCAATCACAAGATAAACACAATCAAGCTAAGAAAATTTAGGGTTTTCTTACTTTTGAAGAACTTATTTCCTATTTCATACTTTAGATCTAACTTTTGATCTTTAAAAGGATCTAAACATATACTACTTATTAACATATAGATCTAAGATTTATGAGTTTTAAAATCTTAGATCTTTAATTTATCAAAAATAGAAGAATAGACTAGATTATAGTTACCTTTTATGAATACTCTTTCTTCTACTTCTTCCTAAGATTTGGTTAGGAAAGAAATAAACCATAAGAACTCTCTCTTTCCCTCTCTCCCGCTTCCTTATCATGGCCAAACTTCCCCTTTTTTTTTTCTCTCTTTGTGATTTTACTTTTGTTTTCTCTTTCTTCCTTTCTTTTCTTTTTCTTTCTTATTCTTCCTACCCTTTTCTTTCTTTCTCTCATACAAAACAAAGTGAGATATTATCTTATCTCTTCAAATCTTTGCCAATCTTTATCCATTATCTCTCTCATTATTACATGAAAAGATAAGCTTAATTGGTAGCTTCATAAATTGGATGACACCTAGCACACTCTTCCACTCAAAATATAATCACCACTTGTTTCCTACTTTCCTTCCCCTACAAAATTCGGCCAAGTGGCCTTTCCAATCTCCACCATATCTTATCTCTCCTTCTCTCTCATATCTTTAGCAAATCTAACATATCTCACAAAATCTTTCCATATCTTTATAAAATCCATCCAATATCTTTTCTTTATCTCTTATAATCTTTAGCTTGCTTGCAAATCTAGACAAAAGATTTAATCACATGCTCCATTCCCTTATTCCTTGGGCCACAAAATCATCTTAGTCCATTAAATTTATTCTCACTAGAAACAATGCTCAATATTTTTGATATTTACATATTCTTAATTATCTTTATATACAAAATAAATGTATACACAATATATAATGTATATTTATTTAATCGTACACCCAATTCACATAAGTCTTCACACATTCTATTAGTTTATTAACTAAATAGCCATAATTGGCTTAATGAGTTATAAACACTCACACTCACATAATCATACACATAATTCACATACCTAATTTATATATTAGGTCACCAAACTTTATAGGTATCGTAGTACCTTATTCCTAATATTCTATTAAACGCATATAGATTCATCTCTAGGGTTTAAAAATTTATAACCCATAATTCCTCTATTCTCAATTAAATATTAAACCATTTAGGTTCTTTTTTGAAAATTTTAAATTATTCCTCAAATTCACATCTAGGTTTTATCCTTTAACCTTTATTTTAATCATTTAAGATCTTGTAAATTTTTGGGTTGTCACATTTTGTCCCTGTTACATACTATCAAACTTCAGTAGGTATTTATGACTGTCTAAGCTATTTGACTCGGCTAGACATAGTTCGAACTTTATTGTTGAATAGTATTGGTTATAATAAGGTCATCCAACTGAATTGTTTAGTTAGGATTCCAGGCTGAGTATGAACAACCCTTAATGGGGAAATTGTTTATGTGCCCAAGACGAACAGAGTGAACGAATTATCGTTCAAACAGATAGTATTGATCAATACAGGACATAACGGGCTGATCACCCTACATGTCCGTAAGACCAGAGCGATTTACAGATGAATTTCTGTTTAAACCTTTTCGTAAATAAAAAAATAAAAGTTCATGGTCTATTGACCGCTCAACATTTATAGTCACTACGTCATTTTAAAATTTTAAACGATTTGATATGTTATTAAGATATGTTTTTGTAGGGTTTTCGGCACATAAACGCAGCGGAAATTAAAAATTTTCGAAACCCTAAAACAGGATCCATGCGAAAACATATTAATTCAGAGGTTAAGATATGTTTTACCGATTATTCAAGCCTGAAAGGAGACGATGGAGATTCTGGAACTGCTTCGAATTCTCAACGCAATCCAACGGAACTGCGCCTCTATGGTATCCACACGAACGTCCCGCGAATCGTCACACGATCTGCAGCAAGGAAAGCTGCGGTACTAGCCGCCAAGGATCTGGATTTTTTGAAATTTTTCCCTCTAGTCTCTCTCTAAGAGCGGCTAGGGTTTTGATATCGATTAATACCTTAGACGGCTAATATATCATATATATAGCAGTTAAAGGAATTAACCAAAACCTAATCCAATTAGAAATATAAAATCCGAATTTATATATATATATATATATATATATATATTATATCTTAATTAAGTCTTACTTAATTAATATACATATATATATATATATACAAATTATCCTATTAATTTAAATTCATAATTTAAATACTATCAATCATATTGAAATATTTAAATCCATACAATTTAAATTAATTCCCTTTTAATTACGTTCTAAGTGTGTGACCCTATAGGTTATTATTATGTTGGCAATAATTTTAAAATCATATTATAAAATTATAAACAGTGAGCGGCATCTAGTAATGCATCACTGCTACCCAAATAATAATAAGATCGGTGATTCGATACAACCTTTTCGTGACCAATGTTTCAATGTAATTTAATCCTATTAACCTTGACATCCTAGATTAAACTCGAGGCATGGAATGTGTCATCCTCTTCATAATTTAATCTGAGTTTTCTTGATCGATGAATAGACTATATGAAACAAATCACTATTTGAGCATGGCCATGCATTTCATAGTCCTACTCAATCAAGAGGCCTATGGATATCACCCCTAATATATAGGAGGGTTAAATTCCATCTAGATCACTCATATTCCTCACACGATTCATGATATACCCAATAATCACCTTTATCGTCCACCCTATTAAAGGTGGCCTTTGATGATATCAAAGTACATAAATTCTCGTGTAGTAATATAGTGATTTCAGGTCGGAGGATCATTACATCATTGTCACTATGAGAATTGCTTATGACACTTTGCATAATGCTCCACGTAGAATTCTCATGGTGGGTCTGCCCAGCACATTGTTCTCTAACATGTACCTATGCATTGACTCAATATCTCATATATTTATGACCAATGAGATTTGGCCATCAGTCAATCCACATACTAGTCTCAATGTATCAGTGTTGTCCCATTAACAATGACACTCGACTAGGGACATTTAAGAGTAATGATACTAATTGTAACTATATGATCTCATGTTCAAGTCACATACTTGAAACCATATAATTTGTATCACTATTCTAAGGACTTTTATTATGTTAACATTTATATAACGCAGTAAATAAAACCATAATAAAATAATTCATTTATTCAATCAAATATAATATCAAAATTGTTTAAGCAATTACATCAAGGAATTAGCCTCTAGGGCATAAACTCTAACAGTTTTCAAAGACTTCACAACTATTGATTCGTCGTAGGAGTATACCTCAAGGAAAATATTTACTTCTTTCAGCTAACTTTTATTAACTGCTATTACTTGCTGGGCAATTGAATGCTCATTCTTGCTTTAAATTAAATGTTTTCAACTAAGCATGATCAACTAGAAGGCTCTGGCAAAAACAAAGGAAAAGGAAAGCTGCAAGAATAAGTTTATGATATCTTGTGTAATAGTTAGACCTTAATAGGACAATAATATTTACTATTTATCATGTAATGAATGTTTTAAAGGTTGTGTACCTGGGATTTGACAACTCTGATATGTAAATTAAGTTTGTTATTTATATTATTCCGCTCAAAGAAATGATATCGTGTAGCACCAAGTTCGGGTTACAAGTACCTGACTTTGGGGGCGTCACATCTCCTCTTTTCCTTTTTAGGTTTTCTGTGTTTTCTCTCTAACACATACTAACCCTTTTGTTCTATCTGACTAACATCTATTCTTCTAACTTCTAAACTAACGTATATACAATACACATATAACTAATATATTATATGTATAATTATATAATATAACTCCCAATATTTATACCACCATATTTAACACCATAATTATAATTAATATAAATAAGTTACAATTTTGAATATCAAAAGCCTAAGGCTTGTTTGGCAAAACTCATTATTTTAAAAAATAGGTTTTTAAATAGTTAAGGCCCCATTTGGCAAAACGGATTTAAAACAATGTAAGAGCCTTGTTTGGGAAAACAGTTTTAAAACTCTTTTAATTCTTTTAATAAATCTTTTAACACATATTCTTAATGTTATCCTTCAATTAATTAAATCTTAACATTATAATTTAATTAATTAAAAGTTAACATCAATTAATCACATAAAAATTATCACATAATTATAATTACTCGCTAATTATAATTGCATGTAACACTCATCACATTACTCATCTAATTTAATTATCTCAATTAAATTAGAACTATAACATAAAATCATTATATCAATTAAATTAAATACTAAATATCCATTTAATTAATATATTACACTTAATTATATTATTCTATAATAATCACATAATTATTTATTTAACTCAATAAATAATTCAATTAAAATATTTATTTATTCCAGTAAATATTAAAATTAACATTTAAATTCGCTTCACATTAATTTACATATTTCACAATATATTACACGTATACACATACTCAACTCAAAACATCTCGTAATAAGAATTTTATTTATTAAATTTTCATTTATAATTTCTTAAAAATTTGGGATGTCACATCCTTCCCTTCTTATAAGGATTCCGTCCTCGGAATCAACGAAAACCTCCTTTACTTGGTTTTCACAAAATCTCTTCCACAATTTTATTGTTGAATAACTTCAACACATTATCTTAACGACATTTATATAAACTACACATATATCTTTACTAAATTCACCTCTTCAACAGGGTTAAGGTTTTACTACATAACCTTCAATCAAACACAATCATCTATCAAATATTATATATCTTCTTTAACTCGTTCATTTTCTTTCTAAGGATCATTACTATATATTCTACTCGTAGAATTTATATACTACATAATTTACCATCTATAATTATTCGGGTTATCACATTCACCCCTTCTTCTAAGAATTTTATCCTCGAAATTTTTATTACTCTTCATTCATTCAATCTATCAAAAATAGATTTTACGTTAATCTTTATTCACTGGATTAAAGCGTTCTACAACTACTTCTTTCTAAGGAATATCCTTTTTACTACATTCTTTTTCAGAATAATAAGAATCTTCCACAATTGCTCAATAATTGGGAAGCGATATAAATAAATCAGGAATTTAAAAGATCCCAAATCATGCTGAGTGGTCGCAAGACTTTGAACTTATTTTTAGATTTAATAGTGCTTCACCCCCGGTACTTCACACTATAAATTGCATCGGTACTCTAGGTGGCCAACCTATCGTACCCCTACGGCATGCCCAAACGTAGTAAATCGTAACGACTATATGCATTACATTCGGAACTATAGTCTCTGATAACATATCTCCTTTTTATAGGGTTGTTTACCTAAGCTTCTTAACATCTGAATCGGCACCAAAATAATTTGGTTTGGCATAGTTTGACCAAAAACGCTCGAATTTATAAACATCTTTCAATATTTGTCTAGCTGAATCAAGTAGTATAGACTTCTAGCAATAATTCGGACATCAATCGAAATATATATATATATATATATATATATGTTTAACCAACTCAATCAAATAAAAAAAATCTTCGTTTAAAGAAACTAAAAGTAAATAAATTCTTTTTTTTTCTAAGGAAAAAAAAAATTCTCTTTTAATGAAACCAAAATAAATAAATCAATCTTTTCATAATATCTTGATACCGTACTGTAGTAATGGTTTGTTGAGGATTTCGTCATTACATGACATCGTCATACTACATCATACCATAGTGGGCTGACGATCATACGATCACATCCAAAACTAGGTTTAACTACATTAATAACTTCCTTGATTATTGCTTCTACACCACATCAAATGATGCATATAAAATACATTTTGAAAATTTAAAATCATTTTTGTCTAGCTGAAGCAATTAGTATAGACATGTGAATAATAGCACTATTTTAAAAATTCATTAGTTCCATCATTTGATCCAATGTTTTTCAAGAAAAATAGAAGTGCAACATTAGCATGAAGTCAATAAATTTCAAAAATCTAGCAAAGCTAGGAGATTTAGAATATAAAAACTTTCTCCATCAATTAAATCTTTACTCCATTGTTACTTAATCATTTTATTAATCTTAAACAACATCAATGCTTTCTATACCATAACCTTTCTATACCCGGTATAGTTCATCGAACTTACCACACTTTGGAAGTTCAGAAACTTGCCACAATAATATGAGTTTAAGAACTTGTCCTAGCAATACGTAGTCAAAGAACTGATCAGAGACTGTCCATATGCTTAGGGGTTCGAAACATACATACGACTACGAGTCCTGAACTTACCATAAGTATGAGTTTTAAGAACTCACCTAACCTTAAGATCATCTAATGTAATCTTAATATCATCTAATCTAATCTCTATCGACTCTAACTATCAAATATAAATATGGGACAAGAATCACCTTCTCACCATATATATATATATCGATAGCGCGATACCAATCTTCCAACGATTATCAATATGATAAACCAAGTGTAAGCACAAAACCCTTCCCATTCAAAGATTTGTATAACTCACCACCACATGAGTCCTCAGTTGAAATTCCACTTAACTCTATCTTACTCATAACTTCTTATTCTATTCTCGATACAGACTTTCTGTATCTCATCATTTATAACTCCTCGTGAGTTAATCTCGTACTATATCATAGTACCTTTTCATTATAATCTAAAACTATAACTACTCAATCATTAAAGACCATCTGTCTTTCAACTTTAAAAAGATCACGCTGTGATCTTATTCTATAATCATCTCCCTTATGATTCTCATTATTGTTTTATTTTAAAACTTCTTATCTCTACCTTTCATCATGTTATACCATGATTTCATTATGCTTTTAATCTTATAGACTTCGTCTATTCATCGTTATTCGTCATCTTGATTATTGGAGTTAGGAACTCCTGATTCTTATCTTTATATCTCTTCAAGATTCTTCTTTGAATCTTGTTGTTTATTAAACAACTCTTCCTTTAAGAATTTTTAATTCCATTCATATAGTTCAATATTTTATTCGAGTTTTATTCCTCGTCATTCTAATCTTCTTCTTATAACATTTTTAGGACTTAACTTATCCTATACATCTACGTATGTGAAAAAAATCACCTTTTCATTATACGTAACTTAAACTTAACTTCTTATTCTCTAAGGTCATAGCTTAAGGTACTCTTACATAAGGTGTATAACCTACAGATTTGATACCAACTGTAACGACCCCAAAAATTATACAATAATATTCTCCTTCTCGATCGTTAACAATATAACTTTAATCTATCTTTACATCATTATTCGATATTAAAATCACTAAAAATGCGAAATAATTTAATTTTTTTATAAACTTCTTTCTTTATTGCCCTGAATCGCAACCTTTACATTACATAACTTTGATTCAAATCTAAATCATGAATTGTTACAACAAAACGACTATACAAAGTCTTACATTACAATTATTATCTATATACATCGGATAACTCAACTTTACAGCTTTAGATCTACATTACAATCAAGATATTAAATGCATTTCTCATAAAAAAATAAGTAAACTTCTTGAATTACTATTGAACTCTAACATTCAACTAGCATGTATCATTACCTTGCTTCCTTGACCTGCAAAAATGGTTATTTGCAAGAGTGAGCTCGACAGCTCAGCAAGAACTAACAGTTTTCATGCATCACGTAGCACATAATTAACATGCTCAACATACATCTCATAAACATTAAAGTAACATGGCATACATGCTTTAATCACATAACACCTATAAAGATTGAGTTCCTTACTCAATCAACATTCTTAAATCAATCAATGTAGTCATAAATTGACTTTAACATTTCATGCTTGCAACATATATAACATAGCATGCTTTTTGCAATACATTTTAAAACAGTTCATAATATCATCAAGTTCACATAGAAAATAGAAACCGAAAGACTTGCCTGGCTCGTAGATTACCAATTATCGAAAAATAGCTTATAATAATCTGCTTCATCAATCCTACACACGTATTACCATACGCATCAACTATTAGTCACCTAGCAACACTTATCAAACGTCTAAGTAAATTCTACTTTATACTTTCTAATTTACACTTCATAATTCTCTTCCATTTAGTCGTTTGACACTCACTGTCAAACTTATGTATAATTAACAACATAAGTTAATTATCCCATAACTACTCCTCATAGTTAGTTAACCAAGTTAGGTTAACTCAATCCTCTTTAACTATTAAGTTAATAGTTACTTATCACATAATTAATCGCATCACATAATCACATAATTAAGTTAAATAATAATTACATACTCATATTAAATTATAATTAAATAAATTATAATTTAAACATCCACTTTAATCAAATTATAATTAAACAATTTATAATTACACCATTTATAATTTTCTTTAAATCATTACTCTAATTATTCAATTACATCATGCATTAAATTATAATTTAAACATATTATAATTTAATTTAAACCATTACTTAGATTATAAATAATCAATTTCAATTCATGCACTCATTAAATTATAATTAAATAAATTTTAATTTAAATTACACTTTTACCTTAATTATAATTATTCTAAATTATAATCACATATTAAGTTATAACTAAACAAATTATACTTCAAGTTAAACATTTACTTTGAATATAAAACTAATCAACTATATTCATTACAATTAATCCAATTAAATTAAACCTTTACTATAATTATAATTATTTCAAATTATAATTTCACATCATATTTTTTTAATATATCTCATTATTTATCATTTTAAGGCATGTTAATAGGCCATTAAATTATTACATAAACTTAGCTTTTCAAAACAAAAGTCCTTTTATTTTCTGCATACCCCCCGCTGGCTTAACATGCCCGCTGGGGCGGGCTTTAAACTTTTAAAAATCTGCATACCCCCTGCCGGGGAGGGGTACTTGGCCTTGCAAGGCCCGCTGGGGCGGGCCCCCCGCTGCGAACCAAAACTGCTTCGCGAACTGTGTAGAGAAAAAGCCAATTTGGCTTATTTCTTCACACCAAATTCTAATTTCAGTCAATACAATTCATAACATCTTAATAGAAAACATAATTTCTAAACTCCTAACATGTTTCAACACATTTAATCCTTAAAACACATAGTTTACAACAATCAATTCCATGATTTTTGAAGAAAACCATTAACAATTCACATATAAACTTTTTCACTATGACTTTTGATGAACATGAATTTCCTCATGTTCATCATGAATTAACTAACTAAACCATCATACAATTCACTTATAAGCATCTATTATCACAATTCACATATAAACTTCATGTTATAAACACCATATAACATATATCCCCAAAATCATAAGTTTTCATGAATATTCATATTTTCATAAGACTAACACTTGAATAACTTAACGAAATCTTAAACTCTAAAGTTAGAGATTATATCTTTCCTTTACTTAGGAGAACAAGATGAAGATGATGATGATTGACTCTCTCAAACTTTCTCTTCCTCTTTCTTCTTTCTCCCTTCTTCTCCTCTTTTCCCTTCTAGGTTTTCTGTGTTTTCTCTCTAACACAACCCTTTTATTCTATCTGACTAACATCTATGCTTCTAACTTCTAAACTAACGTATATACAATACACATATAACTAATATATTATATGTATAATTATATAATATAACTCCCAATATTTAAACCACCATATTTAACACCATAATTGTAATTAATATAAATAAGTTATAATTTTGAATATCAAAAGCCTAAGGCTTGTTTGACAAAACTCATTATTTTAAAAAATAAGTTTTTAAATAGTTAAGGCCCCGTTTGGCAAAACGGATTTAAAACAATGTAAGAGCCTTGTTTGAGAAAACGATTTTAAAACTCTTTTAATTCTTTTAATAAATTCTTTAATACATATTCTTAATGTTATCCTTTAACTAATTGAATCTTAACATTATAATTTAATTAGTTAAAAGTTAACATCAATTAATCACATAAAAATTGTCAAATAATTATATTACTCGCTGATTATAATTGCATGTAACACCCATCACATTACTCATTTAATTTAATTATCTTAATTAAATTAGAACTATAACATAAAATTATTATATCAATTAAATTAAATACTAAATATCCATTTAATTAATATATTACACTTAATTATATTATTCCATAATAATCACATAATTATTTATTTAACTCAATAAATAATTTAATTAAAATATTTATTTATTATAATAAATATTAAAATTAACATTTAAATTCTCTTCACATTAATTCACATATTTCACAATATGTTACACGTATACACATACTCAACTCAAAACATCTCGTAATAAGAATTTTATTTATTAAATTCTCTTTTATAATTTCTTAAAAATTCAGGATGTCACAATTATACAATATCTTGGATATGAAAAGAATTTATATTTTAATTTGTAATAAAGTGAAGTTATATTCTTTATGTAATGAATAAAAGATGTAACAGTTCGACTCGTAGTACCATGATTGCACCGGATCCAAGGTAATAAAAGGGACCCAAATTTGGGGGCGTCACAGGTTGGTATCAAAGCTGTAGGTTATAAACCTTAGGTAAGTGTACCTTAGACTATAATATGAGAGAAGGAAAGAAAAGATTAAAATATATATACGTGAAGATTCAAAGAAGAATCTCGAAGTATCTAGAGAATAAGAATCAGGAGTTTCCTAACTCCGGTAATAAAAATGTTAAGACGATATCAATAAGATGAATATGACAAAGATAATGAGAATGAACTCGAATGGAGTTTAGTTGATAATAGGGAAAGAACCCTAAGGTTAATCGATCATCACGACGTGATCAGATTAAACTATGAAATGATAAATAGTCTGTAACGACTAAGTGGTTATAGCTCGATGCTATGAGAGAATGTACTATGAAATGGTACGAAAAGAACTCATAAGGAGTTGTATGTGATGAAATATAGAAAATTTCATAACGAGCAAAGAGCAAGTTAAGAGTAAGATAGAGTTAATTATTGGATTTTTATTGAGGACTCATGTGATGGCTTAGTTGTACAAACCATTGTATGGGCAGAGGTTTGTGCTTGCGCTGAGTGCATCACATTGATAATCGTTATAATGTTGGTGTCACACTATCATTATACATATGGCGTAAAGGTGATTCTTTTCTCATGTTTATTCTGATAGATAGATATTACTAAGATTAGGTGCGAGTTCTTAAAACTCATACTTATGGTAAGTTCGTGACTCATAATTGTATGGTATATTTTTAAACCCCTAAGCGTATGGACAGTTCCTGATTGGTTCTTGAACTACGTATTGCTAGGATAAGTTCCTAAACTCATATTATTGTGGAAAGTTCTTGAACTCATAATGTGTGGTATGTTTGATGAACTATACTGGGGTATAGAAAAGTTATGGATGAAGAATTGGGGATTTTTAATAGATAGAATTATTAAGCAATTGATCATTAGAAAAATTAAAATTGATGGTGGAAGCATAGGTATTCCAAATCTTCTTACTGTGCTAGACTTCAAATTTTTGATATCAAGCTAAATTCGTACTGATCTACCTTTTAAAATAAAAATAAATTTTTGTTATCAATAACACATCGTTAACAGTTGCGGCATGATAACATCAAAAATGATTTTCAATGATTTTTGAACGGTTTAAAGAAGATTCTACGCTAATTATTTCGGCTAGACAAAAATAATATGAGATATCAAAATGTATTTTATATAACATCGATGCATTATGGAACCTGATGCTATGACAACCCAAAAATTTATAAGATCTTAAATAATTAAAATAAAGGTTAAAGGATAAAACCTAGAGTAAAAATAGAGGAATAATTTAAAAATTTTAAATAAAACCTATATGATTTACTATTTGAATGAGAATAGAGAATATATGGGTTATAAAATTTCAAAACCCTAAAAATGAATCTATATATACTTGAAAGAATATTAAGGATAAGGTACTATGATACCTATCAAGTTTGGTGACCTAATATATAAATTAGTTATCTGAATTAAATAACCTCAAGTGTTATCCTTATTTAATTGTCCTAGTATTTTAACTATATACTAGTAACCTAATCTAAGAGATTTATGAAATATGTATCAACCTATTAGATGATTATGTGAATTATGTGTATGATTAAATAAATATACATTATATAATGTGTATACATTTATTTTGTATATAAAGATAATTAAGAATATGTATATATCAAAAATGTTGAGCCTTAGTTCCAGTGAAAAGAGATTTAATGGACTAAGGAGAGTAAGTGGTTTAAGTAGCCCAATTTGTAGCCCAATTATTTATTTAAGCATTGGACTTGTAGCTAATTGATTTAATATCAATTAAGTTGTTAATCTAGCCCAATATATCATATATATGACAAGTATAGTGATGGGCCAATTTAATTATTGGTGAAAGCCCAAATTTATTTTAGTTAGTAGGTAAATTAAGAATAAGATGCACGCCCAAAAAGAATTAACTTAAAGCCCAACTCAAGCCCACTTAAAGAGGGATATCTTAGTCATTATATTAGAAATCACCAAGTATGGAAAAATCAAATTTTTAGAAAACGCAACAAAAAATTCAAACGACCATATCTCCTATTGTATTTTGAATTTTTGAGTGTGGTCAAATTATGGAGTTAGATATATAAGTCTTCTATCTTTTCTAAGTAGAATCACTAAAAAAAGAGTTATAAATTTTTGTATGGACTGAATTTAGTAAAGGAAGCCAAAACTAAAAAATGTCAAAAGGCAATCTGTCCAGAAATTGTAGGGGCAGTTTTGTCCACTTAATTTGTTAAATAAATTTCAATATTTTGGGACATTAAAATATATAAGATAAAGTAGCTTGTGTCCAAAAATGAGCTCATTCTGACTTAAATTGAGCAAGTTATGACCATTTTAATATTTACGTTTTTTCGACAAAAATTGCTATAACCGGAGTTGTATAACTCCGATGGCCACAAAATTTAAACTGGAAGTCCACGTTAACATGTGTAAGATTTTGCAAAGAGTTGGGAATTTCTGGAGTTAAGCGTGTGATAGCTAATTTCTTAAGGAAATAACTAGAAATGAATTTTTGAAAAATACTTAAGGGAGTTGAAAAATTCTAGAAAAATACTTTTTGTGTATGGAATACATGTATATATGATTGGCCAAAGGATAGGAATATAATAAGTTGTTTTGATATTTTCGTGAAAAAAGGAATTTTAGATTCCTAAAATAATCAATTCAGGGTGCTGAAATGGAAACTGAAAATGTTAGGAAGACAGTTTAGTTTCAGCTTGCTAAAATAATAACTGATAAGGTTAGGAAGAGAAGATAGATTGATATCAGTTTACTGAAATAAGGAAGTTGATTTGTTGAAATAGTAAACAATTTTACGAGTTATAATAATAACTTATAAATGAACGAGTAAGTGTTAAGTCTAAAGTAGTGCAATCGTACCCTTTAATGGTTGGTGTATAGTAGCTGGGCTAAACGACTCCTTCATATGGGGAAGGTATATACGAATTAGTAACCGATCTAACTCACTGTAAAAACAGTGTAGACGAGACGGAAACTAATTTGTTAGTTGTTTGTGGGAAACCACTCAGTATACTTTATTGAATACTATGAAAGACTCGATCTGTACTAGGTTTAGACTTGTGAATATGTTTAGTGTTAAGATTATCTAATATTTGACTATGTGGTTAAGTGTTTGATGGTTTACTTTGAAAGTAATAGTCTGATGGAATAAATGTTATACTAATTAAAAGATCAATCTTATAACTAATAGGTTTTTACAATAAAGCGATTAAATTATATTGCGTAGCAGTAATCGACGGTACAGATAAGTTTCTCTAACTCAACTTTGAGTTATATTTCGAAGCATGTTCGTGAATAATTATTGTTAATTATTCACATCTATACTGATTATTGATTCGCACTTAGTGCATGTTGCATATGTTCATCTGGTATGAAAGACTTATCACCTTCATTACCATTTGGTTCAGTTAAATTTGTTCATGTTCATTGTTGGCCACTCTTCATTATTGGCTCGGTCATTCAGTTATAAAAATTGATTTACATTCTTTCACCATTATTATATTGTTGAAAGTTTGTGAACTTATTATTCTTTTCAATCATGATATATCTTCATTTGAACTTAAACTTGCTGGGTAAACTTGTTGCTCACCCTTTCTATATCATGATAAACATTTCAGATTAAGACGAAACTTCGGACACAGGAAAATGCAAAGGCAAGTTCCAGGATTAGATTAATGTACGGTTAAAATTGTAATAGTATTATATGCAAATGACATTGTAAGTTGTGTAGAAAATGAATATGTATATTAAGTTAAGGTTACCGACCTTGGGAGTTATGTGTAAAGGTTATTGTATAAACAATTTATGTTTATATCTTCCGCAATAGTTATAAAAATGATGTATCGTAACGTACCATGTCCGAGGTTCTGGGGACCCAAATTTGGGGTCGCTACGTTTGGTATCAAAGCTGTAGGTTATAAATCTTAGGTAGGGTTACCTTAGGCTATAACCGTAGGGATGAGGATAAGGAATAAACTCAAATATAGTTTAAGTTCTAAGCGATGAATTTGGACAAGGTATTGGTAAGTCAATAAGATTCAAAGAAGAATCCTGACAAGTAATAAAGATCCAGAGTTACCTAACTCTAATGATAAAAATGAACATTAGTAATGAATAGATAGAGTATAAAAGACTAAAAGTATAAAGGGAAAAAAGATCGTAAAACAAAACGATTATAACATAGAAAAGAATCGTAATATAATACGATTATAATATGAGATCACAACGTGATCTGATAAGGTCATAGCAGGAAGGAGGATCAATCAAATGATTGAAAACTTTATAGCAAAATTGCTATATGAATATAGTACTATGAAATAGTATGAATAACACTCAAAAGAGTTATAGAATTATAGATATAGATTAAATAAAATTCGTATCGAGAAAAGAGGGAGCTAGGATTATGTGGGATTTCGATTGAGGACTCATGTTATAGCTGAGTTATACAAACCTTTGTATGGGCGGGGGTTTTGTACTTGGTCTAACGACTACTTAGTTTATTACATTGATAATCATTGAAATGTTGGTGTCGCACTATTCGCTATATGTATGTTGAGAATGTGATTCTTTTCTCATTTGTGTAACGGATAGGTAGAGAATATAAGATTAGGTACGAGTTCTTAAAACTCACATTTATGGTAAGTTCGTGACTCATAATCGTATGGTGGAACCCCTCAGCGAATGGACGACTTTGGTCTGACTAGGATAAGTTCTTAAACCCATATGATTGTGTTAAGTTCCTAAACTCATAACGTGTGGTATGTTTGATGAACTATACTGGGTATAAGAAAGTTGTGGAAGAAGAATTGAGGATTTTTAGTGTAGTAAGTTTTAAGTATGATAGAATAGATAGAATTATTAAGCAATTGATCATTAGAAGAATTGAAGTTGGTGGTGGAGGCATAGGTATTCCAAATCTTCTAGCTATGCTAGACTTTGAAATTTTGATATCAAGCTAAATTTGCACTGATGTGCCTTTTTCAAAATGAAATGAATTTTTGGTTATCTTCAAAACATGGTGACAAGGGTGTGAAGATGGACTTCGAGCCAATATCACATCGTTACCTTTTGCGACATGATAATTCCAAAAATGATTTAAAATATCAAAATATATTTTATATATCATCGATGCGTCATGGAACCTGGTGCAAAGATGATAAAAATGATGGAGTCATTAATACAGTATTGTCTAGTGTCGGATGTGATCTAAGGATCGTCAGCCCACTATGGTATATTGTATTATGACAAAATCACAAAATGACGGAATCTTCAACGAACTGTAAATACAGTGTGGTATAATGACGTCATAAAAATAATTTTCAGAATTTTAAAGAAAAGTCAAGTGCCAATTAAATTTGGCCAGACACATGTTTTGATTGATGTTCGAATTATTGGTATATGTCTAAAGCTATTTGATTCAGCTAGACAAATATTTATAAAAATTCAAGTATCTCTTTGAGAACTTATCCCAAACCATATTATTTTGATTCGGTATCTGAATTAAATAACCTCAAGTGTTATCCATATTTAATTGTCCTAGTATCTTAACTATATACTAGTAACCTAATCTAAGAGATTTATGAAATATGTATCAACCTATTAGATGATTATGTGAATTATGTGTATGATTAAATAAATACACATTATATAATGTGTATACATTTATTTTGTATATAAAGATAATTAAGAATATGTATATATCAAAAATGTTGAGCCTTAGTTCTAGTGAAAAGAGATTTAATGAACTAAGGAGAGTAAGTGGTTTAAGTAGCCCAATTTGTAGCCCAATTATTTATTTAAGCATTGGACTTGTAGCTAATTGATTTAATATCAATTAAGTTGTTAATCTAGCCCAATATATCATATATATGACAAGTATAGTGATGACCCAATTTAATTATTGGTGGAATCCCAAATTTATTTTAGTTAGTAGGTAAATTAAGAATAAGATGCAAGCCCAAAAAGAATTAACTTAAAGCCCAACTCAAGCCCACTTAAGGAGGGATATCTTAGTCATTATATTAGAAATCACCAAGTATGGAAAAATCAAATTTTTAGAAAACGCAACAAAAAATTCAAACGACCATATCTCCTATTGTATTTTGAATTTTTGAGTGTGGTCAAATTCTGGAGTTAAATATATAAGTCTTCTATCTTTTCTAAGTAGAATCACTAAAAAAAGAGTTATAAATTTTTGTATGGACTGAATTTAGTAAAGGAAGCCAAAACTAAAAAATGTCAAAAGGCAATCTGTCCAGAAATTGTAGGGGCAGTTTTGTCCACTTAATTTGTTAAATAAATTCCAATATTTTGGGACATTAAAATATATAAGATAAAGTAGCTTGTGTCCAAAAATGAGCTCATTCTGACTTAAATTGAGCAAGTTATGACCATTTTAATATTTACGTTTTTTCGACAAAAATTGCTATAACCGGAGTTGTATAACTCCGATGGCCACAAAATTTAAACTGGAAGTCCACGTTAACATGTGTAAGATCTTGAAAAGAGTTGGGAATTTCTGGAGTTAAGCGTGTGATAGCTAATTTCTTAAGGAAATAACTAGAAATGAATTTTTGAAAAATACTTAAGGGAGTTGAAAAATTCTAGAAAAATACTTTTTGTGTATGGAATACATGTATATATGATTGGCCAAAGGATAGGAATATAATAAGTTGTTTTGATATTTTCGTGAAAAAGGAATTTTAGATTCCTAAAATAATCAATTCAGGGTGCTGAAATGGAAACTGAAAATGTTAGGAAGACAGTTTAGTTTCAGCTTGCTAAAATAAAAAATGATAAGGTTAGGAAGAGAAGATAGATTGATATCAGTTTATTGAAATAAGGAAGTTGATTTGTTGAAATAGTAAACAATTTTACGAGTTATAATAATAACTTATAAGTGAACGAGTAAGTGTTAAGTCTAAAGTAGTGCAATCGTACCGTTTAATGGTTGATGTATAGTAGCTGGGCTAAACGACTCCTTCATATGGGGAAGGTATATACGAATTAGTAACCGATCTAACTCACTGTAAAAATAGTGTAGACGAGACGGAAACTAATTTGTTAGTTGTTTGTGGGAAACCACTCAGTACACTTTATTGAATACTATGAAAGACTCGATCTGTACTAGGTTTAGACTTGTGAATATGTTTAGTGTTAAGATTATCTAATATTTGACTATGTGGTTAAGTGTTTGATGGTTTACTTTGAAAGTAATAGTCTGATGGAATAAATATGTTATACTAATTAAAAGATCAATCTTATAACTAATAGGTTTTTACAATAAAGCGATTAAATTATATTGCGTAGCAGTAATCGACGGTACAGATAAGTTTCTCTAACTCAACTTTGAGTTATATTTCGAAGCATGTCCGTGAATAATTATTGTTAATTATTCACATCTATACTGATTATTGATTCGCACTTAGTGCATGTTGCATATGTTCATCTGGTATGAAAGACTGATCACCTTCATTACCATTTGGTTCAGTTAAATTTGTTCATGTTCATTGTTGGCCATTCTTCATTATTGGCTCGGTCATTCAGTTATAAAAATTGATTTACATTCTTTCACCATTATTATATTGTTGAAAGTTTGTGAACTTATTATTCTTTTCAATCATGATATATCTTCATTTGAACTTAAACTTGCTGGGTAAACTTGTTGCTCACCCTTTCTATATCATGATAAACATTTCAGATTAAGACGAAACTTCGGACACAGGAAAATGCAAAGGCAATTTCAAGGATTGGATTAATGTACGGTTAAAATTGTAATAGTATTATATGCAAATGACATTGTAAGTCGTGTAGAAAATGAATATGTATATTAAGTTAAGGTTACCGACCTTGGGAGTTATGTGTAAAGGTTATTGTATAAACAATTTATGTTTATATCTTCCGCAATAGTTATAAAAATGATGTATCGTAACGTACCATGTCCGAGGTTCTGGGGACCAAAATTTGGGGTCGCTACGGTTGGTATCAAAGCTGTAGGTTATAAATCTTAGGTAGGGTTAGCTTAGGCTATAACCGTAGGGATGAGGATAAGGAATAAACTCAAATATAGTTTAAGTTCTAAGCGATGAATTTGGACAAGGTATTGGTAAGTCAATAAGATTCAAAGAAGAATCCTGACAAGTAATAAAGATCCAGAGTTACCTAACTCTAATGATAAAAATGAACATTAGTAATGAATAGATAGAGTATAAAAGACTAAAAGTATAAAGGGAAAAAAGATCGTAAAACAAAACGATTATAACATAGAAAAGAATCGTAATATAATACGATTATAATATGAGATCACAACGTGATCTGATAAGGTCATAGCAGGAAGGAGGATCAATCAAATGATTGAAAACTTTATAGCAAAATTGCTATATGAATATAGTACTATGAAATAGTACGAATTACACTCAAAAGAGTTATAGAATTATAGATATAGATTAAATAAAATTCGTATCGAGAAAAGAGGGAGCTAGGATTATGTGGGATTTCGATTGAGGACTCATGTTATAGCTGAGTTATACAAACCTTTGTATGGGCGGGGGTTTTGTACTTGGTCTAACGACTACTTAGTTTATTACATTGATAATCATTGAAATGTTGGTGTCGCGCTATTCGCTATATGTATGTTGAGAATGTGATTCTTTTCTCATTTGTGTAACGGATAGGTAGAGAATATAAGATTAGGTACGAGTTCTTAAAACTCACATTTATGGTAAGTTCGTGACTCATAATCGTATGGTGGAACCCCTCAGCGAATGGACGACTTTGGTCTGACTAGGATAAGTTCTTAAACCCATATGATTGTGTTAAGTTCCTAAACTCATAACGTGTGGTATGTTTGATGAACTATACTGGGTATAAGAAAGTTGTGGAAGAAGAATTGAGGATTTTTAGTGTAGTAAGTTTTAAGTATGATAGAATAGATAGAATTATTAAGCAATTGATCATTAGAAGAATTGAAGTTGGTGGTGGAGGCATAGGTATTCCAAATCTTCTAGCTATGCTAGACTTTGAAATTTTGATATCAAGCTAAATTTGCACTGATGTGCCTTTTTCGAAATGAAATGAATTTTTGGTTATCTTCAAAACATGGTGACAAGGGTGTGAAGATGGACTTCGAGCCAATATCACATCGTTACCTTTTGCGACATGATAATTCCAAAAATGATTTAAAATATCAAAATATATTTTATATATCATCGATGCGTCATGGAACCTGGTGCAAAGATGATAAAAATGATGGAGTCATTAATACAGTATTGTCTAGTGTCGGATGTGATCTAAGGATCGTCAGCCCACTATGGTATATTGTATTATGACAAAATCACAAAATGACGGAATCTTCAACGAACTGTAAATACAGTGTGGTATAATGACGTCATAAAAATAATTTTCAGAATTTTAAAGAAAAGTCAAGTGCCAATTAAATTTGGCCAGACATATGTTTTGATTGATGTTCGAATTATTGGTATATGTCTAAAGCTATTTGATTCAGCTAGACAAATATTTATAAAAATTCAAGTATCTCTTTGAGAACTTATCCCAAACCATATTATTTTGATTCGGTATCTGAATTAAATAACCTCAAGTGTTATCCATATTTAATTGTCCTAGTATCTTAACTATATACTAGTAACCTAATCTAAGAGATTTATGAAATATGTATCAACCTATTAGATGATTATGTGAATTATGTGTATGATTAAATAAATACACATTATATAATGTGTATACATTTATTTTGTATATAAAGATAATTAAGAATATGTATATATCAAAAATGTTGAGCCTTAGTTCTAGTGAAAAGAGATTTAATGAACTAAGGAGAGTAAGTGGTTTAAGTAGCCCAATTTGTAGCCCAATTATTTATTTAAGCATTGGACTTGTAGCTAATTGATTTAATATCAATTAAGTTGTTAATCTAGCCCAATATATCATATATATGACAAGTATAGTGATGACCCAATTTAATTATTGGTGGAAGCCCAAATTTATTTTAGTTAGTAGGTAAATTAAGAATAAGATGCAAGCCCAAAAAGAATTAACTTAAAGCCCAACTCAAGCCCACTTAAGGAGGGATATCTTAGTCATTATATTAAGTATTATATAAAGAAAATTTGAAGTAAAAGGAAGGAACATGGCCGAATTGCACAAGAGAGGGGAAAGGGGGAGGAATGTAATAATGGTATTGCTTTAGTTGGTGAACAACCCACTTAGGTGTCCACTATCTATTTAGCCACCACTTTATCCAAGTCTTCAAGAAAGCTTTATCTTACAAGCAACCACTAAGTTAATGATTGAAGAGTGAGGAGGAGGAGTGTAGTAAATATATGGATATAAAAAAATATATCTTCCATCTTTTCCATTTCTCTTTCATCTCACTTATTTCTTTATCTAGCCAAAAAAAGTTAAATAGAGAAAAGTAAAGAGGAATTTCGGCCAAGAGAGAGGGAAAGAGAGTTCTTGTAAGCTTTATAATTCCCTAATCAATTTTAGGAAGAAGGAGAGAAGAGGAAAGCTAAGGTATAACAAAAATCCTTACTTCTATAGTCTATTTTCCTTTTTGGTTTGATTGGAGTTTTGATCTTTGTAAAGCTTTGATCTTAAGGTTAAAACCTTAGATATATGTTTTTAATAGTGTTTCATGTTTAAATCTAACCTTTTAAGGGATCAAAAGTTGGATATAAACTAAGAAATGGGAACTAAGTTTTTCAAAAGTGAGAAGCCTAATTTGTCTTAGCTTTACTTATGATTAATCTTGTGTTTGGTCATTTTTGTTGAAATAGATGATGGATCATGATAGATCCATGAGTATATTTGGTATTAGTTTGTGTTATGATATTTATGATGGATTATGTTGGTGAAGGGGTAAGGATATGAAAGTTTTCTTAGAAATCACCAAGTATGGAAAAATTAGATTTTTAGAAAACGCAACGTGAAATTCAAATGACCATATCTCCTATTGTATTTTGAATTTTTGAGTGTGGTTAAATTCTGGAGTTATATA
Organism: Panax stipuleanatus; assembly: GCA_020205555.1. Lineage (NCBI taxonomy): Eukaryota > Viridiplantae > Streptophyta > Magnoliopsida > Apiales > Araliaceae > Panax > Panax stipuleanatus. Next base: position 83,508,997 of record CM035119.1, read on the forward strand.
TATAAGTCTTCTAACCTTTTCAAGTGGAATCACTGAAAAAGGATTTATAGATTTTCGTGTGGACTGAATTTAGTAAAGAAAGCCAAAACTAAAAAATGTCAAAAGGTACTCTATCCAAATATTATAAGGGCAGTTTCGTCCACTTAATTTGTTAAATAAATTCCAATATTTTGGGATATTAAAATGTATAAGATAAAGTAGCTTGTGTCCAAAAATGAGCTCATTCTGACTTAAATTGAGCAAGTTATGACCATTTTAATATTTACATTTTTCTGACAAAAATTGCTATAACCGGAGTTGTATAACTCCGATGGCCACGAAATTTAAACTGAAAGTCCAAGTTAACATGTGTAAGATCCCTCCAAGAGTTGGGAATTTTTGAAGTTAAGCGTGATGTAGCTAATTTCTTAAGAAAATAACTAGAAATGAAATTTTGAAAAATACTTAAGGGAGTTGAAAAATTTCGGAAAAATACTCTTTGTGTATGGAATATATGTATATTTGATAGGCCAAAGGATAGGAATATAATAAGCTGTTTTGGTATTTTCGTGAAAAAAGAATTTCAGATTCCTGAAATAAACAATTCAGGGTGCTGAAATGGAAACTGAAAATGTTAGGAAGACAATTTGGTTTCAGCTTGCTGAAATGAAAACTGATAAGGTTAGGAAGAGAAGATAGATTGATTTCAGTTCACTGAAATGAGGAAGTTGATTTGTTGAAATAGTAAATAGTTTATCGAGTTATAATAATAACTTATAAATGAACAAGTAAGTGTTAAGTCTAAGGTAGTGTAATCCTACCTTTTAATGGTTGATGTATAGTAGCTGGGCTAAACGACTCCTTCATATGGGAAAGGTATATACGAATTAATAACTGATCTAACTCACTGTGAAAATAGTGTAGACGAAACGGAAACTAATTTGTTAGTTGTTTGTGGAAAACCACTCAGTATACTTTATTGAATACTATTAAAGACTCGATCTGTACTAGGTTTAGACTTGTGAATATGTTTAGTGTTAAGATTATCTAATATTTGGCTATGTGGTTAAGTGTTAGATGGTATACTTTTAAAGTAATAGTATGATGGAATAAATATGTTATACTAATTGAAAGATCAATCTTATAACTGATAGGTCTTTACAATAAAGCGATTAAATTATATTGCGTAGCAGTAATCGACGGTACATGCAAGTTTCTCTAACTCAACTTTGAGTTGTATTTCGAAGCATGTTCGTGAATAATTATTGTTAATTATTTACATCTATACTGATTATTGATTCGCACTTAGTGCATGTTGCATATGTTCATCAGGTATGAAAGGCTGATCACCTCATTACCATTTGGTTCAGTTAAATTTGTTCATGTTCATTGTTGGCCATTTTTCATTATTGACTCGGTCATTCAGTTATAAGAATTGATTTATATTCTTTCACAATTATTATATTGTTGAAAGTTTGTGAACTTATTATTCTTTTCAATCATGATATATATCTTCATTTGAACTTAAACTTGCTGGACAAACTTGTTGCTCACCCTTGCTATATCATGATAAATATTTCAGTTTAAGATGAAACTTCGGACACATTCAAATGCAAAGGCAAGTTCAGGATTGAATTAATGTACGGTTAAAATTGTAATAGTATTGGATGCAAATGACATTGTAAGTTGTGTATAAAATGAATATGTGTATTAAGTTAAGGTTACCGACCTTGGGAGTTATGTGTAAAGGTTATTGTGACACCCCCAAATTCGGGTACTTCATTTCCACATAATTTGGTGTTCACTTTCTAAATGTAACATACATCTACCCAATAATAAAATAATTGCAAAGTAAATTACAACCTTTATAAATAATAAAATCTTCCTTATAAAAAGGATTACAACTTTTCTAAATAAATCCCAGGGTTTACTCTAACCTTGACATAACATTAACTGCGGAAAATAAAAACATCACATAAAGTCTGATTACAATTTCATTCAAAATAAATTAAACAAGCCTTCACTTGTTTAGCTTTTCTTTGCCTTTACTCGTTGACGGGGCATCAATATTTTCAACCTTAGCTGCAATGGTTATTTAATGCAAGAGTGAGCAAACAATAGCTCACTGGAATACAACAATATATAAGACATACAAGAATATCTTTGAAAAGGTTTGAATAACTTTTACTTTCACAACGATAAAGAATTGAATAATAATTCTCTATCAATATTAAAAATTCGAATATAGAATTCATCTGAGGGTTGTAAGTCCTTGAACTTTTGTCCTAAGTTATAAACATTTCTATTTAAAACCTTTAACAGTCATTAAGACTATGGACCTCAACTCGTACTTAGGGAGATCAGCCCTTTGTACCATGTACGTGCACTACATTTAACGCTTCTGCGTGGTAACCTCCCTTAGTAAATAGGGTTGTTCATCTCAGTATTTGAATACAAGTCCGCGCCAAAGGAAGTTTTGTTTGGATAAGCTTAAAAGGGTAATTTAGAATTCAACGTTCATCAACTAAGGAATAGTTGAATTGACTTACAACAATCAAGAATAATTCATAAATAAAAGAATTACGAATTAACATATGCTTTAGAATTAAACTTAAAGCATTTAAAAAGAATGTATAGACCTTGCTTGAACAATAAGTCAAGATCACATTAAATCATGAACTTAAATTAAATACTTGTCCATTGCAGAATAAAAAGGACAATCTCAAATAATGAATATATGAACTTAAAGAACTTGTATAAAATTTAACAAGTTCAGGGATAAAAGACTTGCATAAAAATTAATACAAGATCAGGGTTTAGAAAACTCACCTCAAGCGTAAGCTACTAATAAAATCACGCTCTAACAATTCCTACACATATATATTTAATCACAATAACCTAAATTAGTTAACATGTAACTAATTCACATAATTAGTTAACCCCTCTAGGTTTACCCATTCTAGTTTAAATAAATAAATTAATAATTAATCATCACATAGTTAATTATACCACATAAACATGTTCACATAATTAAATCAATTAATAATTATGTAATTCATATTAATTATAATTAAATAAATTATAATTTAAATATTTAATCTAATTATAATTACTGAAATTATAATCACATCTTATTTAATTAAATTATAAATAAATTATAATTTATAATTAATTAACTACATCATGCATTTACTAAATTATAATTACACAAATTATAATTTATAATTAATCATGCAAATATTGAATTATAATACACAAGATTATAATCTATAATTAATCATGCATTTATTATAATTACATAAAATTATAATTTAAAATTAACATTTGTTTGATTAAAATTAATCAACTATAATCATTATAATTTAAAAAAAAATTATAATTTAAATTAAATATTTACTTTAATTATAATTATTCAAAGTTATAATCACAAATTATATTTTATTAATATTCATTTAGCATTTTAATATAGGTTTAATCATGCTATAAAAGTTATTACATAAAATTAGCTTTACAATATACAAAAGAAAACATGTTTCCTTTTTCCCTGCCACCCCCCGCCGGGGCAGGAGTTTTCCTTTTGATAGGCCCGCCGGGGCGGGCCCCTTTCAGCTAACGCAGACAAGTTCGCGTACGGTTACTGGCGGTACCCAGATTCTCCCTTCAAACCGTAACAGTCCTTCGTTATCGATCTTGAACTTGAACTCTTCGCCATCGGTTATTCTTTTTCGAATCTTCTCACATTCCTCATCGTAAAGTTGTGCTTCTTTCACTTTGTCTACTAGAGTAGAACCAACAGTTACTTGAAACAACATCTCATTCGATTCCTTCGGATACTTCACTTCCAGCTCTAACTTAGCCATCTATTCTATCAACTGTTCCTGATCAGTTAACACGTTCAGCTTCTCCCGACCTTTTCTGCTCAAAGCGTCGGCGACGACATTAGCCTTACCCGGATGGTAAAGTATCTCGCAGTCGTAGTCTTTGATCAGTTCCAACCATCTTCTCTGGCGCATGTTCAGATCTTTTTGGGTGAAGATATACTTCAGACTCTTATGATCTGTGTATATTTAACACTTCTCTCCATAAAGGTAGTGTCTCCATATCTTCAGAGCAAACACTACTGCCGCCAATTCTAAGTCATGGGTCGGATACCCCTTCTCATAATCCTTCAGCTGACGTGACGCATAGGCAACGACTTTGCCGCTCTGCATCTACACACAGCTCTGCATCTATAATTTATCATGTATTTATTATAATTACATAAATTATAATTTAAAAGTATCATTCGTTTGATTAAAATTAATCAAGTATAATCATTATAATTTAAAAAATTATAATTTAAATTAAACCTTTACTTTAATTATAATTATTCAAAGTTATAATCACAAATTATATTTTATTAATATAATTTATTAATATTCATTTAGCATTTTAATATAGGTTTAATCATGCTATAAAAGTTATTACATAAAATTAGCTTTACAAAATACAAAAGAAAACAAGTTTCCTTTTTCCCTGCCACCCCCCGCCGGGGCGGGGGTTTTCCTTTTGATAGGCCCACCCGGTGGGCCCTTTCCAGCGAACACAGACAAGTTCGCGTACTGTGCAGAGAAAAAGCCAATTTGGCTTATTTTTTCACACCAAGTTCTAATTCCAGTTCATGCAATTCATATCAATTAATAGAAAACACAAACTTAAAGCTTCTAACATGATTCTAATATACATAAATATTATAACACATCATCAAACAACCAATTTCATGATTTTTTTTGAAGAAAAACCATTGTTAAGTCTTCTTCATGAAATTGAACACTGCACTTTTATTTTTAACCCAATTCATGAAATTTCAATTTCACTAACTCTACTCCTTAATATATTAACATAACCCAAACACAATTTACACAACAATTGATAAACACATAACAATTGGATGATTTAAAGACTATTTTCAAAAAACCTATTCTTTGTGAATCAAATTCTCAACCAATTAAATTCACAATACATGAATATTTTTCACAATTGAAGATAACATCATTAAAATTCTACATAGGTATATAAATATATACAAATTCTCAATTTTACTCTACACTTAACTAATATATATATAAACATCCATATGAACATCACTTTCTCCATTAAAACATGTTTTATATAACAATTGAATTTCTAAAACTTGTCTATGGCATACAATCCACTTACAAACAATTGTAACCAAAATTTCTACTTTTCTACATCAATATCACAATTACATGAAAAAGATTTTTCACAGAGAACTCAATCATAAAGAAAACAACTATATAAAGTTTTTTTTAAAAAAAACAAAAGGTAGTGACTATACCTTTTTTTGCTTAGATGATTGAATAAGAAGAATATGATTTTGATTCCTCTCAAGCTTTTTCTTTTTCTTCTTCTCTCTATCCTCTTCTCTGATATTTCTCTACTCTCTCTTCTCTTCTTTGTTCTTAGTTTAGACTTAGGCTTAGATTCAACTAACGTAACATATAAAATATAATACGTATACTTTAACTTATATAATAATATGTATTAAGGGCAATTACTCTCCAAAATAAATTGTCAGTTATAGGATTTCCAAAGCCACTAGGGCTTGTTTGGCAAAACATTTTATAAAAACAAATTATTAGTACTAAGGCATTGTTTAGGTAAAATGGGTTTAAAGCTAGTGCAAGTGCCCTGTTTGGCAAAACCTTTTAAAACAAAAGTAAGGGTCTTGTTTGGTTAAAACCATTTAAAAACTCTTTTTTTTATTTTAATAAATCCTTTTAACACATACTTTAATGTTACACTTTAATTAATTAAATCTTTTAACATCTAATTTAATCAATTAAAATCTAACATCAATTAATCACATAAAAATTTGCTACATAATTAAAATTACTCACTAATTATAATTCATGTAAAAATTAGCACATAATTCATCTAATTTAATTATCTCAATTAAATTAGAATTGTACTAAAAATTAATATACATCAATTAAATTAAATATTAAATATTTATTTAATTAATATATAACACTTAATTAAATCACTCCACAAAATCACATAATTTATTTATTCAACTCAATAAATAAATCACACAAAATATTTATTTAACTAAATAAATATTTAAAATTATTATATAAAATCTCAATCGTTATAGTTATTGTATAAACAATTTATGTTTATATTTTCCGCAATAGTTATAGAAATGATGTATCGTAACGTACTATGTCCGAGGTTCTAGGGACCCGAATTTGGTAGCGCTACAGATGCAGAAATGATAAAAATGATGGAGTTATCAATGTAGAATTATCTAGTGTTTGATGGGATCTAAGCCCACTATGGTACGATGTAGTATGACAAAGTCATAAAATGACGAAATCCTCAAACTGACTGTAAATACAGTGCAGTATCATGACGTCATAAAATAATTTTTAGAATTTTAAAGAAAAGTTAAGTGCCAAGTAAATTTGGTTAGACACATGTTTCGATTGATATTCGAATTATTGGTATACGTCTAAGCTAATTGATTCAGCTAGACAAATGTTTATGAAGATTCAAGTATCTCTTTGAGAATTTATCCCGAACTAAATTATTTTAGAACGGACTCTGATGTTAAGACTGAGGCGAACAACCCCGAAAAATGGGGATATACTGGTTGGATGATATATTCCAATCCTTGAACGCATACAGCCGTTCTGAGAACTAAGGTACAATATATTGACCACCTAACGTACCAGCATCGGAAGTTTACATTCTTCGTGATTGTAAACATACCGAGTTCAGCATGGTTAACAAATTTGGTTACGGTGAATACCGTTAAACCTGAGAGTTCACGGTCTATATGACCCCTCAGCCCGATATAAAAAGTTTTAACTCCTTAGAGAAAAGTCATGGATGAATGTGATGATAGAAAAGCTCCTCATAGAAGGAAGAAAGACGTGCTCATTAAATTGAGCATGCGATCATGTAAAGGTTAACTTGAAAACCTAGTTTTGATGAATAAAAAGAGTAGAGATTAGTAGACTGTAATTTCGAGGACAAAATTTTTAGAAGAAGGGGTGAATGTGACAACCCGAAAATCTATAAGATTTTAAATGATAAAATAAAAGTTAAAGAATAAAATCTACTTTCATGTTTATCTAAACGAGATTGTTTAGATAAACATGAAAGTAGAATGAGCTAGTCTCATGGTTACCCTAAGTTGAAGTAATACGAAATCAAGTTAGGAAACGTTATACAAACTATTCTTATATTGAGAATGTATGGATGTGTATAACTGATGAGCATGAATCCATGATCATATAACCGTGTAGGAATACACAAAGTGCAGATAGCTTTAAGTAGTTAAGTCGTAGTTGATAAACTACGAATCAGTCAAGTCTTTCAGTTCTTATTTGCTATATGAATTCGATAACTGTTAGTTGAATTATATTATGCTAAGATGATGTTATGAATTGTATATGAGATATGTTTGAGATTGAAAGTTGATCTTTGATGATATACACTAGTAGAAAAAAGTAAATAGACAACGTTTAAAAAGCATTGTAATAGATCCCCCAAAGTGTCGTGGTTAGCAGTGTCATCTATTACACACAAATAGACAACGTTTAAAAAGTGTTATCTTTTGACACATTAGACAACGTTTTTTCAAAAAAGCGTTGTCTATTTGTCAAATAGACAACGCTTTTTAGACACAAATAGACAACGTTTTTTTAAACGTTGTCTTTTGACACATTAGACAACATTTTTTCGAAAAAGCGTTGTCTATTTGTCAAATAGACAATGTTTTTAGATACAAATAGACAACGTTTAAAAAATATTATCTTATGACACATTAGACAAGGCTTTTTCAAAGAAATGTTGTCTATTGGACACATTAGACAAGGCTTTTTTTAAAAAACGTTGTCTATTTAACACATTAGACAACATTTTTTCTAAAAGCGTTGCCTATTGTACACATTAGACAACATTTTTTTCTAAAAAGCGTTGTCTATTTGACACATTATACAATGTTTTTTCTAAAAAATGTTGTCTATTTAAAAAAACACAATCCACAACATTTAAAGCCAAAATGTAAGCATTCTATGTTTCAAAATATCATACATCCCAATAATAGCATACGTATATAGTTTCAAATTCACTTGTCAATATAATTACTACTACGTACATTGAATTGCGAATTTGACTACATCCATAAAATATACCAAACTATCCATAAAATTAAGATGTGGTGCACTACCTAATCATGTGCAAAATAACCTTCTCCCAAAATACAAGTGTAACCCTGTACATCTACCGTTAACTCGAGGCTCTACATGTACCTGCTCACATAAGTTGCCCACTCACCACGTACTTTGTCAATTTGTTCTTGTGTGTATGTCAGGAATAATTTATGAAGAAGTGAAGCTATGTCTTCCCGGTCGGCAATCGAGAGAGAGAACTGTGTTTCGAGAGGGAGAGAGAAAGAGTTCCGGACTTGGTTTTGGTAAAGTGAAATGAATACTATCACCTCTTTATTCAATGGAATATAACCATTGAGCTTAGCCGAGCTGAAAAATTCTGGATGACTCACATCAACCTCTTCATGACTGCAAATGCCATATACAAAGAAAGTAAATTACCCTCAAGATAAATTTTGTTTAAATAATAGTTGACATTCAACAGTAATGGTATGCAGAAATAGAAAAAAAAAGGAAACTTTCTTTCTTTAATCAGCAAGTTTGTGAAAGATGAATTTACAGTAAATTCAGAACTACCAGAAAAATCAATAAAATAGTACTAGGTGCTAGAGAATTTTTTCCACATAATAACAATTAGAAAAAATAAATTAGACAAAGGTGAACTATATGATTATATATATGTTGTACTGTACAGGACAACACATCCAATTGTGATAAGCAATATCATTATCAGTTGACTCAATGCAAAAATCTTTAGTTAACTTCTTATGAGTGTGAGATGAAGATTTCATGGCATCCAAGCAACAGGGTTAAATTGATATTAGTGATGCAATGTTTAGCAACAAGATCAAATCTAGCAATTCTTTAGGAAGATCAGACCATTCGGTAAGAGAATCAGTTTCTATGTTTGCCATGGTCGTTTTGAAGGAAACTTTCTTTCTTTAATCAGCAAGTTTGTGAAAGATGAATTTACAGTCAAATCAGAACTACCAGAAAATCAATAAAATAGTACTAGGTGCTAGGTGCTAGATAATTTTTTCCACATAATAACAATTAGAAAAAATAAATTAGACAAAGGTGAACTATAACTTATATCATATGTAGCAGTAATATGTATACACAAATCAAATATTGATTCTAGTACCCGTTCTATCAAGAGAAAAAGAGACCTTTTTTGGTTGGGAACACTTTTTCACAAACAATGCAGTCCTGACATATTTTGTATCTGAAAGAGACCACCATACATTATAGGTTCCAAGTGGTGCACTTGAGATGGCACACATCAGAATCTACATGGTTTAAAAAGATGGAACAGTTGAGAGAAACACCATTTTCATAATAAGCCATTACACAATCCTCTATCACTCACAAAAGATAGGTAAGATCTGAAAACAAGCTTACTTCAAGAATGAAGTGACTTGCACACATGCAATGAAGCTTTAAATTTACATAAACAATTCAAACATATCCTAGAGAAGTTCAAATTCACAACATAATTTCCAGTTACAGATTTTATCAATATGAACATGATTTTTTTTTCTTGTCTTACTTTTTTTGGTAGTTATATTTTCCTTGTTATCTCTTAATTGGATAGTAGTATAGGTAAATGGCTTATTTACCCTAAAAATAGGCACTACCACAAATATAGGAACTACCACAAATATCACAACTAAAGCCCAAACAGGAAGATGGAAAAGTGGAGTTTTCCTAGTCAGGTCACTAATAATACCCATATCAACATGCCTGCATATCCCAAATTTTGTTATTTTATTCGAACTAACAACAAAATAACTGGAATTCTATATAATGTTGTTAAGTTAATCAATTTTTTCACAGTAATTTAATACTTTTCTCTAAGCAACCAAACATCAAAATTACCAGATTCCATTTTTTTTAAAAACAAATAAATAATCAAAACCCCACAAATCCAAGAACCCACAAAAATCCAATCATGAGAAAGAATATGCAACAAGTGAATTAAAGAACACTAATCAGTCACATAGACTATTCCTCCAACAGCCTTTTTCCTTAGCTCAACTGTTGGTAGAGAGAAACAACGACGACGAGGTTTAACCATTGTCTTAACTAGTCGAGCTGCATTTGGATTCCCAGTTCCTAATTCATTTGATACTCGTTTGCTACAAATTTGCATCAACTATTCTTTTTCAGTGCACATATAAAAGAATGAATGCATTGGGGGTAAGTAATGACTATATATAGGCCATATATATCCATTCAGGCATAGACTGTGCAGCAAGTCTCAGCTACCTTACAGCAGCACCAATAGAATATGGGATGTAGTAATGTAACGCAGTAACTGTAAAACTGTTGACAAAATAATTAGACATCAGAATTTAGAAAGAAGAAAAATAATGTAGATATTCAGGTCATTAAAAGACGCATACCATATCGAAAGAACTGAAGTCTCAAGTTGGGGATTTGGTAATTTCCTAGCAAGCAATATAACTAGCTCAAACGACCACCACTCGAGACTAATCAACAACATCAAAAGAAATATTAGAGGCCATGAAATATGCAATAAAAAATAGAATACTAAGCATGCTACTCTACTGAATGCTAAATGGTTGACAATAAATCTATTACCAGACTATGACAGCAGAAGCAATCAATTAGAAATTAATAGACAATGAGTACTTCATCAATAAATCATTTAATAGATGAACTTCATCAATAAGTACTAGTGCTATATCTCCAAAGAAACTTAAGCCACCATCTTTTATACGATACCGAGTCACCGCATCAAATTTCTATAAAAGGGATACCAGCTTTTAGCCATTCTACATGATAACATTCAAAATCAGAAACTGAAATAGAATTTGAATGTGTTAATTTTTAGTTAGCTCAGGAGTGGTTAGAATAATATCAGCTTCTTGTATATTCCTTATGTTGTAAAACTCATTATCACCTGTCAGCTCCAAGAAATTTATTCCCCACGAACCAAGCTTCTGACTCCAATCCCGGAGCTTCTCTTGTACCAAAGCCTTTCACAAGTACAAAAATGACAAACAAAGTGTATTGCCACACTAACTACTATAAAGAGGAAAAACGTATAACCAAATGTAACTCAACAAGAGAAAATATGATGAAATTTTCTTTGTGAGCAAAACTGGAGTCGTAGATCTGAAATTAATGTCTGAGCTCAGATTAATGTGAAAGTAAAAGATCAAGGAACAAAAATATATCAATTGTTCAAACACATGACTTGTTCTATTAGATGAAAACTTTTCAGATGAATTAAAAAGTTGTATTGACAACATTCAGGGTATCCCGCCTGAACCCCTATCACAATTATTTTTAAAATGAGTAATAAGTAAAAACTTGGAGTTCTGATTGTAGTCAACTTGGAATTAAGAAGCTGAAGATCTACTCCAATTCATTAGTATTAATGAAAGCCTAACAATAAGGAAAATTAGTACAAAATCCTATTGTTTTCAGAGTCCCCTTTACATGGATAAACTTTCCTACAGCAGAGATGAACTTTGAGAGAAGCCTCAACATGCATAGCTCAAATAGCACTGTTTTTCCACTTCCAGTCGATGCTGAAATAATCATGTTCACATCGGAGAGGAAACAAGCAGAAAAACATTCACTCTGTAGTGAATTAAAATATCTGCATGCATAAGAAATGAATAGAAAGTAACTTGTTTACTGTCCAAGAAAGAAAATACTATTACCAAGCATGTATATGTAGTATAATTATTATTTATAGGGTATCTTGTTCTGCACAAGGTTGATCTTATCTAATGTACATAGGAAGTGCTATAGAAATGAGAACTTTTCTTGCGTAGTATTTTCTTATATACCACCTCCATGTTGTATGTTTATGAGCAACTTAGCAAGACCAGTTATAATGGTAGTTAACTCTGAACTTTTTAAGGAAAATAAGAGCCAAAAACTAATTAAAAGCATATCCGCATATAATTTGAAACTTAAACTTCTAGTTGAACAGTTTCCAGTAAAAGAAGTGACCATATCTGAAAACTAAATATATGTATTGTAAGATAAAAAAGTTATAGAAAATAAAAAAAACAAATTCACATATGGGTATTACTTCCACCTGACATCATGCATCAAATATGTGATTTGTGAATGATTTTTGCAAATGAACAAATCACCACACAGACCTAAAACTGAAAGTTGAATGAAAAGGAGCAGGTAAATCTGACACGGACTTCAGTCCATATGTATCCATTAGTGAGCTTACTTCTTAGTTATCTGGGTAAGCAAAATAAACTCCTTTATCTGCCTCCATAAAATAACAAATTGAACTTGATTCAATCAATAAATTGCAATTGCAACACAAAATTATATGACAGCGCATTCCTACAATGTAGAAAGAGACTAACAATAGGTATGTCAGGTGACTTTTCTCATACATATGCAAACATAATGCCATAAAAAAAACATAAACCCAATAAAAGCATGTTTTAATATATTTTGCCACTTAATGTAGTTAAACTTTTTCTTTTTCCGTGGGCTCTACTTGATTCTAGTTTCATTATGCACTGCAATTCAGTCCAAATTTTATAAGCAGGAAATAACCAAATATTTCTTGTACTGAAGATCTATACAAATTTGATTTTCTTCTTCACCTAACGGCTAAAGAATATCAGAACTTCAGTGGCACAAAATATATAGAACTTGATCAATGTTACTTAAATACTTACAAATATCCCTTCATATAAGCAATAAAATGATATAAAAACACTACATATATCTAAATGCATAACATCTTCAGAGACACAAAATCAACCTCATGTTTGACAAGGTAAACTACAAAGTGTCATCTGTTGATCAAACTTAATAATCGGAAAAATAAACTCAATATCTGCTAAAACCTCTTAAATTGCAGCGTTAATCAAAAGTTTGAATCCAAAAGACATTTCAGAAATCAGACACTCAGATCAACAAATTCGGTAGTAAATTATCATAGAAACTCTTTAAACAACCACATTATCCGAGTAAGCACCTGAAAGGAGCTTCTAAGCTTTTTAAAACTTGCGATCCACATATAATAGATAACAACGGCTTGATCTCTACTGCAATTCCATACGAATTTCTTGTATTGAATATCAGTAACTAATTTCCTCCAAAGATTCACAGAATTTCCTAGTCTCTAGCTTGATCCAGTAGAGCATCCATATTTATGTGAATATATATACACACACATATATAGTATATAGATGCGATAAATTTTGTTTTTGTGCTAAAATTGCCTACAATTCGAGTTCCCGTAAGTTGCAAAAGCATATTCTACAACTTTGATATGAATCTGAGAGAGAGTTACCACGATTTCTTCCATCTTCGTCCTTTTCTTCTTCTATGCTCTCCCTCTAAGCTTTATCTATCTCGCTCTGTTGGAGCCCTAAAATTTAAGGGATGGGGTATGATGATTTCGTTCATCAGGGGCTCAGTATGAGATTTAGAGCTATGTACGAGAGATTTAGGGCTATAATTTCATCCTTGAAAGGCTTGAATTTCAATCGTAAAGGGTTAAAATTTCATTTTTGAGGGAATTTAGGGTAAATGGGGGAGGGTATGGCTGGAGACGAAATTCTTAACATGAATATGGCCTCTATGTTTTTTAAATACACAACATTTTATTTAAGAAAACGTTATAACTTTAAAATCAAAAATTGGCCCCTTATCAATACACAACAATTTTTATATCAAACTACAACACTTTATTAAAAAACGTTGTGTAAATAAAAACCACAACATTTTTTATAAAAACGTTGTCTATTAAGTGTCATCTTTTTACTATTTTGTAGTGGTGATACTTGTTAAGTTAATCTCTATGCCTGTTATGTGAGAAGTAACATGCATAGTATATTTAAATGATTATGACTGCATGAACTGAGCATGATATTATATGCTATGTGATGTATGAAAACTATTAGAATTGCTGAGCTGTCGAGCTCACTCTTGCAAATAACCACTTTTGTTGGTTAAGGACTCATGATAAAAGTTACATGCTACGTGATAGAGTTCGTTAGTATTGCAAGAAGATTATTGTTTATTTAAATATATGCTCTTGAACCATGCTTAGGTTCTAGAAGGTGTATACGATAGTAGATTACGATGTTTTATACATGTTAAGATTGTAAAGTTTTACTATGTGATACATAGAGGGTTTCAAATTGAGATGCAAGATTTTATACAGTAATTCGAATAAAGTGAATGCTAATATAATTGATTCAAGGCTATGTAATTGATTCAAGATTATGAAATTAATAAAAGATTTTATTCAAGGAGATAGAAAAGTTTAAGTTATTTCGCATTTTTGTAACATCGAATATGATGTATAGACAGGGATGGTATATGACCGAGATTTAAAACTTATAAAAGGTTTGGGGTCATTATACAAGATATTGGATATGGAAAGAATTTACATTCTAATTTGTAATAAAGCGAAGTTATATTCTTTATGTAATGAATAAAAGATGTAATAGTTCGACAAGTAGTATCGTGACTGCACCGGATCCGAGGTACTAAAAGGGACCCGAATTTGGGAGCGTCAAAACCCACGTTTGAGCCTCTATCGGGTTTACCGATCCCTTAAACTCTGGCAGCCCTACTACCTTAAATTCCTTGAAAATCGTACCCTGTACTTGCGGTTGATTCGCAAGCGCTCCAGTCAGCAAATTCACCAATTGCTGAACCGAATTGGGATTCATCCCATCGTTATTGTTGTTGTTGTTATTCATCAAACCCTCGGGGTTTTGACGTGTAGGTCTTCTTCTAGGAGGCATTTTCTGTTAAGAAATATCCTTATTAGATCTTTTACTCAATTCTTAAGTATTAAAGTTCATACTTTAACATATAAATTAACTCTATTGATATATGAACACATAGCACGTCAATAAACTTCTTTATTCATTCATTCATTTTTTTTAAAAAAAACACAAAATAGATAGCATCTCCGCTATTACATCCTCTTTCCTAAACTGAAAAGTTACAGGATTACATTACTATTTCATCCCATTAGTATCTCAAATTATGGGATTTATATTTATTTGCTACATAAAGAAACACATAATTAACAATTCTACTATCTAGGCATATTAAGACGTCGCACAACCTCTCTGCGTTCTTCTTTCATCACCTGAAAGGTTGTCCTACTATCCACCATGTACCATGGTAAACCTTGGAATTGAGCTGGGTAATAGAAGACACGATCCTGGGCCCTCTCTATAGCCGTATGGAAAGCGTATTCTGTATCCCTCAGTTTGGCCCTCTTTGCTTCAGCCTCGTCTTCAGCTCGATCGGCACGTTGAGTAGCCCTTAAGCTTGTTTCCTCCGCTCTGGCGCGCTTTGCTGACTCCTCCTGGATATCATGCTTTAGCTTTGCTAGTTCAGCCCGTGCATCGTCTGTATCACTCTCTGCATGAATTAAATCCCACATCACGTTTCCAACCTCAATGTCCAACTCTTCGATCGTCTCGTCCCGTTGCTATATGGTTACTTTGAGCTCTCCGACTCGACCATGTAGCTCCACGTTACGGTCATAGATCTGCTGGTACATCTCAGCACTAGTAGAGTTAGGTGGGAATTCCCTCTCCTCCTTTGACTCTTCTAACTCATCCTCGTCCTCATCATCTCGGTCAGATATCGGCTCATGCTCCTGACCAGCTATGGTGATCAATAGAGATGGCTCTCTCCTAACCAACTGCTCCCAGACAACATGGATGTCTTGGGGCTCCTCGTCCCTCGGCATCTGAGGTAACTCCTCTCTACCCCGACTAGACTCTCCAACGTTCGTCATCTTGACAAGAAAATTTTAAAGTTCAATTACTACGTGACATCGATCGACACTCTTCGAATACTAGAATGTAAACACATAGCACATAAGGTAATTTATTATCTTTAGCTATCATCTATCTTTTCGATCTTCCTATAAGGCTACTACCTAAGGTTTTTCCCCCACCTAAGGTTCATAAGCTAAAGCTCTGATACCAACCTGTGACACCCCCAAATTTGGGTACTTCGTTTCCACATGATTTGGTGTTCACTATCTAAATAAAACATATATCTACCCAATAATAAGAAATGCAAAAAGATTTACAACCTCATCATTAAATAAAATCTTCCTTATAAAAAAAGATTACAACCTTAATCCGAAAATATCCCAGGTTTGCTAACCTTAACATAACCAAATAAGTGCGGAAATAAAATATCATAAACAAGTCTTATTACAATTACAATCAAAGACAACATGTCTTCACTTGTTCATCTTGCCTTTTCCTTTACTTGTTGACGGTACGTCAACGTTCTCGGCTTTAACTGCAAGTAATTATAAAATATGCAAGAGTGAACAAACAAAAGCTCACTTGGAATATAACAATAATAAGATATAAACTGAATAGCTTCAATAGATTTGAATAACTTTACTTTCATCAACAATAAAGAATTGAATAATAAAATCTTTCATCAATACTTAGAATTTCGAATATTGAATCATCTGAGGGTCATAAGACCTTGAACTATGTCCTAGGTTATAAACATTTTCGTTTAAAACCTTTAACAGTCATTTAGACTATGGACTCTAACTCGTACTTAGGGGGATGAACCCTTCGTACCATGTATTGTGCACAAATATTTAACGCTTTCGCTTAATAACCTACCCTAATAAATAGGGTTGTTTATCTCAGTATTTGATACAAGTCCGCACCAAAGAAAGTTTGGTTTGGATAGCTAAAAGAAAATTTGGAGTTTTCAACTATCATTAACTAAGGAGTATTTGAATCAACTCAAAATCATTAAGAGTTCAATAATACAAGAATTATGAACCAAGTATAAGTCATAACAATCGATTTCATATTAGATAAGCATGCTTTAGAAATAACTTAAAGCATTTGAAAGATTAAGTAGATCTTGCTTGAACAAATAAGTTAAGATCGCATTATTTCAATAATAACTTCCATACTTGTTCAATATGAACATTTGAATACAAAATGCCTTATACAAGAATTAACAAGTTAAGAATCGAAAACAAACTTACATAATATAAAGAGTAAGGGTTAGAAAACTTGCACAATATAAATAACAAGTTTAGGGTTTAGAAAACTTGCATAAACGTAAAAGATAGGTTTAGAAAACTTGCATAAACGTAAAAGATAAGTTTAGGAAACTTACCTCAAGCGGAAGCTACACTTTACAATATAAATCACTCCCACAATTATCCTATATTTTACATTATGTTTACAACATCAATTAGTGCATCACCAATACTTTTAAATCATTGAACTTCTTACTTAAGTTGAACTCACAACGTGGTTTATAACATAAGTCGCTAACTAACCACATACGTGAGTCTACACTCACAACATACACATCACAAGCTTATAACGCTTTAAACTACCATGTCGTACCTTATGAAAGTAATATACAAGTACATATACAATATATTACTATAAGACTTCAAATTATCTTAATTATATTAAAAATATGTTATCTCATTGTCTAATACACTTAACAAGTAGTCAATTTAAGTTAGCTAACATGTATCGCACAAAAACTTCACGGAACACAAACTGAAAATCTCGGACAACCCCTACCCACGCTGGGGCGGGGTTCCCTAGGCTTACAGCCCCGCTGGGGAGGGGCCCACTGTTGGTGGGTTCACCCAGCTCGCGATCGTGCAGAGAAATAAGCCAATTTGGCTTATTTTTTCGCACCAAAGTCCAATTTTTATCAACATAATGTATATAAAACTTTATAATAACAAAACCTTAAAGTTTTAACATGATTATAACATTCATAAACACTATAACACATAATTAAAACACAATTTTCATGATTTTTGAAGAAAACAACATTCTTAAGCATTTTTGACGAAAATTACTACTGTGAGTTCGTTTTTAAACTAAATCATGTAATCCCAATTGTATTAACTCTATTCCTTAACATATTATCATAATTCATGATCAAATTAAACAAAATTAACAATTAAACCTCATTTTTGATAATTTAAAAGACTATTTTTAAAATAAATTCACTGTAATTACTATGAACATGATTTCTTCATGTTCATCGTATTTACGTGAATTGAATCACTTAGACAACTATAAGAATCATATATAAGCATATATATATATATATATATATATATATATATATATATATATATATATATATACATCACATATATACATTATAATCAAGTAAATTTTATAAAAAGATTATTATAGAGAAGTTCTTTTTGAAAAACATGGAAGATGTAATGACTGTGAATTTTAAATTCCATTATTAGTTAAATATGTGATTTAATTTTTAATGAGTTAGTTTTGTGAGTATATTTAAACCTTATGTGGTTATGTGATTATGTGAGTTGAGCCTATGCGAATGAATGCTAGGATTATATTAAAGGGAGTCACTAATGGCCTAATTAAATTAGTGGACTAGCCCTAAGTTTTATATCAAAAGAATTGATAAGATGATTAGTAATTAAATATTCAATTTATTTGAATATAGTGAAAGGATTTACACGTGTTGATTTATTGTTATTGTGGATAAATAATATATTATTGAGCAAAGGATTAATAAATATAATGAGATTATATTTACTTGATTAATTATTTTATACAAGCATGCGACATATTAAACCATTAATATATGGTAGTTAATTATATATTATATATAGTACAAGGTGACACATTAATATGTCTATATATTATATATATAGACTATATAGTAAGATTAATTGCATTATAATAATGTTTATGTGGCAATGAATGTGTGGGTAAACATTCATGTATACCCTATTGACATGTAGTAACATCAATAATCAATTATGATTTGATAATGATTTCATTAAGTTATTATGAGTATAATAATAACAGTTATGGTAATGAGTAATAATAATACCCAATTGAATTACATTCGGTGTTAATAAAATGTATATGGAGTATATGTTGATATATATGTACCCTACTTGATAGATTGTATTACTTAGTTACTCATTAGAAATGACATTGTGACACTAATTAAATGTATAACCTAAGTATATTTATAATGTGTATAGATGTATATTTATAACCAAGTGTTAGTATACATTATACACCAATTGCAAGTTGCTGAGTTCTTATTACGTTATCTCACATTGAGTGCCCAACTCCTCTTCACGTGAACAAACACATGGCTACACTACTCTACTCATTCTCTTAATTTCAGCAACATAGAACTAATGAGTAGATGGGGAGTGGGATTTATGATTGAATTCACCAACTCCTCACCAACTTCTTCGTATCCATTATACATTCTTGCAATCCTTTGAATTGGTTTGGGAATTAAGAGCTTTGTCTGGATAAAAATTTGCCTATAAATTGGCATCTCTTCTTCTCATTCCAATTGCTACGAGTTTATATTAATTTAAGGGAGAGTACCATAGCAGGATTATAGGAATTGTTTAGCAGCAAGTCCATTTCTTAACAGAGGTATATTCCTATTCTGGTTCTTCAATGTTAATTACTTGATTTCACATTTCAGATGGTAATTGAATTGTGAAGTATGATTATATAGTGTTATATGAAGTTATAAGCATGATAGAATTGCATTATGGCTGGTATAGAATCGATTGGTTAAGAAAGTTATGCGTTTGGGTTGTTAAAATGCCGAAGCAGCCTGTGTCTATTTCTGGGCGGAGCCCTGCGCAGTTGCGCCAGTTTTGTACTGGCCAGCGGCGAAGCTGCACCAGTCCCTGCTTGTTGAATTTTGCTTCTGTTACAGAACCTGCTACGTGCTAGCATGTGATATCACTTAGAGCAAGCATGTGAACTAGAGTAACACACACGTATGAGTATATTCATGTAGTATGAGCATGTATAACGATGTTAGTACACACGATTGATGAAAAACTTGTGGTTTTAAAATAAAACTTATAGTTTTGGATTTGAACTTTGACGTATACGTAGCATGTATATATTCTGATTTTCGTGAGCATGACCGTATGGTCTATATTGATATAAAATACATGATTAAAGTGTTGAACACCCTAGCATACATGATTGAAAGATTCAAAAGTTTTCAAAGGAAAAACTTAAAGACTTTTGAAGTAAACTTGACCAAGACTTATATCTTTTAGATTCTGACCATTTGCATACGTTTATGTGGCTTTGATATGTGTTTCAAATGCATATGAATTATATGTTGAGACGCCTTGCATGTACTTAATAGACTTAGTTTAATGTTCAAAGAAAGCTTAGAATTGGAGAACTAATATCATCACGCACCATGTGAGTTATGATATGATCATGCAAGCATGAGTATTAAGATTTCATTATGCCTATAGACATGTTGGCATGAGAATCATTTTGGTTAAACATGGATTTCACCTATGCACGCATATTCATAGAAAATGAATTTCAAAAGCATAGACTATGTGATTAAAGTATACATGAGTAGTATACGCACGAGCATGCTTACTAAGTATTATTAATCTCGTTATGTGGTACTACGACTTTAGTAGTTGACACTTGAGACACGAACTTGATAAGCTTAAGGTCACCAACATAAAAATCATATAATTTTGAATTAGAATAGAATGAACATGATAGGTCTCGAACTTGAGTTAATAACCTGATAAACATGTGTATTTGTTTAATGTCAGTAGTTGTATGCTAGAGAGTTGGCATGGATTGGTGCAGGCTGCTAGTTTCCTGACTTTGCTAGTTGACTTATGTGATGTTTAAACTGCAAACTAGAATCTGACCCTATTGATATGTGATTACTTGAGATAACTACATACTATAACAATGTGGCATGATAATTAGATGTTTGTTAAGTATACACTCTTACCGATTTACACAATACTAATTGAAAGACATACTAGTTAATGTTAGGTCATTTCAACGCTATTTAATTAAAGCTAGAACTTATTTGTAGCTGAGCAATCGGGAAAGTATCCGAACCCTACCTTTATGGTGTTGCAAGTATTTTAAAACCTTGCATTACTTTATTCGATAAATTTTGTGAGCAAGTTCCCGAACTTCCCTCTTTGGTTGTGCAAGTTCTCTGACTTACACTCTTTATTTGTGCAAGTCTTCTGAAACTCATTCTTTATTGTGCATGTTTCTTATCCTTCTCATATTATATTGAACAGGTTATTATTGTATTGCAAGTTATTTTTTAAGCTTGAACTTTATTTCCAAGCATGCTTTAAGTGGTTTAATTACTTTATATTTATTTCACATCGATCTTATTGATATTCGCACTTGGTGCACTTGAGTTCGTACAGTCTTGGACTTGTACATTATTTAAAGTTCTATAATTCTTGAACTGCGTCAGATAGAGTCTGAACCCTTGTTCGGTCAGACAATTGTATGAAATTTTATAAAAGCTATCCAAACCAATTGATGGTAAGGATTCTTAGATTGAAAGAACACCCCTTATATATATATGGGAGTACCTAGATATCTAATATAAGATACAAACAGCAGAGTTGAATGTTATGCATATACATGGCGTACGCGAGGCTGATCCCCTCCAGTACTATTCTGTAGCCAGTAACCAAAAGGTCAATTAGCTATTGATTCCATTGGAGTTTTATAGTTTGAAGTCTACTTGACTATCAGTTATTCTAAAAGCAATCATTATTCTTGCTTTCGATATTCATATTGTTGAATTCAATGTCAGATATTTTCTATTCATCATGATATATCATTTATTATTGTATTTAAACTTGCTAAGCAAACTTGTTGCTCATTCTTGCTATATCATGACTTCTATTGCAGTTAAGCCCGAGACTTCAGGGAAGGACAAGGGTAAAGGAAAGATGTAGAAATAGTTTGCAAGGAGCAGACTTTGCTTTATGATTAGTTTAATTACTGTTATGTAATATGAACCCTAATGATTATTCTGGGGTATGTTTGTATGTTGTATTAAGGTTATTAAATCTTGGGACTAGTAACACCTTTTGAATGAACGACATACATTTATTATATTCTGCATTTAGTTATTGTATGTTGTTTAGAGGTGGATATTAGTATTGTATCGTGACAACCGAATCGGGGTTAGAGAACCCAGATTTGGGGGTGTCACAGGTTGGTATCAAAGCTATAGGTTATAAACATTAGGAATACGAAATCTAGGTTATAACCTTAGTAGAAAACTCAAGTAGAGTATGTAGGTGATGGGTTGAGGAGATCCATCGAGTTTTATTGTGATACTGAAGTTGTTTATTTGAATCAAACATGATTGATAGACGTCTTAACTTCTTAATGCTAACATGAATAGCATATCACGTAAAGCCTAAAGTTTTCTTCCTTTCCTCAAATCATGCCGCCTAGGAGATTACCACGAAACCAGAGGGAGGAAGGATCTGTTAACAACGGAGGGGGGAATTCTTACCCAATGCAAAACTTCATTGACTTATTAACAGAAGCAATTCAAAACAGACCCCAGCCAGCTGTAGGGCAGCCAGGATATCACTTGGCTAGCTTCAAGGATTTTAAATTGGTAGGACCACCGGAGTTCCGGAGAACCTTAGACCCAATCGAAGCCCAAACCTGGATAGAAGAGATGGAGAAAGTGTTTGAGGTCGCACAAGTGGCCGAAGCACAGAAGACGAGTTTTGCCACTTTCATGATGAAGGGCGAAGCTAATTATTGGTTGAAAGCCAATAAGGGACGAGCAGGCGAAGGAGTTATTCCTTGGGACAAATTTAAGGAGCTATTCCTCGAGAATTACTTCTCAGATAATACGCAACATGATATGGAGGTTATGTTTCTGGAATTGAAATAAAGTAGTATGTATGTCGCAGAGTACGCGGCAAAATTTAACGAGTTAGCCCGATTCGCTTCACATTAGGTTGACACGGAGGCCAGGAATGCAAGAAGGTTTGAATTAGGACTACAACCCTGGGTGCCGAAAGCAGTCGCGGTATTGAAGATTAAGACTTTCTCTAATCTACTGGAAAGGGCTATCATTGCCGAAGGAGGCAATGAAGCCATTGCTCGATTTAAATAAGAAAAGAAGACCGGACATGAAGGACAGAAAGGGGGAAGCAGCGGAGGCAGCAACCCCAACAAGCGTAAATGGACGAAGAGCCAATTCTTTGGAGGTAGCAAGTCCGGGGGAGAGGCCAAGAAAAGTGTGAAGTGCAACAACTGTAGGAGGAATCACTCGGGGGAGTGCATAAAGGGAAAGAGTGTTTGTTATCGTTGTGGAAAATCGGGGCACATGGCTCCTCAGTGTTCGAATAAGCAGAAAGGAGGATGTTTCTCGTGTGGAGCCCCAGATCACCAGATTAAGGACTGCCCGAAGAGAAAGGGCAATGCAGCTAGCGGCAACCGCAATAACAACAACAACAATAGACTGAGCATCGGAGGGCCAGCCAGTTAAGCCAATAGACCAACGGTACGCACGTTCAACATGACCATACAGGATGCGGTGGACTCCAAGGACGTTATGCCAGGTATCATCCCGATCAATGATATTGATGCCTATGTGTTATTTGATTCGGGTGCTACCTGCTCTTTTATTTTTGAAGAATTTACTAAACGGTTAGACTTACCCCGTGAAAGATTAGAACATCCTATGAGCGTAGAAGTAGCGAACAAGGAAATTATTCCCGTAGAATACATTCATAGGAACTGTTATACCGAATTGCGAGGATTTAAGCTCAACGTGGATTTGATACCGATTCGTCTGGGGGAGTTCGATGTAATCCTTGGAATGGATTGGTTATCGATTCACGGAGCAGTTATCGACTGTAAGAAGATGTGTGTACACCTTAAGACTTTGAATAAGTCGAAGGTGGTATTTTATGGTAGTAAATCGCCAAGAAAATCTCATTGTCTGATGATGATGCAAGCATAGAGATTGCTTAGGAAGGGTTGTGTAGGTTATGTGGCTCACGTGGTTGATACTCAACGAGTCGAGGGTGAACTAGGTCAGATACCTATTGTAAGGGAATTCATCAATGTCTTCCCAGATGAGATTCCAGGATTGCCACCGGATAGAGAGATTGAGTTTGTTATTGATTTGGCACCAGGGACAGCAACGGTATACAAAGCGTCGTATCGTATGGCTTCGGTAGAGATGAAAAAACTAATGGCTCAATTACAAGAGTTGTTAAATAAAAGATACATTCGACCGAGTGTATCACCATGGGGAGCACCAGTCTTATTTGTAAAGAAGAAAGATGGGTCGTTAAGGCTTTGTATCGACTACCGAGAGTTGAACAAGGTCACTGTTAAGAACAAGTATCCGTTACCCAGGATCGACGATCCGTTTGATCAGTTGAAGGGGGCAAAATACTTTTCAAAGATTGACTTGAGGACCGGTTATCACCAACTGAAGGTGAGGGCGGAGGACATTCCAAAGACGGCATTCAGAACTCGGTATGGACACTTTGAGTTTCTGGTAATGTCATTCGGATTGACGAACGCGCCGACAGCATTTATGGACTTAATGAACAGAGTGTTCAAATAGTATTTGGATAAGTTCGTTGTCGTATTCATCGATGAAATTCTGGTGTATTCAGAGATGGAGGAAGAACACACCGAGCATCTTCGGATAGTGTTGGAGACATTAAGGAGGGAGAAGCTGTATGCAAAATTCTCAAAGTGTGAGTTTTGGTTGCAGAGAGTGCAGTTTTTGGGGCACGTTATTGACAAGAATGGTGTTTCGGTGGATCCAGCAAAGGTAGAAGCTGTTATCAATTGGGAGCAGCAGAAGACGCCGACAGAAATCAGGAGTTTCTTAGGATTAGTGGGATACTATCAAAGATTTATTCAAGATTTTTTGAAGATATTGTTGCCATTGACCAATCTTACCAGAAAAATAATTAAAATTGTTTGGACGGAGAAATGTGAGGAGAGTTTCCTAGAATTGAAGAAGAGGCTTAGTCAAGCACCTGTGTTGGCTTTAACGGACAACACGTGAGGGTTTGTAGTGTATAGTGATGCATCACACAAGGGTTTTGGCTGTGTACTGATGCAGCACGGTAGGGTCATTGCATACACTTCACGTCAGCTGAAAGATTATGAGAAGGGCTATCCGACTCATGACCTAGAGTTAGTAGCGGTAGTTTTTGCCTTGAAGATTTGGAGGCATTATTTGTATGGTGAGAAATGTGAGATATATACGGATCACAAGAGTCTGAAGTATATCTTCACGCAAAAGGAGCTAAACATGAGGCAGCGCCGATGGCTAGAATTGATCAAAGATTATGATTATGAGATTCTGTACCATCCAGGCAAAGCAAATGTAGTGGCAGATGCCTTGAGCAGAAAAGGCAGAGAGAAGTTATTGAAGTTGACCATTTAAAAGGAATGGGTGAAAGATTTCGAACAACTAGACTTGGAGATTAAGTATTCGATGGAGACCAACGAGAAATTATTTACAGTGACAGTGAGCCCGACTTTATTAGATAAGGTTAAAGAGGCACAAGAGAATGACGAAGATTGCGATAACATCAAGAAGCGAATTGCCGAAGGCGAGGAGCTTAAGTATAAGATTGATAGCACTGGACTACTGAGATTTGAAGGACGAATTTAGGTACCGTTACTACCAGAGCTAAGGGAGGAGATTTTGTAAGAAGCACACAGTACGAGATACTCGATACACCCAGGAAGCACGAAAATGTACCAAAATTTGCGTCACCACTTCTGGTGGCCAAACATGAAGAGAGAGGTTGCGGAATACGTAAGCAGATGTCTAACTTGTCAGAGGGTCAAGGCAGAACACCAATGACCAAGCGGGTTATTACAACCGTTAGAGATTCCAGAATGGAAGTGGGAGCACATCACCATGGACTTTGTGGTGGGACTTCCGGCAACGCAGAAAGGGCACAACGCCATATGGGTAATTGTAGATCGTCTTACCAAGACGACTCACTTTTTGTCGATTAAGATTAAGTATAGTTTGGACCAGCTAGCCAAATTATATGTCAAGGAAATTATCTCGAGACATGGGGTGCCGATATCTATTGTAACGGATAGATATCTGCGATTCACGTCAAACTTCTGGAAAAGTCTTCAAGAAAGAATGGGGACACAACTACGAATGAGTACCGTGTATCATCCGCAGACCGATGGGCAAAGCGAGAGAACAATTCAAACACTTGAAGACATGCTCCAAGCTTGTGTGATGGACTTCAAGGGTAGTTGGGAGGATCACCTTCCATTAGTAGAGTTCGTGTATAAAAATAGTTATCACGCCAGTATTGGAATGCCGTCGTACGAAGCACTGCATGGGAGGAAATGTTGAACGCCCTTATGCTGGGATGAAGTTGGAGAACGTCGACTGTTGGGACTAGAGTTGGTACAACAGACGATAGAAATCATCAAGGTGATAAGAGCCCGACTAGTAGCTGCTCAAGATCGCCAGAAGAAGTATGCGGACTTACATCGCAAGAAGAGAGATTTTGAATTAGGAAGCTATGCATTCTTGAAAGTATCTCCCTGGAAAGGGAAGATTCGTTTTGGGAAGAAGGGCAAGTTAAGCCCTAGGTTCATAGGACCGTTCGAGATTCTGAGGTGAGTCGGTGAAGTGGCATATGAGGTAGCGTTACCTCCTGAACTTGAGCACATTCACAACGTGTTTCATGTGTCAGTATTGTAGCCGTATAAACCGGACTACAAGCACGTTATCTCCTATGAACCGATCCAAGTCAAGAAAGACTTATCGTACGAGGAAGTTCCTGTCCAGAAACTAGATAGGAAGGAACAGAAGCTGAGGAATTAGATCATCCATTCCGTTAAGGTTCACTTGAGGAATTACGCAGTCGAAGAAGCTACGTGGGAACTAGAAGAGAAGATGAAAGCGAATTATCCATTTTTATTTGAGTAACCTTATTTATACAATTTCAAGGATGAAATTTTTATAAGGGGGGAGGGATGTAATGACCGTGAATTTTAAACTCTATTATTAGTTAAATATGTGATTTAATTTTTAATGAGTTAATTTTGTGAGCATATTTAAACCTTATGTGATTATGTGATTATGTGAGTTGAGCCTATGCGAATGTATGCTAGGATTATATTAAAGGGAGTCACTAATGGCCTAATTAAATTAGTGGACTAGCCCAAAGTTTTATATCAAAAGAATTGATAAGATGATTAGTAATTAAATATTCAATTTATTTGAATATAGTGAAAGGATTTACACGTGTTGATTTATTGTTATTGTGGATAAATAATATATTATTGAGCAAAGGATTAATAAATATAATGAGATTATATTTACTTGATTAATTATTTTATACAAGCATGCGACATATTAAACCTTTAATATATGGTAGTTAACTATATATTATATATAGTACAAGGTGACACATTAATATGTCTATATATTATATATATAGACTATATAGTAAGATTAATTGCATTATAATAATGTTTATGTGAAAATGAATGTGTGGGTAAACATGCATGTATACCCTATTGACATGTAGTAACATCAATAATCAATTGTGATTTGATAATGATTTCATTAAGTTATTATGATTATAATAATAACAATTATGGTAATGAGTAATAATAATACCCAATTGAATTATATTCGGTGTTAATAAAATGTATATGGAGTATATGTTGATATATATGTACCCTACTTGATAGATTGTATTACTTAGTTACTCATTAGAAATGACATTGTGACACTAATTAAATGTATAAACTAAGTATATTTATATTGTGTATAGATGTATATTTATAACCAAGTGTTAGCATACATTATACACCAATTGCAAGTTGTTGAGTTCTTATTACATTGTCTCACATTGAGTGCCCAACTCCTCTTCACGCGAACAAACACAAGGCTACACTACTCTACTCCTTCTCTCAATTTCAGCAACATAGAACTAATGAGTAGATGGGGAGTGGGATTCATGATTGAATTCACCAACTCCTCACCAACTTCTTCTTATCAATTATACATTCTTGCAATCCTTTGAATTGATTTGGGAGTTAAGAGCTTTGTCTGGATAAACATTTGCCTATAAATTGGCTTCTCTTTTTCTCATTCCAATTGCTAAGAGTTTATATTGATTTGAGGGAGAGTACCATAGTAGCATTGTAGGAATTGTTTAGCAGCAAGTCCATTTCTTAACAAAGGTATATTCCTATTCTGGTTCTTCAATGTCAATTACTTGATTTCTCATTTTAGATGGTAATTGAATTGTGAAGTATGATTATTAAGTGTTATATGAAGTTATAAGCATGATAGAATTGCATTATGGCTGGTATAGAATTGATTTGTTAAGAAAGTTATGCGTTTGGGTTGTCAAACTGCCGAAGCAGCCTGTGTCTGTTTCTGGCCGGAGCCCTGCGCAGCTGCGCCAGTTTTGTACTGGCCAGCGGTGCAGTTGCGCCAGTCCCTGCTTGCTGAATTTTGCTTCTGTTACAGAACCTGTTATGTGATAGCATGTGACATCACTTAGAGCAAGCATGTGAACTAGAGTAACACACACATATGAGTATATTCATGTAGTATGAGCATGTATAACGATGTTAGTACACACGACTGATGCAAAACTTGTGGTTTTAAAATAAAACTTATAGTTTTTGATTTGAACTTTGATGTATACGTAGCATGTATATATTCTGATTTTCGTGAGCATGACCGTATGGTCTATATTGACATGAAATGCATTATTAAAGTGTTGAACACCCTAGCATACATGATTGAAAGATTCAAAAGTTTTCAAAGGAAAAACTTAAAGACTTTAGAAGTAAACTTGACCAAGACTTATATCTTTTAGATTCTGACCATTTGCATACGTTTATGTGGCTTTGATATGTGTTTCAAATGCATATGAATTATATGTTGAGACGCCTTGCATGTACTTAATAGACTTAGTTTAATGTTCAAAGAAAGCTTAGAATTGGAGAACTAATATCATCACGCACCATGTGAGTTATGATATGATCATGCAAGCATGAGTATTAAGATTTCATTATGCCTATAGACATGTTGGCATGAGAATTATTTTGGTTAAACATGAATTTCACCTATGCACGCATATTCATAGAAAATGAATTTCTAAAGCATAGACTATGTGATTAAAGTATGCATGAGTAGTATACGCACGAGCATGCTTACTAAGTATTGTTAATCTCGTTATGTGGTACTACGACTTTAGTAGTTGACACTTAAGACACGAATTTGATAAGCTTAAGGTCACCAACATGAAAATCATATAGTTTTGAATTGGAATAGAATGAACATGATAGGTCTCGAACTTGAGTTAATAACCTGATAAGCATGTGTATTTGTTTAATGTCAGTAGTTGCATGCTAGAGAGTTGGCACGGATTGGTGCAGGCTGCTAGTTTCCTAACTATGCTAGTTGACTTATGTGATGTTTAAACTGCAAACTAGAATCTGACCCTACTGATATATGATTACTTGAGATAACTACATACTATGGCAATGTGGCATGATAATTAGATGTTTGTTAAGTATAAACTCTTACCGGTTTGCACAATACTAATTGAAAGACCTACTAATTAATGTTAGGTCATTTCAACGCTATTTAATTAAAGCTAGAACTTATTTGCAACTGAGCAATCAGGCAAGTATCTGAACCCTACCTTTATGGTGTTGCAAGTATTCTAAAGCCTTGCATTACTTTATTCGATAAATTTTGTGAGCAAGTTCCCGAACTTCACTATTTGGTTGTGCAAGTTCTCTGACTTACACTCTTTATTTGTGCAAGTCTTCTGAAACTCATTCTTTATTGTGCAAGTTTCTTATCCTTCTCATATTATATTAAGCTGGTTATTATTGTATTGCAAGTTATTTTTAAGCTTGAACTTTATTTCCAAGCATGCTTTAGGTGGTTTAATTACTTTATAATTATTCCACATCGATCTTATTGATATTTGCACTTGGTGCACTTGAGTTCGTACAGTCTTGGACTTATACATTATTTAAAGTTCTATAATTCTTGAACTGCGTCAGATAGAGTCTTAACCCTTGTTCGGTCAGACAATTGTATGAAATTTTATAAAAGCTATCCAAACCAATTGATGGTAAGGATTCTTAGACTGAAAGAACACCCCTTATATATATAGGGGAGTACCCAGGTATCTAATATAAGATACAAATAGTAGATTGGAATGTTATGCATATACATGGCGTATGCGAGGCTGATCCCCTCCAATACTATTCTGTAGCCAGTAAACAAAGGGTCAATTAGCTATTGATTCCATTGGAGTTTTATAGTTCGAAGTCTACTTGACTATCAGTTATTCTAAAAGCAATCATTATTCTTGCTTTCGCTATTCATATTGTTGAATTCAATGTCAGATATTTTCTATTCATCATGATATATCCTTTATTGTTGTATTAAAACTTGCTGAGCAAACTTGTTGCTCATTCTTACTATATCATGACTTCTATTACAGTTAAGCCCGAGACTTCAGGGAAGGACAAGGGTAAAGGAAAGATGTAGGAATAGTTTGCAAGGAGCAGACTTTGCTTTATGATTAGTTTAATTACTGTTATGTAATATGAACCCATATTATTATTCTAGGGTATGTTTGTATGTTGTATTAAGGTTATCGAATCTTGGGACTAGTAACACCTTTTGAATGAACGATATACGTTTATTATATTTTGCATTTAGTTATTATATGTTGTTTAGAGATGGATATTTGTATTGTATCATGACGACCAAATCGGGGTTAGAGAACCCGGATTTGGGGGTGTTACAGAAGACATAAAACACAATATAGAAAATTTGAACATAGAGAGTATACCCTTTGATTGTGAGGAAGAAGAAGAAGATGTTTGTTAGCTTTAGCAAGGACTCCTCTTCCTTCCTTCCTTCCTTCCTTCTTCTTCTTCTTCTTCTTCTTCTTCTTCTTCTTCTTCTTCTTCTTCTTCTTCTTCTTCTTCTTCTTCTTCTTCTTCTTCTCTCTTCTCTCTTCTCTCTTCTCTTTGAGTATTTTATCTCTAACTTTTTCTCTGTTCTTTCTTTCTTTGTTTGTTCTAACTTTCTAACGTAACTATTTTGTATAACATGTATAACTGATATACATATATTATACATATAATTATATAGAATATGTAACTGCTATCTATGTATTACATATACTAATTACTAATTAATATATAGGTTACACAAATTTGAATTTAAAAAGCCCTAAGTCTTGTTTGGCCAAACAGTCTTATTTTTAAAACAGATTATTAGTAACTAAGGCCATGTTTGGTAAAACGAGATTAAAACAGAAGTAACGGCCTTGTTTGGCAAAAATAGTTTAAATCCCTTTTCTTTATTCTTTTAATAAATCCTTTTAACACATAATTTAAATATTACACTTTAATTAATTAAATTTTAACATTCTAATTTAATTAAATAAAAGCTAACATCAATTAACCATACACAAATTTACTACATAACAATTATAATTACTCGCTAAATATAATTTCATATAACAATTATCACATAAACTTCATCTAATTTAATTATCTCAATTAAATTAGAATCATACCATTAAATCAATATACATCAATTAAATTAAATATTAAATATTTATTTAATTAATATATTACACTTAATTAAATTACTCTACAACAATCACATTATTTATTTAACTCAATCAATAATTCAACTAAAAATATTTATTTAATTCAATAAATATTTATAATTAAATATACAAAATCTCATTCGTTACAATATTCCCTCCTTAAAAGGATTCTATCCCCAGAATCACAAATAAAAAAGAAACTCATCTGTTACATTTTTTCCCCCTTGAAAAGATTCTGTCTCCAGAATCGGTGTACAAGAATTTACACAACATTTAAGCAAATAATTGGGGATATGTCTTCTTCATTACATCTTCGAGTTCCTACGTGGTTTTTTCAGCACTGTGGTTCCTCCAGATTACATTAACAAAAATTTTCACTTTGTTTCTAAGTACTTGTTCCTTTTTATCCACTATTTGAACAGGCACTTCTTCATATGTTAAGTCTTTATCAAACTGTAAAGGCTCGTATTCTATTACATGCTTGTAGTCATGTTTGTAAGGGCGTAACACAGAAATATGGAAAACGTTGTATATGTTATCATCCCTTTCTTGCCAAATCGAATCATCCCCTTCCAGGGAGATACCTTCAGGAAAACGAATCTTCTTGGTAAAAATTCTTGATTCTGACGATGTTTATCGGCATACTTCTTTTGTCTGTCTTGAGCAGCAACCAATCTCATTCTATCAAATTTACGATTTCAGCAGTTTGTTGTACCAGTTTCGGTCCCAATAGTTGTCTTTCACCAACCTCATCCCAGCATAAGGGAGTTCTGCACTTCCTGCCGTATAACGCTTTAAAAGGTGGCATGCCGATACTCGCGTGGTAACTGTTGTTGTAGGCGAACTCCACCAATGGTAGATGATCATCCCAGCTTCCTTTGAAGTCCATAACGCAAGCTCTCAGCATGTCCTCTAGCGTTTGAATCGTTCTCTCGCTCTGGCCATCAGTTTAAGGATGGTACGCCGTACTCATTCGTAATTGCGCTCCCAGAGATTCTTGTAAACGCTTCCAGAAATTCGACGTAAAACGTGGATCTCTGTTAGACACAATCGACACCGGAATACCGTGTTGAGATATAATCTCCTTCATGTACAACTTCGCTAACTGGTCCAAGTTGTATCTAATCTTGATCAATATGAAATGTGCTGACTTTGTCCGTCGATCCACTATCACCCATATCGCATCAAATCCCTTCTGAGTCGCTGGAAGACCAACCACGAAATCCATCGTGATATGTTCCCTGTGACGCCCCCAAATTCGGGTCCCTTCTATTTCCTCGGATCCGGTGCAGTCATGGTACTACTAGTCAAATATTTACATTCTTTATTCACAACTTAATGAATATAACTATGCTTTATTACAATGGAGAATATAATTCTTTTCATTATCAGGATCTCGTATAATGACCCCAAACGTTTATAAGTTACAATGCCCATGAACACCCGCTGGGGCGGGTCCCCTTACTGGTGCACTCCTTGGTTCGCGATGAACACCCAGAGCAACCCAAATAAATTCAAATTAAACTAACGTAATAAATTTTAAGGCTACCCATAATGTAAAAACTTCACAGAAACGCTATACAACATTTCTAGCATGATCTTGGCAATTAAAATCACGTAATCACACAATCCAAGGCATCTAATTTCACTGTTTTCATACTTTATCATGTTTTGAAGGAAAATCAAGAAATTCAACGTTACGGATTCGTTATAACACCGAATCCGTTCGTTTAACTTCTGTTTTGTTCGTATAAACATGTACAATCATATGCAAATGTTAATTCAAAATTAAACCATCGATTCATGGTATAAAATTTGTACGTAAGGGCCGTATGGCCATATATACGACTCTGTAATTTTTGAAAACCCAATTTAAACAAAATTCGATCACTACAAGTTATGCATATATGACATATAATATGTTATAAACACATATGAATACACATATAGCCATATAATGAACAAATATCAATTTTTTTCTTTCACAGAGAATTTTTAAAGCACGTAAATGAAAAAACTCTATAAAATTTTGAAAACCCAATTAAGGCCTAATTACATGAATTCGATTATTTTAATTCATTCATACCAAATACAAAGCATGTTATAATGATATGATAACACACATATAAGCATATAATCAAAAATTGCTAATTATTCCCATACACAGAGAACTCAGAATATATGTTCATGAAGGAAACATAGTACGTGAAATAAAATTGGGACAAAGGAATTACCCCTTGCAAGCTCTGTGAAGATGATATAGACTCTTTTTTTTTATTCTTCAAATTCTTTCAACTCTCTTTCAATTCTCTTTTCTCTAAGTTTTCTCAGAGTATGTATATGATATATAGTAGTTCTGATATATGTTATAAGATATAAGTCTGATATGAATAATATATATATGTATAATTAGTCGTGGGGTCATGGTCGTCAGTTAATCCCATAATGGGTTAACTGGCCTCAACCTTCACCAAGGCCTTGTTTGCTTGTCTCTTATTCCCCCTTTTCCATTTAATTTAATTAACTTACTATTATATAGTTAATTAAATGTCACACCCAATTAATCAAATAATTCTATTTAAATCAATTAAATAAAATTGCATAATTCCACAATAATTCACATAGTCACATAATTAAAATTCTTATTTATTAATTATATCAAATCATTAAATCTCTAATTAATTATTAAATTAATTAGAATAACATTATGCTTATTAATTAATTCATTAAATCAAATAAACTCAATTAAATACATACTTTGAATATAAAAAAATTTCACATTAATTTAACTAATTTGACACATATAATTAAATTAATCTACCACAATTTCATCAATTAATTATTTAACTCAATAATTAAATCATCGAAAAATATTTATTTAATTCAAGAAATATTCAAATTAAATTACAAAATCTCGTTCGTCACAACGGTACTTCATTATTATACATATTCTATCATCTAATACGGAATAATAAACATATATTGTTTATTTCACATAATTCTATAACATTTCCCTAGGTTTATTAACCTTAACTGAATACATACCTTCAAAATTACCAAAGGTTTACATAAAATAACTAAATAGTTATTCGCACAACAATCAATTCTTGTACTTTGCTTTTGTCTCTGTCCTTCTTCAAGCCTTCGCCTTAATCTGAAATTTATTATCATGATATAGCAAGAGTGAGCAACTACTTTGCCCAGCAAGTTTAAATTCAATAAAGATATATTATAATTGAAAGAATGAATAAGCTTTCAAGTTTTCAACAATATAATGGTTGTGAAAGAGCATGAATCACAATGTCAATAATTGAATGACTGAATCAATAATATTTAATGTCACAAGGACCATGAATAACTTTAACTGAACCTTAGGATAATGAAGGTGATCAGCCTTTCATACCTGATGAATATATGCAACATGCACTAAGTGCGAATCAATAATCAATTTAGATGTGAATAATCAACAATAATTATTCACCAACATGCTTTAAAAATATAACTCGAGTATGAGTTAGGAAAACTTGCCTGAATTGTTGATTACTGCTATGCAATCTAATTTAATCGCTTTATTAAAAAGACCTATCAGTTATAAGATTTATCTTTAAATTAGTATAACATACTTATCTCATAATACTATTACTTTAAAAGTAATCTATCTAACACTTAACCACATAATCAAATATTAGATAATCTTAACACTAAACATATTCACAAGTTTAAACCTAGTACAGATCGAGTCTTTAATAGTATTCAATACAGTATATTGAGTGGTTTCCCACAAACAACTAACAAATTAGTTTCCGTCTTGTCTACACTGTTTTCACAGTGAGTTAGATCGGTTACTAATTCGTATATACCTTCCCCATATGAAGGAGTCATTTAGCCCAACTACTATACATCAACTATTGCAGAGTACGACTGTACTACTTTAGACTTAATACTTAATCACTTACTTTATAAGTTCTTATATTAACTTGTCTAACATAGTTAAGTATTAAACATTATATTATAGTTTTAGTATTATCATTATACTTTGATAATCTTTTAATCATGTCATAACTTATACTTATAAGTTTTCCTTTCTATGTTATCTTAGTAAACTAGATAACATTTAAGTAAACTGAAATTACTATTTCAGTAAACTAGGTTTCATTTCAGCATCCTGAAATCACTATTTCAGCATACCATAATCTATTTTAGCAGATTGAATTCAATTTCAGCAACCCAAAATCAAATTCAGTACCCTGTATTCCTCTTTCAGTAGACTATAATCCATTTCAGCATACTGAAACCATTTTAGTAGACTGAAACCATTTCAGTAAACTGAAACCATTTCAGTAAACCCGATACCAACTTCAGTACCCTGAATTCTTCTTTCCAACATATCACATACATAATATAGTTCCTTGAATACCAAATTCAACAACTATATTTAAAATAACTTATTTCTCTATTTTAAATTTCCGTTTAATATTATTAATTATTTAATAATATTTCAAGCTAAGGTTATTCACCTTTTAATAACTTTTAAGTCAAACATTACTAGTAATATTTCAATCCAATATTATTAGTCATAAAAAAAATAATTTAAGTCATTAATCCCATAAATAAACAATTTATTTTAATTATTTTTCTTTCCTTAATTAATTCATTAAAGCATTCTAAAATGTCATAAACATCATAACACTTTTCAACAGACCCAAACCTCCATCAAAAATCTGCACAAACCATACTTAAGGGTCTCAAGTCGAAAAACTTTATTTTTCATATTTTTCACATCATATATTCTATTTAATCCATTTATCCATAAATTACCATTTACAAGAAAAATACCAAATCAGTTCCACAATTCTTTCTTTTCTGAGATTTACCAGAATATAGTCCCACATTGAACATATATTTTTTCCGAAATTTTTAAAATATATTTACTATATTTAAATAGTCCATAATAGCCAAATATTCTCAGATTTATCATAAATTGAGATTAGCTCCACAAATTCTGAAATTTTCACAGTACGTTCCTGTTATATACATGTACTTCCAGTAAATATTTTGTAATTTTTGGACTTATACACTGAGAGTTATTCGGGTGGCTTCATAAAAATAGTCCTTAGCCGTAAAATCCATAACTCTCAAACCGTATGGCAAAAACTTCTCAAATTTTTACAGGACCTTCATATCTTCTAATATTAACTCTCCAAAGTAATGGGACAAAAATACCCCCGTTTTAGACTAACCAAAAAATAGTTTATTCCTTTTTCATAAATTCGGGACTGTTTAGTCTAAAACAACCACTACGGCTTGTCAACACATGATTTTCGAGGTCTACCACTTGGGTTTATTAGTCAACACATATATTTAGCACCCCTATTACGGATCATAAAAATAAGTGTAGATCAAAAATGGTGAACAATCAAAGCACCTAAAAGTTAGGGTTTATAAACTAGAAAAATTATTTTTCTTTTCTTTTGATTTCCAACCAAATCAACACCCAATATGGGTAGACCCTTACATGAATCCATATAAATCACATAGATTAAAGGGTTTTGCAGTTCCAAATCAAAAGTCCCTTTTCATCAATTCATAAAAAGAAAGAGAATAAATTTAGAAGAATTGTTTATACCTTTGTTTTTCTTTTTCTTCCTCTTCTTCTTCTTCTTCTTCTTCTTCTTCTTCTTCTTCTTCTTCTTCTTCCATGGAGATTTCTCCTTCTTTTCTCCTAAGGAGGCAACCGTCCCTCTTCTCTCTCTCTCTATATATCATGTTCTTTTGTTTTGTTTTCTCTTTCTCTCTCTTCCCTTATCTATTCCTTCTTATCTTATCTTTTCCTTATCTTATCCATCTTATCTTCTAAAAAATTATCCAATATCTTAGCAAATCTCTATCCTTTCTCTCTCATCATTATTACAAATGATAACTTGCAATTAACCATTAAAGTGTTGGCCCACTAATTAATCAACACCTCAAAAGTTAATTTACCTACTAAAGTGAGCATCATCATCACATTAGTCTCTCATTCTCATTCTTCTCATATATTCGGTCAAGTGGCCTTTTATTATACCATCCATTTATTTTGTTAATGCTTTATACAATGACTAATCTACCCCTCCTTAAGTGCGCTTGCATTGGGCTTTTAATTAAATTCCTTTGGGCTTGCAAAATTTTTCTTATTTTGTTCACTTACAAAAAGAAAACTGGACTTTTACCAATAATCAAATTGGGTCATCATAACATTTGTCCCATACATATTATATTGGGCTAGTTAAATAATTTAACCCTTAATTCAATTTATCTACAAGTCCCTTGCTTAATTAATTAATTGGGCTTGTTTAAATAATATATCCTCCATAGTCCAATAAATTTAATTCACTTGAAACTCTATTTAAATTATTGGGCTATGATATTATTATAGTCCAATACTTTTAATTCTATTTTACCCTAATCATTTACTTAGGGTTTTCACTTTCCATATTTGAAATAAATTCTTTACTCATGTCTTTTTAATTTCATAACCCAATTAGACTTGGTTATAAAATTAATTATTTGAGATATATAAAATAAATCTCTTAGGGTTAGTATATATATTTATATACTAACATTCTCCCATATTATAACCCCTTAGGTTATTTAATTATCATACCTAATATATATATTAGGTTACATAATTTTATTCTTAATTTACTTTTATACACCAAATAAATGTATTCACATTATATAAGGTATATTACTTAATACCATACATAGTTCACATAAATCATCACATATTCTACTTCTAACTTCAATTTTGACTTTTCTCTATAAAAGTCAACTGTTGACTTTGACCAAATAGTCAATCCTTACACATTTTCTGTTTATTGTCTTTTCTGACTAAACTTGACGTTCCGGATGCAACCGAGCAGTCCGTTCCTCAAAATTCTATCTCTAACTCAAATTTTGAGTTTTAACTTACTCTATTTTTATTGCTAATCATATTAGTTAATCACTTTATACTTATTTGCCAGTCAAGGCCAACGTTCAAGCTATGTTAATTACTAACATAGTTTTATCTTGATTCTTATATCCTTAACTTAATTTATCATTCCTCTGGCAAAAAATATATAGCACCTTACTAAGTGTATATATATATATATATATATATATATACATATACTCATCTTCGTTTAACCTCATAGCACTCTTCATGTGAAATCTTATTTCCTTAATAAAATTTCCAATGCATCATTATAGCATTTCTTACACTATTCAGTTCACATAAATTTCATAGGTATCACAATACCTTATCCTTATCATTCGTATAACTTTATTTCTAGGGTTTGGAATTTTGTAACCTATATTTTCTTTATTCTCATTTAAATAGCAAACCTTGTAGGTTTTACTTAAAATTTTTAATAAATTCTCAAATTCTCATCTAGGTTTTATTCTTTAACCTTTATTCTAATCATTCAAGATTTTATAAATTTTCGGGTTATCACATTGAAGTCTAACTAGCATGCTCAACAAATCAGATTGCACAAAAGTCATTTTTCAATTCTGCAAGACGGCGCGGCTGTGCTGCTTTTGTATTGAGGAGTGGCGCGGCCGCGCCACTTCTGTTTTAGACCAGAATTGGCTTCTGCAACAGTAGAGCTCAAAACCAACCCACAATTCCTCATGAATCATGCTTACAACCAACTCACATTACTATTATAACATGTATATAACTCCATTTTTACTTCTATAACAACTTAAAATCTAGAATTCAATAACTTTCTAGGAATTTTCCAACTTGAGACTCAAGAACACAATTAAGACTTATACCTCATTGAAGCTTGAATGGACAGAGCTTCCTCTCACAATCAGATTTCTCCCTCAAACTTTCTATAGCAACTTAGCAATTATTTAGCAACTTCAATTTGTGACTATGAAGCTTCGATTTAAAGAGGAACCATGGACCAAATTGGGTTCTTGCACATTGAATCAAACCAATGGGAGAAGGAAGAAAATGTTGGGCAAAAAGGATTTGGTGGAAGGTCACTCAAGCCACTCCCCCCACCATCATTGCACTCATTCTAGCCATCATCACCCTTCTCATTTTCAGCAAAGTAGGAAGCTAGGCTATTGGTATACTCACGTGAGGAAGGAAATGAGACTCACAAAACGGGACAAGAGCTTATAACTCAGCATTCGTAAAAATTGTTGCTAGCATACTAAGGTTTTATTTCCTTATTAGACTATGCAAGTCACAGCTTAATAACTTAATAATGCTTCATTAATTTAAGTCATGGGCATATA
Organism: Panax stipuleanatus; assembly: GCA_020205555.1. Taxonomy (NCBI): domain Eukaryota; kingdom Viridiplantae; phylum Streptophyta; class Magnoliopsida; order Apiales; family Araliaceae; genus Panax; species Panax stipuleanatus. The sequence continues at coordinate 83,548,927 of CM035119.1, forward strand.
TACATAAATCTATATACATGTATACCCACATATAAACAAGTGTACTCATAATTTAAATATACACCAATATATAATATCATGTACCTCATGTACATTGGTTTAACCCATTAATATCTTAATTAAGCTAATTATAAAATAGTTGGGTATTCTCAACCCATCATTTTTTATAATATTTATTATCTCAAATATACCCAATTATTATAATGATAATTAATAAATATATATTAACTTACCATTTATTTTCTTTTAACAATTATAGTTAAACCTCTAATTGATTTAACATTACCACCCATGCCACACAAGGTGCAATTATGTAAGCTTAGTATATAATAGACCTCAAGCTTACAATACTGTAATCTCACAATTAATATTATTCTTATTATCACATCTTATAATATGCTCATGATGTAATATCATTACACTTCTTATTTACATGCTCTTTAATTATAGTTAATCTATTACCCTCCTATGGACAATACCCAAGGGTCAAGGAAGAGTTGGTGGCTAACTCCACCAACTAACACTATTCAAGGTACACCTAGCCAATGGGCTATATCATCATTGCCATCACATGGCTAATTTGTGAACCACTTTTAGCTATAAAAATTAGCATTCTTTTGGTCATGGGAGTGGTCTATTGCACCATGTCACATTTTTAATTCCCACCTTGCACACAAAGCTAGCATACAAGTCTTTATACACACATATGTATTTAAATACCTCTCTTATACACATATATATATATACCTATACATATATGTATACATGTATCCATCAACTTATATTATACAATATATAATCCATGTACATTTGACAATACTGAATATATTTTAATCGGGTATTATCATATTACATTATATTATCTCTATCATTTCAATTATATTAAATTATTGAAATCATTATCAATTAACAATTGTTTAATTATTATAATATTCATGAGGTACTTATTTAATGTTCCCTCACACATTGTCACATACCCTTATGTACACATTTAATGCCCACATACTGTCACATAAGCAATAATTATGTAACTTACATTATTCATTATATGGTTCTTATATATTATAAGGCCACACTGAAATGTCACACTACACTTTCTTGTTAATAGAATGTAGGTACTATATATTATATGATTAATTATCATACCTCTTGCACACAACAATGAATTAGTTCTGTTTACTCATTCCTTCATTAATTTATTTAATGAATTTCTCTTTTCCAGCACTTAGCCACACTAGGCCTATTCCACGAGCTTACATTAAGCTTATTATTACTTTCACCACACTTAATAGTCCTTTAATAGAAGGTTTGTGTGACACATGCACTTTAATGCTAAGCTACCTCAAATAATCATACACTTATAGTATGTATAACCTTTACGCTTAAAATAATTAATATTTACTCTATTAATTATTTAAATAATAGAATCTACAGTAAAATAATAACTTAAGTTATTTAGTACATTAAAATAACTTAGCTTTCTTTAATTAATTAACTCTCTTGGAAATACATTAAAAATTATGTAACATGACATAAAATGTTTTTACCATGTTCTCACCCAACATAGGCATTAATTATGATTTACTCATTTTCTCAAGGTATTACTTTAATATAGTATTCACGTTTCACTAAAATAATTGCATGTACCACACATGTACACGTATTATAGAAAATAGATAATAAGTTTATTTTCTATTATGATAAATGTTTTCATAAATATATTACATATAAAAAACATGTTTTAATATATTTACCATAATAACTAATCATACATTTTACTTCATACAAAGACATATAAGGTATTATTATTTAAAATAACATCCTCCCTTTTATTAAAATAATTCAATATTAGAAATTATTTTAATATCCTTTAGTAGAAATATATAATAATTATTTCTCTCTCCTTTCTAAAAATTGTCCCCAAAACAATTTCTTTAATCTATACATTTAACCATATCTCAAATATTAATTAATTCTCTAATCAATATTTATTTAAAGATATATTGGTTTACCAACGTATATGTAAATATTTTATTAATGTCGTTCGCACATTCATATAATACCATGCCAAGTAATATATATAAAGGTACTTACTATAATCACATACTCGACACTTATATTAATTCACCCTTTACTTAAGTGAATTAATCCCCTTTACTAAATTACCATAGTTAATTTAGGTTTTAAATATTATATTATTCCATAATATAACTTTCACCTTAATTTAAACTATCCAATATTTATACTTATTAGTTAATTCTCTTAACTAACTAATTCATGCTTTACTATCTCACTCTATCCATGGATAGCTTAAGCACTAATTATAACTCATATTATATCATACTAGTCACTAGTATATATATTCAAGAAAAAGGTGATTATTCATTAAAGATATTTAATGTCACCAACTTACTATGATAAAATAATTCTATAAATTATTTAATATTGATAGATAATTTTATCCACCTCCTTTACCTCAATTAAATTGTCTCCACAATAAATAACAAATATCTATTAATAATATATTTATTAATCACAAAATCACATATTATATAGTTCATATTACCCTATGTAACACAATACTTCCTACCTCATAACACACATATATATATTCGAACCCAATACATGCCTTAAGAATTTTATTTATTAAATTCTTATTATTAAATATTCTTAAAAATTTGGGTTCTCACATTCCCACTTCCATTTTGGAATTTTCAACGATTGCAGCAATCCACTTGGTCTCTGGTGTTTTGTTTTAACTTTCTGGCACGTTAAGCATCTCGCAACGCATTCCGCAACGTCCCTCTTCATATTCGGCCACCAGAAATGGTGTCCGAGATCCTGGTACATCTTCGTACTCCCAGGATGAATCGAATACCTCGAACTGTGAGCTTCTTTCAAAACCTCCTCTTTGACTTTTGGTACTGGCAGTACCCATATTCTTCCTTTAAATCGTAACAGTCCTTCATTATCGATCTTGAACTTGAACTCTTCACCATCAGCTATTCTCTTCCGGATCTTTTCGCATTCTTTATCGTGAAGTTGAGCCTCTTTCACTTTGTCTACCAGAGTAGAACCAGTAGTTACTTGAAACAGTTTCTCATCCGATTCCTTCAGATACTTCACTTCCAGCTCTAACTTAGCCATCTCTGCTATCAACTGATCCTGATCAGTTAACATATTCAACTTCTCCTGACCCTTCCTGCTTAAAGCGTCGGCGACGACGTTAGCTTTACCCGGATGGTAAAGTATCTCGTAGTTGTAGTCCTTGATCAGTTCCAACCATCTTCTCTGGCGCATGTTCAAATCCTTCTGGGTGAAGATATACTTCAAACTCTTATGATCCGTGTATATTTCACACCTTTCTCCATAAAAGGTAGTGTCTCTAAATCTTCAAAGCAAACACTACTGTCGCCAATTCTAAGTCATGGGTCGGATACCCTTTCTCGTAATCCTTCAGCTGACGTGATGCGTAGGCAATAACTTGCCGCTCTGCATCAGTACACAACCTAATGCCTTATGTGAGGCATCGCTGTATACTATGAAATTTCCCGTACTATCCGGTAAAGACAACACAGGCGCAATACTCAACATCTTCTTAAGTTCTTGGAAACTTTCCTCTCACTTTTTCGTCCAAACAAATTTAACTATTTTACGAGTAAAATTTGTTAACGGAGTTGCGATTTTGGAAAAGTCTTGGATAAATCTTCAGTAATAACCTGCCAATCCCAAAAAACTCCTCACTTTAGACGGTGTCTTCGCCTGATCCCAATTCATTACAGCTTCAACCTTCGACGGATCTATCGAAATCCCATCTTTGTCAATCACGTGGCCAAGAAATTGTTCACGTTCTAACCAGAACTCGCATTTTGAGAATTTAGCGTAAAGCTTCTCTCGTCTCAGCGATTCTAAAGTTAGTCTCAAATGTTCGGTGTGTTCCTCCTCAGTTTTGGAATAAACCAGGATGTCATCTATGAACACCACTATGAACTTATCCAAGAATGGCTTAAAAATTCTATTTCTTAAGTCCATAAATGCTGCTGGGGCATTCGTTAAACCAAATGACATCACCAAGAACTCGTAATGTCCATACCGAGTTCTAAAAGCCGTCTTCGGTATATCTTTTCTCCTTACCTTCAGCTGATGATACCCATTTCTCAAATCTATTTTCGAGAAATATCTAGCACCCTTCAGTTGATCGAACAAGTCATCGATCCTAGGTAAAGGATACCTATTCTTGATCGTAACTTTATTTAATTCCCTATAATCAATGCAAAGCTGCATTGATCCATCCTTCTTCTTCACGAATAAAATTGGCGCTCCCCGCGGTGAAATGATCGACTGAATATACTTCTTGTTCAGCAGTTCCTGCAGTTGAACCATTAACTCCTTCATCTCGACTGGAGCCATTCTATACGGAGCTTTTGAAATCAGAGCAGTTCCCGGCGGTAAGTCGATTACAAATTCTATCTCCCTATCTGGCTGATGTCCTGGCAAGTCGCTCGAAAATACGTCCACAAACTCCCTAACCACTAATATCTTCTCTTCCTTCGGGCTCTCCTTACGAGTATCTATTATGTAGGCTAGATATCCTGCACAGCCTTGCATCAAAAGTTTCTTGGCTTGCATGACCGTTATACAACTCGCTTGTCTAGACGCTTTGCTACCATAGAAGACTAACTTTGACGGAGTCGTAAGATTTACCGACTTCTTCTGACAGTCCATTATCGCCCCATGCTTAAACAACCAATCCATACCCAGTATCACATTGAATTACCCAAGTTTTATCAGAATCAAATCTACCCTTAATTCCTGACCCTTAATGTCCAATCTACAGTTCCTGTATACAAACCTAACAGGAATAACCTCCCTATTCGCAATCTCTATGTTCAAGGGATAAACTAATTCCTCTTTAGGTAAGTTTAGGGTCTTAGCAAAATCATCAGATATGAATGAACAAGTAGCACCTCAATCAAATAATACATATGCATTTATCCATTGACCGAAATAATACCTGACACCACATCCTTTGACTGCACAACATCCTGCACCATCATGTTGAATGTGCGGGCAGTGGGTCGAACGACCTGCAGTGGTCCAGCGATAGTTAGAGTGCTGTCGCTTCCATTTCCTCCATTCCCTATTGACCCTGTTGCTGACTTCTTCAAGAAGTTACGAGCCATGTGATCCTTGGATCTACATGTGTAATAAGATCCCTTCTTTGGGTTCGGGCAATTAGGCGCAATGTGGCCTTCCTGACCACAGTTGAAGCACACCCGTCTCCCCTTCATGCACACTCTAGTGTGATTCTTCCTGCACGTCACACATGCTTCAATCATCTTCTTCTGCTAGTTTTCCTGTTGACTTCCAGCAGAGGTGTTATCATTCCACTTCCTCTTTTTGTTGATAGCCCCGCTACCACCAGCCTTGGTTTCCATCTCATTCTTCTTCTTCTTGTCTTGATTATACTTAGTCACCGTGTCGCTTCCACCTTCAGCTAGGATTGCCTTCTCTAACACAGCTGCAAACGTATTTAGCTAGAATATGGAGACCTTACTATAGAGCTAGGGCTTCAATCCTTGCTCAAACCTTCTCGCCTTCCTAGCGTTTGTACTGACCTGGTACGTCGCAAACCTGGCCAGCTCATTAAACTTCGTGGCGTACTCCGACACTGTCATCCCTCCCTGTTTAAGCTCCAGGAATTGGACCTCCATCTGGTCCTGTGAGCTAACGGGGAAGTACATTTCAAAGAACATCTCCTTGAAATGTTCCCACGCTATCACTCCTTCCCCCCTTCTAGTCTTGTTGGCCTGCCACCAGAAGCTAGCATCCAACTTCAACATGAAAGTCGCGAACACCGTCTTCTGGTCTTCGCTAACCCTAGCCACTTCGAAGACCTTTTCCATCTCCATAACCCACGTCTGAGCCCCTATCGGTTTTATCGATCCCTTAAACTCTGGCGGCCCTACTTCCTTAAATTCCTTGAAAGTCGCACTCTGTACTTGCGGTTGATTCGCAAGCGCTCCCGTCATCAAATTCACCAATTGCTAAACCGAATTGGGATTCGTCCCATCGTTATTGTTGTTGTTGTTCGTCGAACCCTCGGGGTTTTGACGTGCAGGTCTTCTTCTATGAGGCATTTTTTGTTAAGAAATATCCTTATTAGATCCTTTACTCAATTATTAAGTATTCAAGTTCATACTTTAAACATTTAAATTAACTCTATTCATATATGAACACATAGTACGTCAATAAACTTCTTTATTCATTCATTCATTGTTTTAAAAAAAATACAGAATAGATAGCATCTCTGCTATTACATCCTCTTTTCTGAACCGAAAAGTTACAGGATTACATTACTATCTTATCCCATTATTATCTCAAATTATGGGATTTACATTTATTTGCTACATAAAGAAACACATAATTAACAATTCTACTATCTAGGCATATTAAGACGTCGTAGAACCTCTCTGCGTTCTTCCTTCATCACCTAAAATGTCGTCACACGAACCTTCATGTACCATAGTAAACCTTGGAACTGAGCTGGGTAATAGAAGACATAATCCTGGGCCTTCTCTATAGCCGTATGGAAAGCGTATTTTGTCTCCCTCAGTTTGGCCCTCTTTGCTTCAGCCTCGTCTTCAGCTCGATCGGTACGTTGAGTAGCCCTCAAGCTTGTTTCATTCGCTCTGGCACGCTTTGCTGACTCCTCCTGGATATCGTGCTTCAGCTTTGCTAGTTCAGCCCGTGCATCGTCTCTATCACTCTCTGCGTGAATTACATCCCACTTCACGTTTCCAACCTCAATGTCCAACTCTTCGATCATCTTGTCCCGCTGCTGTATGGTTACTTCGAGCTCTTCGACTCGACCATGTAGCTCCACATTACGGTTGTAGATCTCCTCGTACATCTCAGCACTAGTAGAGTGAGGTGGGAATTCCTCCTCTGGATACTCATCCTCCTCTGACTCTTCTGACTCATCCTTGTCTTCATCATCTCGGTCAGATATCGGCTCATGCTCTTGACCAGCTATGGTGATCAATGGAGATGGCTCTTTCCTAACCAACTGCTCCCAGACAATATGGATGTCTCGGGGCTCCTCCTCCCTCGGCATCTGAGGTAACTCCTTTCTAGCCTAACTGGAATCTCCAAAGTTCGTCATCCTAACAAGAAAATTTTAAAGTTTAATTATTACGTGACATCGATCGACACTCTTCGAATACTATAATGTAAACACATAGCACATAAGGTAATTTATTATCTTTAGCTATCATCTATCTTTTCGATCTTCCTATAAGGCTAACCTAAGGTTTTTCCCCCACCTAAGGTTCATAAGCTAAAGCTCTGATACCAATCTGTGACACCCCCAAATCCGGGTACTTCATTTCCACATGATTTGGTGTTCACTATCTAAATAAAGCATATATCTACCCAATAATAAGGAATGCAAAAAGATTTACAACCTCATCATTAAATAAAATCTTCCTTATGAAAAAGGATTACAACCTTAATCCGAAAATATCCCAGGTTTGCTAATCTTAACATAAATAAATAAGTGCGAAAATAAAATATCATAAACAAGTCTTATTACAATCACAATCAAAGACAACAAGTCTTCACTTGTTCATCTTGCCTTTCCCTTTACTTGTTGACGGTACGACAACGTTTTCGGCTTTATCTGCAAGTAATTATAGAATATGCAAGAGTGAGCAAACAAAAGCTCACTTAAAATATAACAATAAGATGATATAAACTGAATAACTTCAATAGATTTGAATAACTTTACTTTCATCAACAATAAAGAATTGAATAATAATTCTTTTATCAATACTTAGAATTTCGAATATTGAATCATCTGAGGGTCATAAGACCTTGAACTATGTCCTAGGTTATAAATATTTTCATTTAAAACCTTTAATAGTCATTTAGACTATGGACTCTAATTCGTACTTAGGGGGATCAACCCTTTGTACCATGTATTGTGCACAAACATTTAACGCTTTCGCTTAGTAACCTCCCCTAATAAATAGGGTTGTTCATCTCAGTATTTGATACACGTCCGCACCAAAGAATGTTTGGTTTGGATAGCTAAAAGGAAATTTGGAGTTTTCAACTATCATCAACTAAGGAGTAGTTGAATTGACTCAAAATCATTAAGAGTTCAATAATACAAGAATTATGAACCAAGTATAAGTCATAACAATCGATTTCATATTAGATAAGCATGTTTTAGAAATAACTTAAAGCATTTGAAAGATTAAGTAGATCTTGCTTGAACAAATAAGTCAAGATCGCATTATTTCAACAATAACTTCCATATTTGTTCAATATGAACATTTGAATACAAAATAACTTGTACAAGAATTAACAAGTTAAGAATCGAAAACAAACTTGCATAATATAAAGAGTAAGGGTTAGAAAACTTGCACAATATAATAAGAAGTTTAGGGTTTAGAAAACTTGCATAAACGTAAAAGATAGGTTTAGAAAACTTGCATAAATGTAAAAGATAAGTTTAGGAAACTTGCCTCAAGCGCAAGCTACACTTTACAATACAAATCACTCCCACAATTATCCTATATTTTACATTATGTTTATAACATCAATTAGTACATCACCAATACTTTTAAATCGTTGAACTTCTTACTTAAGTTCAACTCACAATGTGGTTTATAACATAAGTCGCTACCTAACCACATACGTGAGTCTACATTCACAACATGCATATCATAAGCTTATAACGCTTTAAACTACCATGTCGTACCTTATGAAAGTAATATACAAGTACATATATAATATATTACTATAAGACTTCAAATTATCTTAATCATATTAAAAATATGTTATCTCATTGTCGAATACACTTAACAAGTCATTAATTTAAGTTAGCTAACATGTATCGCATAAAAACTTCACGGAACACAAACTGAAAATCTCGGACGGCCCCTATCCCCGCTGGGGAGGGGTTCCCTAGGCTTATAGCCCTGCTGGGGCGGGGCCCACTGCTGGTGGGTTCCCCCAGCTCGCGATCGTGCAGAGAAATAAGCCAATTTGGCTTATTTCTCTACACCAAAGTCCGATTTTTATCAACATAATGTATATAAAACTTTATAAAAACAAAACCTTAAAGTTTTAGCATGATTATAACATTCATAAACACTATAACACATAATCAAAACACAATTTTCACGATTTTTAAAGAAAACAACATTCTTAAGCGTTCTTGACGAAAATTGCTACTGTGAGTTCGTTTTTAAACCAAATAATGTAATTCCAATTGCATTAACTCTATTCCTTAACATATTATCATAATCCATGATCATATTAAATAAAATTAACAATTAAACCTCAATTTTGATAATTTAAAAGACTATTTTCAAAATAAATTCACTGTAAATTACTATGAACATGATTTCTTCATGTCCATCGTATTTACATGAATTGAATCACTTAGACAACTATAAGAATCATATATAAGCACACACAAATATATATATATATATATATATATATATACACATTACCTATATACATCTTAATCAAGTAATTTTCATAAAATGATTATTATTACAAAGAAGTTGTTTTTGAAAAACATGGAAGACATAAAACACAATATAGAAAATTTAAACATAGAGAGTATACCCTTTGATTGTGAGGAAAAAGAAGATGATGTTTGTTGGCTTTAGCAAGGACTCCTTTTCCTTCTTCTTCTTCTTCTTCTTCTTCTCTCTTTTCTCTTAGTATTTTCTCTTTAACTTTTTCTATGTTCTTTCTTTCTTTCTTTGTTCTAACTTTGTAACGTAACTATTTTGTATAACATGTATAATTGATATACATATATTATACATATAATACATATAATTATATAGAATATGTAACTGCTATCTATTAATTACATATATTAATTACTAATTAATATATAGGTTACACAAATTTGAATTTAAAATGCCCTAAGGCTTGTTTGGCAAAACAACCTTATTTTTAAAATAGATTATTAGTAACTAAGGCCATGTTTGGTAAAACGAGATTAAAACATAAGTAAGGGCCTTGTTTGACAAAAACACTTTAAATCCCTTTTCTTTATTCTTTTAATAAATCCTTTTAACACATAATTTAAATGTTACACTTTATTTAATTAAATTTTAACAATCTAATTTAATTAAATAAAAGCTAACATCAATTAACCATACAAAAATTTGCCACATAACAATTATAATTACCCGCTAATTATAATTTCATGTAACAATTATCACATAAACTTTATCTAATTTAATTATCTCAATTAAATTAGAATCATACCATAAAATCTATATACATCAATTAAATTAAATATTAAATATTTATTTAATTAATATATTACACTTAATTAAATTACTCCACAACAATCACGTTATTTATTTAACTCAATCAATATGTCAACTAAAAATATTTATTTAATTCAATAAATATTTCTAATTAAATATACAAAATTTCATTCGTTACAGGCAAGCTATCCAGTCTGTCATCAGCAAAGACCCCGTCACCATGTCTGCCATAAAACTGGGTAGCACGAGTTTGAGCCCCAATAGTACGAGGACTCCACCAGCTGTGAAATGCCTCCAGGTTGTAAGGACCCTCTGACAGGGTGAAGCCATCTATGCCCACCATAGGAATGTCTGTGAATGGCTGAGCTAATGACCAATGATGCCAATCAAGAGGAACATAGGGAATGCGGATATCTCCCGTGGTGCTTCGGATAGCACGCTCTCCTAAATAGAACTCCCAACCTCCCTCTATCAAAAATGGTGCCCGACGTGTGGACAATGCAAACTCCCAGCCAGTGGGAAAGTCATCCTCAAACACTACTATCAAAAAGTTTTAGGTATATGGGACCCACGAGATCGATCCGGCCGTCAATAGCTCGAGCTGCAGGCGGGAGTGGGTGAATCCCTCGACTACAGGGACCTCCGCTAATTTAGAGTGATGCCAGCGCCGTCCCCTCAGATTAGTCTCCAGGCCTAGAGTAGTGGCAGGACGTAGACATGGAAACCTCTCATATGCCCAAAACTAGCCATGCAAATATCAAAAGTCCTCAATGATCAAGACTGACAAATATAAATGAGGCAATCAAAAAGGTACAAGAGAATGTACTCACCAACAGGAATGGATAAAAGCCTAACCAAGCCTCTGTCATGCCCTACGAGCGCATGCGCATCCCTCAGAGAAAATAGGAAAAGGTGTAGGTATCCTAATCGAAATCACTGAGGTGCTCCACATAACGAGTAGCGCTGACTAGGGCAAAGGACACGGTTAAGGAGTTGTCTGGAAGGAAACAACCCCTGATGATCACTAAAACTAGTCGCCGTAGGATGCGATCTCTAACCCTCTTATCATCAGGAAGAGGCTCAAATAAAGCTCCACTCTGGGCATCTACGCTTAATGGACCAGAACGGACCGTCCTACCCTTGATGACCATCACAAAAACTTCCAAGAGGGACCGAACTCTATCCCGATGATGAACCTCCAGCCCATAGGCATCATCATCACCTCGCAATCGAACAAATAGAGAGATTGGGTCTGGTGGAACTAGAGCTCATACAAAGCCCTCATATAACCCCAACGGCAACGGCGGGGGAGGATAGAAAAGAACGCCTGAAACCCCCAGGTGTCAACAATGTCCCGATACTCCGGATACAGAGTATGGTACGAGGAATGGACATTGAACCAGTTCTGCCGAGGCTGTGTAAAGCCAGGAACCTGCATTAAATAACCAGTCCAGATCAAATATATGCCCTAAAAATGGCAAAAGAAATAAAGAAAATCTAGAAGAAGAAAAACTTCAGTCACCTCGTTAGAGTGAAGGTATCTCGATGGATGGCACCTCAAATCTCCCAAAAGCTCTTGAAGTGGCACCACAATGCCTGGAAGCTTCGCACGTGGAGCCTGACCTAGGACATGACCGACAAAAGGTACATCTTCATCGTCCACATCAACCAGCAGATCAACCCGGATAAAATGAATCACTGACTCAGCCAATCTATGAGGCAGTCGGGCCGGCTGTAGCTGAGGAACATCGAAGACTCTCCTCTGTCTAACTCTTAGAACGACCCTGCTGGCACTACCGGGACTATCTAGCTCCATAACCTGGACAATGTCTCTAAATCACCTCAGAAAGGGTGAGGTAAGCCTAAAACCTATGTCTTTTTAAATTAAAATTAGTAATTCCTGCATTTTTAAGTCCTAAAACATGCATGGGTCAACCAAAATCCCCAGTAAAATCAAAATTGCATGTTTATTAAACACTCAGGCTTTTGAAACAAATTCGCCAAAGTCTCCTTTGTAAAATTAAATGTTCGCATGCACACAGGTATGACTAGGTGGTCATTCAGTAGCACACCTAGCTAAAAATAGAAACATTTTCTATTTATGAAAAAAAATCAAAAGTAAACTTTATATGGTAGCTAAATTACCATGGACATTTTTAGTTGAAAATCTAGGCATACTAGACCTCAAAAAGGATGAGTAAACAGATCAAAAAGGACGTCAATTGACTGTCACAAAATTCAAATTTTCTTACATCAAAACATTCAGTATAGTAAAATATGCATATTTACTAAGTCTGAAATTTTTTATCAAGTCATATATGCAAACATATTTGATACATTGGGTTTAAAAGCACACTACGTGGTTTACAACATTTTAACGGTCAAAACTGGAAAAGAAAGGATGTTAACGCTATCAGAGATGTGAAGAGCGTTTGGGCAGTGACAAAATCTGAAAAAATATGCCCGATCTCCATAGATCTGAGAAAGAAAATTGGATTTCCTTTAGGATTCAAAACTAAAAATGAATTTGAAAAGCTACGGGAGCTCAACTTAAACTCGTAGAAGGGAGCAGCCCCACCTGCGATTGTCGCACCCCTACATGCGGCTCCCTAAGGTGGGGCCCACACCCTCCGGTGCGGTTCAGTTCAGGTGGAAATGGAGTTTATAGAAGCTAAAAAGTTAAATCTGGAAAAAAACTACTACGTGATTGAGCGGATTGGCCTGAAATCCTACGTATAAGAGGCGGATTCCTGACGAAGAGAAGATCTTCATGTAAGCCATTGGTTATCATCCCGAAGCAATATCCGTGGACTAATGATGAAAACTGCTAAAAACTGCAAAAAATCGCTAAAAACTGCCGCTGTCATAGCATCGGGAAGGTCCGATGGTATGAACGACAGGTTTTGACTGTATCAAGTCATCCAGATTGATCCGAGGGTATGATTTGTCAGAAAGAGTTCCCCCACATCAAAATTTATCATGTTTGACAGTTCAACCGTTGGCGACAAATCCAGCGAAGCATCGTTAACGATCCGGTGGTATCAGCCGTTGAAGGCTACTTCAGCGAAGGTCAGAGGGTCTGACAATATCAGCCGTTGGCAACAACTCTAACTAAGCATCGGGAACGATCCGATGATATCAGCGTTTGAAGGCTACTTCAGCGAAGGTTAGAAGGTCTGACATGATCATTCGTTGGCGATAACTCCAGCGAAGCATCGGGAACGGTTGTGACATCAGCCGTTGAAGGCTACTTCAGCGAAGGTCAGAAGGTCTGACACTATCAGCCGTTGGCGACAACCCCAGCGAAGCATTGGGAATGGTCCAGTGGTATCCGCCGTTGAAGGCTACTTCAGCAAAGGTCAGAGGGTCTAACACGTTAAGCAGTTAGTGACAACTCCAGCCAAGCATCGGGAATGGTCCGGTGGTATCAGTTGTTAAAGGCTACTTCAGCGAAGGTCAGAGAGTCCGACGCTATCAGCTATTGGCGACAACTCCAACGAAGCATCGGGAATGATCCGGTGGTATCAGCCTTTGAAGGCTACTTCAGCGAAGGTCAGAGGCTTTGACAATATCAGCCATTGGCGACAACTCCAGCAAAGCATCGAGAATGAGCTGGTGATGAAAATAGTGTATAAGTTTATCCCCACAGAGAACAGATGATGGAATCTATTATACAAATCCCCAGAGGAAGCATCGAGAATGATCGATAATTTAACCGACCATTACAAACTACCGTTCGAGTAGACATCGAGGAGGTTCGATGATGGTCAAACCTTGCAAACTACCATTCGAGTCGAAATTGAGTAAAGGTCAATAGAACGGCGTAAACTATCAGTAGAACAGGCATCCACAGGATAGTGGGTGTCAACTGAATGGTAATTCAAATCGTTGGCGATAACTCCAACGTAGCATCAGGAGAGGTCTGATGACAAAAACCAGTGGGAGCTATCATCAGGATAGGCGTCGGGATTCTCCAATGAGGTAACTCAGCATCAAAGATTATCCCTAGTAGAGGAAGTCAAAAAGTTCATCTGAAGGAGGAAACAATTGGTGACAACCCAACGTCGAGTTCATAAATGTCCAACGGCATCAGCCGAGAGAAAATCTTCCCCAAAGAGCTATCATGGATAACGTCATCCCCAGCAGAAAATGAAACAGCCGATGATAACCTAGCACCACAGACATGGTAGACCATTGGCCTCAAATAAGTATGGCACCTATGGCTATTACAGCTAACATTAGCCCCAGCAGAAAATGACGTAAACAGCCAGTGATAGCCCCATTACCACGAAGGTATCTAACATTTATAACATATCATGCCATGCATCGCATTACATTTGCATCTATCATATTTCCAGTGTCTAGAAATCTTTATTTTGTTCATTTAATTGCATTGTATAAACATGAGAAAGAGAGGCATCTGTAGACACTCGATTTTTTTTGCATTCCTATTGTAGACACTCAAATATTTTGCGTTCCTGTTACTAACTCTGCAGGATGGTAAAACCATCTTTTACCCCAATGACCATACCAGGATGTCAAGCGACACCGATAACAACCCTAGGTTGTCAAGATCAACCCGGTCACTACACCGGGATGTCAAGTCAAACCCCAGCAACACCGGGATGTCAAGTGAAACCTCGGTGACCATACCAGAATGTCAAGCAGCCTTGGTGACAACCCCGAGATGTCAAGCTCAACCCCGATCACTATATCGGGATGTCAAGTTAAACCCTGGCAACACCAAGATGTCAAGTGAGGCCTCGGTAACCATACCAGGATGTCAAGCAGCCCCGGTTACAATCCAGGAGGTCATGTCAAGCCCTAGTTACAACCCGGGAGGCCAAATCAACTTCAAAGACAACCCCAAAGAATCACATCATCCCCAGAGATAACCCTGGGAAACCAAGTTAGCCTCGAAGATAACCCTGAGGACAAACAGAATCGGTTGGGATCAAAACCTCGGAAACAACCCTGGGAAGACAGTCAAAGACCGTGCCAGTACAAGAGACAACCCCTGGAGGGGCAAGATGGTCATTTAACTAACTTGAAGCCAATCCGGTCAAAATTAAGCTGAATTGATGCCATCAAGGTCAGAGAGTACCATAACATTGATTCCGAATAAAAATAGCATAATACAGCTCAACGAATAAAATGCAAAGAAATAAAGATCCGGTTATTAACCTATCTTCTTGGACTCAGAAAAGGTTTAGTCCCATGTTATTGTGATGCTCTCGGAGAGGGCTTTCCGAAAAGGTATAGCACACCTCAAACGGGCGCTCCAATCAAAAGTTAGAAAGTTTTGAACCTGACATCGCGTTGCTCGCAGTGCATGTACTTCGAGACGACGGGACCCAGCATGTGAGTCCTGCTACGTTGAGCCATAGGTAGACTCGTGGCTTCCATGGGTAGGACCGCTTCCATCGGGTCTTTAAATACAAGTGCACCCCTTGCTAAAAAAAAGAAAAAAAATTAGAAAACGCTCTAAAACTCCGCCCATTTCGTTTCCTAGCCCAACTTCTAGTACTTCAAACCCAGATTTTATTACTCTAACACGTAGGTATACTCGTATAGTACTACATACAAAAAATTAACCGGTGAAAACGCCCGTTTGAAGCCGACGAAGTGGCAAAAAGCCCGTGTAGCAGTCCATTGTACGTATTTTTACGATCAGAACTCGTTTTCTACTTCGTTACGTATTTATACACGTGCATGTAAAGTTTCATCATCTGGTTTTTCCCGGAACTCAGTTCCGTGGCTGTTTTTGGGTACTTTTTAGTACATTTTAGTACATATATACGTTTTTTCGCATTTGCACAGCCCGGATCAACGATTCGCGGCTTTTATTCACTTTTATGTACAAATATACATATATGTACTAACTTGCATGGCCTGGATCGCTGATTCGTGGCCTTTTTAACTTAATTATGTATATACTTAACTATATATATACTAACTTTTCAATTCTGTCAAGCTCGGATGGCAAATCCGTGGTAGCTACTGCTTTTATATATATAACTATATATATATATATATAAAAATTTTTTTGACTTCATTTGGCCTGGATTGTTAATTCGTGGCCTTTATTACTTTAATATATATATACTAATTGTATATATTAACATTTATACTTTAGTTTGGCCTAGATTGGAAATTCGTGGCCTTTTTATAGCTTATATATATATATATATTTCAATTATGTCAAGCCTGAATTATTCCGTGGCTCTTGTACAGCTTTTATAAATATATATATATATTTACATTCTGTCGAGTCTGGATCAATTCGTGGCTCATTTACAGCTTTATATATATATATATATATATATATATATATATATATATTTACATTCCAGTCCGGGCATAGGATTGAAAATCCGTCGCCCTTTATTGCTTCTATATATATATATATATATATATATATATATTTTCCATTCTGTCAAGCCAGGATTACTCCTTGGCTTTTTACAGCTTTTATAAAAATATATATATATATATATATATATATATATATATATTTACATTCCAGTACGGGCCTGAGAGTGAAAACCCATTGCCCTTTACAGCTTTCATATATATATAATTATATATATATATATATTCTTTATTCATTGTGATTAAATATTTGCTTTAAATATTCATTTGATATGAATTGGCACTGATATCAATTGGGCTAGTTAGATTTCTTTAAATCTAGTTTTATTCATTATTAAAGCAACCTCGCGACCCTTAGATCGCTATCTATTGGGAACGAGAAGCTTTGGCTACGCGCATGCCAGGATTTGACTAATGAATCCTTGGTTTTTGCGATGTCTAGATGTAAATATACATTTTCTTTAAATATTTGTGCTGTACAAGTTTTCATGGCTTCCCTCTGTGAGCCTAGGAATCGTGGGATTCGTGATCAAACTGATCAGAATCTGATTCCCACGATGGACAAACTCCACATTACAAATATACCCTGCCAATTTTTCTGTAAAAATGTACATCCGAAAGATCTTAAAACGGTTATCCACGTTTTAGAAAAATTTCCTTTTATATATGCATTTAAATCTTTTCAACAGTAGAGGGCTTAGTCCGTGTTTAAATCTTTTTAAAATTTCCTTATATAACTGCGTGTGTGTGGATGCTACGTCTTTACATTGAATGGATGTGAATGAATGCTTTACTGCTTTATATTAGTGCTTCGCACAATGTCATCATTTCATACGGTGAGACGCGATGTAAGTGAATGTATGTTGTGTGATTCCTCCACCAGGAGGCGAACCCGTCGGTGTTTGATTACTGGACTCAAAGAAGACTAATTCTAGGAGGCTCAGGAAAGGCACCACTCAGATCCGCTCCAATTGAAAGATCAGATTAATTTCCCCTCTAGTAGATTGCGATGATCTGAGGACCTTCATGCCTAAAAGTCGCGAGAGTAGCCTAAGATAGGCCAGCCTCTGATTAACCAAAGTCCGAAGGGAAGCTTCTTTATACCTTCCACTTTCAATTCAATGTCCATTTTTCCAAATGTAAATATATATTCCATGTCTTGTAAATCCTGTTATATTATCTTGTCATCAAAACAACTGACCTTTGTTTTATAAGATAAGATTAAAAAACCTCAAAAATAAAAAACATTGCATAGCATGCATCCGACCAATACCTACATCAGGAAATTAACACACCTATGTTTGTTGTAGGTAATTATTGATCCTGTCACCAGATCAAAATCTAAGAAAGCACTAAGTCCATCTCTAGACATGGCTTTAAGTGCTCAAACTGAATCCACCCCTATTTCTAGCGAAGAGTTTGAAGGGTTAAAGAGCCAGATAGCAAAACTAGCTATTTTCTTGAAAGAACAAAGCAAAACCCTTTAAGGAAAGCAAACACTCGGTCATACAAAATCATCTACATTCGGTGGCAGTCAAGAGACAGGAAAGAAAGACACCCAGATTCCTGAACCACAGAACCAGGATATGACCAACAAAACTCTTGAAACCACCAACCTCAACAAAGAGCAGAAAACTGGTGATATTCTGAAGAAAGTACAACAAATGGAAGAAACCATCCGGTCCATCAAAGGGATTGGGGCATTTGGGAGTGTTAATTATTCAGACTTATGTATATTCCCAGGGGCTCGTAATCCAAAAAAATTTCAAGTCCCTGATTTTGAAAATATGATGGATTAGGAGATCCCTACACCCATTTGAAGGTATTCATTGGAGAGCTCAGATCCTATGTAGAGGACGAGAAGCTTAAAATACAATTGTTCCAAAAGAGTTTGATCGAATAGGCTAGAGCCTGGTATGCTTGTCTGGATAATTCCAAGATTCACAGCTGGGAAGAGTTGGCACATGCCTTCCTCAATCAATACAGCTTTCAGTCACAGATGGCTCCAGACAGATATCAAATAACCAAAATCAAAAAACAAAGCGTTGAGTTATTCAGAGAATATGCCCAATGATGGAGGTGGGTGGCAACACAAGTCACCCCACCTATGACTGAGTCTGAGATAGTTATAACCTTCATCGACATTCAAGAAGCTTCGTATTACGAAAGGGTCCTAGCAGGCATAGGAAAACCATTCTCAGAGATGATCAAGCACGGAGAAAGGGCTGAAATGGGGCTAAAATCTGGGAAGATAAAAGATCTTACCGCCTTGGAAGTTGTTGCCGAGCATATCCAATCTGGGAGTTATGGGACTAATCTCCAGAGAGTACACAAGAAGAAAGAAGGAGTGTCCTTAGTATTGCAAGGACAAAATTAGAGGGGCAATTCGAGCAGTATACCCATTCAAAGGAGGAACTATTCCCCTTTTCAAGCTCCAGCCCAACCTTCTAATCCTCCATTTTAGAAAAGTGCAGAGGCCAGACATCGGAGAACATTCATCCCTTTAGGGGATTCACTGGAGAATGTGCTAAAATTATAGACAGCACAAAAGAAGATTGTTCAACTCCCTCCACCAACCAGTACCGGGCGAAGTAATTTCGACCCAAGTACAAAGTGCGCATACCATTCCGGATCTCCGGGCCATGATATACAATACTGTTGGTCTCTCAAGCACAAAATTCAAGATTTGATAAACAACGGAGAGATTGTGGTGACAAAACCCGAGTAACCGCATGTGCAAGATAATCCCCTCCCTCAGCACAAAGAGGAGAGTGTCAACATGATTTGCACAAAGAATGGAGAAGGATCCAAATACCTCTTGTCGGAGAATCAACTCAATCAAGCACTAATAGCCCAGATAGTTGGGAACTCTCAGAAAGGCAGTTCCTGATGGAACAGGAAATCAAATCCATTAAGGAACAGATTGGACAGTTGGCGGATCTGGTTGTATATCAACATCAGATAACTAGGCAGCTGATAAACCAGACCAACCAACATGAAGCGAGTCCTCCCACACCAAAAATTAGTCCCATCGCCATGAGGGATCATTACAAGTTTCATGAGCATGAACCCTGGGCCGATAAGGTGATCAAGGAGGAGAAGTTCCAAGCTGATAGGGAATTCGCCTTCTAGAGGAATTTTACTAATTTAAACCAGTCGATGAAGTAAATCCTACAGATGTTAATCAATGAGGGGATGGTTGCAGATTTGTTACCCCCGGTAAACCCTCGAGCCAAAAAGTTCAAGCCTAACAGAATCTGCTAGTATCACTACAATGCACTCGATCATGACATCGAGGATTGCTGGGGACTTCGTCACCTGATTCAGAATATAATTGAAAGTGGTGAGCTGATAAGAGAAAATCAAGATTACGGCCTCCTCGATGAGGAAACACTCTTTATTCCCATGGCATAGAGTCAGGGAACAATGGCTGTTATTTCCTGTGAGAAGGAGCTAGCCATTACACCCTTAATACTGCCTGGGAAAGGGGTCCAAGAAGTACAAAATCCTTTGAAGGTAGCTGCACCCGAACCTTTAATACTTCCCTTCAGACCATAATACCCAGTGGTCAGTCTGAAAAGAGTCCCATGGAACTATGGGAAGGATGAAGGTTCAACCTCAAACAACATTGCCAGCATATCCAAGGAGAATCCGTTGTACCTGCCTCAGCGAGTGATCAATTCAGTCATCAAAACTTAAAGAAAGGTGGATGAAGAGAAAGTTAAAGAATTCCTTAGCAAAATGGGGCATAAAGAGATCAAGGTGATGCAAAGCTTGAAGGATGTACCCAAACAGATGTCCATCCTAGACTTGGTTTTATCCTCGAAGGATCATCGTAATATTCTAGAGAAAGTGCTGGAAGAAGCCAATCTGCCAAAGATGGTCGATGTTGAGAAATTCCGTCATGTGATAGAACATATCTTCAACAATAATGTGATATCTTTCACTGATGATGATATACCAGCAGAGGGGACGGGTCACCGCAAGTCACTACACATAGCAGTAATGTCATCAAGGTATGTGATCGGAGGAGTGCTGATAGATGGAGGGTCATCCCAAAACATCTGTCCCTACGACACCTTGGAAAGAATGAAGATAAACCCAAACCGGATCAGAACCAGTCATGTGGTTATCCGGGCTTTCGATGGGTCGCGCCGAGAAGCTGTGGGAGAGATTGAGCTGCTACTGGAAATTGGTCCCCACACTTTCTATGTATTCTTCCAATTACTCAACATTACCACTAGATACAATTTGTTGTTGGGAAGGTGGTGGATCCACATGGCAGGAGTAGTCCCATCCACCCTCCATCAGCAGCTCAAGTACATTTTCAATGGCAATCTAATCACGGGGAATGCCGAACCAGAATACCCTGTCTGTATACAGGGAGACCTACCGGTGATCAGTCTGGATGCAGGGATTGAACCTCCAAGTTTTCAAGCATTGGAGGTGAGTAATATTCAGTACCTACCAGTTGGGGCACCAGCCTTAAAACCAAAGGTCTCTCCCGAAGTGATGACTGTGGGCCAAGAGATGGTATCTTTGGGTTTCCACCCTGGAGAAGGGTTAGGAAAAAATCAGCAAGGTATCAAGAGTCCAGTGCAAATCCTGAACCAATCTAGGAAGGCCAAATTGGGCTATGCATCCGGATCAAATCATCGAAACCCACACAAGCATCCAAAGGTTTCTCCTTCCACTATACTATTGCCAAACCTCAATGATGCTGGATTTGTGAAGCCAATAGGGAAGATTCCTGCTGTTGTGTCAGCCATGTTGTTTCCTCCAGTCAATCCGATAAGTGAGAGAAAAGCCCCAAATCCTGATGGGGAGAGCAAAAATGGAAAGGAAAAGTTCTTGTACGAAGGACGAGACCCATTTGCTAACATGTATTTTCTGAGGCACTACGAGGGTATAAATGATGATATCCTAGACAGTAATGAAGAAATTCAGATCAAAATTAGTCACATCAAGAAGAGGAAGGGTGGCAGTTTAAAGAAGAATATCGGCCTTGATCTAAAGGATGTCTCAGTCGTCATCATACATAAGACAGATGAGCACAATTCCTTTATCCTCCCTATTCATAAGGAGTTGACCCTGGACAACTAGAGCAGCGTCCCGTGCCTCATTCAAAAAGGGTAAAAGGGCAGAGAGTCCTTCTGCCCTGTAACATGGTTTTATTTACTACTTATTTTGGTTGCACAGCTATAGTAGTAACTTTTGTCATGCTTTGCTAAATGCTTTGTATGTTTAAACAGTTTTATATATTAAAGCAAAAACATTTTGTTTTCAGGATTCTAGAATTGGATTTGTTTGTCCCTACTGATGAGATAACAACCTATCACAGTGACTACAGTTTTGATGTAGAACTGAACTTCGACTTGATGGTAGTTGATCAAGAGGAGTCAGATGATTATGAGGTGCCCAAGGTGATCAAAGAATGGGTCAAAGACAAACCCAAGCCAAACCTCGACCAAACCACCACTGTCAATATCGGAACCTCAGAAAACCTCAAAAAAATCCAGATAGGCCTAGACCTTACCCAGACCAAAGAACCGACCTGATTGAAATCCTAACTCAGTTCCAGGATGTGTTTGCATGAGCGTATGAAGACATGATTGGCTTGTCCACTGACATTGTCATCCATTGACTCCCCATCAAAGATGGATTCAAGCCAGTCAAGCAGAAGCTCAGGCGATTGAAACCTGAATGGAGTCTGAAAGTCAAAGAAGAGGTTGTCAAACAATTCAAAGCCGGTATCATCATAGTATCAACATACCCGGAGTGGCTATCAAACATAGTTCCCGTGCCTAAGCCCCGTGGGAAGGTACGAGTATGCGTGGATTACAGGGATTTGAACAAAGCTTATCTCAAAGACAACTTCCTAATACTTTTTATCCACATCCTGATAGACAATACCGCGCAGTATGACATGTATTCTTTCATGGATTGATTTGCTGGTTACCATCAAATCATGGTCGCTGAAGAGGATAGGGAGAAGACAACTTTCACCAGTCCTTGGGGAAACTTCTGCTACAGACGTTTATCCTTCGGCCTTATCAATGCTGGTGCCATATATCATCGAGCCATGATGGCCCTGTTCCATAACATGATGCATAAGGAGATAGAGGTTTATGTGGATTACATCATCGTCAAATCCTGAAAGGAGGACGATCACATCAACCAACTCAGGAAGCTATTCAACAGGTTGTGTAAGTACAACCTGAAGTTGAATCCAGCCAAATGTGCTTTTGGCATGAAATTGGGTAAGTTGTTGGGATTTCTAGTAAGCAATAGAGGCATTGAGCTAGATCCTGCCAAGATTAAAGCCGTCACGGAGATGCCCGTACCCCGAACAGAGAAGGATATATGCGGGTTTCTAGGAAGAATTAATTTCATAAGCCGGTTCATTTCTTAGCTCACGGCGATGTGTGAACCTATCTTCAAGCTACTAAGGAAGAATTCCTCCATAAAATGAAATGAGGATTGCCAAAAAGCTTTCCTAGCCATTAAGAAGCAACCGATTGAAGCGCATATCTTGGTACCCCTGAGGGATAAAGTTCCCCTGTTTATGTACTTGTCTGTCAATGCCAACGCAATGGGCTATATGCTGGGATAGAAAGATGATAGTAGTAAGAAAAGATCTATCTACTACATCAGCAAAGGATTTAGTAACGGTGAGCAGAAGTACACTCTAATTGAGAAGACATGATGTGCGTTAGCATGGGCCGTTATAAGGTTACAACATTATCTGGATGGGCATACAACCTACCTCATATCTCGCATGGATCCATTGAAGTACGTATTCAGTAAACCAATATTGAATTATCGACTATCCAAATGGCAGTTGATACTCCAATAATTTGACATTGTCTGTGCGACTCAGAATTCCATCAAGGGTCAGGGCATTGCAGATTAACTAGCCGAAGCACCCACCGTCTGGAGGTTTTAAGCCTTTGGAAACTTATTTCCCTGACGATGGAATCATGGCAATTCAACAAATATCTCAAGAGAATACAGTCCAACCTTGGGAAATGTATTTCGATGGAGCGATAAACATGGAAGGTGCTGGAGCTGGGGCAGTCCTCGTCTCTAGTATAGGAGAACAGTATCCTGTGGCTACCAACTTATAGTTTGTCAACACCAACAACACGGTTGAGTATGAAGGCTACATAATGGGGTTGAAACTAGCCCAGTCCATGGGTATCCAATGTCTATTAGTCTTTAGAGTTTCTGAGTTGGTTATCAGACAAACAATCGGGGCGTATCATACTGAAGAATTGCATTTGCTGCCTGCCCTATCATCGGCAGGTCATCAACATATACACGGATTTTAAAGTGATAACCTTCATCCACATCCCTCGAGGTAGGAACGACTTTGCTGACGCATTGGCGACATTGGCTTCTATTGTGCCGTTTTAGTGTTAACAAAACGGGCACAAACGCGTGCAAGCATACACGGTCAATAAGTAATAATTATGATAGATAAGGATCGTTCCAATGGAGAAAAGAAATTAGATTTAAACTATTATGCAACAATTCTATAGTTATCTTCAGCTGCTCGAACGAGTATCAAAGTGTGAATTAATAACTAGACTGATTTTAAAGCTAAATTAACTAATTAACAGACGAGGGATTCAAATTGGAGAAATATTGATCCTAACTTCACCTATTGCATCGTCCAGATTACACACCTCATGTCAAGTATAATTGATTAATTAGGAATACTAGTCGAGAGCACGGGTGTGAGAAAAGGCTATCTTTCAATAAACCAAGTCCATATCATATAAAATCCACAACAGAGATAGAATTCACATTAACATCAATAAAACCTAAATCACTATATGTCTATGTGATTTACAAGCAATATCGATTTAAGTGCAAACCCATATTGGCTACATATGGTAAGCCGGTATATTTCTATCCGGATAACGAATCATAAAATTCATCCCATGCAAATTTCACGAACATATGCTAGCATGGCAAAATCTAAGTTTATACTTCCCCTTTTAATTTCATATAAACTATTACAGTAAACGTTGATCAAGAATCTATATATTCAATACAACCATGCTAGGCAAACCATACAAAATCAAGCATACATATCAATGAGGCACATAAAGCTAGACTAAGCAATAAGATTCATTAGAATCCTATAACGATAGTTAGTTCATCTCTGAACCAATAACCATTATGGGATTTGAACAAAGCATGCGAAATAAATATGGAAGTAAGAGATTATGAGAGATAGAAAATGCAAATCTGAGTATCCCTTTTCAATAGAAGCATTCAATGCCATGTTCAGATCACAAACAAACCCAAAGTGAAACCCTAGAATGTAAATCTGCTAGAACAAGAAGAGGAGAAGAGTTAGTCTCTTAAGCTCTCTAGCTCTTTAACCCTAAAAAATAGGAAAAACTTCAATGCTTGTAATAAATGATAAGTCTGAATGATAAGTCTTTTTTGGTCATTGCAACTACACCAATATATAGAATATCAGCAAAAAATAATAAGTAAAAAGGTTAATTTCTTGACCCGCGTGGCCGCACGGCCTCCCTTTGTTCTCCCAGCGCGGGCGCTCGCTTGTCCAGAGCAGCCTTTGGCCCTGCCACTCGGTGAGCTCGCACTGCTATTCCTTTTAATCCCGACGCGGCTGCGCGGGCTACTAAATCTTGCTAGTGCAATCTGGTACAATGCAGTTTCCTTGTGCTTCCTTGCTACTTTCTTCATTGCTTCTTTTTCCTTCATCTTGCTGCCTTTAGACCATCATCACATCATACCAACTCCACCTTTTGATTGTCATAGGCTCTCTATGAAGTTTTTAGCCATCTCCATGCCAGTTCCAAGCCTTCTCTTGCCAAGCCATCTTGCCTTTGTCAATTCAATGCCAAACCATGCCAATTTCTATAATTTTCATGCCATTCCATGCAAGTTGAGCTTCCTGCCTGAAAGATATAAAATAAAGTTAAAACATATCAAAAGACACTAAAATGCTTGAGTTTAAGCCATAATCAGAGCCAGTTAATATTCAATAAGTAGGTATAAAACCTACGTATCAGATACCCCCAAACTTGAACTATTGCTTGCCCTCAAGCATTAGACACAAATGCAAACTACATGCTATTCAACTAAACTACATGAAAATGAATCCCACAGTATGAGCCATGTTATGAATTCCAATAAGAAGCGCCTCAGAGAAATAACAAGACTATGAACAAAGTGACAACTCAAGCAACAGTTATAAAGACATACAATCCATGAATCAGAACATGTTGCTAAGACTACAAGAAAAAGCTATAGTTCCGACGGAATTTTCCCTCGGAGATAGTCCTATTCCGTCAAACATAACCTATTCTCGACGGAATATTTTGTCGGACATGCCGTCGTATATACACGCTTCGTAAATAAGTCTGTCGTAAATTCTGTCAAAAATTACATATCTTCGACGGGTTTATTTCTGACCACATTCCGTCGGACCTACACTATCTTCGACGGATGATCTACGGCGGACATAAACCGTCGAGGATAACATCTATTATTTTCGACCGAAAATTCTCTCAGGCATAGACCATTTACGACGGAAAAATAATTTATTAAAACTGTAATTACTTTTTAATTTTGACGGATATGTCCTCAAAAATATCTTACTTCCGACGGAAAAGTAAAATTATTAAATAACTATGAAATTAATCTGGTTTTATAATTCCGACGGAATATCCGTCGGAAATAGCCTATTTCGTCGAAGTTAAGCAATTTTTTTTATAAATAATTTTTTTGAAAATGCAATATCCAAGTATTTAAACCCATATCTGTATCTGTAACCTGTTTTATCCCAATACAGCTAGACAACAATATATTTCACATTCAACAACAAATGTAATTCAAAAAACCTGTACCAATTCACAACAACAAACGTAATTCTAAAAACCTGTACCAATTCACAACAACGTAATCGACTAACTGATCATCATCAATATCACAAACTAACAATAACAAATATAAGCTAATGTATCATCAGTGGCCCAACTAAATTTATACAAATGTTCTACAAATGAATGAATACAACGTAATCTCATTATACAAACACAACTATATAAACTATACATACAAATGAACTAGAATGAATAACATATAAAAATGAACTATAATCTAGTAGTATCATCATCGGGCGGAGGTGGACGACGCATGTCTGGTGTATGAAAATCTATGTCGTCCTCGTCGTCCTCGTCGTCAAACCGCTCGTCATCGCCGCCAGCCCGCTCGCCATCGCCACCCTGTTGAAAAAATTATAAATAAAAATCATTAGTCCGAATATATGTGAGAATTAACAAGCTAGCTTTAAATAAAAATAACATAAACAATAAGAATACCTGAGAAGGCGGGGGAGGATGAAAAGCCTCCTCTAAGAGAGTAATCACCATCCGAAGCATCTCGCTGCTAAAAGCGTCGAACTGCTTTCTTGGTAATCCCGTACTCTCTACAGAGGCCCCTGCTATAACCTCCTGAGCAACCTGGTGAAGACGAGAACTAGAAGGCAACTGCTGAAGGCGAAAGTCCGGATCGGTACGGAACCTATCCGACACGGCCCCTATCAGCCTCTGTAAGATCTCGTCATCCAAGCCAGCGCCCGTATGAGATGGTCCGACATGTGCTCTGGGACGCTGGCGCTGGCTGGAGCCTACAAGAAGAGACAAATTCCATTACTAATAATAATTTGTGTAATGTGATAAATTCTGATAAATTCGTGAAATATAAAAAAATATTATTACCTCCAGGGAGTGTATATGCGGGTATCCTCGGCAAACCCAACACTCGATATCTGCCGGTACTGCTAGTAGGGGGATCCTGAGACGCGACCCATAGTCTCAGCTCCTCATCCCGATCTAATACAATATCGGGAAGGGGAGTGGCGGAGTCTGACGGCTCAGAACCCCTCCTAATAGCATCTAGCTCAGCTATACGATTGTCCCGAAGCCTCTGAAATCGGTCCTGTAATTTATTTTTTATAAGTGTGTTAATTATATCATTTTATTTACGATTGAATATTACTAAAAGCTAAATAGTAAGATGAGTTTAACCTGTATAGCCGCAGTTGCCTGAGACAAAACACGCTCATCCTTGGGCGAGTGGGCCCTATCCTAAAACTCTAGAATGGTGGGATCTCGGCCCAAGGACCTACTCAAGGCCTAATAAAAATATTCATAAAACATGTATTAAGTATTTGTGTACGAACTTGATAACTAAACAACAAAATACAGCGCACTTACCGTCTTCGCCTCCTCGAACGACTGAGAACCTGTGGTGTGTACTATGCAGAGCTGACCACGGTTCTTCTTCGCCTGCTCAGAGTTCTTCTTGAAGTCATCGGCATCCCAGTACGCGCACATAGCTTCCCAGGCTAAATCAGAGACTATGCGAGGCTGATGAGATCTGATGGTGGTCCCGGGCTGGTCCTCAACTGCTCGGGCTGCCCTATGTCGCATCTCATACAGCCAGCCAGAGTAATTCTTAGCGACATGTGATATAATCACATCGTCGCCAGCTGTCTGAGAGATACTCGGGTCAAATCTATAATAAATCTATAACAAAAGTTTAAAAATTAGAAACAATTGATTTCGCCATCCTAATATAACTATGTACTAATTAATATAATATGTTTAACTTACGTGAAACTCCCGCAAGACAGTCTGCATAAAAGTGTGATCGAACCTCGCATACTGGCTGAACTGCATGCACTCAGTCGGGAGGTGCATCAAACAGATGGCATGTAGGGTGTGCTTAGCCACCGGATCTAGTATACTACATAAAAAAATATATTTTGCAATCATATGTGTTATGTGAATTCTGTTTTGCAATAACTGACAGAAATATTAACAATATATTAACACTTACTATCCAGAAGCAACATCCACCGGTACAATATGTGGAACTGCTGGCGGACGACCTAAGAGCCCGAGGTTCGTCCCTCGGTGTCGTCGACGAGGTACATCTGTAATAATTGTATTTAACTGAGTCAATAAACATAAACTAATGCAGTTTGAGATATATTTAAATCCTAGTTAAGATAACTTACTAGCTCCTGAAGACGAGCCGTCAGCATGGCTACCGTCTCCTGTACCGGATCGCCCACCACCTTGGGGACCACCACCGCTATGTCTAGCCAGGAATATCCTACTGCACTATCCAAAGTGGTAAATTATGAATATGTAAGGTTTAACAATGTGATATTTACTAATATGAACTCTAATTTTCAATTACTTACGCCATCAAACCCATCAGAATCAACATGTATATCAGTCACGGATTCAGTATCTTCCTCATCCTCAGTTTCGAGATCAGTTTCGTCATCATTATCGTCATCGACGACTACATAATCACTCACGACGACGTTTTCCTCGACATCCTCCATACACACTGGACATGACAGCTTCTCGTGGGTTGACCAACCACTAACCATCCCAAGAGCCGAAAAGTCAGTGATAGTCCATAACAGGGCTGCCTTCATCACAAAATTCTCACTTTTTGATTTATCATAAGTCTGGACCCCCATCTCCCACAACATCTTTAGTTCATCTACTAACGGTCGAAGGTACACGTTAATGTCTTTTGTAGGACTTTTATCCCCTGGTATGAGTAAAGTCAAGAACAAGTACGGATCCCTCATGCACATCGACGGTGGAAGATTATAAGCGACCATAATCACTGGCCAAACTAAGTACGGCTGACTAAAATTATTGAAAGGGCAAAAGCCATCAGTAGCCATGCCAAGCTTAACATTTTTGACTTCTTCTGCAAACTCAGGATAATTTGCATCAAATCTCTTCCATTCATCTCCATCCACTGGGTGAGTCAGCTGACCAGGCACGACATCCCTTGTTCGATGCCAACTTATATGTTGAGCCGTATGAGACGACATGAATAGCCGCTGAAGCCTCGGCGCAAGAGGAAAGCACCGTAAGATCTTCCTGGGAACATATTTCTCCTTCCCCCCACATTTTGTCACCTTATAGCGCGGAAAGCTGCATATATCACACTGTCCCTTATCTCTGTCCTCGCCATAATATAACATACAATCCTGCTCACAAGCATTAATTTTCTGATACCCCATATTTAACCCTTTGACCATCTTCTTCACTTCGTAATAATTTGCAGGAAGAGTATGATCCTTGGGTAAGAACTTTCCAACAATGGCAAGCAAATCGTTGAAGCCTCTCTTACTACAGTTGTGCTCATTCTTGTAGTGTAAAAGTATCGTCACTGCAGAAAGCTTGGTGTCCGTATCATTTCCTGGATACAACGAGACCCCAGATTCAGATAGCAACTTGTAAAAGGCAGCAGCTGTATCATTTGGCACTTGCTTAGCACTGCTTGAAGACGGCTCATTTTCAGCCCAGTCAATATTACTAGGGCCATAAGCATCGACCAACATCTCCACCGGATCATAGTTTTCGGCGTATGAATCCCGTAGGATATCTATCCGCTCAGCTGATTTCCCGTGATGAGTCCATACGAAGTACCCATCCACAAATCCACTGGAAAATAAGTCAAATTTAATCTCGTCAACTTTCTTCCAGATCAGATTTTTACACTTGACACACGGGCAGCGCATCTTTCCGTTCGAATCATCAACATGATCTATTGCTTTGTTCAAGAAATCTGACACCCCATCACGATAAGCTGATACTAATCCCCTCCCATCACTGCGTATCCTACGGTACATCCAACTCCGGTCGGCTGACATTTTTAACTGCACAGACCACGGATTCAGTACAGGGATGTTCATGTATGACGTCCATTCATGAATGAATGTCAAGCGGGTTTCATTACAGGGATGATCATGCATGTGGTCCATACATGAATTAGAGTATTTTCCTATTACAACAGCTCTATAGGAAAGAGGTAATTCAGGTTTCTATCCCGTTCCTAGATGCGTCTCTTCACTAGTGCCAACACGTTATGCACGTTTCTACTGTTTTAAAAAAAATTTGACAGCACCTCCCCATGGTCTCCAAGTACACGAAATAGATTAAGATAACTTAATCTAAGTATGTACTCGAAGAACATATAGAGATAACAACCGAAAAGTCCTCAAAACAATAAAAAATGTGTCGTTTCGTATTGGCACCGGCCTAAGTGAAAGACATAACATCCAGTAACAGTCCCAAACTGGGGACTATTCGACATTCACTCCTACTGAGTGAATGTCAAATGGGTTTCTAAGTTGACACCTCTACAAGCATGTATCAGATCGGAAAGACTCAAGATTTTATCCTTTATGAACTAAGTATAACATTTGCTTAGTTTGAACGATATAATCTGGTTCCCATATTATTATGGGAACCAAGATCATATCATTCAAACCAAGTAAATGCTACTTAGTTTATTTTGCCAATGAAAAACTAAGTAAGTGCTACTTAGTTTATTGAATATTGCATCCCAACTAAGCAAATGCTACTTAGTTTATTTTGACAATGAAAAACTAAGTAAGTGCTACTTAGTTTATTAAATATTGCATCCCAACTAAGTAAATGCTACTTAGTTTATTTTGCCAATGAAAAACTAAGTAAGTGCTACTTAGTTTATTATTTATTATTTATTTATTATTATTTATTATTTAATATTTATTTATTATTTATTATTTAGTATTTAGTAGTACAAAAATAAGTAAATACTACTTAGTTTATTATTTATTATTTATTTATCTTATTTATTTATTTATTTATTTATTATTTATTATTTATTTATTATTTATTATTTATTTATCTCATTTATTTATTTATTATTTATTATTTATTTATCTCATTTATTTATTTATTTATCTGATTTATTTATTTATTTACTTTTATTTATTATTTATCTTATTTATTATTTATTATTTATTATTTAGTATTTAGTAATAAGAAACTAAGTAAATACTACTTAATTAGTTTATTATTTATTATTTATTAATTATTTAGTCATTATTTATTATTTATTATTTATTATATATCTTATTTATTATTTATTATTTAGTATTTAGTAGTAAGAAACTAAGTAAATACTACTTAGTTTATTATTTATTTATTTATCTTATTTATTTATTATTTATCTTATTTATTATTTATTATTTATTATTTAGTATTTAGTAGTAAGATACTAAGTAAATACTACTTAATTAGTTTATTATTTATTTATTGTTTATTATTTATTATTTATTATTTATTATTTATTATTTATATTGTTATTATTTATTATTTATTATATATCTTATTTATTATTTAGTATTTAGTAGTAAGAAACTAAGTAAATACTACTTAGTTTATTATTTATTATTTATTATTTAAAAGTAAGAAACTAAGTAAATACTACTTAGTTTATTATTTATTATTTATTTATAATTTATTATTTATCTTATTTATAATTTATAATTTATAATTTATAATTTATTTATTTTTTATTATTTATTATTTAATAATATACTTGTAAGGCCCACAAATTTTGCAATTGCACAATTCTGACAGAAATTCCGTCGGGAATTCCATCGGAAATAACAAATATCACATTTCCTAAAACCACATTCACAGTATGCCCAATTTCAATTCATAGTATGCCCAATTCATTAACAGTATGCCCAATTCACAATTTCAAAATAATGAACATATGTACTTCAAACAAATTCAACACAATATTCAAACAAATTCAACATAATTTTCAAACAAATTCAATTCACATTAAACCCTAATGATATAATATCAAAATTAACCAAACAATATAACAAACCCTAAATTAAACACAAATTTCAGCATACAATTCATCATACAATATAGTAAATTATTGAAAAACCCTAAATAGAACCTGTAGAACAGAATAAAAAGATGGCTGGCGGCAGGAGGTGGTGGTAGCAGGAGGTGGGGAAGGAGGCTGCTGGCGGAGAGGTGGTGGCTGCTGGCAGAGGGGTGGTGGCTTCTGGTGGAGGAAGGGAATGAGGCTGCTAGTGGCAAGAGGGGGCAGTTGCTGGCGGCCGGAGGTGGCGGCAGCTGGCGGCAGGAAGAGGCGGCAGGAGGTGGTTCCAGCAGGCGGTGGCGGCAGGAGGTGGAGGTGGTCGTGAGGGAGAGAGAGCACGAGAGAGAGAAAGAGTGAGAGAGTGAGAGAGGGAGAGAGGGAGAGAGGGAGAGAGGGAGAGAGGGAGAGAGAGAGAGAGAGAGAGAGAGAGAGAGAGAGAGAGAGAGAGAGAGAGAGAAATGAAAATGAGAGTGAGGGAGGCGGCTGGAGAAGAAGACGGTGAAATAGGTTTTAAGACATATTTCCGACGGAATTTTTGTCGAAATTAATTCCCTCGGAAATATGGTATCTACGACGGATTATTCCCTCGAAGGTAACCTTATTCCGTCGAAGTTCACTTTCGCGCTGGCAGGAAAACTGGCGCCACGAGGGATTAATTATCTTCGACAGATTTCCGTCGTAATTAGCTTATGTTCGAGGGACTTACTTGCAACGGATTTCTTCCGTCGAAAATACCTTACTTTCGACTGAATTATTTCCGTCGAGATTAATTCCGTCGGAATTAGACTTATTTCTTGTAGTGTATGATGTGGTGTGTGTGTGTGCTATGTCACAAATAAGCTTAAACGGGGTAAAGATTCTGCATGCTATACTTCTAAGGAAGGAAAATTGAGGCTTTAATTCAAGAATTTTTCATATATACAAAATAATGACCAAACCAACACATAGATACAGCTAAGATGCAACAAGGGCTTATTATGCTTTTATTCACACACAAGGGCGATATTCGCACTTTCCCGTGGTTACATCAGACTGTGCAATGCAAAGCCCTCTTAGGCTTTTCAATGATACCCATTTATCGAGCTTTCGACCACCGACTCCCAAACCATAAAGGCCTTAGGGCGTTGGGTGTAGAGACAATCCCCTCGGGCTTACTTGCTCGAGTATCAAAGGCCACAAGACTTAGCTAGCCAATGTGTTTATTCTATTTTTTTTCTTTTTCTCAATTTTTTCTTTTTCTTTTTCTTTTTATTAGCATGCATACCCAAAATTCCCCAAAAACTTGCATCTCTGTGTCCTTAAGGTCATTATTGATTTATTACACAATTCTAGCAATTAAAAATAAAATTTTCCACCTCAGAAGACAAACATGTGCTAATCTAGGCAACAAGCAAATAATGACAATCTGTGCTATCCGGTAACATCAAAGAAACATGTATAGATTACATCTTGTATAAAAGTAGAACTGAGCTTAAGCTAACCACTTAGTTCAAAAACCTATCATATCTCAATTTCATCATCGGCCAGACTAGAATTTAACAGGCTAAACACATGGGATTATGCTATGCAATGGAATTAAACAATTAAACATAAACTAAATAAGCAAAACAAAATAAAACTTAAGAAAAAAAAATTTATGCAAAATTTAACTAACACATACTAGAATGCAACTACTATATGCATCCTAACATACAATTAAAACTATATGCAATTAACTACTAACTACACCCAATACCCCCAAACTTAAAATATTTAATGTTCACATTAAAGGTAAAGGGTCAGGAAAACTCCCCTATGGGTCAACATGGCCACCCTCCTCGGGCGGTGAATCTGGTGGCGGGTATGGCATGGCAGAGCCGAAAACAGGTCACTCCAGCATCGTTCCTTGCTGCGCAAAGGCCTTGGCTAAGGAATATGATAAACCATCGGCAAACGCTGCAAAGTTGGTGTGCAATGCGTCCATCCTCCTCTCCAATTTCCTAATCCTGCGATCCTGATATATGTTACCGGCTGGAGGAGGGGAAGGGACCTCGGCTGGCTGCGGCTGCGGTGGAGGAACTGCTGGAGGAAGTGGCAGGATGAATCCTTTTCCTCGCGGGTGGGCTGTGCCTCTTGGCCAATCCTCAAAATGCTTAATCATGGCATGAGTAATGTCTCCGCTCAACAACTAGACCTGTTCATCATCCCATTCAATCTATTCCTCAGAGCACAGGTAAGCCACCACGAATGCGTGTGGAATTGACCCGGTGGTACTGCCTCTCATAAAGCGCAACATATTCTGATTTATCAAATGCCCGACGTTGATATATTTCCCCTTGATGATCCTCCACAGTATGATAGCCCTCTCGGCTATAATCTCGTGTTGGTGCATGGATAGCATCAGGTTGGCCTATAAAAATAGGTTCCATGCCTTAGCGTATCTGTTCAGACCGGAGGCTGGGAAATGGTATGCTCATCGGCACCCACCCTATATTTCTAATTTGTGCTTGGAGCAGACAAATCCATGATTAATTAATCCAAATCAGTTTTGAACCTCTCTGCTTCGACCCAATTCACTTGTCCAGCCGGGGGTGGAGGCAAACTTAACACTTCTTGAATCGCCGTCGGACTATAGTCAATAGTTTTTCCCCTAACAAACGACAAGCCACTTTTGCGTGTCCTTGGCATTGGCATAAAACTCACGAACAATGGCCAACGGCATAGGTGGCAGTGTTGCATATACCCCTTGCCAAGTCATCTCTCGGATCATAGCAAGTAATTGGTTGTCCTCCTTCAACAACTTCAAACCCCGTTCCTTCAACACTGTCTTGGCTGCGATCCGATAGTACTCCAATTGGGCCTCAATACTAATAACTTAGTCCTATCCACCGTGACGTCGCCCTAGTCGCTGCTAGCGGGCGATGCGGGAGCGGAAGATAGTGCACGTTTTGGTCCCATTGATGATTTTCAAAAAATTTGATGAGCACCCTTGATGATGATTGGAGAAGATAAACCCCCAAACTTGAACTCTGAATATCTCTGCAACCCTTGTTTCATAAACCCTAACTCTGAAGTGAATTAAATAGGTGGAATGGAAGAGGAGGCTAGGTCTTGGATTTATAGATGGTAAAATTCTGATATGGGAAGGAGAAGTGAGATATGTGCAATTGATTAGGGCTTGGTGTGTGTAGAATATGATTTGGAGAATGGGAGTTCGAAGGACTAGAGAGGGCTTTGTATGTTTGAGAGTTGAGGCCGATCACATTAGATATAAGAATAGGGATGGAACGGTTTTGTTAAATTTTAAAACTGCCATTTTCTGGGGTCGGGCGCGAGCGCGCCGACTTGGACTCTCAAAGGGGCGCAGCCGCTAGGGTCAAGGACCCTCTCTGGACATTCTAAACATTGGCGCTGGCGCGCTGGTGAGTGCCTTGAGTTTGGAGCGGCTGCGCCGTCCTGAGCCTAGCCAATTTTTTTTTCTGATTCTGCAGCAATGATGTGAAGGCTTAAGCAGCAACTTGAAACACTTTTCTTTCCTGCACATATAGCAATCAAAAATAAGATGTAACTTGATTTCATAATGATAATTGGCCTATATAAGATGTATGTACGCTTAATTCCTTAGCAATGCTATGTCCGTGAGTTATATATATGTGAATTCTCAAAAATTTCTATCTGTGCTTATATGCAATATGCTAATACTTCATAAATATGTTCAATAAGCTCCTAAACCCAATATTATATGCAAAAATGCCTAATATTTAAAAATGTAGGCAATGAGCTTCTAATTCCCAAAAAATTAAGAAATCATGCCTAAGTCCAAAAATGTTCACAAGCTTCATAATGCTTAGAATTAAACAGGGGGAGAGGGGAAATATAGAGTCATGCAATCAGAATTAAACATAAGGGAGAAATAGAAATATGATGCAAGAATTATATGAGAGAGAGAAGAGAGTTAATGGGGTACCTCCCATCGAGCGCTTGTTTACAGTCCATAAGCTAGACTCTGTCGGAATTGGTCAAGTAGTGGACAAAATCGAGGTGACCTTCTCTCGATTTTCCTCTCTGCCATAATAGTGCTTTAATCTTTGTCCATTCACTTTGAAGGGCCTATCTGGGTGTTGATCATAAATTTCCACTGCGCCATGCGGGAATACGGTTTTTACCGTGAAGGGGTCCAACCACCGTGATTTTAGCTTTTCGGGAAAGAGTCTGAAACGAGAGTTATACTGAAACACTGCTTACGCCGGCTCAAATGTTCTCTCCATAATCTTCCTGTAATGCCACCTTTTGACCTTCTCCTTATACAGCTTGGAGTTCTCATAGGCTTGCAATCTGAACTCGTCAAGCTCATTAAGTTGGAGAAGTCTTTTCTCCCCTGCAGCCTTCAAATCAAAATTTAGCTTTTTTATGGCTCAGTATGCCTTATGTTCAAGCTCCATCGGGAGGTGGTAGGCCTTCCCGTACACAAGCTGATATGGCGACATACCTAGTGGCGTCTTATAGGCAGTCCTATAGGCCCACACCGCATCGTCGAGCTTGAGGGACCAATCCTTTCTCTTGGGATTCACAATCTTTTCTAATATCCTCTTCACCTCATGATTAGATACCTCAGCCTGGCCATTTGTTTGGGGATGGTATGCAGTAGCAATACGGTGATTTACCCCATATTTGGCCAAAAGTGCAGAAAACTGATGATTATAGAAGTGTGTTCCTTCATCACTTATGATGGCTCTTGGGGTCCCAAAGAATGTGAATATGCTCTTCTGAAGAAAATGCAAGACCACCCTAGCATCATTGGTTGTTAAGGCTGCTACCTCTACCCACTTGAACACATAATCGACCGCCAACAAGATGTATAAATTTCCACAGGATGAGACAAAAGGCCCCATGAAGTCTATCCCCCAGACGTTAAAGATTTCGACCTCTAGGATCATATTCAAAGGCATCTCATTTCTCTTAGATATGTTACCCACACGCTGACAACGGTCACAGTTCTGGACAAAGTTATGAGCATCTTTAAACAGTGTTGGCCAATAGAAGCCTGCCTGAGTACTTTGGCGGCTGTCCTCTCACCCCCGTAATGACCTCCATAAACTGAAGAGTGGCAATCATGCAGTATGCTATCCATCTCAGTTTTTGGGATGCACCGTCTGATCATCCTATCAGCGCATTGCCTAAACAAATACGGCTCATCCCAACTATACCATTTAACATCGTGTAGAAACTTCTTTTTTTGGGCTCTAGTGAAGTCAGAAGGGATAATATTGCTCACCATGAAGTTTGCAAAATCCGCAAACTAGGGCTTCTCGCCTTGCACCACGAATAACTGTTCATCTGGGAAGGACTCATTGATCATCACTTTGTCATTTTTGTCCATCCTCGGGTTCTCTAGTCGAGATAAGTGGTCAGCCACTTGGTTTTTGGTCCCTTTTTTGTCCTTAATTTCTAAGTCGAATTCCTGAAGAAGCAGTATCCACCGAATAAGAAGAGGCTTAGCATCTTTCTTACTAATCTGGTACCTGATCGTTGCATGATCTGTGTATACAACTACTTTTGTGCCAATCAGATAAGACCTGAATTTATCAAACGCATATACTACTGCAAGAAGCTCCTTCTTTATGGTGGTATAGTTCAACTGGGCGTCTGTCAGGGTTTTACTTGCATAGTATATTACATGAAAAACCATATCCATGCAATATCCCAATACAACCCCCACGGCGAAGTCACTTGTGTCGTACATCAATTCAAATGGGAGAGACCAATCAGGAGCTGTAATGATAGGAGCCGTAGTTAATTTCTTCTTTAAATGTTCAAAGGCTACCTGGCATTCCTCATCGAATTTGAATGGTACGTCCTTCTCAATTAAACTGCACAGAGGCTTAGTTATCTTTAAGAAGTCTTTAATAAAGAGACGATAGAAGCCTGCGTGCCCGAGGAAACTACGGATCCCCTTTACTGAGGATAGTGGCGGTAAACTTTCTATGGTCTCCAACTTCGCTCTATCCACCTCTAGACCTTTCCCAGAGACTTTGTGGCCCAAAATAATGCCTTCCTTTATCATAAAATGGCATTTTTCCTAGTTTAGAACGAGGTTAGTCTCCACATATCTCTTTAACACCAACACCAAATTCTCTAAGCAGATGTCGAAAGAGTCTCTGAAGACAAAGAAATCGTCCATGAAAACTTCTACATTATATTCGACCATATCAGAGAATATTTCCATCATGCATCTTTGGAAAGTGGCGGGAGCATTGCATAGCTCGAAAGACATCCTCTTAAATGCACATGTACCATATGGGCACGTGAAGGTGGTCTTCTCTTGGTCCTCTGGGGCTATAACAATCTGGTTATACCCTGAGTAACTGTCTAGGATGCAATAGTAGTCGTGGCCTGCTAACCTATCCAGCATTTGGTTAATAAACGGAAGAGGGAAGTGATCCTTCCTTGTAGCTTTGTTCAGTCTGCGATAGTCCATGCAGACTCTCCATCCCATAACTGTCTTGGTAGGTATAAGCTCATTCTTTTCATTTATCACGACTGTCATACCGCCCTTCTTCGGGACGCATTGCACCTAGCTCACCCAAGAGCTATCTGAGATCGGATAAATTATTCCAGTATCTAATGACTTGAGGATCTCCTTTTTTACAACCTCTTTCATAATCGGATTCAATCTCCGTTGTTGCTCTATCGATGGCTTGCTATCATCCTCCAAGAGTATCTTGTGCATGCAGTATGAGGGGCTGATCCCCTTGATGTCAGCTATGGTCAACTCGATAGCTGATTTAAACTCTCTTAAAACCCGCAGCAACTTACTCTCCTGATCGGATGATAAAGCAGAGGCAATAATAACCGGCAACGTAGAAGATTCTCCCAGATAAGCATATCTCAAATGATCGGGAAGAGGTTTAAGGTCGAGTGTGGGAGTCACTTAAAGAGAAGGCTTGAGTCGCACTGATGACTCCCCAGTATGTCCAAGTGGTTCGATGGGAATCTTAAACTTTTGCATCCGAGGCACCGTATTCAAAATTTGAATGCACTCCACCACATCTGTATCTTCCAATTCAGAATCTCTCTGTAGAGCACTTTCTAATGGATCCATACTCATTAATTGTTCAGTTTCCTCCTGCACTATTCTGTCAACAGTATCAATTCTAAATCATTTTTCTTCATCCGTGGGAAACTTCATAGCCTTGAAGACATTGAATGTGACCTCTTGGTCCTAAACCTTCATAGTCAATTCCCTTTTTTTACATCTATGAGTGTTCGCTCGGTAGCTAGAAACGGTCTCCCCAGAATGATTAGTATATTTTTATCCTCTTCGAAGTCCAGGATGATAAAGTCCGCAGGGAATATAAATTTGTCCACCTTTACCAACACATCTTCTACGATACCTCTGGGGAAGGTGATGGATCTATCGGCTAGTTGCAATGAAATGCTTATCGGCTTAGGAGCCGGCAATCCCAACTTAGTGAACACCGATAGTGGCATAAAATTTATACTTGCCCCCAAGTCGCATAGGCACTTGCTAAAGGACAACTCTCTAATAGAACATGGTATTGTAAAGCTCCCTGGATCCTTGAGCTTTGGAGGTAGTTTTCTCTGTAAGACGGCACTGCATTCCACTGTCAAGGCCACTGTTTCATAGTCCTCTAGCCTCTTCTTCCTTGATAGTATCCCTTTTATAAACATTGCGTAGCTCGGCATTTGTTCCAAAGCTTCGACAAAGGGAATGTTGATTTGCAGTTTCTTAAATACCTCCAGAAACTTTGAAAATTATTTGTCCAATCTTTGCTTCTGAATCCTCTGCGGGTATGGTGCAGGAAGGTAGACTACTTGTGGTGGAACATTGGTTTTCTCAGTAGATACCTGGTTTTCTGGCTCAATTGCATTGCCCCCATCTTTTCCATCTTCAAAAATTGCCTCAGGATTTTCTGCACTTGGGCGCGCCCGCGCCAGGTTTTGCTCTTCCTGGGCCGCTGCCGCGCCAGCCTCTGGTTCAGCAGTCTGCTTCCCAGACCTTAGTATGATTGCTTGGCATTGCTCCTTGCCATCTCCTCTCCCCGGATTTGCTTCCGTACTGCTTGGAAGAGTCATATGCGGTCTGTTGAGGACTGCATTGGCAATTTGGCCTATTTAAGTCTCTAATGTTTTTAGAGACACCGCTTGGCTCTTAACCAACAACTTAAGTTCTTCTATCTCAGCTCTCTCCTCAGATTGTTGACTGGGAGCTGGATTGTGTTGATGTTGTGGTTGATGAAATTCGGGTGGGTGTGACTGTCTCGAGACATACTGCTGTTGAGACTGCTGTGGCTGAGCTTTGTGTTGTTGGTGTGGTTGATATTGGGACTGTTGAGCACCTTGGTGTGGTTGTTATTGAGGAGGTTGGTATTGAGTCTGTTGAGATGGCTGGGGTTGTTACTCCAACTAAAATTCGGATGGTTTCTATTGTTTGGATGGTAGGAGTTCGAGAATTGATTATGAGGCTTCTGATAGTTGCTGACGAACTGAACCGACTCTGTAGTGATGGCACATTGATCTGTCGGATGTGCTCCGGCACATAACTCATGTACAAAAGCAACTTGTTGAACTCTATTTTCAGCCATAGAGTCTATCTTCTTTGACATTGCAGCCATCTAAGCTGAAAGGGCTGTGACGGCATCCACATCCAAGACTCCAGCCACTTTTGGTTGCGGCATTCTGGATGTCAGATTCTGATATTCATTGGCCGTCATAGTCTCTATTAAGTCATATGCTGTTGGATAGTCCTTGGCCCATAGAGCTCCTCTTGATGCGGCATCGATGATCAGCCTCGACTGCCATCCCAAACCATTATAAAATGAACTTATCACCATCCAGTCCGGCATTCCGTGATGCGGGCATTTCCTGAGCATTTCTTTGTAACGTTCCCATGCCTCATATAAAGATTCCCCCTGTTGTTGTGCAAACTGAGATAGGGCACTCCTCATCTGAGCTGTCTTGGCCATGGGAAAGAATTTGGCGAGGAACTTCTGTGCTAAGTCCTCCCATGTAGTGATTGATCCTGATGGTAGTGAATGAAACCAACTCTTTGCTTTATCCTTCAAGGTGAACGAAAATAGGCGAAGCTTCACAGCATCATCAAACACATTATTGAATTTGAATGTGTCGCATATCTCAATTAAGCTCAAGACATGCTCATTTGGATATTCTATAGCTGCACCCCCAAACTGGACTGTATCCTGAGCCATTTGAAGTGTCCCTGGTTTGATCTCAAAAGTATTTGCAGCTATCGCTGGCATGACTATGCTGGACTGAAGATCAGTGATCTTCAGTATTAAATAGTCCTTCAATGCTCTATTTTTGGCTCTCTGTTCTTCGGCTGCCATTTGCTCTCGTTGTTCAGGTTCTCCTTGTGTATTAGTATTTCTTGTGTTCGCTCTCCAAGCTCTGCAGTTAATGTTATCTTGTAGAGGTTCCAACGCAGGATTGGTTGCTCGAGTGTGCATTTACTAAACACAAGCACCTGAAACACAAATAAAAATAAGTTAGAAATGAGATAAGAAGTGAATTATTCAAGCTAGACAAATCTAACAAAAATTGATGTTAATAGAAATAAAACTAAAAACTAGTCTCCGGCAACGACACCAAAAACTTGTTGTGCCGTTTCAGTGTTAACAAAATGGGCACAAACGCTTGCAAGCATACACGGTCAACAAGTAATAATTGTGATAAGTAAAGATCGTTCCCACGGAGAAAAGAAATTAGATTTAAACTATCATGCAACAATTCTATAGTTATCTTCAGCTGCTCAAACAAGTATCAAAGTGTGAATTAATAACTAGACTGATTTTAAAGCTAAATTAACTAATTAACAGACGAGGGATTCAAATTGGAGAAATATGGGATCCTAACTTCAACTATTGCATCGTCCAAATTACACACCTCATGTCAAGTATAATTGTTTAATTAGGAATACTTGTCGAGAGCACGAATGTGAGAAAAGGCTATCTTTCAATAAACCAAGTCCATATCATATAAAATCCACAAAAGAGATAGAATTCACATTAACATCAATAAAACCTAAATCACTATATGTTTATGTGATTTTCAAGCAATATCAATTTAAGTGCAAGATCCCTATTGGCTACATATGATAAATCGGTATATTTCTATCCGGATAACGAATCATAAAATTCATCCAATGAAAATTTCATGAACATATGCTAGCTTGGCAAAATCTAAGTTTATACTTCCTCTTTCAATTTCATATAAACTATTACATTAGACGGTGATCAAGCATCTATATATTCAATATAACCATGCTAGGCAAGCCATAAAAATCAAGCATACATATCAATGAGGCACATAAAGTTAGACTAAGCAATAAGATTCATTAGAATCCCATAATGGTAGTTAGTTCATCTCTGAACCAATAACCATTATGGGATTTGAACAAAGCATGAAAAACAAATATGGAAGTAAGAGATTAAGAGAGATAGAAAATGCAAATTTGAGTATCCCCTTTCAATAGAAGCATTCAATACCAAGTTCAGATCACAAACAAACCCAAAGTGAAACCCTAGAATGGAAATCTACTAGAACAAGAATAGGAGAAGAGTTAGTCTCTCAAGCTCTCTAGCTCTCTAACCTTCAAAAATAGGAAAAACTTCAATGCTTTTAATAAATGATAAGTCTGAATGATAAGTCCTTTTCGTTCATTACAATTACACCAATATATAGAATATATACTCAGTAGAAAACAATAAGTAAAAAGGTCAATTTCTTGACCGGCACGGCCGCGCGGCCTCCCTTTGTTCTCCCGGAGCGGGCGCGAGCTTGTCTAGAGCAGCCTCTGGCCCTGCCACTTGGCGCGGGTGCGCTGCTCTTCCTTTTAATCCCGGCCCGGCCGCGCGGGCTGCTGAATCTTGCTGGTGCAATCTGGTACAATGCAGTTTCCTTGTGCTTCCTTGTTGCTTTCTTTTTTGCTTCTTTTTCCTTCACCTTGCTGCCTTTAGACCATCAACACATCATACCAACTCCACCTTTTGATCATCATAAGCTCTCTGTGAAGTTTTTATCCATCTCCATGCCAGTTCCAAGCCTTCTCTTGCCAAGCCATCTTGCCTTTGTCAATTCCACGCCAAACCATGCCAATTTCTACCATTATCATGCCATTCCATGCCAGTTGAGCTTCCTGCCTGAAAGATACAAAACAAAGATAAAACATATCAAAAGATACTAAAATGCTTGTGTTTAAGTCATAATCAGAGCAAGTTGATATTCAATAAGTAGGTATAAAACCTACTTATCAGCTTCCCTAATCAACATTCGAGTAGGAAGGGAATTCCTGACAACAAATTCATAAACCAAAAAGCCCCAACATATGGGAATTACATTGGAGAAATATGTGATGAGATACCTCCTATTAATCAGCCTTGGTATTAAGACATCAAGGAATATCTCTGAGATGGATCTACACCAGCTGGGAAAAGCCAAGCCGAACGAAAGTGAATTCACAAGATGGCCATGAAGTTCTATCTGAGCAGAGATGCACTTTATAAGAGGGATGCTGGAATATGCCTTCTAAGATGCCATGATAAAGAGCAAACCCATAGACTAATGGATGAAGTCCGAGGTGGAGTCGGCGGTCCACACATGAGCGGTCATCTGCTGGCCAAGAAGATATTAAGAACAGGGCATTACTAGATCTCTCTTAAAGCTGACTGTGATGATCACGTCAGAAGATGTTACCAATGCCAAGTCCACAAAAATGCCATACACCCTCCTCTAAATGAGCTGCGCAACCTGAGTTTGCCATGGCCTTTCTCTATGTGTGGAATTGATGTGCTTGGGCCGATAGAACCGAATGCCAGCAATGGACATCAATTTATCTTCACCATGAT
Organism: Panax stipuleanatus; assembly: GCA_020205555.1. Lineage (NCBI taxonomy): Eukaryota > Viridiplantae > Streptophyta > Magnoliopsida > Apiales > Araliaceae > Panax > Panax stipuleanatus. The sequence goes on from CM035119.1 coordinate 83,593,226, forward strand.
CGATTATTTCACCAAGTAGGTTGAAGTTGTCGCTTTTCCCAAAGTCACCAAGGAGATAATAATTGGTTTTATCAGAAACAGTGTCGTCTGTCGATACGCACAACTGGGGGTGATTATCTTAGACAACTTCAAGCACCTGAACAATCAGATGATGAGACATTTATGCAGCAAGTTCCACATCAAGCATCTCAATTCTGTCATTTACCGGCCCAAGATGAATGGTTCTATCGAAGCGGCCAATAAGAACATCAAGAAGATCATGCAAAAAAAATTTCGCCAATAAAAAAGGATGGCTTGACCTATTTCCTCTGACTTTGTTAGTATACAGGACGTCAATGCGTACCTCTACTAGGGCTACGCCTTATTCGTTGGTCTATGGTATGGAAGCAGTACTGCCCATAGAAGTTAAAATGGAGTCCTTGAGAGTCTTGATAGATGCTCAGATGGAAGAAGATCAATGGTTGCAATAACGGTACCACCAGCTGTCTTTGATAGATGAAAAGAGGGCTACTTCCATTTTCCACTGGAAATTATATCAGCAAAGGATTTCTTGATCATGTAACAAGAAAGTCCGAATTCAGTAATTCAAAGAAAATGACTTGGTATTGAAGAAAGTTCTGGCCAATCAAGATGAAGCCAAAGGAAAGTTCGCTCCTAATTGGGAAGGTCCTTTTATTGTCAAAGAAGTCTTGACAAGAGGAGCTATCACATTGAAAGAGATGGATGGGAGCGAATTTCCCCAACTTATCAACACAGACACCGTGAAAAGGTACTATGTCTAAAACACCTGACAGCCATCATCCTGATTCTGTGAATCAATCAAACCATTTCAGTTTTCACTAGGAGATCGAACTACGAATGACCTAATCTCCCTCCGCCCGGGAGTACGTAGGCAGCCATTCTTGGTGCGATCAAACCAAACAAACACTCAAAAACCTATAAAACCCAAACTCAAAAGAGACGCTTCTCAAACCCCGCACACAAAACTTGAACTACGAATGACCTGATCTCCCTCCACCCGGGAGTACGTAGGCAGCCATTCGTGGTGCGGTGTGACCTTCAAAGAAAAACAAAAAACAAATAAAAACCAGTCCCAAGACACCGAAGCCTGATAAAGCCCAAATCCTATCAAGTCTCCTTGGTCAACAAGCCCGTCTGAGATACTCTCCGACATCTCATTGTCAGTCCATTGAGGAAAATCTCGTGATACATCGACAACAGCAAGTCATAAAAGAAGTGGTAATCACTCAGCAAGGACAATACATATCCAATAGGGAAGTGAATCAAAATATATTTCTCTGATATATAATACTGTTTGATATATACACTGTGTCCTGTATATGACAAAAGTGGCTGATCTAGTATGTGAAGGAAAAATAAATCTAGTCTATGAACCCATGGCTAAGCTGGATAGCAGTGCCAACATGTCATCTCTCTCTGAAGATGGAGGAGCAGTTATAAGCTCAATACCCTCAGCCTCCATGCGAGTAAGAACATCCACAGCCATCTGCATGGTGCTGCTATAACCATCTATGAAAGAGCTCATATCTGCCACCAGACTGTGTATAAAATCGGAGTGTTGTGCTGTCAGCAATATAGACATCTCGGGTAGCTATGACCTCATCCCTCTTGACATAAGCAGCATCCCGAGCAACTAAGGCCTCCTTAATCTCCTCAAAGGTTGCATCTCTGACAGATCAAACCTCATCTCTTTCCTCAAGAGCTGCATCTCGGGTGGATCGAACCTTGTCTCTCTCAACCAATGCTACATCTCGAGTAGCTCTAGACTCGTCTCTCATAGAAAAAGCTATGTTTCTGCTAGAAAGGGTTGTCAAAATCAACGCCCTCGCCTGATCTCTCTCAAAAGTCTTTCAAGCTAGTGAATCAGCAATAGCTGGATCTGTCCCGACAGGAATGCTTGGAGTGTCAGTAACTAAAGACGCTGCCAAACCAGTAAACAACTCATCCTCTGTGGGAGAATCAGGATCCTCCATAGGTTCCTCCTCATCTGAATCAACAATCAAAGCTGACTGGACAACCGCAGCTGCTGCTATATATCAGCCTCCAACATGATAGTAGTGTGCATACAAGCCAATCATGTATGATGATAAAGCACATACTTTGTAAACAATCTTATTTATTTATTAATAAAATATTCATTTATTAAAGGCATTTAATTATCTACATGGTGCTGTTTTTATAATATGTAAATAACCCATAGTTTTAAGCAATGCTTTTAGAATCATGATGTTGATCATGCTAATGAGATCTAAATTCTTAGAAAGCTTTAAAACTAAAATAGTTCCCAATCGCGGGATTACTAAAAAGGGGATTAGTAAATCCGGATAGATTGGTACATATGTTGCTTGCTCATTGGATGAGGATGACTGATCTCATGGTCATTTGTGTGGAGACACTAAAGCAAGTATGTAGGTGCTTATTGGAGAATAAGTTCACTGAACGTGACTCGCTATGGAATACCTAATGGAGTTTTACTCGCCTGTCAATAGGAATTCCTAATGTGATAGTAGTACATGTGATCCTTGGACTTGAGATCATCATAGTATCTTGTATGTAACAAATTATACTTTGACTAATTCCTTAAGGCCTTTTAAGGCATATATAGGGTATGCTTGGGTGTAATGAGTTACATATGGAGATAATGAATGATCAATAAAGAATCTACCACCTCTAGTAAAAGAGGGGATATGTCCTATGTGATTCGTTAAATGACAACCCAGGAATCCTTGGCCAAGGTAGAGTGAAATTAGAAAGAGGTTTCTAATTTGCATTATTTGGAGTTGTGCATTTTCTAATCGAAATACATATGATTAAATAAATTAAGACTTGACAGTAAATCCATGTCTTATATTTAATTGGGACATTGTATGGTGGAAGGATTGAATTGTACGGTAACTATTAACTCACAGGTTCTTTTATGATTAATGTTGAAATCTATATTATCTGGAAAGTCGTTGATCGCTAGGGAGGCTTATCCCTATTGTAGAATAAATGTTATTTATTTAAATAGATTATTAGTTTAATTTGTTTATTTAAATAAGATTAGAATTGTTCTAATTGATTTATTCACAACCGGTTTAATATGGAGAACCTAAAGGGTCACACCATAAAAGGAAGAAGAATTATTTAAGAAGAAAATGGCATGATAGTAATAATGCATTAAGTATAATTAATTTAATCTATGATGATAGAAAAAATTAAATAGCTTAATGTTTATTATTTAATATTTTAGAAATATTAAATATAAATTAATAAGAGGAGTCTTATTAATATTATTATTATTATTATTATTTTAATTCTAAAGGAGTTTAGGAATTAATATAATATCAGTACTCTCTCTCAATCCTAATAAAGATTAGGATATAAATTAATTAAATAAAACCCTATTCTAATTGGATTAGGAGGGTTAACCTAATATCTATATAAGAGAGTCTTATATTAGAAATAAGGGATGTGAAATTTCCAAGAGTTGGGAGTACACATATTCTATAGAGATAGAAACAAGGGTTAAGGCAATAACCCATCTTCTTGAGTTCTTCATCTTCCTTGGTGGATCACCGTTAGAGTCCAAACATTTGGGTGGCTGACATTATTCAAGGGAAGGAGCCACTATCAGAGGAATCAAAGGAATCAAAGGAGTAGAACTTGTACCTGAGGAAGCTTAGATCTTCAAAGGTATAATTCCATGTTCTCTCTTTTCTGTTATTGATAACAAGCATAAAGCATGATCATGGTTATGGGTTTGTATAAATTTTGAAAACCTAGTTTTTACGCTTCCGCCCTATTTATGTGATTTGATTGCATGATTGCGTTACATACAAACCCAACAGTGGTATCAGAGCCTAACTTTGTGCTAATTATCAATTTTATAATTCCATGTATGAATTGATGTGAGAATTGGATCGTTTTTCTGGACAAAAATCATTTTCTGCAAGTTTCTGCGGCGAACGGCGCAGCTGCGCAGCCTCCCAGTTCATTACTGGCGCAGCTGCGCCGGTCTGCAAAAACTGCTGCTTCCGTCTACCTGCGCAGCTGCGCAGATGCCCAGTTCATTACTGGCGCAGCTGCGCCGGTACCTGGACAGACCCTGAAAATTGATTTTAATTAATTAAGTAAACTGTTTATTTAATTGATAAAGTTTTAAAATAAAGAAGTTTATTTTATCTGAAATATGATTTCAGAATGCTAAAATTAAAGGAGTTTAATTTGGATTTATTTTTGATTAAAATAAAAGAGTTTATTTTGTTTCAAAAATAATATTTAGCAAAACTTTTGTCCATTAAATAACATCGATCCATATATGGAATAACATTGTTATTCATGAGATGAATGGATATTTATTGATGCATATGTTGATGTGTATGATAATAAATGGGATTGATTATGGACAATGACCAATGTGATTAGATTTTATTTTGGATGAATGCTTGAATGTATGGGTTTTATAAAATGGGGTCTGCGTACCTCGTCTTCTCTAGTTTTATTCTCGATGTAAATTCTATCTCCTTTCTATGTACTTCCCCTTGACTGCTGATCAAGGTCTCTATTTAATTTTAAAATAAGTTAATGTAATAGAGATAGTTAGAATTATTTTGAAGAAATTGGAGACCAAGGAGCGAGGAGCGCGTGAAGACCCGTTTGTATGGAGCCCGGGTTTAAATGTAATAGTTACATTTAAAATTTAAATTCTTGCACTCCTAGGTTTGGCCTTTTGGTTCACTTGGTGGCTCTAGTGAACCAAACTAGAATAAAAGTTCATAATCAATCTGGGTAGAATATAGTATTCTATATTGCATGCTAAATATTATATATATTATATTTTATGCAAACATGCTTCGCATGTTTAATAAAATAACGCGTATTTTATATATATATGTGCATGCGCGCTAAACAAGATGAGACAAATAATAACAAACCCCTCAAAGAAATAATATTAAGTCCGAAGCGTTCAAATGATATTTAGAATATCGAACGTCGCCTTCTAGCATGATAAATTAATAGAGTATTAAATATTTAATATGAGCTTGTTGTGCTATCCACAAGGCGAGTATTGCATATTTAAGATGTTAATTAATCACATTTGATGCTTATCAAGAAAATTGAACAATCTAGTCTTGTTGTGCTATCCACAAGGACGAACATTTTTCTTTTTTGAATTTATGGAAGTGCTAGGCTGGACTTAACTTAAATTATTTTAGTTCGGATGTGCACACACTTGACCATTATGATTTAAGAGGCAAAATAAAAGGAATTACATGGTGATGCAATTGACAAGAGTTGTCTACCTATTTATTTGTATATCGCTTGTTGTGCTATCCACAAGGTTATATACATTTGAAATGGGATCCTTAATCTCACTAGCAAATCTTTAATTAGATGTTGCCGAACTATATGAGTGAGGGTAATATAGTTTGATGAAAATAGTGGGAGATACCAATTTAAAATAAAGACCTAAATTTATTTTGGTATGCAAAGTTAATAAAATGAATGTTTGCTAAAATGTTGTCTTTTCACATGCAGAATTTTAAAAATGTCAAAATCACTAATCTCACTACGAAGCATACTTGGTGCAAATAAGCTTACCGGCCCGAATTATGAGGACTGGCTAAGAAATCTGAGAATTGTTCTCACTGCTGAAAAGATTTCTTATGTCCTAAATTCCACTATCCCTGAATCTGTTTCAGAAACAGCCTCTGAGGAAGAGATTGCCACTTTCAATAAGTGGCAAGATGATGCATCTGTGGCTCAATGCATCATGCTCGCATCCATGAATAACGAGCTTCAGCGTCAGCACGAAAAAATGGATGCTCCTGCTATGCTGCTTCACCTCAAGGAGTTGTATGGTGAACAGAGTAGGACTGCTAGATATGAGATATCTAAGGAGCTCTTTCGATCTCGGATGACCGAGGGCACTACCGTCGAGACTCATGTTCTGAAGGTAATCAATTTGATTGAACTCCTTGGACAGCTTGGGTTCGTCATGGATGGGGAGTTGAGTCAAGACTTGGTCTTGCAGTCACTCCCTGAGACCTTCTCGCAGTTTGTGGTTAATTTTCACATGAATAAGATAGATGTCAGCTTACCTGAGCTGCTTAACATGCTGAAAACTGCAGAAGGTCACTTCTCATCCAAGAAGAACCATGTCTTGATGGTGGATTCTTCCAATGAAAGGAAGAGGCCCAAGGTGTCTTATGAAAAGAAGAAATCTAAGAAGGCTAAGGGAAAAGGGAAAGAAAAGGAGCAAAAGAAACCTGAACCAGCTAAAGGAATGTGCTTTCATTGCAATGAGCCGGGACATTGGAAGATGAACTGCAAGAAGTTTCTAGCAGAGAAGAAGCTTGGAGAAGCTTCGACTTCCAATCAAGGTTTGTTTATGATTGAAATTAATTTTTCAGAAAGTCATAATTCTACTTGGGTATTGGATACCGGCTGTGGTTCTCACATATGTAATACTGTGCAGGGACTGGTCAGAAGTAGAAAGCTGAACAAAGATGAGGTGATCCTACGAGTGGGAAATGGAGCAAAAGTTGTTGCATTAGCTGTAGGAACTTATTGTTTAACAATGCCTTCGGGCAAATCCATTTATCTTAATAATTGTTATTATGTTTTGAATATTATTAAAAACATTATTTCAATTTCTGTATTGGATATGGAAGGTTTTGACGTTATTATAAAGAACAATGGTTGTTCTATTTATAAAGACGATGTTTTATATGGTATTGGAAATTTGCGAAATGGACTTTATACACTTGACTTGCAAGAAAATATATTTCAAATTGAACAAATTAAGAAAAGGAAAAGAGATGATATTAATTATACCTATATGTGGCACTGTAGACTCGGTCATATCAATGAAACAAGATTATCCAAGTTGCATAAAGATGGGCTCCTCGAGCTATCTGATTATGAATCATATCCAACTTGTGAATCTTGTCTCATGGGTAAAATGACTAAATCTCCTTTTAGTGGAAAAGGGGAGGGAGTTACAGAGTTGTTGGCATTGATTCACACAGACGTTTGTGGACCTATGACAACAAGTGCACGGGGTGGGTATTCTTATTTTATTACTTTCACTGATGATCACTCAAGATTTGGATATGTGTATTTAATGAAATACAAATTAGAATCATTTGAAAAGTTCAAAGAGTTCAGAAGTGAAGTAGAGAAACAAACGGGCAAGAGTATTAAGATACTTCGATCAGATCGAGGTGGAGAATACTTAAGCAGTGAGTTTCTCAATTGTCTCAGAGAAAATGGTATAATCTCACAATGGACTCCTCCAGGTACACCACAGTTAAATGGAGTATCTGAAAGGAGAAATCGAACACTGTTGGACATGGTTCGATCCATGATGAGTTTTACCGACCTTCCAATTTCCTTCTGGGGATATGCCCTAGAAACGGCTGCATACCTACTTAACAAGGTACCTACCAAATTCGCCCCAAAGACTCCATATGAGATGTGGAAAGGGAGGAAACCAAATCTTAAGCATGTTAAGACTTGGGGTTGTCCAGCTTATGTCAAAAAGTTTGAAAATGATAAGCTACAGATTAAATCCGATAAGTGTAGATTTGTGGGATACCCTAAAGAAACCGTATGGTATTATTTCTATCATCCAACTGATCAAAAGGTGTTTGTTGCGAAACATGCTACCTTCTTGGAGAAAGAGTTTATCCATGAAGGGGTCAGTGGGAGTAAGATATATCTTGAAGAAGTTCAAGAACCACAAGTTACCACGGACCAAAGTCAGGTACCTAACCAAGTAGAAGAACCTACTGTACCACACCATGTTCGTAAATCTGGAAGAGTACCGAAGATACCTAAGAGGTATGGATTCGTTATAGAGGATGACGATGAGGTACACATCATGAATGATGATGATCCATTGAATTACGAACAGGCTATGAGTAATAAAGACTCAGGGAAATGGCTTGAAGCCATGAAATCTGAAATGGACTCCATGTATGAAAACAAAGTATGTTCTTTGGTTTCACCACCTGAAGGTATTAAACCTATTGGGTGTAAATGGGTTTTTAAGAAAAAGACTGGAGCAGACGGAAAGGTAGAGACCTATAAGGCCCGACTGGTTGCAAAAGGTTTCAAACAAAGACAAGGAGTTGACTATGATGAAACCTTCTCACCAGTAGCCATGCTCAAGTCCATTCGGATTTTGCTTGCGATTGCAGCTTACAACGACTATGAGATCTGGCAGATGGACGTGAAAACGGCCTTCCTCAATGGGAAACTTGAGGAGGATGTGTATATGACACAGCCAGAGGGATTTATTTCAAAAGTTGGAACAAATCAAGTCTGTAAGCTACAACGATCCATTTATGGGTTGAAGCAAGCTTCTCGTAGATGGAACATTCGTTTTGATGAGACAATCAAAGAGTTTGATTTTATCAAAAACGAGGATGAACCATGTGTATACAAGAAGGTTAGTGGGAGCGCAGTATCATTCCTTGTATTATATGTTGATGATATATTACTGATAGGGAATGACATTCCTATGTTACAATCCATTAAAATCTGGTTATCTAAAAACTTCTCAATGAAGGACTTGGGTGAAGCATCCTATATTTTGGGGATAAAGATCTATAGAGATAGATCTAAAAGGATGCTCGGCTTATCTCAAGGAACGTACATTGATACGATGCTAAAGAGGTTTAGCATGGAAGATTCCAAAAGAGGTCTCATGCCGATGAGCCATGGAATAAATCTCTCCAAGAAACAGGCCCCAAAGACACCTCAGGAGAGAGACCGTATGAGTAAGATCCCTTATGCTTCTGCAATAGGATCTATCATGTACGGTATGATATGTACTAGACCGGATGTTGCTCACGCACTTAGTGTAACAAGCAGATACCAGTCGAATCCAGGAGAAGAGCACTGGAAGGTAGTGAAAAATATCCTAAAGTACTTGAGAAGGACTAAAGATATTTTTCTTGTCTACGGTGGGTCTGAATTAAAACTCGAGGGATTCACGGACTCAAGTTTTCAAACAGACCAAGATGACAGTAAATCTATTTCAGGGTATGTGTTTACCTTGAACGGAGGTGCAGTGAGTTGGAAGAGTTCCAAGCAGCAAACGGTTGCTGATTCAATGACAGAGGCAGAGTATATAGCTGCAAGTGAAGCTGCAAAGGAAGCTGTTTGGATGAAGAAGTTCATAACTGAACTTGGTGTGGTTCCTAGCATTGGAGAAGCAGTTCCCGTATACTGTGACAACACCGGAGCGGTTGCACAGGCTAAGGAACCCAGGTCTCATCAGAAATCTAAACACGTGTTGCGGCGATTTCACTTGATCAGGGAGATCATTGAAAGAGGAGACGTCACCTTGGAGCGTGTAGACTCTCAAGACAACATTGCAGATCCATTTACTAAAGATTTAACACAACAGCAGTTTGATCGTCACTTAGAGAAGATGGGTATGAGATACCATGGCGATTGGCTTTAGTGCAAGTGGGAGATTGATAGTAGTGTGCATACAAGCCAATCATGTATGATGATAAAGCACATACTTTGTAAACAATCTTATTTATTTATTAATAAAATATTTATTTATTAAAGGCATTTAATTATCTACATGGTGCTGTTTTTATAATATGTAAATAACCCATAGTTTTAAGCAATGCTTTTAGAATCATGATGTTGATCATGCTAATGAGATCTAAATTCTTAGAAAGCTTTAAAACTAAAATAGTTCCCAATCGCGGGATTACTAAAAAGGGGATTAGTAAATCCGGATAGATTGGTACATATGTTGCTTGCTCATTGGATGAGGATGACTGATCTCATGGTCATTTGTGTGGAGACACTAAAGCAAGTATGTAGGTGCTTATTGGAGAATAAGTTCACTGAACGTGACTCGCTATGGAATACCTAATGGAGTTTTACTCGGCTGTCAATAGGAATTCCTAATGTGATAGTAGTACATGTGATCCTTGGAATTGAGATCATCATAGTATCTTGTATGTAACAAATTATACTTTGACTAATTCCTTAAGGCCTTTTAAGGCATATATAGGGTATGCTTGGGTGTAATGAGTTACATATGGAGATAATGAATGATTAATAAAGAATCTACCACCTCTAGTAAAAGAGGAGATATGTCCTATGTGATTCGTTAAATGACAACCCAGGAATCCTTGGCCAAGGTAGAATGAAATTAGAAAGAGGTTTCTAATTTGCATTATTTGGAGTTGTGCATTTTCTAATCGAAATACATATGATTAAATAAATTAAGACTTGACAGTAAATCCATGTCTTATATTTAATTGGGACATTGTATGGTGGAAGGATTGAATTGTACGGTAACTATTAACTCACAGGTTCTTTTATGATTAATGTTGAAATCTATATTATCTGAAAAGTCGTTGATCGCTAGGGAGGCTTATCCCTATTGTAGAATAAATGTTATTTATTTAAATAGATTATTAGTTTAATTTGTTTATTTAAATAAGATTAGAATTGTTCTAATTGATTTATTCACAACCGGTTTAATATGGAGAACCTAAAGGGTCACACCATAAAAGGAAGAAGAATTATTTAAGAAGAAAATGACATGATAGTAATAATGCATTAAGTATAATTAATTTAATCTATGATGATAGAAAAAATTAAATAGCTTAATGTTTATTATTTAATATTTTAGAAATATTAAATATAAATTAATAAGAGGAGTCTTATTAATATTATTATTATTATTATTATTTTAATTCTAAAGGAGTTTAGGAATTAATATAATATCAGTACTCTCTCTCAATCCTAATAAAGATTAGGATATAAATTAATTAAATAAAACCCTATTCTAATTGGATTAGGAGGGTTAACCTAATATCTATATAAGAGAGTCTTATATTAGAAATAAGGGATGTGAAATTTTCCAAGAGTTGGGAGTACACATATTCTATAGAGATAGAAACAAGGGTTAAGGCAATAACCCATCTTCTTGAGTTCTTCATCTTCCTTGGTGGATCACCGTTAGAGGCCAAACATTTGGGTGGCTGACATTATTCAAGGGAAGGAGCCACTATCAGAGGAATCAAAGGAATCAAAGGAGTAGAACTTGTACCTGAGGAAGCTTAGATCTTCAAAGGTATAATTCCATGTTCTCTCTTTTCTATTATTGATTACAAGCACAAAGCGTGATCATGGTTATGGGTTTGTATAAATTTTGAAAACCTAGTTTTTACGCTTCCGCCCTATTTATGTGATTTGATTGCATGATTGCGTTATATACAAACCCAACACAACCATGCCGAATACTCTAAAGAGCGATCCAAATGCCTATTAGAGAAATCAGTCCTCTCCCTATGAGTCCAACACTCATAAATCCTGATCAGGTCGGCTGACGATAAAGATGAAGCTGATATCTGCTGATCAATAGTCCCCTCAAACTTGTGGAGGCTCTAGAACTGATCAAACTAACCCATGACTGCCAACGGATGGTAAGTGGTTACCGTTCTCAATCCTGCTAAGGGCAAATAATCCATGCCGACTTCGTGAGTGATGAAGCTGTAAGGGGATACAAGCTCTGATCATGGTAATATCAAAAAGGGATGCTCAATATTTGATTAAAAGGTCGACCATGTGGCTGCATCTGAACACTCCGTCGACTGGAAAGAGTAGGACATGGCAATCTTATGGGTGAAGCAGCACCCATGGTGTCTAAAGGTCCCAATCAGACATAAATGTGTTATGAGTCATACATACAGCAGGATAGAGCTACCTCTAAAAAACCCCTCTGGATGGGTACAGCAAAAGGTAGCTGACCTCAAGATCTAGGCCAGTATCATAGGCAGAATCGTACTACCTTGTCTGAGGGCACGGACCACGACCATCAAGCCAATATCTAAATAGTCCAAATATAGTGGCATGTATACATAAGATGTGATGCACATCAACAGGATGTCTACCCGAGCCAACTACTACTCATCTGCCGAAATGATAAAATCCCCAGAGTGTCGCTCGTAGTTATCTAGCCGGCCGAAGCGATCGATAAGAAAGTCTATAGATATCGCATGTCCTGAAATGATCTCCTCAGTGACTACTATACGTCTTAGACCAGACGTAGTCATAAATGGTCTCCTCATGTCACTGATAGTTATGCGAGGGCAAGCCAGATCTAGTGCCAAGCTAGTAAGACACTCATACTCCTCTAAGGTAGGATTCAACTCGTGGAGCCCAAAATAGAAAACCTGTCGCTCAGGTATCCAGCAGGATAGAATGCCATCTACGAATCAGTACGAAACCTGGAAATCTAGAAGGGCCAAAGAATGCCCCAACATCTGGTTTACTTTCCCTCTGGCTGTATGGGGCAGACTATCGTACCATGACCTCAATGAGGATGCTACTAAAGATGATGGAGAGTGCTCAATATGGCTGACCGTAGATGACGACATCTGTATCACCGTATCATAACACCATCCAGGGGTCAAATATGAACTCACCTGTCTAAATGCATATCTATGACGTAATATATACATAATGATAATGATAAGCATGATGCAATAGATAGGAAATATCATGTATATATAGAATAAACTATTTACTGCAAGCATCATCTCTGTCTGCTAATAAAATACAAAATAAAAAGTTTAGGGAAATGGGGCACATCTGCCCAATAGCTAAACAGAGGCCTATCAAAAGATATAGCAAGAAAAACTATCCAAAGATATCAAGAATATCGGTCTCCAAGCTATTAACCTGATCCAGCTCCTCCTGAGACACAAAGTTTTGGCCAGTGGGAATGTCCGTTCGATACAAGGGAGGATCAGCACTTGCAAAGCTGCTAGAAAATGGACCTGTGGAAGGGCCCGCTCCAGAGCTGGAAGGATCAAAAGAGTCTGCCATGGATGGCTCCCGGCCAAGGTGCCTGATGAATAAATAAGCTCTCTCCAACTGCTAGGTCAGTCCTGTAATCTGGTCTAGATGAGTAGGATCTCAGAGGCAAGCTATCCGGTCTGTTATCATCATAGACCCCGTCACCATATTTTCCATAAACTGGGTAGCATGAGTCTGAGCCTCAATGGTACGAGGACTCCACCAGCTGTGAAATGCCTCTTGGTTGTAAGATCCTCTGACAGGGTGAAGCCATCTACGCCCACCATAGGAATGTCTGTGAGTGGCTAAGCTAATGGCCAATGATTCCAATCAGGAGGAACAAAGGGAATGCGGATATCTCCCTTGGTGCTCTAGATAGCACGCTCTCCTAAATAGAGCTCCCAACCTCCCTCGGTCAAAAATGGAACCCGGCGGGTGGACAATGCAAACTCCCGGCCAGTGGAAAAGCGGTCCTCAAACCCTACTATCAAAAAAGTCTGAGGTATACGGGACCCACGAGATTGATCCGGCCATCAATAGCTTGAGCTGCAGGTGAGAGTGGGTGAATCCCTTGGCTACAGGGACCTCCATTAATGTGTGTGATGCCAGCATCGTCCCCTCCGATAAGTCTAAGGGCCCAGAGTAGTGGCAGGACGTAGGCATTGAAACCTCTCATATGCCCAAAACTGGCCATACAAATATCAAAAGTCCTCAGTGATCAAGACTGACAAATATAAATGAGGTAAACAAAAAGGTACAAGAGAAATGTACTCACCATCAGGAATGGGTAAAATCCTAATCAAGCCTCCGTCACGCCCTTCGAGCGTATGCGCATCCCTCGGAGAAAATAGGCAAAGGTGTAGGTACCCCAATCGAAATCACTAAGGCTCTCCACATGACGAGTAGCGCTGACCAGGGAAAAGGACACGGTCGAAGAGTTGTCTGAATGGAAACAACCCCTAATGATCACTAAAAATAGTCGCAGCATGATGCGATCTCTAACCCTATAATCATCAGGCAGAGGCTCAAGCAAAGCCCCACTCTGGGCATCTATGCTCAAGGGACCAGAACAGACCGTCTGAACCTTGATGGTCATCGCAGGAACTTTTAATAGGGACTGAATGACAGTGGGTGAAATGTCAGCCATAACCTGCACTGGCTCGCCTGCGAACTGTATCCCGGTGATGAACCTCCAGTCAATAGGTGTCATCATCACCTTGCAATCCAACCAATAGAGAGACTGGGTCTGGTGGAACTAGCGCTCAGACAAAGCCCTCATATAACCCCAGGGGTAACGGCGGGGAAGGATAGAAAAGTATGCCTGAACCCCCCAGGTGTCAACAATGGCCCGATACTCTGGATGCAGAGTATGGTACAAGGAATAGACATTGAACTAGTTCCACCGAGGTTGTGTAAAGCCAGGAACCTGTATCAAATAACCAGTCTAGATCAAACTTGTGCCCTAAAAATTGCAAAAGAAAATAAGAAAATCTAGAAGAAGAAAAACTTCAATCACCTCGTTGGCGTGTAGGTATCTCGATGGATGGCGCCTCAAATCTCCCAGAAGCTCTTGAAGTGGCACCACAATGCCTGGAAGCTCCGCACGTGGAGCCTGATCTGGGACAGGACTGACAAAAGGTACATCCTCATTGTCCACATCAATCGACGGATCAACCTGGATAGGACGAATCACTGACTCAGCCAATCTGCGAGGCGGTCGGGTGGGTCGTGGCTGAGGAACATCAGAGACTCTCCTTCGTCTAACTTCTGGAATGACCCTGCTAGCACTACCGGGTCTATCTGGCTCCATAACCTAGACAAAGATTCCAAATCACCTCAGAAAGGGTGAGGTAAGCCTAAAACCTGTCTTTTTAAATTAAATCAATAATTCTTCCATTTTTAAGTCCTAAAACATGCATGGGTCAACCAAAATCCCCAGTAAAGTCAAAATTGCATGTTTATTAAACACTCAGGCTTTTTTAAAAAAATTGGCAGAGTCTTCTTTGTAAAATGGATTGTCCGCATGCACATAGGCATGACTAGGTGGCCATTTAGTAGCACACCTACCCAAAAATAGAAACATTTTATATTTATGAAAAAAAAATCAAAAGTAAAATTCACATGGTAGCTAAATTACCATGGACATTTTTAGTTGAAAATCCAGGCTTACTAGTGTTGGGTTTGTACGAAATCGTGACGCAATCAAATTGCAAAAATTAGCGGAAGCATGGTATATCAGAGTTTAAAAAATTTCTACAAAACCATTACCCTGATCATCCTTTATGCAAATTATTAATTTAAAACGATAAATAAGAAGTTATGGAATCATACCCTTGTAGAACGAAGCTTCCACAGGTACTAGTTCAACTCCTTGTTCTTCGTGATCTCCTTGAATTTCCGGGTTAGATTCCTTTCTTTGATCAACGTTAGCCACCCAAGTGTTTGGCCTCTAGAGGTGATCCACCAAGGAAGAGAAATTATCAAGAAGGAGGGTGTTTGGCTTAACCTTAGTTTTCTATCCTCTATAGAAAAGGAGTACTCTCCAACAATTGGAATTTCATCAATCTAATATCTATTATAAGACTTCTCTTATATAGACATTGTTCAACCCTTCTAATCCTATTAGACATGGGATTTCTTTTAATTAATTAAACTCCTTTAATTAATTTAGGCTTCCCACCACATGGGAATAATTAATTTGTCTCCTAATCTTATTAGGAATAAATGAGAGTACTAAATATTAAATTAATTACTAAACTCCTTTAGAAATTAAAATAATAATAATTGTAATAATATTAATAAGACTCCTCTTATTAATTTATATTTAATATTTCCAAAATATTAAATAATAAACATTAAGCTATTTAATTTATTCTATCACCATAGATTAAATTAATTATACTTAATGCATTATTACGATTATGCCATTACCTTCTTAAATAATTATTCTTCCTTTTATGGTGTGACCCTTTAGGTTCTCCATATTAAACCGGTTGTGAATAAATCAATTAAAACAATTTTAATCTTATTTAAATAAATAAATTAAACTAATAATTTATTTAAATAAATAATATTTATTCTACAATAGGGATAAGCCTCCCTAGCGATCAACGACTTTCCAGATAATATAGATTTCAACATTAATCATAAAAGAACCTGTGAGTTAATAGTTACCATACAATTCAATCCTTCCACCATACAATGTCCCAATTAAATATAAGACATGGATTTACTGTCAAGTCTTATTTTATTTAATTATATGTATTTCGATTAGAAAATGCACAACTCCAAATAATGCAAATTAAAAACTCCTTTCTAATTTCATTTCACCTTGGCCAAGGATTCCTGGGTTGTCATTTAACGAATCACATGGGACATATCTCCTCTTTTACTAGAGGTGGTAGATTCTTTATTGATCATTCATTATCTCCATATGTAACTCATTATACCCAAGCATACCCTATATATGCCTTAAAAGGTCTTAAGGAATAAGTCAAAGTATAATTTGTTACATACAAGATACTATGATGATCTCAAGTCCAAGGATCACTTGTACTACTATCACATTAGGAATTCCTATTGACATGCGAGTAAAACTCCATTAGGTATTCCATAGCGAATCACGTTCAGTGAACTTATTCTTCAATAAGCACCTACATACTTGCTTTAGTGTCTCCACACAAATGATCATGAGATCAATCATCCTCATCCAATGAGCAAGCAACATATGTACCAATCTATCCGGATTTACTAATCCCCTTTTTAGTAATCCCACGATTGGGAACTATTTAAGTTTTAAAACTTTCTAAGAATTTAGATCTCATTAGCATGATCATCATCATGATTCTAAAAGCATTGCTTAAAACTATGGGTTATTTACATATTATAAAAACAGCAACATGTAGATAATTAAATGCCTGTAATAAATGAATATTTCATTAATAAATAAATAAGATTGTTTACAAAGTACGTGCTTTATCATCATACATGATTGGCTTGTATGCACACTACTATCAACTAGGCCTCAAAAAGGATGAGTAAACTGATCAAAAAGGGCGTCAATTGACTGTCTCAGAATTCAAATTTGCTTACATTAAAACGTTCAGCATAGTAAAATATTCATATTTACTAAGTCTAAATTTTTTTATTAGGTCATATATGCATACGTATTTGATACATTGTGTTTAAAAGCACACTACGTGGTTTACAACATTCTAACGGTCAAAACTGGAAAAGAAAGGATGTAAACGTTATCAGAGATGTGCAGAGCATTTGTGTGGGGACAGAATCTGAAAAAAGTTGCTTGAACTCCTTAAATCCGAGAAAGAAAATCGAATTTCCTTTAGGATTCAAAACTAAAAATGAATTTGCAAACCCACGGGAGCTCAACTTAAACTCGCAGAAGGGAGTAGCCCCACCTGCGGCTGCCACACCCCTACATGCGGATCCTTAAGGTGGGGCCCATACCCTTTGGTGTGGTTTAGTTCAGGTGGAAACGGAGTTTACAGAAGCTGAAAAGTCAAATCCAAAAAAAAAAACTGCTACGCAATTGAGCGGATTGGCCTGAAATCCTGCGTATGAGCGGCAGATTCCTGACGAAGAGAAGATCTTCATGTAAGCCATTGGTTATCATCCCAAAGCGATATCCGGGGACCAATGATGAAAACTGCAAAAAAAATTACTAAAAACTGCTGCTGTCAGAGCATCGGGAAGGTCCGACGGTATGAGCGGCAAGTTTTGACTGTATCAAGTCATCCAGATTGATTCGAGGGTTTGATTTGTCAGAAAGAGTACCCCCACATCAAACTTTATCATGTTTTACAGTTCAACCATTGGCGATAGCAAAGCATCGGGAACGATCCGGTGGTATCAGCCGTTGAAGGGTACTTCAGCGAAGGTTAGAGGGTCTGATAATATCAGCCATTGGCAACAACTCCAACTAAGCACCGGGAATGATCCGGTGATATTAGCCATTTAAGGCTACTTCAGCGAAGGTCAGAAGGTCTGACGCGATCAGCCGTTGGAGAAAACTTCAGCGAAGCATCGGGAATGGTTCGGTGACATTAGCCGTTGAAGGCTACTTCAGCGAAGGTTAGAAGATCTGACACTATCAGCCATTGGCGATAACCCCAGCGAAGCATAGGGAATAGTCCGGTGATATCCACCATTAAAGGCTACTTCAGCGAAGGTTAGAGGGTCTGACACATTCAGCCGTTGGTGACAACTGGAGCGAAGCATCGGGAACGGTCCGGTGGTATTAGCCGTTGAAGGCTACTTCAGTGAAGGTCAGAGGGTCTGACGCTATCAGCCGTTGGCGACAACTCCAGCGAAGCTTCGGGAACGATCCGGTGGTATCAATCCTTGAAGGCTAGTTCAGCGAAGGTCAGAGGGTCTGACAATATCAGCCATTGGTGACAACTCTAGCGAAGCATTGGGAATGAACCGGTGATGAAAACACCGTATAAGTATGTCCCCAAAGAGAAAAGATGATGCAATCTGTTATACAAATTCCAAGAGGAAGCATCGTGAAGGATCGATAATCTATCCGACCATTACAAACTACCGTTCGAGTAGATACCGAGGAGGTTCGGTGATGGTCAAACCTTGCAAACTACTATTCAAGTCAAAATCGAGTCAAGGTCAATAGACTGGTGTAAACTATCAGTCGAGAAGGCATCCACAGGAACATAGGCCTCAACTAAATGGTAATTCAAACCGTTGGCGAGAACTCTAACTTAGCATCGAGAGAGGTCCGATGTCATAAATTGGTGGGATCTATTATCAGGATAGGCGTCGAGATTCTCCAATGAGGTAACTCAGCATCGAAGAATATCCCCATTTAAGGAAGTCAAAAAGTTCATCTGAAGGCAAAAAGTGTTGGTGATAACCCCAACATCGAGTTCATAAATGTCCAACAACACCAGCCGAGAGAAAATCTTCCACAAAAGGCTATCATAGATAATGTCATCCCCAGCAGAAAATGGCATAAACAGATGACGATAGCCTAGCACCACAGACATGGTAGACCATTGGCCTCAAATCAGTGTGGCACCAAGGGCTATTACTGATAACGTTATCCCCAGCAGAAAATGACGTAAACAGGCATTGATAGCCCCATTACCACAAAGGTATCTAACATTCATAACATATCATGCCATGCATTGCATTACATTTGTAACTATCATATTTCCAGTATCTAGAAATCTATATCCTGTTCATTTCATTGCATTGCATAAACATGATAAAGATGGGCATCTGTAGACATTTGAAAAATTTTAAATTCCTGTTGTAGACGCTTGAAAATTTTGCGTTCCTGTTACTAACCCTGCAGGATGGTAAAACCATCTTTGGCCCCAATGACCACACCGAGATGTCAAGCTTCCCCCATAATAACCCTGGGATGTTAAGCTCAACCCCGGTTACTACACCAGGATGTAAAGTCAAACTCCGACAACATCGGGATGTCAAGTGAAGCCCCGGTGACCATACCGGAATGTCAAGCAGCCTCGGTGACAACCACGGGATGTCCAGCTCAACCCCGATCACTATACTAGGATGTTAAGTTAAACCTTGGTAACACCGGGATGTCAAGTGAGGCCCCGGTAACCATACCGGGATGTCAAGCAACCCCGGTCACAATCCGGGAGGTCATGTCAAGCCCCGGTCACAACCCGGGAGGCCAAATCAACTTCAGAGACAACCCCAAAGAATCACATCATCCCCAGAGATAACTCTAGAAAACCAAGTCAGCCTCGGAGATAACCCTGAGGACAAACAGAGTCGATTAGGATTAAAACCTCAGAAACAACCCCGGGAAGACAGTCGAAGACCGTGCTAGTACAGGAAACAACCCCTGGAGGGGCAAGATGGTCATTTTACCAACTTGAAGCCAATCCAGTCAAAAGAAAGCCTAATTGAAGACATCAAGGCCAGAAAGAACCATAACATTGATCCCGAGTGAAAACAACACAATACAGCTTAACGGATAAAATGCGAAGAAACAAATATCTGGTTATGAACCTGTCTTCTTAGACTCAAAAAATGTTTAGTTCCATGTCATTGTGACGCTCTAAGTGAGGGCTTTCCGGAAAGGTATAGCACACCTCAAACGGACGCTCCGATCAAAAGTTAGAAAGTTTTGAACTTGACATCGTGTTACTCGGAGTGCATGTACTTCGAGACAATGAGACCCACCATGTTGGCCCTGCCACGTGGAGCCACAGGTAGACCCGCGGCTGTCGCGGGTAGGACCGCTTCCATCGGGTCTTTAAATACAAATGCACCCCCTTGCCAAAAAAAATGAAAAAACAAATAGAAAACGCTCTGAAACTCCGCCCATTTTGTTTCCTAGCCAAACTTCTATTACTCCAAACCTAAATTTTATTACTCTAACACGTAGGTATACTCATATACTACTATATACCAAAAATATACTAGTGAAAACGCCTGTTTGAAGCCTACGAAGTGGCAAAAAGCCCGTGTAGCAGTCCATTGTAAGTATTTTTACGATCAGAACTCGTTTTCTACTTCATTACGTATTTATACACGTGCACGTAAAGTTTCATCTTCTGGTTTTGCCCGGAACTCAGTTCTGTGGCCGTTTTTGCGTACTTTTTAGTACATATATTTGTTTTTTCGCATTTGTATAGCCCAGATCAACGATCCGCGACTTTTATTCGTTTTTATGTACATATATACATATATGTACTAACTTGCACCGCCGGGATCGCTGATTCGTGGCCTTGTTTACTTAATTATGTATATATTTAACTATATATATACTAACTTTTCAATTCTGTCAAGCCCAGATGGCAAATCCGTGTAGCTACTGCTTTTATATATATAACTATATATATATAAATTTTTTTGTCTTCGTTTGGCCTGGATTGCTAATTCGTAGCCTTTATTACTTTAATATATATTTACTAGCTGTATATATTAATATTTATACTTTAGTTTGTCCTGGATTGGAAATTCGTGGCCTTTTTACAGCTTATATATATATATATATATATTTACATTCCGTCGAGCCTAGACTAATTCGTGGCTCATTTACAGCTTTATATATATATATATATATATATATTTCCATTTTGTCAAGCCTGGATTACTTCGTGGCTTTTTACAGCTTTTATAAATATATATACATATATATATATATATATATATTTACATTCTAGTCCGGGCATAGGATTGGAAATCTGTCGCCCTTTATTGCTTTTATACATATATATATATATATATATTTCCATTATGTCAAGCCTAGATTACTCCATGGCTTTTTACAGCTTTTATAAATATATTTATATTTACATTCCAATACGGGCCTGAGAGTGAAAACTCATCGCCTTTTACAGCTTTCGTATATATATAATTATATATATATTCTTTATTCATTGCGATTAAATATTTACTTTAAATATTCATTTGATATGAATTGGCACTAATATCAATTGGGCGAGTTAGATTTCTTTAAATCTAGCCCTTTTCACCTTTCAAACGGTTCAAAATAGGTCCAACCGGAATCGCGAAGCTAGAATGGCTAAGATTTATTTAAATCAAGCTTCTTTTTTTTTCCTAGTTTTATTAGTTATTAAAGCAACCTCGCGACCCTTAGATCGCTATCTATTGTGAACGAGAAGCTTTGGCTACGCGCATGCCAAGATTTGACTGATGAATCCTTGGTTTTTGCAACGTCTGGATGTAAATATATATATTTTTAAATATCTGTGATGTGCAGGTTTTCTTGGCTTCCATCTGTGAGCCTAGGAATCATGGGATTCGTGATTAAATTGATCAGAATCTTATTCCCACGATGGACAAACTCCACATTACAAATGTACTCTACCAGTTTTTCTGTAAAAATGTACATCCGAAAGACCTTAAAACGGTTATCTGAGTTTAAGGTCTCACACATAATGAAATAATGGTTTGTCGTGCTAGAGTCACTCTGATGGCTGTTATGTCCATGAGAAGACCGTCACTTGTAAATATGTTATGGTCGAGGATGTTTCGCAGCCCTACAATCACCATTCAATTTGAGCCAAAAGGTTGAAAAAATAAAAAATGGAAGTATCAACATGCTTCAATTCCTACGACAGCGTAAGAGTCTGAAAACCTTCTTTCAAAACATCATTTTAATATCGTGTTTAAAAACGACTTTTGCAAATCAAATCAAACCCTTTGTATATAGGTTCAACGAAGCACATCCATACTTTCAAATCAAACAAACGTAGGCCCAATTTCTTCCAGCATCCACACACACATTGCAAATAAAAAAGGAAATATTGAAAAGATGTTGTACTATATTTTCATGGGAGTTGGGGGATGCCTAACACCTTCCCCCCACTTAACCAAACCCCCAAATTTAGAACTTCGATTTCAAGATCAAGTTATGACAATGTCCAACAATTGGGCCTACTTTCAAAGAAAACTCGGTTGAGTTGGTACAACCATTTCAAAATCTACCAACTGGTGACTCTGTAAACCGTTCAAATCGTCGACATGATACATGTTGGCCTTTTCCTAAAAACTTCTCCCTTCATAAAACAGATAAGGTAATAAGGGTAGGAAACAACAAGACTTAGGAAGAGAGAAAGATTCCGTCCAACGATGACAGGATTTTTTCCCGACGTCGACATTATCAACTAAAGTACTTTTTAAGTCTACGATGGATCTTTATGTATAGAAAGGTTTAACATGCTTCTATATTAATTCAGGGAGACTAATTTCAGCCTTGTCCATTATGGTTTACGCTTAATTTGTAAATTGCTTGATCACCAATTTCTGATAACCCATATGAACTCGAGAGAGGAATTGTGGGTTTAGACTTAATCATAGTGGCGTGTGATTGTAATTTATGCATGATGTTGGAAGTTATAATTTATGACTAGTATAGAGGTATACTTATGCATCGCACACAGTCTTATGAAAATCTGTGATTATACTTTCTTTAATTATAATTCGCATAGAGATATAGTGGATTAGTTAATTAAGGTGTTTTATTTGATTATATCAATTGTGGAATTATATAGATACGATTATAATTCATCGAGAGGTGGTTATAGCTACTATTGTGTTCTCGATTTACAAGGTGGAATAGTTGATTTGAATTGAAAGGAAGTGTGTCATTCTAAGTGGGCATAAAGTGAAATTGTAGACTTAATTCTCCAATAATTGATTAAAAGAAATGGTAATTAATTGATATTAAAATCATCAGTATTTTCATAAGTTTCACAAAATTGATCATTAGTTTAATAAAATTGAGATAGTATAAAATTGGTAATTGTTAGGATAAAATTCAGTTATTTTCTCCGTGGGAACGATACTTTACTTCCACTCTATTACTTGTTGACCACGTATACTTGCGTGTTGTGCGTATTAAATGATTATATCAAATTCTATTACCGCTCCATGGTTAAACAACCAATCCATCCCTAGAATTATATCAAATTCTCCCAACCTTATCAATATTAAATCTACCGATAACATGTTACCTCTAATATCTACACACCAATTCTTATGAATATGTTCAATGAGAATTATCTCTTCATTTGCTACCTTAATATTTAAAGGTATTGCTAATATTTACGGTAGTAATCTTAAACGTTTAGCAAATTCACATGCTATAAAAGAACAAGTAGCACCCGAATCAAACAACACATAAGAATTTATTTCATTGGCTGGAATAATACATGCCATTACATCCGCTGATGTAACTGTATCGTGGACAGTCATATTAAAAGTATGGGTCGTAGGTCTACCTGGTGGTGTTGGTCCAGTAATGGCTAACATACCACTACTAGTACCCTTACTACCCTCCGACCCCTTCTTTGGGCAGTTCTTCTCCATGTGGTCCATCGACCCACACACGAAACACCCCTAATTCTTCTTAGGGTTAGGACAATTGGGTGAAATTTGACCCTCCTTCCCACAATTATAACACACTGATTTCCACTAGAAACAGACTCCTAGATGAACCTTCCAGTACGCCTTGCACACTTCAATCCTACGCTTAAGATCCCCTTGTTTTGCTCCAGTATTCCTAGAGTTGAAACCCTTCCACTTGGGCGCACTACCGCTGCCAATAGCTCCCTCAGTCTTGGGTAATCCATCTCCCTTATTCTTATTCTTCTTCTCTTTGTGGTGTTGGCTCAAAGCCTCCCTACCACCATCGACAATAATTTCCTTCTCTAGGATTGTTCTGAATGACGCGCTCTAGAACACAGAAATCTTGCTATAGAGCCAGCGCTTCAGTCCCTGCTCAAACCTACGAGCCCTCCTTTCCTCGGTGTCCAGTTGGTGTGGAGCAAAGCTTGCCAGTTTGTTGAACTTTGCTACGTATTGGGGAACTGTCATGTCCCTATGCTTAAGTTTTATAAACTTAATCTCCATCCTACCCTGCATACTCGTAGGAAAGTAGTTCTCGAAGAAGACCTTCTTGAATTGTTCCCACGTAACCGCACCTGCTCCAGCCCCACTCTGGTGAGCCACGTATACTTGCGTGTTGTGCATATTAAATGATTATTAAATATTTAAAAATACTTCTAATGTTTTAAAAATTATTCTAAGTGATTATTAATTATCTAAAAAAATAAAATTAATGATTTAAAAATCATTCTAATGGATAATTAGATACTTAAAAATTATTATAAGCTTCCAAAAATTATTATAAATGATAAATAAATTATCTAAAATTATAATATAGCTTATAAGTAAAGTTTAACCGAGATATTAACTTGATAAATATCTGGTAAGGTTTTAGGACACCGAAATCATATCAAACCTAGACCGGACATAAATAGTTTGAGTAGTTAAGTATTGTTATCAATACTAATGATCTATATAAATATGTTTAACGTATTTAGGTGTCATAAACACTTCGAGTAATGATAGATAAACGTTCTTCGCATAGGCAAGTATTTTGTCCTTAAACTTATTAATTTACGCATATTCTTAAACCCTACTTGAATTCTTTTCGATATATTATACCGAACCAAGTTGTTACCAAATATTGTGAAGTTATTGCTATTGCTTTAGCATAATTTAAAAAATGAATTACTTATTCAAATTATATTGAACTATTATTTATCAAGAATAAACTGTTGTGTTAAACCAAATTATTTTGGTAAGACATCTTACACTGAGTTGAATTTTACCCTTGATGGGACTTAAATTGTGTCTAAAAATTGACACTAGAAGTAGGATGATATGCATACTCCTAGGATATTGAATGGGTTGATCCCTTATCTCATATCCGAACTAAACAGATTTCTAAGTCTTTGTGACTGACAGAAATAGTTGATATAAAAATTTCAGTAATGTTCATCAACCCTCAGTTAAGTAAAAATTGTTGAACCATCCTTTCTTCAAATCAAACATTGTGTTTATAAATATAAACTTGCTGAGCATGTCATAGCTCATTCTTGCAAATCGTTTTCGTTGCAGTTCTAGATGGTAATCCCGGAACTTCTGGAATACAAAATGGGAAGAGGCCATGTTTAGATTAGCTTTACATTATTGTCTTTATTAATGTAAGTCTTAGAAAGACTTTTTGTAATAAGAACTCAATGTTGAGAATCATGTAACTGAACTTATTATATAAAATATATTATCATCTTTTATTTTTGCAATCGTGTACATTTACATTTTTAGATGACTTAGCAAATATTGTTGAACTCGTACAGTATCCTTAGGAACTATACATCCGAGTGCGGGTATTGGCAATATGGACTGATCATGTTATTGCAGATACTCTGAATTTTGGTTGGATATGTACTATTGATATGAGAGAGATATTCATAAGATACCGTCTATACATCCAAGTGAGGGTATCCAAACACATCAATAGTTTCGACGAGAATTATTATCTGTTATGGGATACTATGAACCTTGGATAGATAGGAATTATATCTTGTCGAATATTTATAGTTAAATCAGTTAGATGTGAGCACCAAATCGGATACTATGGGTGTATAGATTTAGGGCATCACCTTAATTGAATAGTCGTGAGCACCAGATCAGATACCACGGGTGTATAGATTTGGGGGTTTCATAGCTGTTCTACTGTGGATTTTGCATCATCTTCCAGGAGGATCTTATGAATGCATAATGATGGGCTTATCCCCTTGATGTCTGCAATGGTCCATCCAATAGCAGA
The DNA here is from genome assembly GCA_020205555.1 of Panax stipuleanatus. Classification (NCBI taxonomy): domain Eukaryota; kingdom Viridiplantae; phylum Streptophyta; class Magnoliopsida; order Apiales; family Araliaceae; genus Panax; species Panax stipuleanatus. The sequence continues at coordinate 83,619,231 of CM035119.1, forward strand.
TTTATATTCTCAGAGAACTCGTAATAGCTTACTTTCCTGCAAATTGTTAAGCGCAGATGCAATAATAATAGGTAAAGTAGATGAATTACCCAAAAATGCATACCTGAGGTGTTTAGGTAGGGGCTTGAGTTCATGTGAAGGTGGTTCCTCTAGAGATGGTTTCATTCGAACTGATAAATTTTTTGCAGCTTCCAATGGCTCAAATGGTATTTTGAATCTATTCAGTCTAGGCAGTGCATCCAACATATGCAGATAATCAAACAATTCTGGATAGTTGCTCTCACAATCCCCTAATAATGTCATCTCCAAGGGATCAGTATTAGAATACGACCCTGTTCCTCCACCAAGACTTTCTCAATCACATCTATGCGGTAACACTCTTCATCCTCCTTAGGAAAGTTCATGGCTTTGAACACGTTGAAGGTTACCTCTTGGTCTTGAACCCTCATGGTTAACTCTCATTTTTGTACGTCGATGAGAGTTCTACTAGTTGCCAAAAATGGTCACCCAAATATTATAGGAATATCTTTATCCTCTTCGTAATCCAAGATAATGAAGTCAGCTGGGAATATAAATTTGTCAACTTTGACCAGAATATCTTTAATAATTCCCCTCGGATATGCCACCGATCTGTCCACAAGATGTAGAGAGATATTCGTTGGTCTAGGTGCCAGCATACCCAACTGAGTGTATACTAATAACGGCATGAGATTTATACTTGCACCTAAGTCACACAAACATTTAATGATGGACAAGCTACCTATCGTGCAAGGAATGGTGAAACTGCCCAGATCTTTCAACTTGGGTGGAAGCTTCTTTTGCAATATGGCGCTGCACTCCTCGATTAACGCCACTATCTCAAAATCCTCTAGCTTCTTTTTCCTGGACAAAATATCCTTCATAAATTTGGCATTGCTAGGCATCTATTCTAATGCTTTCGCAAGCGGGATGTTGATATGTAACTTCTTAAACACTTTCAGAAACTTAGTAAACTACTTTTCTAATTTTTTTTTCGGATCTGTTGTTGAAAGGGTGGGGGTGGGTAAACTGTCAGTGCAACAACTACCTACTCCTTGACCACTGTTTCTTCTTCTACCTTTTACCCCTCAAATGTTTCCTCAACATCCTTCCTCGTAGTCAGATTTTTTGCACTTTGCTCAACTAACTGTTTTCTACTCTGAAGCGTAACAGCTTGGCAATGCTCTTGGCCTCCCCTAGGATTTATTTTGGCGTCGATTGTTTAAAGCACTTACAATCTGTTCCATTTGAGTTTCTAAATTTTTTATTGCAGCCGCCTGAGTTTTTATTTCTGCCTCATTACATGTTATGTATTTAATGAGAAGTTCCTCCAAATATGTCTTTTTTCATGTTGTGGAGCATACAGTTGATGCTAATTTTGGAATCCGGGAGGGTATGATGGTCGTGGAGCTTGCTAATGATTCTGATTGTTGATCTATGATAAATTGGGATAGTTCTTTGCCCCAGGATTGTAAGTGTTCTAGAATTGGTTTTGCGGACGAGTGTGACTCCCCCAAATCACCATAATCACTATAGTTGATCTGACGCTCACTAAAATGCTAAATCATTAAGTTTACAGATGATTTCCCCATTTATAAACCTCATCAAACTAAAATTCAAAATATCGATAATAACTTGAACTGTCCATATTATCAATACCCTCATTTAGTCAATTAGTTTTATAAACAAATTTCTCATCTTAATTCCCAAAGATCTTTCATTAATTCATACCAAACCCTTGCATATGATACAAGGAACTTAGTACTTGCTTATACCATTCTTTTATCCTCACTATTTAGATAACCTAGCATTTATAAGATCTATATGTGTCCAAGATCCACAGTACTAGCACCAAAGATAGTTCCCAGATCTAAAGGGGGGTTCCCAATAAAGATGAATTGATATTGGTGGGCAATTAGATGACCTAACCTTCATTTCTTAGTCAGAACTTTCAATGTGCCAAATACCCTCACTTAGATACATAGTCTTATAAACAATGGACATCTCTTTCATATTAATAATCCCTATGTATATGAAATTCACAATATTAACAACACATTTGTACTTGGAATAGAGGAACCTTGCGATGAATTTGGTTTCATCATCGATGCTAAATCTCTTATTCATACAGTAATCATAATGTTATCCAATATCCTCATTCAGATATATAGTCCTTATTAACATTGTTTATGTTTGAACCATTCTAAGTTTAATCAAAGTAAAGACATGACAAAAATGTGTGAGAAAATATGATAATATTGATATAATATTCGGTTACATAGTTTGCTTGGTTGTATTACAAAAGTCATCACGACTATAACAAAATGGATAAGCAATTAATAAAGCGTATAAACTATTCTACGCATTTCTTCTTTCCTTTCTTCTTATAGCTAGAGCTCTCAGGTTTGTCTGCAAATAAGGTTTTATTCTCAAGGGTGAGCATGCAAAAGCTCAACAAGTCTAAATATAAAGCATATAATTAAACTTACACTGATATGGATTTAATGAATCATAGCTTCAACAAAAGATATTTTAATTAATTTAACACAATAAGACTGAGTGGTAATTAAACCAAGAATTGTTCATCCGTCTTTCGACTTAGAACCATACCATGGATATCAAATAGAGGATCAATCTAACGACATCCTATGTAATGCATAACATACACTACACTGACTACTTATGACAGTGTTTAAAAAGGTGTTCATCTCAGTTTACTTTACATGTAGAGGTCGCTCCAAGACAACATAGTTTGACATGAGAATTATAGCAATTCAATACTTCACGAATAAACATTCATTTTGCAAGTTATGCCGAAACAAATAGAAATAACTTATATGTCAAAGATTTATAACACGTATTTGCACAAAATGCATAAATCAAATAGAAAGCTTGTAAACGAAAGCATAAGGTAGAAGACTTGCCTTGTATATCTTTTACAGATAAATATAATGGTCTAAACGTTCGTCGTAAATCCTACATGATTATAAGTTTATGTAGACTAATTAAATGTTTAACGATTAAATTTTTTAAGTTTTATTTCGAGTATTATAACCGTTTATAAATAAGACTCCTACTATACATGAAATAATTTTAGCCTTATAACTTCTTGTAAAATGAATATTTATCAACTATATTTAAAATAAATTGAGCATTATAACTGCTTATAAAATGAATATTCGTTTACTATGTTTGAAATAAATCGAGCATTATAACTGCTTGTAAATAGGACTTTTGTACTATATACTTAAAATAATTTGGACATTATAAATACGTACTTGTAAAAGTATATTTTTACTAAACATATAAAGAAGAATGAAAACAATAACCACTAGAGTAATATCTCTTGTAGTTGCTAGCTTTACTTTCAATCGCGTTGCGCTTCGATGCTTCAAAAGTAATTTTTTTATCTCATTATATGTCTCAGAATATTGAGGGTTTTTTTTCTCTTGAATTACTTGTGAATTGGTAGGAAAAAGAATGAACTAAGCTTGCTATTTATAGAAAAATATAGTTTCACTAATTGCACGTTAGGGGCTCGGATTATTACATTTCGCACCCGGCATAATACACTTTAGTTGAAAATATCTTCCACCAAGCGACATCATCGCTTGCATCATCGTCCAATGTGACATCATCGCTTACATCAATGTCCAAGTGACATCATTGCTTGCATCATCCTTCACTATGATTGGTCGATTCTTCTTCACTTGGATTAAGTTACAACTTAGTTAGTCTAACTAGATTTTCTTTCACTACTTGGTTACATCAACTTGGTTATCTTGCAACTTAGTTCATTTTTAAGTCTTTCGGTTTAATTGACCTTTATTGATTTAAAGTCTGACATTATTAATTTTTGTTCCGTATAAACACTATTTTATAAAACAGAAAGTTTATTCGAAAAGACACGTTTTTTGATGAATAGTGTTTTTGGCGAAAATTTCTCAGAAAATGGTCGAACGATCAAAAAAATGATAAAAATATTTTTCGTCTTTTCCCTATTTCGTCTTATTCCTACGAATAGTGATTTACACATTTTTTGAGAAAAACTTTTATTGGACAATACGACTTTTCACGACGTATTACCGGTAGATCTTGAAACGAAAAGTCAATACAACTTACGGATCCCTTAGAAGAGCTTAGGGTCAAAACCTAACTCGTATCGTTCTTCGCGTGAATAGTGTTTTTACGCAAACTTTCTTGGAAAAATTTTATTTTTTTCTTCCTGTGTTCTTTGACTTATATAAACACTATATCGTGAAATGAAAAAAATCCCAAAAAAATATAAGACGAATTTCATGGACATATCTGATTTCTAGGTTCTAACCCTTATGGTTTATGTTTTAAACCTATATATATATATTATGACCTTTATAATTCTTTGATTCGCACGAGGGTTAAAGTTGTTTTCAAAACCAAAATACATAATGGAAGATATTGCAAATCATATAACACATTTAGGAAACATAACACAATCCTTATTATTCATATAAAGTTTGGATTATAGGATTCTAAAAAGTTCATAACATTACATTCACACCTCCTTAAAAGAATTTCGTCCCCGAAATTACACTACAACTTCAAGAAAACAAATGGGGATATTCTAACTTCATTTTGTCTTCTAACTCCTTTGTCGCTTCTTCTACGGACTGATTTCTCCATATAACCTTGACCGAAGGTATGACTTTATTTCTTAAAACTTGTTCTTTTCTATCACTAATTTTAACAGGAATCTCTTCGTAGCTTAAGTCTGATTCGATTTGAATCGGTTCATAAATGATGACATGCTTATAGTTTGATTTATAGGGACACAATACTGAAACATAAAATACATTATGTATATATTCAAGTTTTGGAGGTAAGGCTATTTCATAAGCTACCTCACCTATTCTTCTTAGGATTTTGAATAATCCTATAAACCTCGGACTCAACTTTCCCTTTTTCCCAAATTGAATTTTCCCTTTCGAAGGTGATACTTTCAAAAAGACATAAATCCCAACGTCGAATTCTCTTTTCTGTTTGTGTAGATCGACATATCTCTTCTGCTGCTCTTAAGCAGCTCGTAACTGAAGTTGAATTGTCCTAACCACTTCGGCTGTTTGTTGAACCAATTATGGCCCAAGCAATTGACGTTCCCCGACTTCGTCCCAACACATCAGTGTTCTGCATCTTCTCCCATACAATGCTTCAAAAGGTAGCATTCGTATACTAGCGTGATAGCTATTGTTCTATGTGAATTCCACCAGAGATAAGTGATCTTCCCAACTCCCTTTAAAGTCCATCATACATGCTCTAAACATATCCTCCAATGTCTGAATAGTGCTTTTGCTTTGGCCATCAGTCTGTGAATGGTAAGCCGTACTTAATCTTAACTGTATCCTAAGATGTTCTTGAAGACTCTTCCAAAAGTTCAAAGTGAACCTTGTATCTCGATCAGACACGATTGAAATTGGAACCCCATGTCTAGATATAACCTCCTTAATATAAAGCTTGTCTAATTTATCTAAGGTGAACTTGACCTTGATTGGTAGAAAGTGAGCAGACTTGGTTAGTCGATCCATTATCACCCAAATTGCATCGTGACCCTTTTGTGTGGTTGGAAGTCCTACTAAAAAATCCATTGTAATATGCTCCAATTTCCACTCTAGAATTTCCAATGGTTGCAACAACCCGCTTGGCCTTTGATGCTCCGCTTTAACTCGCTGACATGTCAAACACCTACTAACAAATTCAGCCACCTCCCTTTTCATGTTTGGCTACCAGAAATGTTGACTTATATCTTTGTACATTTTGGTTCTGCCTGGGTGTACTGAAAACTTAGTACTATGTGCTTCTGACATAATTTCTTCTTTGAGCTCTTGCACTGCAGGAACCCATATTCTTGACTCGAATCTAATGATTCCTTCTTTATCTATCTTGAATGTTCCATCTATAATCTCTATTGACTTCTTCATCGTCTCATACTATTCATCCTTCTCCTGGATTTCCTTGATTTTTACCAACAAAGTTGAGTGATCCTCTATTACGAATAATTTTCTCATTGAATTTGAAGGAACTCTCACCTCTATGTCGAGTCTAGTAAACTCTTTAATCATCTCATCCTGAGTTGTTAGTACCATTAACTTCTCTTGGTTATTTCTGCTTAAAGCATCTGCAACTACGTTGGCTTTGCCTAGATGATATAGGATTTCACAGTCATAATCCTTGATCAATTCCAAGCACCATCTTTGCCTTATGTTTATATCCCGTTGTGTGAAAATATACTTCAAACTCTTATGATCACTATATATTTCGCACTTCTCTCCATACAGATAATGCCTCCATATCTTTAGAGCAAATACTACCGCCGCTAATTCTAAATCATGAGTAGGTTACCTTAACTCATAATACTTTAGCTGTCGCAAAGCATATGCTATTACTTTCCCATATTGCATCAAAACACAACCTAATCCTTTATGAGAGGCATCACTATAGACTACAAGACCTCCACTATCATCGGGTAATTCTAATTCACTTTATTTTAACTTATTTACTCCGTATAAAATTTATATTATACGTCGTATTGATTTTCGTATTCTCTCCGTATTATTCTTGTATAATACCTCATATTATACACGTATTCTTTTCGTACAATAATCATTTATTATTATACGTAAACAATTATTTCATTAGATAACTTTCCCTAACCGTTAGGATTTTAAGTCCCTACGCAAAAACTTCGTGAGTCATAAATGAAATATTATTACATATTCCATCTCGTATCGAAATCCAATCATTACGCGTTTCTCGGAATTTCAAAATAAATTCCAGAGCAGAAACGGATGAATAGTGATTCTCGTACTTTTACTCCCGAGAAAACTTTTCTCGGCTAACTTAACTTTTCACGGTATATTACCGTCAAATATTTCGACAAAAATGTCATTCTGACATTCCGAACTCTCGGAATGACATAGGATCTTAAACCCTAACCCTTAGGGTCAAACCCTAACCCTTAGGGTTGAATAGTGTCTATTTCATCTTTTCCCAAAAATATTTTTATTCTCGAAAACCTTTTTTTCATCTTATAAACCTTTTTTTCATCTTATAAATTCATATCATTTATTCCTAGCACGTAGCCAGAATCCTACTCATTTCTGCATTCTCTAGGTCATAAAATGACCTACAATTTACTTACTCAGTTTAATAAATAAATAATCCAAATTTTATTCAATAAATCAAATAAAAATTCATTTACATAAACGTTCGATTTTCTCGGGCGTTACACTCTAACCAAGAAAAAGAACTAATCCAACTTTTAAATCAGTTTAAGGATGTTTTTGCCTGGTCTCATGAAGACATGATAGGTCTATCCACCGATATCGTCGTCCATTGACTACCAATTAAAGAAGGGTTCAAACCGGTCAAGCAGAAACTGAGACAGTTGAATCCAGAATGGAGCCTGAAGGTCAAAGAAGAAATTATCAAACAGTTCAAAGCGAGAATCATTAGGGTGTCAACGTACCCTGAATGGTTGTCCAATGTAGTCCCAGTGCAGAAATTTGGAGGAAAGTGTTGGGTTTGTACGAAATCGTGACGCAATCAAATTGCAAAAATTAGCGGAAGCATGATATATCAGAGTTTAAAAAAAATTTCTACAAAACCATTACCCGGATCATCCTTTATGCAAATTATTAATTTAAAACGATAAATAAGAAGTTATGGAATCATACCCTTGTAGAACGAAGCTTCCACAGGTACTAGTTCAACTCCTTGTTCTTCGTGATCTCCTTGAATTTCCGGGTTAGATTCCTTTCTTTGATCAACGTTAGCCACCCAAGTGTTTGGCCTCTAGAGGTGATCCACCAAGGAAGATGAATTATCAAGAAGGAGGGTGTTTGGCTTAGTTTTCTATTCTCTATAGAAAAGGAGTACTCTCCAACAATTGGAATTGCATCAATCTAATATCTATTATAAGACTTCTCTTATATAGACATTGGTCAATCCTTCTAATCCTATTAGACATGGGATTTCTTTTAATTAATTAAACTCCTTTAATTAATTTAGGCTTCCCACCACATGGGAATAATTAATTAAATTCATTTAATTAATTTGTCTCCTAATCTTATTATGAATAAATGAGAGTACTAAATATTAAATTAATTACTAAACTCCTTTAGAAATTAAAATAATAATAATTGTAATAATATTAATAAGACTCCTCTTATTAATTTATATTTAATATTTCCAAAATATTAAATAATAAACATTAAGCTATTTAATTTATTCTATCACCATAGATTAAATTAATTATACTTAATGCATTATTACGATTATGCCATTACCTTCTTAAATATTTATTCTTCCTTTTATGGTGTGACCCTTTAGGTTCTCCATATTAAACCGGTTGTGAATAAATCAATTAAAACAATTTTAATCTTATTTAAATAAATAAATTAAACTAATAATCTATTTAAATAAATAATATTTATTCTACAATAGGGATAAGCCTCCCTAGCGATCAACGACTTTCCAGATAATATAGATTTCAACATTAATCATAAAAGAACCTGTGAGTTAATAGTTCCGTACAATTCAATCCTTCCACCATTCAATGTCCCAATTAAATATAAGACATGGATTTACTGTCAAGTCTTATTTTATTTAATTATATATATTTCGATTAGAAAATGCACAACTCCAAATAATGCAAATTAGAAACTCCTTTCTAATTTCATTTCACCTTGGCCAAGGATTCCTGGGTTGTCATTTAACGAATCACATAGGACATATCTCCTCTTTTACTAGAGGTGGTAGATTCTTTATTGATCATTCATTATCTCCATATGTAACTCATTATACCCAAGCATACCCTATATATGCCTTAAAAGGTCTTAAGGAATAAGTCAAAGTATAATTTGTTACATATAAGATACTATGATGATCTCAAGTCCAAGGATCACTTGTACTACTATCACATTAGGAATTCCTATTGACATGCGAGTAAAACTCCATTAGGTATTCCATAGCGAATCACGTTCAGTGAACTTATTCTCCAATAAGCACCTACATACTTGCTTTAGTGTCTCCACACAAATGATCATGAGATCAATCATCCTCATCCAATGAGCAAGCAACATATGTACCAATCTATCCGGATTTACTAATCCCCTTTTTAGTAATCCCACGATTGGGAACTATTTTAGTTTTAAAACTTTCTAAGAATTTAGATCTCATTAGCATGATCATCATCATGATTCTAAAAGCTTTGTTTAAAACTATGGGTTATTTACATATTATAAAAACAGCAACATGTAGATAATTAAATGTCTTTAATAAATGAATATTTTATTAATAAATAAATAAGATTGTTTACAAAGTACGTGCTTTATCATCATACATGATTGGCTTGTATGCACACTACTATCAATCTCTCACTTGCACTAAAGCCAATCGCCATGGTATCTCATACCCATCTTCTCTAAGTGACGATCAAACTGCTGTTGTGTTAAAGCTTTAGTAAATGGATCTGCAATGTTGTCTTGAGAGTCTACACTCTCCTTTTTCAATGATTTTTTTTTTTTTTTAATCAAAGTGCCGCAACACATGTTTAGATTCAAGATGAGACTTAGGAACTATTCCTAGTTCTGTAATAAACTTTTCATCCGAAACATCAACTTGCAGCTTCACTTACAGTTATATACTTTGTCTTTGTCACTAACCCAGCAACTTTTGCTGTTTGAAACCTTTCCAATTTACTGCACCATCTTTTAAGGTAACGACTTACCATAAAGTTGATTTTGTTGTCGTCTTGGTCAGTCTGAAAACTTGAGTCTGTTTAGTCTTCTAGTTTAATTCAGACCCATCATGTGTCATGATGACATCCTTAGTGTCAGTTAAATACTTTGAGATGTTTATCACTGTCTCACAGAGATCTTCTCCAGAATATGACTGATCAACATCAAGTCTTGTATATTTCATTGCATACATAATAGTTACTTATGGGATCTCTCTTTTACTGAGGATAATTTTAGAGAGATACACTCCATGGCTCATCATCATGAGGCACCTTTTGGAGTTACCATGCTAAACGCCTTTAGCATCTAATGAATATACGTTTCCATGGGTTAAGCCGAACATCCTTTTAAATCTATTAATACAGATTTATATCCCCAATGTGGGATGTTCTACCCAAATCATTCATGGAGGAATGTTTAGACAACTTTATTTTGATCGATTTTAGCATAGAAATTTCATTCCCTATCAGTAATATATCATCAACATATAATACAAGGAATGAAACTGCGCTCCCACTAACCTTTTTGTACACACATGGTTCATCGTCATTTTTGATAAAATCAAACTCTTTGATTGTCTCATCAAAACGAATGTTCCATCTACGAGAAGCTTGCTTCAATCCATAAATGGATCGTTGCAGCTTACAGACTTGATTTATTCCAACCTTTGAAACAAATCCCTCTGGCTGTGTCATATACACATCCTCCTCAAGTTTTCCATTGAGGAAGGCCGTTTTCACGTCCATCTGCCAGATCTCATAGTCGTTATAAGCTGCAATCGCAAGCAAAATCCGAATGGACTTGAGCATAGCTACTGGTGAAAAGGTTTCATCATAGTCAACTCCTTGTCTTTGTTTGAAACCTTTTGCAACCAGTCGGGCCTTATAGGTCTCTACCTTGCCGTCCGCTCCAGTCTTTCTTTTAAAGACCCATTTACACCCAATAGGCTTAATGCCTTCAGGTGGTGAAACCAAAGTCCATACTTTGTTTTCATACATGGAGTCCATTTCGGATTTCATGGCTTCTAGCCATTTCCCTGAGTCTTTATTACTCATAGCCTGTTCGTAATTCAATGGATCATCATCATTCATGATGTGTACCTCATCGTCATCCTTTATAACGAATCCATACCTCTCAGGTATCTTCGGTACTCTCCCAGATTTACGAACAGGGTGTGGCATAGTAGGTTCTTCTACTTGGTCAGGTACCTGACTTTGATCCGTGGTAATTTGTGGTTCTTGAACTTCTTCAAGATATATCTTACTCCCACTGACCCCTTCATGGATAAACTCCTTTTCCAAGAAGGCAGCATGTTTCGCAACAAACACCTTTTGATCAGTTGGATGATAGAAATAATACCCTACAGTTTCTTTAGGGTATCCCACAAATCTACACTTTCGAATTTAGTCTGTAGCTTATCATGTTCAAACTTTTTGACATAAGCTGGACAACCCCAAGTCTTAACATGCTTAAGATTTGGTTTCCTCCCCTTCCACATCTCATATGGAGTCTTTGGGGCGGATTTGGTAGGTACCTTGTTAAGTAGGTATACAGCCGTTTCTAGGGCATATCCCCAGAAGGAAATTAGAAGGTCGGTAAAACTCATCATGGATCGAACCATGTCTAACAGTGTTCGATTTTTCCTTTCAGATACTCCATTTAACTGTGGTGTACCTGGAGGAGTCCATTGTGAGATTATACCATTTTCATTGAGACAATAGAGAAACTCACCGCTTGAGTATTCTCCACCTCGATCTGATCGAAGTATCTTTATACTCTTGCCCGTTTGTTTCTCTACTTCACTTCTGAACTCTTTGAACTTTTCAAATGATTCTGACTTGTATTTCATTAAATACACATATCCAAATCTTGAGTGATCATCAGTGAAAGTAATAAAATAAGAATACCCACCCCGTGCACTTGTTGTCATAGGTCCACAAACGTCTGTGTGAATCAATGCCAACAACTCTGTAACTCTTTCTCCTTTTCCACTAAAAGGAGATTTAGTCATTTTACCCATGAAATAAGATTCACAAGTTGGATATGATTCATAATCAGATAACTCAAGGAGCCCATCTTTATGCAACTTGGATAATCTTGTTTCATTGATATGACCGAGTCTACAGTGCCACATGTAAGTATAATTAATATCATCTCTTTTCCTTTTCTTAGTTTGTTCAATTTGAAAAATATTTTCTTGTAAGTCAAGTGTATAAAGTCCATTTCGCAAATTTCCAATACCATATAAAACATCGTCTTTATAAATAGAACAACTATTGTTCTTTATAACAACGTTAAATCCTTCCATATCCAATACAGAAATTGAAATAATGTTTTTAATAATATTCGGAACATAATAACAATTATTAAGATAAATGAACTTGCCCGAAGGCATTGCTAAATAATAAGTTCCTACAGCTAATGCAGCAACCTTTGCTCCATTCCCCACTCGTAGGATCACCTCATCATTGTTCAGCTTTCTACTTCTGACCAGTCCCTTCACATTATTACATATGTGAGAACCACAGCCGGTATCTAATACCCAAGTAGAATTTTGACTTTCTGAAAAATTAATTTCAATCATGAACAAACCTTGATTGGAAGTCGAAGCTTCTCCAAGCTTCTTCTTTGCCAGAAACTTCTTGCAGTTCCTCTTCCAATGACCCGGCTCGTTGCAATGGAAGCACATTCCTTTGCTAGCTGGATCAGATTTCTTTTGTTCCTTTATGTTCACTTTGCCCTTGGTCATCCGAGATCGGAAGAGCTCCTTAGATATCTCATATCTAGCAGTCCTACTTTGTTCACCATACAACTCCTTGAGGTGAATCAACATAGTAGGAGCATCCATATTTTCGTGCTGACGCTGAAGCTCGTTATTCATGGATGCGAGCATGATGCATTGAGCCACAGATGCATCATCTTGCCACTTTACAATGGTGGCAATCTCTTCCTCAGAGACTGTTTCTGGAACAGTTCCAGGGATAGGTGAGTTTAGGACATAAGAAATCTTTTCAGCAGTGAGAACTATTCTCAGATTTCTTAGCCAGTCCGTATAATTCGGCCCGGTAAGCTTATTAGCATCAAGTATGCTTCGCAGTGAAATTAGTGATTTTGACATTTTTAAAATTCTGCATGTGAAAAACAACATTTTAGCAAACATTCATTTTATTAATTTTGCATACCAAAATAAATTTAGGTCTTTATTTTAAATTGGTATCTCCCACTATTTTTATCAAACTATATTACCCTCACTTATATAGTTCGGCAACATCTAATTAAAGATTTGCTAGTGAGAATAAGGATCCCATTTCAAATGTATATAACCTTGTGGATAGCACAACAAACGATATACAAATAAATAGGTAGACAACTCTTGTCAATTACAACACTATATAACTCCTTTTATTTTGCCTCTTAAATCATAATGGTCAAGTGTGTGCACATCCGAACTAAAATGATTTAAGTTAAGTCCAGCCTAGCACTTCCATAAATTCAAAAAAGAAAAATGTTCGTCCTTGTGGATAGCACAACAAGACTAGATCGTTCAATTTTCTTGATAAGCATCAAATGTGATTAATTAACATCTTAAATACGCAATACTCGCCTTGTGGATAGCACAACAAGCTCATATTAAATATTTAATACTCTATTAATTTATCATGCTAGAAGGCGACGTTCGATATTCCAAATATCATTTGAACGCTTCGGACTTAATATTATTTCTTTGAGGGGTTTGTTATTATTTGTCTCATCTTGTTTAGCGCGCATGAACATATATATATAAAATACGCGTCATTTTATTAAACATGCGAAGCATGTTTACATAAAATATAATATATATAATATTTAGCATGCAATATAGAATATTATATTCTACCCGGATTGATTATGGACTTTTATTCTAGTTTGGTTCACTAGAGCCACCAAGTGAACCAAAAGGTCAAACCTAGGAGTGCAAGAATTTAAATTTAAATCTAACTATTACATTTAAACCCGGGCTCCATACAAACGGGTCTTCACGCGCTCCTTGCTCCTTGGTCTCCAATTTCTTCAAGATAATTCTAACTATTCTTATTACATTAAACTATTTAATTTAAATAGAAACCTTGATCAACAGTCAAGGGGAAGTACATAGGAGGGAGATAGAATTTTACATCAAGAAAAAAAAATTAGAGAAGACGAGGTACGCAGACCCCATTTAATAAAACCCATTCATTCAAGCATTCAACTAAAATAAAATCCAATCACATTGGTCAAATAGTCCATAATCAATCCCCATTTATTTTCATACATATCACCATATATATCAATAAATAAATATTCATCTCATGAATTAAAACATTCCATATATATATGAGTATCATTTAATGGGCAATTTTAAATTGCATGAAATCCAATTTCAAGATTAAAATAAATTCTTTATTTTAATTATAAAATTATTTAGAATATAATATATAAATATATCATATTTATTTTTTAAAAGGAAGTCACCTTCTTTTATTAAAAGAGTCCTGCAGGTTTATTAAAAAAGTCCTTTCCTGATGGGTCACCTTCTTTTTGGAGTAAGAAAGAGACAACACCTTTTCTTTGCAGAATTCAAGATTAGCACCAAAAAAAATTGTGATTCGTCCCAAAAAAAAGTCTATTTTTTTTCTTTTTTTTTTCTTAAAAAATATAATTTTATACAATAAAATTATGCCCAATAAATTATTTTAAATACATACCCATATGTATATGAAATCAAAAATAAATTAATAATTGCATAAAGATTTGGCTCTGATGCCACTGTTGGGTTTGTACGAAATCGTGACACAATCAAATTGCAAAAATTAGCGGAAGCATGATATATCAGAGTTTAAAAAAAAATTCTACAAAACCATTACCCGGATCATCCTTTATGCAAATTATTAATTTAAAACGATAAATAAGAAGTTATGGAATCATACCCTTGTAGAATGAAGCTTCCACAGGTACTAGTTCAACTCCTTGTTCTTCGTGATCTCCTTGAATTTCCGGGTTAGATTCCTTTCTTTGATCAACGTTAGCCACCCAAGTGTTTGGCCTCTAGAGGTGATCCACCAAGGAAGATGAATTATCAAGAAGGAGGGTGTTTGGCTTAGTTTTCTATACTCTATAGAAAAGGAGTACTCTCCAACAATTGGAATTGCATCAATCTAATATCTATTATAAGACTTCTCTTATATAGACATTGGTCAATCCTTCTAATCCTATTAGACATGGGATTTCTTTTAATTAATTAAACTCCTTTAATTAATTTAGGCTTCCCACCACATGGGAATAATTAATTAAATTCATTTAATTAATTTGTCTCCTAATCTTATTAGGAATAAATGAGAGTACTAAATATTAAATTAATTACTAAACTCCTTTAGAAATTAAAATAATAATAATTGTAATAATATTAATAAGACTCCTCTTATTAATTTATATTTAATATTTCCAAAATATTAAATAATAAACATTAAGCTATTTAATTTATTCTATCACCATAGATTAAATTAATTATACTTAATGCATTATTACGATTATGCCATTACCTTCTTAAATATTTATTCTTCCTTTTATGGTGTGACCCTTTAGGTTCTCCATATTAAACCGGTTGTGAATAAATCAATTAAAATAATTTTAATCTTATTTAAATAAATAAATTAAACTAATAATCTATTTAAATAAATAATATTTATTCTACAATAGGGATAAGCCTCCCTAGCGATCAACGACTTTCCAGATAATATAGATTTCAACATTAATCATAAAAGAACCTGTGAGTTAATAGTTTCGTACAATTCAATCCTTCCCCCATTCAATGTCCCAATTAAATATAAGACATGGATTTACTGTCAAGTCTTATTTTATTTAATTATATATATTTCGATTAGAAAATGCACAACTCCAAATAATGCAAATTAGAAACTCCTTTCTAATTTCATTTCACCTTGGCCAAGGATTCCTGGGTTGTCATTTAACGAATCACATAGGACATATCTCCTCTTTTACTAGAGGTGGTAGATTCTTTATTGATCATTCATTATCTCCATATGTAACTCATTATACCCAAGCATACCCTATATATGCCTTAAAAGGTCTTAAGGAATAAGTCAAAGTATAATTTGTTACATATAAGATACTATGATGATCTCAAGTCCAAGGATCACTTGTACTACTATCACATTAGGAATTCCTATTGACATGCGAGTAAAACTCCATTAGGTATTCCATAGCGAATCACGTTCAGTGAACTTATTCTCCAATAAGCACCTACATACTTGCTTTAGTGTCTCCACACAAATGATCATGAGATCAATCATCCTCATCCAATGAGCAAGCAACATATGTACCAATCTATCCGGATTTACTAATCCCCTTTTTAGTAATCCCACGATTGGGAACTATTTTAGTTTTAAAACTTTCTAAGAATTTAGATCTCATTAGCATGATCATCATCATGATTCTAAAAGCTTTGTTTAAAACTATGGGTTATTTACATATTATAAAAACAGCAACATGTAGATAATTAAATGTCTTTAATAAATGAATATTTTATTAATAAATAAATAAGATTGTTTACAAAGTACGTGCTTTATCATCATACATGATTGGCTTGTATGCACACTACTATCAGAAAGGTGTGAGTTTGTGTGGATTTTTGAGATCTCAACAAAGCCAGCCTTAAGGATGACTTCCCGTGCCATTCATCCACGTATTAATCGACAACACTGCACAGTTCGAGATGTATTCTTTCGCTGACTGCTTTGCGGGATATCACCAGATCATGGTTGCTGAAGAAGACAGGGAAAAGACCTCCTTCATTACCCCTTGGGGAACCTTCTGTTATCGAAGACTAACTTTTGGCCTTGCCAATGCTGGCGCTACTTATCAAAGAGCCATGATGACCTTATTCCATGATATGATTGACAAAGAAATCGAGGTGTATGTGGATGATATCATCGTAACGTCCCGACAGGCTGATGACCATTACACCCATCTTCGGAGGTTGTTTGAACAACTCCGCAAGTTCAATCTGAAGTTAAACCCAACAAAGTGTGCTTTTGGTGTGAAATACGATAAACTACTGGGATTTCTCGTGAGAAACGGGGGCATTGAATTGGATCCTGCCACAATCAAAGCCATCAAGGAAATGCCTGAGCCAAAGACCAAGAAGGAAATCCGAGGTTTCCTGGGAAGAATCAACTTCATCAGCCGATTCATATCGCAGTTAACAGCAACCTATGAGCCCATTTTTAAACTGTTAAGGAAGAATTCTTCGGGAAAATGGAATGAAGACTTCCAAAAAGCTTTCCACACCATCCAGAAGAGGTTGATTGAAGCACCTATATTGGTACCCCCAAAGGATGGAATTTTGTTGTTCATGTATATCCCCGTCAACTCCAACACTGTGGGTAATCTACTGGGGCAGAAGGATGACATGGGGAAAGAAAGAGTTATCTATTATCTCAGTAAGTCCTTCAGCAGCGGAGAACAGAAATATACTCTGATAGAAAGAACCTGTTGTGCATTAGCTTGGGCAGCCAAGAGGTTACAACATTACCTACACGGCCATACCACTTATCTCATATTGAGGATGGATCCTTTGAAATACATCTTCAGCAAGCCGATTTTGAACTGTCGCTTATCCAAGTGGCAGTTAATCCTTCAATAGTTCGACATCATCTATGTCACCCAAAAGTCCAATAAAGGGCAAGTCATTGCGGATCACCTGTTGGCTGCACCAACAGGGGGTTTTGAGCCTCTGGAAATGTTTTTCCCGAAGGAGGAAGTATTGACTGTTCAACTGATCGATAAGAAGGATCAAGGTCAATTCTGGAAAATGTATTTTGACGGCTGATCAAACGCTGAGGGTGTTGGAGACGGGGCAGTCCTGGTATCCATCACGGGAGATCAATACCCCGTGGCCACCAAGTTGCATTTCAACAACTCCAACAATACCGCAGAATATGAAGGGTGCATTGTGGGGTAAAAGCTGGCTCAGTCCATGGGAGTAAAATGTTTAGCGATTTTTGGAGATTCGTAGCTAGTCATCAGACAGTCTACCGGGGCATACACCACCAAAGAACTGCAGCTACTGTCGTATCATCGACATGTTCTCAGATTGCCAAGGAAATTTGAAGACATTGCCTTCATGCATATCCCCCAGTACTGAAATGATTTTGCCGATGCATTGGCCACATTAGCTTCACTGGTGAACCTGTCAGCAAGAAGGGGAATGCCTGTCATCACTTTCACTGTGCAGAATACACCGTCGTATAAAAATAATGTAAGGGAGATATCAGATAAGATACCACCTGCGGGATCGCCTTGGTACCACCATATCAAAGAATATTTGCGAGATCAGTCAACCCCTAAAGGGATGAGTCAAGCCATGAAGAAGCGAATATAGAAAATGGCCATGAATTTCTACCTAAGTGCAGATGCTCTCTATAAGAGAGATCCAGGTGTAGGACTTTCGAGATGCCTGGACAAATATCAAGCCCAACGACTTATGAATGAAGTACATTGTGGAGTATGCGAAGCACATATGAGTGGACCTCTGCTTGCCAAGAAGATTCTGAGGACGAAACACTACTGGATATCCCTCAAAGCGGATTGCGATAATCATGTCAAGCATTTCTATCAATGCCAGATCCAAGCCAACATTATTCATGCGCCTCCAAATCAACTACATTACATGACGTCACCATAGCCTTTTTCCATGTGGGGAATGGACATGATAGGACCAGTTGAGCCTAAAGCCAGTAACGGTCATCGATTCATCTTCGCTATGATTGACTACTTTACCAAGTGGGTGGAAGCAGCTACTTTCCCCAGGGTCACCAAGGAGGTCATCATTGGTTTCATTAGAAACAACGTCATCTATCGGTATGGACAACTCGAGGTTATCATATCAGACAACGCGAAGAACCTGAATAACGAGATGATGAGGGAACTGTGTAGTATGTTCAATATCAAACACCTCAATTCAGTTAATTATCGTCCTAAGATGAATAGTACAGTGGAAGAAGCTAATAAGAACATCAAGAAGATAATGATGAAGATGTAAGCGAATCACTAGGGATGGCCTGAGCTATTGCCGTTAACTCTACTCGCATATCGGACGTCGACTCAAACCTCGACTAGGGCAACTGTGACGCCCCCAAATTCTAAGACCGCCACTTGGTCTCTCGAATTCGGTTCATCACGTGCTCATGGTAATACATCACAATAATAATAACTAAATATTGCACAATCACAGCGGAAATTCTATTCTAGAATAATTTACAATGATTTATTATAATTATTCCCCCAAGTCTCGCAACCTACAGTACTTAATAGATAACATAATAATATCAATAAATGACTTATTACATAATCTAACTTAAGCTTAAACATAATCAAATCCAGTCTTACTACATTATCTTAATACAACATTAAAATATTAAAACATAAAAGAGACAAGCTAGTTGGTAGCCTTGCCCTTGCCCTTATCAATGCCCGAAGGTTTGCCATGCTCTGCCTTAACTGAAATGTTTTAGGAAAAAGCAAGAATGAGCACAAATTGCTCAGCAAGTAATATACAACAAGGGTAAATGATATAATTCTCAATTCTCGAAAGGGTATAGGAAAGTTTGATAGTTCAAGGATAGCAAGAATATCAACAGTTCTCAATAACAGCCACTAAGGACAGAATAATATCAATATGATTCAATAATAAATCAATTCAAGATTTCAAGATAACTGAATACTGAGCAGTCACTAAGGACTATGAACTTCCATAGGATTTGACAGTAATAAACTGAAAATCCAACAAAAACAGATACAACAGGTGATCAGCCTAAAGTACCCTCGTTATGCATAACAATCAATCATACTCAAGTGCGCGCGTCGGTTCTCCGACAGTTATAGTTTGTTCTTCTCAGTCATATATAAGATCCCGCACCAATCAATTGGTTTTGTGTCGCTTTTCAATAATGTAAGTCTAGCCGAATCAAATGGCATAGACACTTTCACAATATTCAAGAACAACACTAAGTTCAACATGAATAATAACTTTAATGAAATAAGAGTTCAAGTATGCTAATTCAATTCAAACGATTAAGTAGGAACTAGTTCGCAATATACAAAGATAGAATACTCGTATCCAAAGAGATAAGGTTTAGATACTCGCTTACGATATCCGTTAAATAAAGTAGTGCAAGGGTTTAGGATACTTGCCTTATGCGTAGTTTATTCACGTAAAGCTAGCCAACACTTTCGAATCCTATATATAATGTATTACATGCATAAGATTTTCATTAGTTAACACATCCGTTACACAACTTATTACTCAATATACATATATGTTACTATCTTAGTCACATGTCATACTTATACTCATATGGTATAAAATCAGATCACGAATCAAGTACATAGTTATAATATAAATGATATTATACCAACTCATCATGTTCAAGTAGCTATGATTCTTTGACCCATGGGCTTCCATTATATAAGTTAAACATTATCTTGTTACTTAATCATCACCTATGCACATATATCAGTAGGGTGTAAACCATTTCTAGCAATGTAGGCGTCATATAAGCTATCTGTCCAAAATCAGATTGTCAAACTGCATGGCTTTCAATTCCAGGATGGCGCAGCTGCGCCATGACTAAGCCTAGGGACAGCGCAGCTGCGCAGCCCTCTGGCCAAGCCAAGGCTGAGCTGTGCCTTATGGTTTCTGTCCGGTCATGCAAGCCAACAACACCACATAGCATATAAACATATTAAAAGATACTTTTATGTTTGTACAACCTTTCCTCGTTTCAATTATATGTGATATAGATTCTAAGTCAATACTTTCAATGACTAAAAGTCATCCAAGGACACGAACTCATAAGGTCTATCATGCTCGCTTTTTAAACACTTAAAATGTTCACATAACTTGTAGTAAACATGTTCATGAGTTTTCATATCACATATATGCAACTATCATTATCATTAGTTTGAAAGCATACTTTATTTACGCAAATTTGGTTTCATTACAAGTAACATAGTAGGCAAACATGAATGATACCTTAGCAAGTCTACAAGTTCTATCAAACATGTTCATAAGTATCGTAGTTCAAATCTCAATGTAACATGCCGACGTTCACGTTCAACACTTATACTTTAATTAATAAAGTTTGCTAATACGTTCTAACACGTTCATGCTACATTATGAAATTTATATACGTAAGTTAATGTGTCCGACATGTATGTAAAGGCCATAGAAACATACCCGAAAATCAGAATATATATATGATCTTTATATGTCAAGGTTTGCCTTTAAAACTTATATTTTCGTTAGAAATGAGCACTAGTTAGGTTCACATGTCCATATTATATCATGGAACCAACATAGATAAGCTAACATGCACTTCATGTATTTCTATGTCATACTATTATGTCTCAAAAGTCAGAATGTATTTATGGTCTATATATGTTAAAGTTTGTTTAGGAAACTTGAGATTTATTTCAACGCTATTAGACATTCCATTAATCTTGTATGACATTATACCAACACACGTGCACTTCATGTTAATATACTCGTGTATAGGTAATACTCATGCTAACATGTTCATTTAAATCAATGCACAAAACTATCACGTTGCAGAAAGCAAGCAGAAAGCAGGGAACTGCTGCAGACTGCTGGCGCAGCTGCGCAGCTTCCCAGTGTAAAACTGGCGCAGCTGCGCCGGCTCCCAGCCAGCGGCAGACAGTTCCAGAACACGGCAGTTTAAAAACCCAAACACAAAAATTCCCAACGAATTCCATTTCTAATTAACCACATTGCTTCCTTATCACATTATAAGGCTATATAACAACTCACTAACATTATTAAACCACCAATTTTGTAAATTCTAACTCAACTCAAGAATTGAACATTTTTACAGAAAAATGAAAACGGAGTTCTTGACAGAAAAATGAGAATTGAAACCAACTACATTCCAATCTTAACATGTATACAAGTCCATACTACACTACACAGGCTTTCTATAATCCATTTATACTTTAATTCCTCATGATCAAGAATTTCAAGAAAAACTCAGAGAACTACAATGGAGTTTTTCTTTGACAGAAAATGAAAATGAAGACAGGGAATGGAATTATACCTTCGAAGCACGAATTAAACTTGCTAATGCTGCTATAGGATTCTCTACTAACACTGATATATAAGGCTCTCACTCAACACTCTAGCAATTTTCAGCAATTGATATGTGAAGAAGAAGAGTTCCTATTTGTAGAGAAATCCTTACACAGGCAATGAGATTATACCACAAATCAAACCAACGTAAATTTGAATTGTATAGAGGTTAATGGAGAGTTGGTGATTAGTTGGTGAAACTCATTATCAATACCACTCCCTTGTTCATTATGATAGCTAGAATGTGCTGAGTTTGAGGATATAGGAGTAGGATAGCTTCATGTGTATTCACGTGAAGAGCAAATGGGACACTTAAAATGAGACAATTGATTTAACTTCTCAGCATTTGCAAATACTACACTTGTATACACACACCATATACTTATGTTATATATTATATGTACTCTTAGGTTATAATTTAAATCACAATGTACTTCACATAATGTAATAAGTGTAATTTACACACATATAATCCATGTACGTTTATCTTACTGATATAATACAATCGGATACTACCACATTACATTATATCATATATTATTAAATTGTATTAATCAACAATTATTTATAATATATCCATGATACATTATTTTACTGTATACACACTCACCTTGTCACATAGGCATTATCATGTATTCCTAACATATAGTTTTAATATAACATAATCACTTATGCTTCATGTAATATATGGTTTCTATGTGTAATATATTCGCATTGCATTATATAACATAGTTTATGTATATACATGCATGGTCACACTTAAGTGTCTCTCTACACTATATAATATAGTTGTATTCCATATACTTTATATATTCAAGTATTGCACATTTGTACATATCAATTAATATAATCTTATTATATTAATCACTCACTTATTTGTTTTATTATTCATAATGTCACATAAATAGACTATTTATCTCGTTGATTAATTAACAATAATATTAATTAATTTATTCCTCATTGATTATTAATTACACCAAATTAATAATCATAGGATTAATTATCACATTAACAAATATAAATCTCAGCACAATTATAACCAAGTGGTTTATTATTATTATATTTCTTGCAATAATAATAATCACATATTATTAATCAACCACAGTTAATATCTCACAACAATCAATTAATATCCTCTAATAACAATTAACAATTAATATAGATTAATTGTTCACTTAAAAATTATTCGTCAATTAATATAATTATTAATATTTCCCATCACTGTGCCACACTAGGCTCTCAACGAGTTTATCACAAACTCTACATTTTTCTCAATTGTCATAAATATTCAATTTAATATAATTGAATTTATCATTCTCATAATAAAAAAAAAATCCAAATAAATTCTCATTTCCATTAATATATTTATTTAATAATATATGGAAATTCTCGGGTATTACAGCAACACCCTGCTCAGTGGTATATGGTACGGAGGCTGTACTTCCTGTCGAAGTGGAGAAGGAATCACTAAGAGTGATGCTAGATGCCCAGATAGAGGAGAGCCAATGGATACAAGATCGATAAGATCAGTTATCCCTGTTAGATGAAAGAAGAGATGCTGCTATATTCCACGGTCAACCATATCAACAGCGAATATCTCGATCTTATAACAAGAAGGTGAGACCTTAGGAATTCAAAGAGCATGATTTGGTACTGAAGAAGATTATTTCGGTCCAGGATGCAGCTAAGAAAAAATTTGCCCCAAACTGAGAAGGACCGTTTCTTGTTAAAGTAGTCCTATCGGACGGAGCTTTGAAACCGGAAGAGATGGACGGTGAGTAATTCCCGCAACTAATCAATTCTGACTCAGTGAAATGATATTATGTCTGGGACCCTTTTCTCTTTCAAACTGGACAACTATGTCTTAATAAAAAAAGAGAAAAAAAAAAGAAAAAAAAAGAAAAAAAAGAAAAAGAAAAAATATATCAAGTCTGGTTTTTCATGTCTGAGCCTGAACTACGAAAGACCCGATCTCCTATCTGTGGGAGTACGTAGGCAGCCATTTATGGAGCTGTCTAACCCTTGAAAAACATCAAAATCCTATCAATAATAACCCTTCAAATCAAATCAAAATCCTATCAAATCCAAACTCAAACTCAAGTAAACCCCTTTTCAAACTTTTTAGGTTTGAACCTGAACTACGAAAGACCTGATCTCCTATCTGTGGGAGTACGTAGGCAGCCATTTATGGTGCGGTCTAACCTTCAAAAATCCAAACACTTTTGTATTATTCAAAATCCTAACCTATACAAAAAACTTATCCATAAGCCCATCCAATCGACGGCTCATACGGAGAAGACCTAGCGACATCTCAGCATCACTCTCGCCGAATCTGATGCCACATGACGAAACTAGTGTTATGTCGACATAATAAATCATGAAACAAAAATGGCAACCGTGGACATGGTTAGACATGCCCAAATAAGGGAGGTGAGCTAAACTTGCTTCTTTTTATATATATAACTGTTTTGAATACAAAAGTTGATTCTAACCTATGATAAGTGATAATAACAAAGTCTCTATAGGAAAATAAAATAGAGCTATAAATCAATGGTGAGACGAGCCAACATCGCCAAATATCCAGCAGTCTCTGTAGTTGGGGGAGCAGCTCTGAACTCGTGCTCCAACATATCAACCCGCCTCAGCATCTCTACTGACATACGAAAAATCTCCTCTTGACTCTGCACTACACCTTGTACTTAGCCAATGAGTCCATCCGAGAAAGTCTGGGCCTCATCTCTGTCAACGAGGGCCTGGTCTCTAGAAGCATGGGCTGCATCTCTCTTAGTGATAGCAACATCCCGACTAGCTACGGTGGTCAACAACAGGACCCGAGCCTGATCCCTCTCAAAGGTCACCACGTGAAGCTGTCTATCCATCGCCTCCATGGAAATTGAGGCCGAACGCAGGACAGTGCTCACTAGAGAAGCTGTCAACTCTGCAAATAAAGCATCCTCAGTCGGAGATATAAGATCCTCCATCGGTTCCGCCGCATCCATGGACCAACCATCGTCATCAGATAAAGATCCTATACCAACCTGATCTGCTGTCTCTGGTACCAAATCCGACTCAAGCTAAGCTGAATACTCTACGGAGCAGCCCAGATGGCCATCTCTAAACTATGTTGTCTGTCGATGAGGCCAGAACCTATAAACCCGAGCCAAATTAACCTCGGTAACTAAGCAGATGGGGAAGCGATAATCCTCAATCCCCTCAAATTCATGGACCTCCTGGTACTGATCAAACTGACCCATCACCGCCAGAGGATGGTAGGTCATCACACGCCTCAAACCCGCCAAAGGGGAGGAAATCCAGATCGACCACATGGGTGGTGAAACTCATAAAGGAGCAGTACCCAGAATACATGACTATAGCAAAAGGCTCCTCCATGGCACCCAGAAATGATGTCCAGCACGCCTCATCGACACAAGTCTGGCGATATGAATAGACCTGAGACAAGCCATGTCCAAAATAGAAACCATGATGGCGAAGCCGCCCTATCGGTCGAAGGTACGTCATCAACCAGATGTATAGAAGCACTGGGCTACCTCTGAATTCCTGATCACCAACATCATGGAAAATAGAGGCTGATATCAATGTCTTTGCCAGGATAAGGGCCAATATAGTAAAGTCCTCTCAGAGAGTTCTAACAGCCATCGACATCACCACATCCAGATGAATAGTATAAAACAGCATATATATATAGGATATGAGGCACATAACTAAGGCATCCGCTCAGGCAACGTGCCATCTCTCCTCTGAAACGGCAAAGTCTCCGTGATAAACAGCAAAGCTATTCGCGGAAGCAAAGTGCATAATCATAAAGTCCATGGAGATAATGTGGCTACCACCCACCTCGGCCATCACAACTGCCCTCCTAAGTCCAGTCATCGTCATGAACTGGCGGCGCATATGGCCCAAAGCCATCCGAGCATATGGCCCCTTCATCAACAATCTCGAGATACGACTATACTCCTCCAACATAGGAGTTAACTCGGCCGACCCGAACCGAAAGACATAACGCTCAGAAATCCAATACCTGAGTATCCTGGCAACAAATCCCTCCAGAATCTGAAATGATAGCAGAGACATGGAGTGTCCTAACATGCGGCTGACATCAACACGATCGCTATATGGCAACTGATCATACTAAACCCTCAAACTAGTAGCTACGTGGCTGAGAGGAAGGTGGTCCAAATGCACCACAGCAGAGGATGACATCTGTAAAAACTGTGTCAATAAGACCGTATAGGGGTCAATCTCTATCCAATCATTTAAATATATATGAAGTATGCATCATAACGCATGATAAAATAGCATGTGAGATGAATAAATAGAAAACATCATACATAGATATCCGCCAAGTACATTACTTTCATAAGCATCACTGTCATACCTATGATATATGTGAAAACTAAAAATAAAAAAGTACAGGATATTGGGGCAATAAGGCCCAAAGACTAACAGATGACCTATGGGCTCCCCACCTCATCAAAATCACCCAAGAAGGTGAAGGCATCATCAAACTGATCAACCTGAGGTCGTCTACCGGGATTGGGCACATCCTGCTGATCTAGGCGATAAGGCGTCTCCTACGCATCTAGGTAATCGGTGAAGGGAACATCTCTATCCTGGAAGCCACCAAAACCGGAGGGTCCAGCACCATGAGAGCCACCACTGCCTGACGTTCAAGCCTCATTACCTCGAGAAGCAAAAGTACTAGCTAAGGACGGGTCCAAGCCATTGTAACTACAATAGGCCGACAGCTGCTCCAACTGAAGTCTCAAAGAAGCAATTTGATCCTGATGAGAAGGCTCCTAAAAATATGATATCTAGTCCTTCATCAGAAGGGATCTTGGAACCATGTCTCCCAATAACTGGGTAGCCCAAGTCTGAGCTCCTATCTTGCGCCAGACCCACCAAGCGATAAAGTCCGCCGAAGAGATCGGACCATCGAACAAGTGAAAACCATTATACCCCAGGGTGGGAATCGATGCAATCGACGAAGATAAAGGCCGGAAGCGCTGAGCTGGAGGAAGATAAGGAAGGCGAATCTCCCCAGTAATGCATCGAATAGCGCGCTCCCCGAGGTAGAGCTCCCAACCTCCATCGAAAAGGAATGGAATCTGGCGGGTGGATAACTGAAACTCTGGCCCTATCGACAAGCCATCCTCAAATCCCTCAGTCAAGTGCTCTCCGGAATATGAGGTCCATACTATGTCCTGAGCTATCAATGTCTCCAGCTGAAGACAGGTATGGGTAAAGCCCTCCGCGACTGGGACCTCCGACAAAGTAGATTGATGCCATCTACATCCCCGAGGATAAGTGCCCAAACCCAAGACACAGATAGGGTGAAGACATGGAAGCCTCTCATAAGCCCAGAACTGCCAATTCAAATGAACCCTCCATTAGTCGTGGGAAAAGATAAATTGATCAAAAGTCAAATAAATGTAATACGGTCAAAAAGACTTACCAGAAGAAACGGGTAGAATCCGACCCAGGCGTCAGTAACTCCATCGGATTGTAGTCACATCCTGTGCAGGAAAAGAGCGAATGTAAACGATCCCCAATCGTAGTCCTCAATGCGGTTTACATCTTGAACGGCTCCTACCAAGCTGAATGGCATAGTGGAGGAGTTGTTTGCTATGAAACAACCCCTCGTGATGGTCAGGAACAGACGTCGTCAGATGCGATCCCTCTTCGCCAAATCAACAGGCAACTCCTGCTGCAAGGTGCCTCGATCGGAATCGATGCCCAAGCGTCCCGATCTAATACTACGAGCCTTGAAGGCTCGCTCCTGAGAAGAAAACCCTAAGAGGGTGTGCACCACAGTCGCAGTGATAGTCGGCTCCAAAGGCACCCTATCACCGGTGAACTTCACGCCAGTGATGTATCTCCAATCCAGGGGAGTCATCATAACCTCGTAGTCCAGCAGATGTAGAGACTGACTCTAGTGAAACCATTTCTCGGCCAAAGCTCGCAAATAGCCCCAAGGGCAGCGACGGGGAGCAATGGTGAAGGAGGCCGCAAACCCCCAAGAATCCACAATCGCATTGTACTCGGGATGCAGCGAGTGATACAGAGCGTAGATGCTAAACCAATTACCCCTGTGCTGGGTAAACTTCAGAACCTACACGACATCAAGGTTAAGAAAACCTGTCTTTGACAGAAAGGAGAAAAGAAAATAAATTAAATCACGTACCTTATTTACCTGCAAATGAATGGAGGGATGGTGGCTCAGATCCGTACCTAGAAAATTCGAAACCGCTACCTCAATGCTAGGAAGAAATCTAGGCACAGTAGGGGGCTGAGGCAGAACCTCAGGCTCGGGAATGCCGTCCTCATCCATAAGTGGATGATCCTCCCCAGCAGGCAGGCGAGCGGGCTCTGTCAATCGCTGCACCCATCTGCTAATGCCCAAAACTGGAACCTCAGACGGGGCTCTACGACGACGAACTCCAGATGAGATCGGCCGTCCTGTGGAACGATTAAGTCCCTCAAAATATATATCTGAACAATGAGTTCGTAGGAATCAAAGCCAAGTCAGGTATATTCTTACCATTTGCAAATTTCAAATTAAATCCATAAAATATAATCATCACATCATGCATGTCTTACATGTGTTATTAAATGTGTATGTTATGTACATCCTAGTATATTTATAATGTATCTAGGATCCGAACATTTGGCTCATGAAATTTTTTTTGCCAGAGTCTCCTCTGTAAAACGGACTATCCACATGCCCGAAGCACGTATTAAATCACCCTATGAGGGTACACCATCATAACCAAGCATGTAAACATCAATTTAAACTGTTAATCTAACACATATATACAATGTATGTCTACATTAATTGATAAATGACAATATCTCGCATCCATACAGTCCATAAGATGATATGTAGGCATGCATTGCATTATAAACACGTTTATCTATCTATACATGCACACATGTTAGATATATTGCCTTTAAGAAAGGAAATACGCGTTTTCACCAACGAAAACACGAAAGAACGGAGTCTAGACGTTACCCGTATTCCGAAGAAGTAATGTACGGTGGCGGATTGCTCCAAATCAAGCCGAAATTGAGTAGAAATGGAAGAGAGCTCGGTTTTGTAGAGAGAAAAGAGAAGAAATTCGAACGGAATGGGTGGAAATGAGGCCTCCTGAGGGTATAAACCCGATCAGGGGTAGCCTTGACCATGGTTGCTCCTGCTGCAACCATATATGCGGCTGCCACAAGTGGGTCCCGCGGCCTCCCGTTTGGTAACACGATGTGCAAAATGTGTTCTTTTGGATTTGGAATGGTCACTTTATACAACAAACCAGTGAAGGCTATAACCCAGTGAAGGCGTCAACTCAACCTTGATGACGTAATCCGTTGGCAACAAACCAGTGAAGGCATCGGCATGATCCCGATGGTGCAATCCATTGACTACAATTCATTGCAGGTCGACTCAACCACGATAATGTAATCCTTAACTTCCCCAGCAGAGGAAGTAACCCTTTTCTAAATCTCACATATCGTCACATATATTATACATGACATTGCATTATCAGATATACCTTGTCATGCATTTTCTATGTCTATTAATCTTTGTCATGTTCCTTCCATTACATTGCATAAACATGACAAAGAGGGGCATCTATAGACACTCAAAATTTTACTTTTGTCGTACTAACTCTGCAGGAAGGTAAAAACATCATTTTACTTTGGAGACAACCATGAAGGAGGGCAAAAGATCCTGGACATCTCAAAGACAACCCCGAGAATTTTAAAGAGGACCAATGAAGTCCAAACATATTGTGACCCGGTCAAAGATCGACGAGCTGAGACAGTGATCATCGAAAACCACCTCAGCAACCTCAAACGACATGCCATCAGGAGATAAGCCAGCTAACTGATATCTGGACCTGGTGGATATATCGCATCTATGAGTATCGAATTCCCGAACCCTAATCTCGTTAGAATTGATCTATTCCCTCTACAAGTATCAAAGACAGTCCGAAAGGTCGAGTGATGGACATCAATTCCTGCAAAACCAAGACCGAAGGACCAATAACAGAGCAGGTGGGGCCCACTTAGGCCAGCCTTGACCACATCTGCGGCCAGCCACAACCATATCTGTGGTTGCCTCTGGCAGCTTATAACATCCCACTTAGTTCATTTTAAAGAGAGAAAGATACATGTTTAAAGAGAGATAGGCATTTCTAGAGAGAGAGGGAGAGAGGCTCGGGTGGAACCTTAAACAACCAACTTGAAGCTCATTTCTCCCATCTAGCATTTACTTGAAGTCCTCATAGTGTTCTTAGTTCATCCCGAGAGTCAAAACGCTCATTCGCGCGTCCCCTAAGGTGAAATAACGTACTTTTAGCTTCGTTTTCTTTGTAAACTTGGTTCAAATGATAGATTAATGAAGTATCTTATTTGAATATAGTTAAACTTATTTTATTTTAAGTATATTGTGTAATAGTTGATAGATTTTACATTTCTATTGGTTATATTATGCTTAATACATTGTATATCGACTTCAGAGGCTAGATATACCTAGATCTAAGCCTAATCTAGTCCCCGAGAGGTTATTAAGCATGAAGCTTTAACCCAGGGACTATAACGGCTTAGATCCTCGATATGTCAATAGGTTTATTGTTGGGTTTGTACGTAACGCAATTATGCAATCAAATCACATAAATAGGGCGGAAGGGTAAAAACTAGGTTTTCAAAAATTTATACAAACCCAATACCATGATCATTCTTATGCATCAATTATCAGTGAATGAAGAAGGAGAAAAATAGAATAATACCTTTGAAGATCCAAGCTTCCACAGGTACAAGTTCTACTCCTTTGATTCCTTTGATTCCTCTGTAGTGGCTCCATCCCTTGATCAATGTCAGCCACCCAAATGTTTGGCCTCTAACGGTGATCCACCAAGGAAGATGAAGAACTCAGTAAGATGGGTAATTGGCTTAACCCTTGTTTCTATCTCTATAGAATATATGTACTCCTAACTCTTGAAAAATTCACGTACCTTATTTCTGATATAAGACTCTCTTATATAGATATTAGGTTAACCCTCCTAATCCAATTAGAATAGGGTTTTATTTAATTAATTAATTAAATACTTTTAATTAATTTATATCCTAATCTTTGTTAGGATTGAGAGAGAGCACTGATATTATATTAATTCCTAAACTCCTTTAGAATTAAAATAATAATAATAATAATAATATTAATAAGACTCCTCTTATTAATTTATATTTAATATTTCTAAAATATTAAATAATAAACATTAAGCTATTTAATTTATTTTATCATCATAGATTAAATTAATTATACTTAATGCATTATTACTATCATGCCATTCTCTTCTTAAATAATTCTTCTTCCTTTTATGGTGTGACCCTTTAGGTTCTCCATATTAAACCGGTTGTGAATAAATCAATTAGAACAATTCTAATCTTATTTAAATAAACAAATTAAACTAATAATCTATTTAAATAAATAACATTTATTCTACAATAGGGATAAGCCTCCCTAGCGATCAACGACTTTCCAGATAATATAGATTTCAACATTAATCATAAAAGAACCTTTGAGTTAATAGTTACCGTACAATTCAATCCTTCCACCATACAATGTCCCAATTAAATATAAGACATGGATTTACTGTCAAGTCTTAATTTATTTAATCATATGTATTTCGATTAGAAAATGCACAACTCCAAATAATGCAAATTAGAAACCTCTTTCTAATTTCATTCTACCTTGGCCAAGGATTCCTGGGTTGTCATTTAACGAATCACATAGGACATATCTCCTCTTTTACTAGAGGTGGTAGATTCTTTATTGATCATTCATTATCTCCATATGTAACTCATTATACTCAAGCATACCCTATATATGCCTTAAAAGGCCTTAAGAAATTAGTCAAAGTATAATTTGTTACATACAAGATACTATGATGATCTCAAGTCCAAGGATCACATATACTACTATCACATTAGGAATTCCTATTGACAGGCGAGTAAAACTCCATTAGGTATTCCATAGCGAGTAACGTTCAGTGAACTTATTCTCCAATAAGCACCTACATACTTGCTTTAGTGTCTCCACACAAATGACCATGAGATCAGTCATCCTCATCCAATGAGCAAGCAACATATGTACCAATCTATCCGGATTTACTAATCCCCATTTTAGTAATCCCACAATTGGGAACTATTTTAGTTTTTAAGCTTTCTAAGAATTTAGATCTCATTATCATGATCTCATCATGATTCTAAAAGCATTGCTTAAAACTTTGGGTTATTTACATATTATAAAAACAGCACCCTGTAGATAATTATATGCCTTAAATGAATATTTTATTAATAAATAAATAAGATTGTTTACAAAGTATGTGCTTTGTCATCATACATGATTGGCTTGTATGCACACTACTATCAATCTCCCACTTGCACTAAAGCCAATCGCCATGGTATCTCATACCCATCTTCTCTAAGTGACGATCAAACTGCTGTTATGTTAAAGCTTTAGTAAATCGATCTGCAATGTTATCTTGAGAGTCTACACTCTCCTCTTTCAATGATTTCTTTAATCAAAGTGCCGCAACACATGTTTAGATTCAAGATGAGACTTAGAAACTATTCCTAGTTCTGTAATGAACTTTTCATCTGAAACATTAACTTGCAGCTTCACTTACAGTTATATACTCTGCCTCTATCACTGAATCAGCAACTGTTTGCTGCTTGGAACTCTTCCAACTCACTGCACCTCCGTTCAAGGTAAACACATACCCTTAAACAGATTTACTGTCATCTTGGTCTGTTTGAAAACTTGAGTCCGTGAATCCCTCGAGTTTTAATTCAGACCCACTGTAGACAAGAAAAATATCTTTAGTCCTTCTCAAGTACTTTAGGATATTTTTCACTGCCTTCCAGTGCTCTTCTCCTGGATTCGACTGGTATCTGCTTGTTACACTAAGTGCGTGAGCAACATCCGGTCTAGTACATATCATACCGTACATGATAGATCCTATTGCAGAAGTATAAGGGATCTTACTCATACGGTCTCTCTCCTCAGGTGTCTTTGGAGCCTGTTTCTTGGAGAGATTTATTCCATGGCTCATCGGCATGAGACCTCTTTTGGAATCTTCCATGCTAAACCTCTTTAGCATTGTATCAATGTACGTTCCTTGGGATAAGCCGAACATCCTTTTAGATCTATCTCTATAGATCTTTATCCCCAAAATATAGGATGCTTCACCCAAGTCCTTCATGGAGAAGTTTTTAGATAACCAAATTTTAATAGATTGTAACATAGGAATGTCATTCTGAACTCTTTGAACTCTACTTCACTTCTGAACTCTTTGAACTTTTCAAATAATTCTGATTTGTATTTCATTAAATACACATATCCAAATCTTGAGTGATCATCAGTGAAAGTAATAAAATAAGAATACCCACCCCGTGCACTTGTTGTCATAGGTCCACAAACGTCTGTGTGAATCAATGCCAACAACTCTGTAACTCTCTCTCCTTTTCCACTAAAAGGAGATTTAGTCATTTTACCCATAAGACAAGATTCACAAGTTGGATATGATTCATAATCAGATAACTCGAGGAGCCCATCTTTATGCAACTTGGATAATCTTGTTTCATTGATATGACCGAGTCTACAGTGCCACATATAGGTATAATTAATATCATCTCTTTTCCTTTTCTTAATTTGTAAAATTTGAAATATATTTTCTTGTAAGTCAAGTGTATAAAGTCCATTTCGCAAATTTCCAATACCATATAAAACATCGTCTTTATAAATAGAACAACTATTGTTCTTTATAACAACGTTAAATCCTTCCATATCCAATACAAAAATTAAAATAATGTTTTTAATAATATTTGAAACATAATAGCAATTATTAAGATAAATGGATTTGCCCGAAGGCATTGCTAAATAATAAGTTCCTACAGCTAATGCAGCAACCTTTGCTCCATTCCCCACTCGTAGGATCACCTCATTATTGTTCAGCTTTCTACTTCTGACCAGTCCCTTCACATTATTACATATGTGAGAACCACAGCCGGTATCCAATACCCAAGTAGAATTTTGACTTTCTGAAAAATTAATTTCAATCATGAACAAACCTTGATTGGAAGTCGAAGCTTCTCCAAGCTTCTTCTCTGCTAGAAACTTCTTGCAGTTCCTCTTCCAATGTCCCGGCTCATTGCAATGAAAGCACATTCCTTTAGCTGGTTCAGGTTTCTTTTGCTCCTTTTCTTTCCCTTTTCCCTTAGCCTTCTGAGATTTCTTCTTTTCAGAAGACACCTTGGGCCTCTTCCTTTTATTGGAAGAATCCACCATCAAGACATGGTTCTTCTTGGATGAGAAGTGACCTTCTGCAGTTTTCAGCATGTTAAGTAGCTCAGGTAAGCTGACATCTAGCTTATTCATGTGAAAATTAACCACAAACTGCGAGAAGGTGTCAGGGAGTGACTGCAAGACCAAGTCTTGACTCAACTCCCCATCCATGACGAACCCAAGCTGTCCAAGGCGTTCAATCAAATTGATTACCTTCAGAACATGAGTCTCGACGGCAGTGCCCTCGGTCATCCGAGATCGGAAGAACTCCTTAGATATCTCATATCTAGCAGTCCTACTCTGTTCACCATACAACTCCTTGAGGTGAAGCAGCATAGCAGGAGCATCCATTTTTTCGTGCTGACGCTGAAGCTCGTTATTCATGGATGCGAGCATGATGCATTGAGCCACAGATGCATCATCTTGCCACTTTACAATGGTGACAATATTTCCTCAGAGGCTATTTCTGGAACAGTTCCAGGGACAGGTGAGTTTAGGACATAAGAAATCTTTTCAGCAGTGAGAACTATTCTCAGATTTCTTAGCCAGTCCGTATAATTCGGCTCGGTAAGCTTATTAGCATCAAGTATGCTTCGCAGTGAAATTAGTGATTTTGACATTTTTAAAATTCTGCATGTGAAAAACAACATTTTAGCAAACATTCATTTTATTAATTTTGCATACCAAAATAAATTTAGGTCTTTATTTTAAATTGGTATCTCCCACTATTTTTATCAAACTATATTACCCTCACTCATATAGTTCGGCAACATCTAATTAAAGATTTGCTAGTGAGATTAAGGATCCCATTTCAAATGTATATAACCTTGTGGATAGCACAACAAGCGATATACAAATAAATATGTAGATAACTCTTGTCAATTACATCACCATGTAACTCCTTTTATTTTGCCTCTTAAATCATAATGGTCATGTGTGTGTGCACATCCGAACTAAAATGATTTAAGTTAAGTCCAGCCTAGCACTTCCATAAATTCAAAAAAGAAAAATTTTCGTCCTTGTGGATAGCACAACAAGACTAGATCGTTCAATTTTCTTGATAAACATCAAATGTGATTAATTAACATCTTAAATATTCAATACTCGCCTTGTGGATAGCACAACAAACTCATATTAAATATTTAATACTCTATTAACTAATCATGCTAGAAGGCGACGTTCGATATTCCAAATATCATTTGAACGCTTCAGACTTAATAATATTTCTTTGAGGGGTTTGTTATTATTTGTCTCATCTTTTTAAGCGCGCATGCAAATATATATATATATATATATATATATATATATATATATATAAAATACGCGTCATTTTATTAAACATGCGAAGCATGTTTGTATAAAATATAATATATATAATATTTAGCATGCAATATAGAATACTATATTCTACCCTGATTGATTATGGACTTTTATTCTAGTTTGGTTCACTGGAGCCACCAAGTGGACCAAATGGTCAAACCTAGGAGTGCAAGAATTTAAATTTAAATATAACTATTACATTTAAACCCTGGCTCCATACAAATGAGTCTTCACGCGTTCCTTGCTCCTTGGTCTCCAATTTCTTCAAAATAATTCTAACTATCTCTATTACATTAACTATTTAAAATGAAATAGAAACCTTGATCAGCAGTCAAGGGGAAGTACATAGAAAGGAGATAGAATTTACATCGAGAATAAAACTAGAGAAGACGAGGTACGCAGACCCCATTTTATAAAACCCATTCATTCAAGCATTCAACCAAAATAAAATCCAATCACATTGGTCATAGTCCATAATCAATCCCTTTTATTACCATACATATCATCATACGTATCAATAAAACTTATTCATCTCATGAAAATAAATTCATTCCATATATATATTAATATCAGTTAATGGGCAAAAGTTTGCTAAACTTTGTTTTTGGAAAATTAACTCCTTTATTTCATTCAAAAACAATTCCAAATTAAACTCTTTAATTTTAGCAATTCTGAAATCTCATTTCATATAAAATAAACATCTTTATTTTAAACCTTTATTAATTAAATAAACCATTCATTTAATTAAATAAAATAAAAAAAAATTCAGTTCCTGTCAAGTGGCGCAGCTGCGCCAAGAATGTAAAGGGAACCGGCGCAGCTGCGCAGCATGAAAACCAGGAACAGCACTCGTTGCAGCTGCGCAGCAATATTGCATTGTACCGGCGCAGCTTCGCAGAAGCTGAAATTTTTTTTGTTGCCCATAACTCGATCCAATCGCATATCATACATGTATTGAATCACATAGACTGATAATTAGCACAAGATTGGCTTTGATACCACTGTTGGGTTTGTACGGAACGCAATAATGCAATCAAATCACATAAATAGGGTGGAAGCGTAAAAACTAGGTTTTCAAAAATTTATACAAACCCATTACCATGATCATTCTTATGCATCAATTATCAGTGAATGAAGAAGGAGAAAAAACAGAATTATACCTTTGAAGATCCAAGCTTCCACAAGTACAAGTTCTACTCCTTTGATTCCTTTGATTCCTCTGTAGTGGCTCCTTCCCTTGATCAATGTCAGCCACCCAAATGTTTGGCCTCTAACGGTGATCCACCAAGGAAGATGAAGACCTCAGTAAGGTGGGTTATTGGCTTAACCCTTGTTTCTATCTCTATAGAATATGTGTACTCCCAACTCTTGAAAAATTCACGTACCTTATTTCTGATATAAGACTCTCTTATATAGATATTAGGTTAACCCTCCTAATCCAATTAGAATAGGATTTTATTTAATTAATTAATTAAATACTTTTAATTAATTTATATCCTAATCTTTATTAGGATTGAGAGAGAGCACTGATATTATATTAATTCCTAAACTCCTTTAGAATTAAAATAATATTAATAATAATAATATTAATAAGACTCCTCTTATTAATTTATATTTAATATTTCTAAAATATTAAATAATAAACATTAAGCTATTTAATTTATTATATCATCATAGATTAAATTAATTATACTTAATGCATTATTACTATCATGCCATTTTCTTCTTAAATAATTCTTCTTCCTTTTATGGTGTGACCCTTTAGGTTCTCCATATTAAACCGGTTGTGAATAAATCAATTAGAACAATTCTAATCTTATTTAAATAAACAAATTAAACTAATAATCTATTTAAATAAATAACATTTATTCTACAATAGGGATAAGCCTCCCTAGCGATCAACGACTTTCCAGATAATATAGATTTCAACATTAATCATAAAAGAACCTGTGAGTTAATAGTTACTCTACAATTCAATCCTTCCACCATACAATGTCCCAATTAAATATAAGATATGGATTTACTGTCAAGTCTTAATTTATTTAATCATATGTATTTCGATTAGAAAATGCACAACTCCAAATAATGCAAATTAGAAACCTCTTTTTAATTTCATTCTACCTTGGCCAAGGATTCCTGGGTTGTCATTTAACGAATCACATAGGACGTATCTCCTCTTTTACTAGAGGTGGTAGATTCTTTATTGATCATTCATTATCTCCATATGTAACTCATTATACCCAAGCATACCCTATATATGCCTTAAAAGGCCTTAAGGAATTAGTCAAAGTATAATTTGTCACATACAAGATACTATGATCATCTCAAGTCCAAGGATCACATATACTACTATCACATTAGGAATTCCTATTGACAGGCGAGTAAAACTCCATTAGGTATTCCATAGCGAGTCACGTTCAGTGAACTTATTCTCCAATAAGCATCTACATACTTGCTTTAGTGTCTCCACAGAAATAACCATGAGATCAGTCATCCTCATCCAATGAGCAAGCTACATATGTACCAATCTATCCGGATTTACTAATCCCCATTTTAGTAATCCCACAATTGGGAACTATTTTAGTTTTTAAGCTTTCTAAGAATTTTGATCTCATTGTCATGATCTCATCATGATTCTAAAAGCATTGCTTAAAACTATGGGTTATTTACATATTATAAAAACAGCACCATGTAGATAATTATATGCCTTAAATGAATATTTTATTAATAAATAAATAAGATTGTTTACAAAGTATGTGCTTTGTCATCATACATGATTGGCTTGTATGCACACTACTATCATTTATTGCTTTGAACTATCTCGGTTAACCCGTATAGCCCTAAATTTATATTTAGAGGTGAAAGGGGGGCCGAATCAGCTTGAACGGTGATTTCAACAGATGAAATCATCTAGTATCAAAGCCGTGGACATTATGTATATATAATATTGTGCAAATCATATGAGTCTAGGAATTCTGATGTCGAGATCCCCGAATGGATCCGACTTGATTCCCATGATGGACCTGTTTTTATGTTGTAAATGCTTTAAATAACGTAAATATCGATGTACATGTAATATTGGGATCTTGAAAACGAACACGAGGGGTTAGTCTCGAGAGCTCGGATTCAAGATCCCGTGATAGTAAAAACTTTCATTACGGGAGCTCGGTTCATCGAGATGGCTAATATGCCTAATGATGATCTGAACCTTCTTAATGCTTTTCCATTCATATCATCAAAATGATTTCTCAAAGAAAACCACAAAGAGCTTTTGATGAAATAAAGCGATTTGGGATAGATCACGTAAATAATATAAAGAATAAAAGGAAATATCGAAGTCCTTGATTCCTAGTCGGGTAAAGGATTTGAAAAACTTACTTTCCAAAACATCATTTTAATTCATATATCTTGTTAAAAATGAATTTTTGATTAAATCAAATCCTTCGTACCTAGGCGCAAAAGAGGTACAACACTACTTTTAAGTCACCAGAATAAAGACTTAGATATAAAATAATAAAGCTTTCAAAATTAAGACTCACACACACACATACACACATAAACATACACACACTTTTTGCATAGAAAATCAATAAGATGCGGTACCGTGCTTGCACGGGAGTCGGGGGGGGGGGGTGCCTAACACCTTCCCCCCGCTTAACCTAGCCCCCGAAGTCCACGAATCTCGGGTTTCAAGACCAATCTTTAGAGTCATGCATTGGACCATCTTGCGAAAAAACCATTAAAACACGGATGAGTTGATACATCCATTTAAAAAATGGCAACTAGCGACTCTGTCTCAATCGGTCCAATCATCAAAATAAAATCAAACTTTTCAAAATCGTCGACACATATGTCGGTACCAGTTTCCTACAAAATTCACCCTTTAAACGGAACCCCAAAGACAAAGCGAAAGCGAAAGGGTAGAATAAGATTCAAATTAAGAAATATGGGCATTCCTCTTTTTCCCCCAGATAAGAGAGTAAGGGAAACACAACCAATGAAAAAGACAGTCTCCTCCTTCAAATAAAAAAAGGGAGATCAGAGGAAAAGAGATTGTTTCTTCCCGGCGTCGATATGTGTAACGCAACCCTTAGCAGGGGTTTCTCTTCTATTATTTCTAGATGATCTCATTTTTTCTTGCAAAATTTTCTATTTTTCTTGCTTAACTTTTTCTCATTTTCTTAGGCTTTTCAGTGTTACCCAGGTAACGAGTTTTGGATCAATGACTCCCAAACCTAACGTCTTAAGGGCACTAGGTGTTGAGACACCCCATAGGGTTTACTGGCTCGAGTAATAAAGGCCACACTTCGAGATAAGTTAGGCGGTCTACTCTTTTGATCTTCGCCTGAACCTGTGCAAGATTCATTTTCTTAGGCTCTAAGTCACCCATGTAGTGAATGTTGGGCCGATGACTCCCAAACCAGACGGCTTTAGGGCACTAAGTGTAGAGACACCCCTCGGGGTTTAATTACTCGAGTAACCTAGGCCACGATTCAAATCTGCTTATGCTTTGATTTCTTGCACAGCTCATTTTCTTAGGAACTAAGTTACCCATATAACGAGCGTTGGGCTGGTTGCTCCCAAACCAGATGGCTTTAGGGCACCAGGTGTAGAGACACCCCTCGGGCTTAATTACTCGAGTAACCAGACCACGATTCGAGACATTAGGCTGGCCACTAATTTTCATCCTTGTCGTCATAGCTTCATACCCCATAACTAAGAATCAGGTCAATCGCAAAGTGCAGACATGCATATGAGGTCAAGTTTGCTCTAAAAAGTGCTTTGAACTAGGACGTCGTGCCTAATCCAAAGGTTGAATGGTCTTAATTCTCTAATCGCTTTCATGATTCTTTGCTCCACGGACGCTTATCAGAATTAATCCAATTCATAACAAGTTAAGCAAAAATCTTTTTTTCTTCTCTTTTTCTAAGACTCTAATGCAGGATTTATGTGTATGATCGCTAATGCATGGACTTTGAAAGCACATAAAGAGATGAAAGAGTCATACCTTATCAGCGGATCGCAGTATTCTAAGGAAATTATGATTGGAAAAGATCGATTGATCATACTGAATCGCCAATGATGGAAGCTGGGACGATGATGGACTATGCTGATGGTGCCGGCTGGTGCATGTTGGTTGGATGGTTGATAAATGCCCCAGTGTTGAATTGTCGCCATTTTTGGAATTGGTTAAGTCTTGTTGCAAGGGTCCCAACATCGAGTTGTTGTTGACTTTGGACTTGCCCCAGTCTTACTTGTCATATGGGAGGATTGCTTGGTTGTATATTTGATCGATGGGCTGATAAGATGTCGAGATCGCAAGAGTCTTTAATCGCATGACCCCCATGGTGAACAGGTAGTGGACTTTGGCTTTAATGCTCGGATGCCCCAGTCATTGTTTTTAATTTGTAGGAGCAATTGGCTTTGATGACCTTTCCTTTGTTTTGATGAAAGTTTCAGATTGAGGCTTCAGCTCTTTGAAGGTCCTTGCGGATTTTTATGCTTGATATATCATTGTGTTATTGTTCCAACTTTGACGCTTGATGTCGAGATGGACTCCAATGAATTGGACTCAAGGGCTTGTGATGGTTGGTGATATGATGGCTTTGACCTTAGCTTTAGTCGGTGACCTACCGAGTGTCCCTGTCGGGAAAGATCTAGCTATGGCAGATTCGACAGCTCGGATGACCTTCGAGAGAGATCAGGCTAGGGTGTTGTTGTTAACGACTCATTCTATTAGTGATACGACTTCTATTGATAGAGGCAAGGCCCGAGCCACTCGGGATGTTGGCTTTGCTGAGAGGGTCGAGGCCATAGTATGCAAATGGCAGTGGATGTTCTGGCTCGTATGGAGACCGAGGGTTAGGAGCTTGCAGCTGCTCCTTTATCTTCAGAGAGATGTCGTGTTGGTACTGGTATCCCACTTATCCACGGGTTTAGAGACTAGCTTTGATTTTCTTCAACAAGGCCTATTGACCATGTGGTTTGATAGAATTTGGCTTTTATTTATCTTCGGTGTCTTGGAATTGGTCTTTATTTTTTTTTTCTTGAAGGTCAAACTGCACCGTAGATGGCTGCCTACGTACTCCCGGGTTGAGGGAGATCAGGTCATTCGTAGTTCTGTTTTTGAGAGAGGGCTGAGAAGTGTCCCTTTTGGGTTCTAAGTTTGGTTTGATAAGCTTTTGAGTTTTTGTTTGTTTTGTGTTTGGATTCGAGGGTTTTCTGAATTTTTTGTTTGGTTTGACCGCACCAAGATGGTTGCCTACGTACTCCCAGGTTGAGGGAGATCAGGTCATTCGTAGTTCACGTTGTGTATGAAAGGCTCGATTTTTGAATGATTTTTTTCTTTTTGATTTCTTTGATTTTTTGATTTTTTAATTTTTTGATTTTTTGATTTTTTGATTTTGTATGCATGGAAAATGAAAGGCATAATGCTAAGAAAAAGATAACGTCCCAACATCCTCTGGAACTCACAACTTTCCTCTCGATCTATGTCCTCCTTGCTAGCTGAGGCTTGATAGTCCAGTCGTCCGTGATTATATCGCCTTCGAGGCTTGTGATAGAGGTTCCCTCTTGGCTCTGAATATCTTCAATCCCTGCCATAAATTGATCACTTTCGAAATCAGTATATCCCTTAAGGAGGCTTAAACTTGACTCATCGCAAAAATGGATGAACTCCAGATTCCTCAAGGGGTTATCTTCTTTGAGAATTTTGCCACCTTTTTCTTCGTCTGCTCCTTCACCTTTCTCATAGCCTTGAGATGATTTGAGTATGAAGTCCCCCTTGCACTAATGTTGTATCTCTCGCAAGGAACTTTCCTTTTGTGCTTTTTCCATATGGGGAAGGATTAGTATCTCCTCCTCATCTTCTAGAAGGATAAGGTCAGGCATGTAGTTATTGGGTTTGGGCATCAAGATATTTGATGATGGTGGATGAACTTCATTGGGAGTTTTTTTTGTTTCTTCGGTCACTCCCAGTATTAGGGTTGGTCCACCTTGTGTTCTGCCAGGATTGGTGCTCATAGCCGTCACATCCTTTGAACTGCCCGCTTCGAGTGGACATCTTGAGCTCTTTATCTCCCTCTCGC
Organism: Panax stipuleanatus; assembly: GCA_020205555.1. Taxonomy (NCBI): domain Eukaryota; kingdom Viridiplantae; phylum Streptophyta; class Magnoliopsida; order Apiales; family Araliaceae; genus Panax; species Panax stipuleanatus. The sequence continues at coordinate 83,661,972 of CM035119.1, forward strand.
CTTTTCTGGTCATGGGGAATTCTTTCTTCAGTTCTCTATTTTCAGTGAGGTCCTGGATTTTGTGCTTTAGAGACCAGCATTCCTCAGTTGCATGTCCGGGTGAGTTAGAATGATAGCAACACATCTTTATGGCATCATAACTTCTCGTCTCGGGCTTGGTAGGAGGCAGAAACTCAGTAATCTTTCTTTGCGCAACTAATAATGCTAACATATTTTCCAATGAGTCCTCCACAGGTGTGAATACCCTTCTTCGTCGACTCTCCCCGACTCTCGGTGCCGTAGGATTTTGAGGGTTTGCCAGTGTTTGGCATGTTAATTGATATTTCTTATTTGGGAATTCGCATTACTCTGGACGATCTTTACTTTGGTGAGATCTTCGAGAAATTTTATCATTCCACCCTTCTCGTTCATTCATCATGCTTTGATCCTCTTCATTTAGTCGGCGGATCATGGAGGGAGATATGCTCTCATTCTGAATAACCTCTTTCTCTTGGCTTTCTGATAGTTGAGTGAAAAGTTGCCTTGTACCCTGATGTTGGCGCACTACCAGATTAGCCAGCAGAGTCACTTGATGTTGGATCGCATCTAATTTTTGCATTATTATCGTACCCTCCTCTGAATTTTCTGACTCTAGGACATATATTATGTTCCTCCGGGGGTAATCCTCTATCCTTCGTATGTATTTATGATTTGGATGCATTTCATCGCTTCCTGACCCGATCATGTTTACTTCCACTGTATCATGCTACATAAGAAGGTTGGCGTTGACATTTGGATGGTCAGGTTGTTGGATCACAAGATCACCGCTTTCGATCAGGTTTTGGATTTTATGCTTTAAGGATCAACAATCTTGTGTATCGTGTCTTGGAGATCCTGAATGGTATGAACATTTCTGGCTAGGATCGTATCTTTTGCTTTTTCGATCTAGAGGTGGAGCCAGCTCGATAATCTTCTTGTGATCTATTAACATCACCAATATGTTTTCAAGGGAATCGCCTAGTGAGTGAACACCCGATTTTTAGTTCTTTCGAATTTTCTCTTTCTCTCTTGGTAATTATTGAATACAGTCTGTTGTGACGGCAGATTGCTTTCCCTCTTCCAAATGGGGGGACTACTGTTGGGTCTCCTAGACTGCCCCTATATAATGAGGGATACATCTTCATCGCCTTCCTTGGGTACCCTTATGGGATCACTCGCATATTTGCCATACTGTATATGATCGGCGACTACTTTTAAGGCGGTGAGATCTTTAATCTTGCCTGCTTTCAGGCCCATCTATGTCATTTCGCCATGTTTGATCATTGAACATTTCTGAGAATGGCTTTCCAATTCCAGCCAGGATCCTCTCATAGTAAGGTGTCTCTTGGATGTCTGTGAAAGTCATCACCATTTCAGCTTTGGTCATAGGCGGGCTGACTTATGCTGCCAGACGTCTCCATCTTTGGGCATACTCTCAGAAAGACTCGGTACTCTGCTTTTTGACTTTGGTCAATTGATATTGATCTGGAGTCATCTGAGACTGAAAGCTATATTGAGTTAGGAAGGCGTGAGCTAGCTCTTCCCAACTGTGAATTTTTGCATTATCAAGTCGGGCATACTAAGTCTTAGCCTCTCAAGTGAGACTCTTTTGGAAAAGCTACATTCTGAGGTTTTCATCTTCAGCATAAGACCCTAGCTCGCTATTGTATACTTTTAAGTGCGTATAAGGATCGCCTGCCCCATTGTACTTTTCAAACTCTAGGACTTGGAATTTGTCAGGATATCTTGTGCTTAGGAATATGCAAAGATCTGAATAGGTGACATTTCCAAGGTTTCCAGTCCCTTTGATTGAGTGGATAGTTTCTTCCATTCGTTGAACTTTCCTTCGAAGATCTCCAGTTTCCCGATCCTCTCTGAGATTTATGATTTCAGGGGTTTTGTTGGTTCTTTTAATTAATCGAGGTTTAGGGATCTGCATTTCACCCTTTTTGTCAGTACTTTGATTACCACCCTGTGAGGAGGGCTCTATTTGATTGAATGTTAGCTAGCCCTGAGTGTTTTTTCTTTGTTCTCTTAGAAGGATAGCCAACTCTGCTATTTGATTCTTAAGTCCCTCAAACTCTTTTCGAGATACAGAACCCGACTCGCATTGTCTACTGTCAGCCATGTCGATGGATAGGCTTAGTGCCTTCTTAGATTTAGACCTAGTAACAGGACCAATTTTTCCTTACCTATAACAAAACGTAGGCGTGTCAATTTCCTGATGTAGGTAAGGATTGGATGCATGATGTGTCTTTTAAGTTTATCCTGCAAAACTGAGGTTAGTTGTTTTGATGGCAGGATGACAGGATATCTGACAGGAAAGTAAATCTTTCATTATTGTCATTTACATTGTGTTCCTCAGTAATTGGAGACTTGACATTGAATTAAAAGAGGAAGGCATGAAGAAGTTTCCCTTCGAATTTGGTTATCAGAGACTGACCTATCTTAGGTTACTCTCGCGGCTTTTGTTTCGGCGTGAAGGTTCCCAGATCATCGCAATCTACTAGAAGGGAAGTTAATCCGATCGTTCAACTGGAGCGAATCTGGGTGGTGCATTTTCAGGAGGCAGCCCCGGAGACTTAGTCGTCCCCAGAGTCCTTACTTATCACCGACCGGGATAGCCTCCTGGTGGAGGGACTCACAGCATACATTCACAGACATCGGCCTTACCGCTTATGCATGCAATGACAGTTCGTGCGAAGCACTAATATGGGTGCGAAGAACTAAAGAATTCATTCTCATTCATTCAATGTAAAGTCATAGCATTCATACATTCAATGAAAGACGCAGCATTCACTTATCCATTGACCGTGGAGACGCAGGATTTCACGCATTCAATAGTTTTGAAAGGAAAATGTTTGAAAAGATTGAAAGCGGCCTAAGCCCTCTACTATCCCCAGCAGAGTCGCCACCTGTCGACGTTGGAAAATTTAAGAAATATTGCGGGTCGGTTCATAACTCGATTTTCCTCAAATTGATCTTCCTAAGTTATCTCTACCCTTATTCTTTTTATTGCAAAAAAGGTTTTGAAGGGTTTTTTAGGAAAGAGGCCAACATGTTTATATGTCGATGATTTGATTTGATTTGATTTAAACAAAGTCGCTAGTTAGTAGTTTTGAAAATGGTTGTACCAACTCAATCGAATTTGATTTGAAAGAGACCCGATTGCTGGACAATGTTGAAACTTGATCTTTGAAATCGGAGTTTTGAGTTCGGGCGCTTGGTTAAGTGTGGGGAAGGTGTTAGGCACCCCACAACTCCCGTGTAAACACGGTACAACAATCTTTTCAATATTTCCCTTAAAACTGGAATGTGTGAGTGAATGCTATTTGAAAATTGGGCCTATTGATTTAATTGATTGAAAGATTTGACAAACTTCGTTGAGCCTATATACGATGGGTTTGATTTGATTTGAAAATCAGTCTTGGATTTGATTTGCAAAAAACATTTAATTTGATTTGCAAAAGCTTTGAAATAGATTTGACAATGATGTTTTGAAAGCTGTTTATCAAACCCCTACACTGACATAGGAATTGAAGTATATTGTTACTCTCAATTTTATCTTTATAGCCTTAAGGCTGCATGCAAATGGTGATTTGTCAGGCTGCGAAGCATCCTCGACCATAGAAATATACAAATGTTGGTCTCCTCATGGGTATGAAAACCATCGGAGGGACGCTGACACGACAATCTATATTTTCACTATATTGAGACCTTAAATCCGGATAACCGTTTTAAGGTCTATGTAGGTATATTTTACAGAAAAAAACTGGCAGCGTACATCTGTAAATCGGAGTTTGTCCATCGTGGGAATCAGATTCTGATCAGTTTGATCATGAATCCCACGATTCCTAGGCTCACATATGAGTAGCCAAAACCTGCACAGTTCAAATTTGTACAGAAACATATATATATATACCTCCTCACGTCGCAATGGAACCAAAGATTCATCAGTAAATCATGGTTGCGCGTGACCAAAGCATCTCGTTCCCACTAGATAGCGATCTAAGGGACGCGAGGTTGCTTTCAGTGCTGAAACTATAAAAATAACTAGATTTAAAGAAATCTTAGCCATTATAGCTTCCAGGTTCTGTCGAGACCTGTTTGAACCATCGAAAGCAAGAATTGGAGAGATTTGGATAAATCTAGTCCGCTCGCAAATATATTGTTGCGCCTTTTACGTGTTAACAAAAACGGACACAAAAACACGTGCAAGTGTACACGGTCGGCAAGTAATAACTCGGTAAGTCGAGATCGTCCCACAGAGAACGGAGTCAGGCCTAATCTATTATGCAATAGTCCATTAATAAACTTTGTCTGCTTAAACGGTTGTCACAATGTTCTTTAATTAATTATACCAAATTTAAACTATACTTAACCAATTAATAAGCGAAGGGTTCAAATTAAAAGGATATGGGATCCTAACTTCATCTAAAGCATCATCTTGGTTAACCACTCCACAAATCATACACAGATAATCATATAGGAATGCTAGTCGGCAGCACGAATGTGAAACTTGGCTATCTTTCAATACACCAAGTCCAAATCATATAATGTCCACAATTAAGATAGAAATCACATTAACATCAGTAAAGCCTAAACCACTATATTTCTATGTGATTTACGAGCTAAACCAATTTATGCGCAAGCTCCCATTAGACTACATACGGCTATACGGTATATCTCTATCCGGCTAGCGAATCATAAAACTCAGCCAATGCAAGTTTCACAAACATATGCTAACATGGAAAAATCTAAGTTTACACTTCATTTTTTCAAGTTCATATAAACTATTAGAGTAGATGTTGATCAAGCATCTAGGCATACAAGCAACCATGTTAGGCAAACCATATATCATCATCCATATATATCAAAGAGACATATACCCTAGATTTAGCAAATAGAATCCCATAATGGAAGTTAGTTCATCACTGAACCTCCCACCATTATGGGATTCAAACCAAGCATTGAACAACTATGAAATGAGAGAAAACAGAGAAAGAAAGTGCAATCTTGTGGTTTTCCCTTTTCAATAAAAGATAGCAAACTCGAGTCTGGACCACAAATGAGTTCCAAGATGAACCCTAGAAAATGTAATACTACTAGAGGAAGAAGAAAGAAGAAGAGAAGCCTCTAAAACCTTCACACTCTCTAGCCCTAAAAATATATGAACCCCTTGAAAGTTGAAATGATAAGTCTGATAAATGCTAAGTGATCTCCCGTTTCTTTTCAAAACACAAGCCTTAAATCCATTACAAACAGCTGAGAAAATAAAAAATGAGAAGTCAATGCTGACCGGCGCGGCCGCGCGCCCCAGCTAGGCTTTCCTGGAGCGGGCGCGCCACCACCCAGAACACCTTTCTAGACTGCCACATAGTGCGGGAGCGCGGATCCCCTTTGGTTTTTAGGCGCGGCCGCGCGAGCCTTGAACTGCAGCTGCTGCACTTTTTTAACCTTTGGCTTTCATGCACAATCCTTTTCTATCTCTTATGCTTCTTTGCCCTTCACTTGTGCTGCGAATCAAGATCATTGTCATACGTTCCTCGCCCCAAGCCATCTTCACGCTAAGCTCTCCTTTGCTTCACATAGGCTCTCCACTAACTCAACAAGCTTGCTCTTGCTCATACCATACCACTTTGTCCGTCTTCATGCCAATCCACCAGCCTTTTTGCCGAGTTCATGCTATATGCTCATTTTCATGCCATATCTTGCCTTTTGGAGTTTCCTACCTAAAACATGCCAAACAAAGATAAATGCATTAAAAGACACTAAAGTGCTTGAGTTTAAGCCATAATCAGAGTAAGTTGGCGTCCAATAAGTAGGTATAAAACCTACTTATCAAATACCCCCAAACTTGAACTATTACTTGTCCTCAAGCAAAAACACAAATGCAACTACATGATATGAAACTAACTACATGAAAATGCATCCCAAGGAAACAGCCATCATATGAATTCTAATCAGATTCACCTCAGAGAGATAAAAAGAACACTGATCAATGTATCGACACAAGCTACAGTTATATAGACATACAATCTATAAATCACAACCTGTTACTCAGATGTAGTGTATGAGTGCTATGTCAGGAGCAAGCTTGATAAAGGCAAAGATTTCACATGCTATACTTCTAAGGAAGGGAAAATTGAGGTTTTAAGTTAAGAACTTCTCATGAAGACCAAACAATGACCAAACCAACACAAAGATACAAGCTGAAGCCCAACAAGGGCTTATTATGCTTATATTCACCCGACTGTGCAATGCTAGGCCTTCTTAGGCTTTTCAATGATACCCATTTAACGAGCTTTCGACTAACGACTCCCAGACCAGACGGCCTTAGGGCGCTGGGTGCAGAGATAATCCCCTAGGCCGTACTTGCTGAGTATCAAAGGGCACAAGACTTCGCTAGCCAAGGCGTTTATTCTATTTTTTTTATTCTTTTTCTCAATTTATTTTCTTTTCGTTTTCTTTTTCTTTAAAAAGGAGAGTGCGTCTTACGCTTCATTATCTCCTTACAACATGCATACCCAAAGTTTTTCACCAGACTTGTATTTTAGTGTTGTTAAGGTCATTATTGCTTTTATTAAATCATTATAGCAATTAAAAACAAAAATTTTCCTCTTAGAAGACAAGCATGTATTAATCTAGCCAACAAGCAACAAAAGACACACTGCTCTATCCGGCAACATCTAAGCAACAGATTTAGATTACATCATGTATAAAATATAACTAAGCCTAAGCTACTAACAGAGTTCAATAATCTAACATATCTCGATGTCATCACTGGCCAGATCAGAATTCAACAGATTAACACAAGGGATTATGCAATACAATGCAATTAAACACTTACTAATTCAACAAAATGAAATAAAACTAAAATAGATAAACTAAAAACTAAAAAACTAAAAAAAAACTTATGCACATTTAACTAAAACTATACTGGACTGCAATGCAACTACTATATACAACTTATATGAAAAACTAAATGCAATTACGAAGCAAATTAACTAAATGTTGTTAAACTTGATGCAAACATTTAACTATATGCAGCAAATTACTTAACTACATCCAATACCCCCAAACTAGAAATATTCAATGTCTCCATTGAAGGTAAAGGGCTAGAAAACTCCCCTACTGTTCGGCATGGCCACCCTCCTCGGGTGGTGTATCTGGCGGAGGGTATGGCATCTCGAAAGCCAACACGGGCCACTCTAGCATGGTGCCCTGATGTGCAAAGGCTTTGGCAAATGCACGCGTCAACCCATCAGTGAACCCAACAAAATTTGCGTGTAGGGCATCGATCTTCCTCTCAATACGCCGCATTTGGCGACCATAATTTATGAGAGGAGGCGCTACTGCCTCTTCTGGCTGCGGCTGTGGGGGCGGGACTAGCGGGGGAGCTGATATAATAAACCGTTTCCCCCTCGGGTGTGCTGCGCCCCTTACCCAATCCTAAAAATGTTTGATCGTGTTGTGCGTGACGTCCCCACTAGGCATCTGAATCTGCTCATCAGGCCATTCAAGCCCTGCCTCCGCACAAAGATGGACTACAATGGATGCATGCGGGATAGCGCCCGTGGTGCTTCCTCTCATAAATCATAGTATATTTTGATTAATCAAATGGCCCACATCAATGTATTTTCCCGTGATAATGCCCTATAAGATGATGGCTCGCTCGACAGTAACTTCATGCTGATAAGTGGATGGCATCAGATTGGCATAAAGGAACAAGTTCCACGCCTTAGCGTAGCGGCTCAGTCCAGAGGCAGGAAACATGGTATATTCATCAGTGGTGTCCTTTTTTATCTTCCACACTGTGCCAGGCGCACATAAGTCCCAAATCACCTAATCCAAATCAGTCTCGAATCATTCGGCCTCGACCCAATTTACTTTCCCCGCTGGCACTGATGGCAGACTCAGAACTGTCTGGCCTCTAACAAAGGACCGACCGCTTTTCGTGATGCTTGCATTTGCGTATAATTCACGAACCAATGCCAACGACACCGGTGGTGGCGTGGCACACACCCCTTGCCAGCCCATTTCACGAATCATAGCCCTCATATCTCCGTCCTCCTTCGTCGTCTTTAATCCTCTCTCCTTAACCACTGACTTACCCACGATCCTATAGTATGTTATTTGGGCTTTGATGCTAAAGAACTTGGTCAAATCGACGGGGATGTCGTCGACAGAGCCACTGTGATCGGGCGAAGCAGCCGAAGAGGAAGCGGCAGTGCGTGATCGTTTTGGACCCATGGCGAATTTGTCAGAACCTGGCTAGAACCCTTAATGAAGAATACCGAAGAACAATAACCCCAAAACTTGTATAGCGGCCACTACTTCCACAAACCCTAGATTCCCACTTTGAAGAACAAACCTTTACTGGACGAAACTTCCCCCAACTGGTGATGAAAATCTTTGCAGCACTACCCAAACCCTAACTTGGTTGATGAAAAGTGGACGAAAATTGGACAGGGGATAGAGAGGATTGAATAATAGAAACAGGAATTAGGGCTTGGAGAGGGAGATAGATATAACGGAGAATGGTCTTATGATATGATAGCGGAGGGGGGGGGGGGTTATAAGATATAAGGTATAAAGGGGCTTGAAAGGCTGGAACGACCAATTTAAAACTGAACTACATAATGGCTTCGGGCGCGGGCGCACCGATTTATACATGGAGTGACGCGCGGCCGCACGGGACAGGGCTGCTCTCTGGCTTGCTGAATCTTGGCGCGGGCGCGCCTGTAAACACCCTGAGGTTGGCGCGGGCGCACTACCCTTTAACCAGACCAAAAATTCTTGCTTTCTACTCCTATTCTGAAGCAACTTATTGAAGATATAAGAAGCAACTTGGACCCATTCTCGCACCTACACATAAAGCAACCACAGTTAAATATTGCTTGATTCCAATATCCATTGTGTATGTGTAAGATGAATGAACTGCTATTCCTTAGCAATGCTATGTATGAATCGTTTCTATGTAATTTCCCAAAAAATTTGCTATATGTTTCTATGCAGAAAACTAACACGTCCAAAATATGTTCAAAGAGCTTCCAGCTCCATAATTATGTGCAACTATAGCTAATTGCAACAAAGTAGGCAATGAATCATGTAAATCCCATAGAGGTATATGCAAAATGTATCTAACTCCCAAAAATTTCATGCTACATGCCTAAAGTTCAAAAATATAGGCGATGAGCATTCTAACTCCTACAATGTTCAAAAATAGGTAAACCTTTTCCACAGCTTAGAATTAAACGGGGAAAGAGAGATTGCAGAGATAAGTCACCAAAATTAAATAGGGGAAATAAATGTATAGAAAAATAATGCAAGAATTAACAAGAGGAAGAGATAGAGATGATGGGGTGGCTCCCATCTAGCGCTTGTTTACAGACCATAAGCTAGACTCTGTCGGATTCGGTCAAGTTTTCAAAAGGGTTGAGGCGACCTCCTTTCTGGAAACCTATCCACCATAGTAATGCTTCAGCCTTTGTCCATTGACTTTGAAGGGGTTATCTGGGTCCTTATCAAAGATCTCTATTGCACCGTGTGGATATACAGTCTTGACAGTGAAAGGCCCTGACCACCTTGACTTGAGCTTTCCTGGAAAAGGGTCTAAGTCTGGAGTTGAATAATAGCACTACTTGCCCTGGCTGGAATGTTCTTTCCATAATCTTGCAATCATGCCACCTTTTCACCTTTTCCTTGTACAATTTGGAATTTTCATAAGCCTGCAATCGAAATTCGTCCAATTCATTGAGTTAGAGTAGATGTTTCTCCCCTGCAGCCTTTAAGTCGAAGTTCAACTTATGGATTGCCCAATAGGCTTTATGCTCATGCTCCAGAGGAAGGTGACACGCCTTTCTATATACAAGATGAAATGACGACATTCCCTGTGGTGTTTTATATGCAGTCCTGTAAGCCCATACAGCATCATCTAACTTCAGTGACCAATCTTTCTTTGTGGGGTTCACAATCTTTTCCAGTATTCTTTTTACCTCACGATTTGACACTTCGGCTTGGCCATTGGTTTGGGGATGATAAGCTGTAGCTACACGATGATTTACCCCATACTTAGCTAACAAAGCTGTAAACTGGCGATTGTAAAAGTGAGTGCCCTCGTCGTTAATGATAGCCCGGGGAGTTCCAAACCTCGTGAAAATGCACTTTTGTAGAAACCTCAAAACCACCCTCGCATCATTTGTCGGTAGAGCTGCCACTTCCACCCATTTAGATACGTAATCGACTGCCAGAAGGATGTACAAGTTCCCACATGATGAAACGAACGGCCCCGTAAAGTCTATCCCCCAGACATCAAAAATCTCCACCTCGAGGATTGTACTCAGGGGCATTTCATTTCTCTTTGATATATTTCCTACCCTCTGACATCTATCACATCTTTAAACAAAGCTGTAAGCACCCTTAAAGATAGTTGGCCAATAAAAACCTGCTTGCAAGACCTTGGCTGCTGTCCTTTCACCTCCATAATGGCCTCCATACAAAGATGCGTGGCTATCCTGCAGCACACTCTCTGTCTTGCTAAATGGAATGCACCTTCTAATCATCTGATCTGCACACTGCTTGAACAAGTACGGTTCATCCCAAATATACCATTTCACATCATGTAGAAACTTCTTCTTTTGATGCCTAGTCAAGTTAGAAGGAATGATATTGCCTACTAGGAAGTTTGCAAAATCTGCGAACCATGGCACTTTGCCTTTCACCACAAACAATTGCTCATCTGGGAAGGATTCATTTATTATAACTTTGTCATTTGCATCCCTTCCTGGATTTTCTAATCGTGACAAGTGGTCAGCCACTTGGTTCTCAGTCCCTTTTCTATCCTTGATTTCTAGATCAAATTCTTGCAAAAGAAGGATCCACCTTATCAGACGGGGTTTTGCATCTTTCTTTGCTATCAAATAGCGGATCACTGCATGGTCGGTGTACACAATCACTCTAGTCCCAATCAAATATGCATGAAATTTGTCGAATGCGTACACCACCGCCAAAAGCTCTTTTTCTATAGTACTGTAGTTCAACTGGGCATCAGTAAGAGTCTTGTTAGCATAGTATATAACATAAAAGAACTTGTCCCTCCGCTGGCCCAATACAACTCCCACAGCAAAATCGCTGGCATCACACATCAGCTCAAAAGGAAGGTCCTAATTCGGAGATGTGATCACTGGTGCCGTAGTTAACTTCTGCTTCAAGTGCTCGAATGCAGTCAGGCATTCCTCATCGAATTTAAAGAGGACATCTTTTTCTAACAAATTGTAAAGGGGCTTTGTAATCTTCGAGAAGTCCTTTATAAACCGACGATAGAAACCTGCATGTCCCAAGAAGCTACGAACACCTTTTACAAAAATAGGCGGAGGCAAGTTCTCAATAGACTCCAACTTAGCCCTGTCCACCGCTAATCCTTTCTTTGAAACCTTATATCCCAAAATGATACCCTCTTGTACCATAAAATGGCACTTCTCCCAATTTAGTACAAGATTCGTCTCGACACACCGTTTTAACACCATCACCAAATTCTCCAAACATAGGTCAAAGGAGTCTCCAAAAATAAAAAAATCATCCATGAAGACTTCAACATTTTGCTCATCCATATCGGAGAAAATGGCCATCATACACCTCTGAAAGGTAGCCGGGGCATTGCACAAACCGAAAGATATCTTTCTAAACGCAAATGTACCATATGGACACGTAAAGGTAGTTTTTTCTTGATCTTCTAGGGCTATCATTATTTGATTGTATCATGAGTACCCATCTAGAAGGCAGTAGTATTCACGACAGGCCAGCCTGTCTAGCATCTGATCAATAAACGGGAGGGGAAAATGATCTTTCCTGGTAGCCTTATTTAGTCTGCGGTAGTCCATGCAGACTCTCCACCCTGTCACTGTTCTGGTAGGAATTAGTTCGTTATGTTTATTGGATACCACGGTCATACCCCCTTTCTTTGGCACACACTGCACCGGGCACACCCAAGAACTGTCTGATATTGGATAGATAATCCCTGCATCTAACCACTTTAAAATCTTTTTCTTAACCACTTCCTTCATGATAGGATTTAATCTGCGTTGTTGCTCCACTGATGGTTTGCTATCATCTTCCAGTAGGATTTTATGCATACAAAATGCTGGGCTGATCCCCTTTATATCTGCTATGGTCCATCCAATTGCCGATTTAAACTCTCTTAGCACCCATAGTAGTTGTTCTTACTTACAAGATGTTAGCGCAGCAGAAATAATAACAGGCAACTTTGAAGATTCACTTAAAAATTCATACCTTAAATGATCTGGAAGAGGTTTAAGATCAAGATTTGGAGGCATCTCAAGAGAGGGCTTAAGTCGTTCTGATGTCTCCCCAGCAAGTTTTAGTAGCTCGATAGGCATCTTAAACTTTCGCATCTTTGGTGCTGTGTCAAGAATTTGCACGTATTCAGCAACTTCAGTATCCTTAATATCTGAATCTCCCAATATAGCACTCTCCAAAGGCTCATTACCCACCAAATTTCCAACTCCTTCATTCATCACCCTATCTATCAAATCAATCCGGAAGCACTCTTCCTCGTTGGTGGGAAACTTCATAGCTTTTAAAACGTTGAAAGTGACTTCTTGATCATGCACTCTCATTGTTAACTCTCCCTTCTGGACGTCTATAAGAGTTCGCCCCGTGGCAAGGAAAGGTCTCCCAAGGATGATTGGGAAATTTCTATCTTCTTCGAAATCAAGAATGATGAAGTCGGCTGGGAAGATAAATTTGTCCACTTTAACCAAAACATCTTCAAAAATACCCCTAGGATAAGTGATGGATCTATCAGCAAGTTGTAGTGTGACGCCCCCAGAATAGGTCCAGTCAACCCAACCCATTCTGAGTCGCCAAATACATGGTACAGAATTTAAATACAAACTTTATATCACACGGTCGTGCAAAATACGACCACACAATTGTGAGTGTCAATACAAATCGTATATAATACGAAATATCAACATTCAAATTTATTCTTTATTTATTACAATTATTATCCCACTATTTTACAAAAATAGCGAGGACTACTACTGCTCTAACTCGGACCATCACTCTATCCCCCGACTAGATCCTTCGACATTCTCATTTCCTAAAGAGAACAATAGATGAAAAGGGTGAGCTCAACTAGTCCAGTAAAGAATATTATGACTAAGATAATAGAAAATAAATTATCGTTAGTCTTCAATAATTCGGATAAAATATTATGGACAACATGTTTTAGATCAATATAAGCAGCGGAAATAACATTTCATTAGAAGAGTTAAGTAGAGAATAAAGTCTACTATCTTCTATGATTTAAAAGTCCATCATCAATATTTTATCCATGTAACATCAATCAATATACATCTCGAATCAAATATTCTTTTTTGCACTACAGGCCAAAGATATTCATTTGTATCACCAATGGTCATGTTCATCTCAACACCTGTTCATCTTTGCACTACGGCTAAAGATATTCATCAGGTAATCATTCATCTTTGCTCTACAGACCAAAGATATTCAGTTATATCACCTTTTAGGACTAAGATGAAAAATAATATAAATAACGAATCAAGTGAAATAAAGGACAAGATTAAGGATTCGTATTTTAGTTTATTCAAGTTCAAGAATATTCCATAATAATACTTCGTGGAGAAAAATTCAAGAATGAAGCTCAAAACTTAGATCCAATCAAAGATAGTAACTATAACAGATAATTTGGACAAATAGAAGAAAATTTAATTTTTTCGTGAATAGTGCCGTATACATGAATAGTGTCGTATACGTGAATAGTAACCCCGACGAAAAAGTAAGAACTTCATAATAAAATTCATACCAATATTTTGGTATAATGATATTGAAAAGAATAACATCATTTATGAAAGAAAAAAAACATCCCTTACCTCAAAAGAATAGTACTTCTGACTGGAATATCGGATATAATACCGAAAGAAACTTGCACGGAATAGTAATACTCAGAGTATCTAAATACTCACAAAAATACGCTCGATATTATAGAGGGAGAAAACTTTTAATTCTGGTGTGATTTTCAATTCTAACCTAAGCACCCTATTTATAGAAAAAGTTTAGGATGCCAAAGTAGACTAAATTAATAAAATATTAATAAAAAAAATTCCAGCCACCTCATTCCAGCCTCCTCCAAAAGCCATCAGCATTTTCCACACTAACCAAAAGTGGGGCCCACCATTTTATAAAAAAAAATTTATTTTTTGAAACTTTAATAATTCATAATAAATAGCCCTTTTGTCAGTAAAATACAAATTTTATGTCCTTTTCATAGAAAATTTAATTCTCTACAACTTTGTAGAAGGAATTTTTCCAAATTCTAAACATAAATTATCCGAAATCTATAAACGGATGATTTTTCACACCAAAATACTGATAAAAACACATCATCACTAATTCCTTCTTTTATATCCACAAAATAAATATTTTCTTATCATATAAATTAATAATTAATTATTCACAAATAATATTATAGAACTACAATATTGACAACCAGGTCGTTCCTAGGAAAGAGGGGGCCTTTCGATAAGGACTTCTCCTTACTAGCGCGCAATTAAATAACCCCTCCTAGACAGAACTTCCTTAGACATTGTCAATAATGCTATCTAATAATATTATTCAAATAATATGAATTATTGAGTTGATAATGTGAAATACTGTGCAGTGACAATTATTGAATCAATAATATAAAATATCAACGGTAGTAATTATTGAATCAATCATATAAAATAGCAACGTAGCAATTATTGATATAAAATATCAACGTAGCAATTATTGAATCAATAAAATATCATGCAATTATTGAATCAGTAATATAAAATATTAAACAGTAATTACTGTAACAATAATTGAGTAAGTGTCTTCTCACGTAAGAATCAATAATTCAAAATACTGTGCAATACCGTGTGCTACTGTGCAACACCGCGTATTACTGTATTTTAATCACCGGGTATTTCAACAGTACTAACGGTAACAACTATGTAGTTATTTTATAAAAATGTTATTTCTGTCGCTTTCTATATCCGACAGTTATTCCGTTGTGGGGCCCACAAATAGCTGCGTCGTCTTACGAATATTCCCCGACAACAAGAATATTCCATGACCAAACGAATATTCCCCGACAACAAGAATATTTTATAACCACTAGCTCATTTTAAAATATTTGCACATTTCACCCATAACTTTTCACATTTATCAAATCAACACCTTACTATTTCGAAATAATATATAAAGAAAATTAAATCTTTATTCATAAAAGTTGTCTTACAACCTCCCCTCCTTATGAAATTTCGTCCTCAAAATTGACGTACGTACCTGGTATGTCGAAAAGGTGAGGATACCTCGCTTTCATTTCCGATTCCAACTCCCAGGTCATTTTCTCAATAGCATGGTTTCTCCACAAAACTTTAACTTGAGGTATAATTTTTGAGCGTAGGACATGCTCCTTCCTATCCAAGATCTTGACAGGTACCTCCTCGTACCTTAAATCTTCGGCTATCTCGTCTGGTTCTAACTCAATAATGCGGTTTGGATCCTTCACATATCTACGTAACACGGATATGTGAAACACGTTATTAACACGAGACATGCTTGGAGGTAAAGCGAGTCTATAGGCCACCATTCCTACTCGGTCAAGGATCTCAAATGGACCAATGAATCGTGGATTGAGCTTTCCTCTCTTCCTGAATCTTCTAACTCCTTTCCACGGAGCAACACGTAATAACACATGGTCCCCAATATTAAATTCCACGTCCTTTCGATGAAGATCCGCATAACTCTTTTGTCGATCTTGTGTTGTTTGTATCCGTTGCCCGATTATTTGAATCTTTTTTGTAGTCATACGTACCAACTCCGGTCCCAACAATGTTGCTTCACCCACCTCATCCCAGCGTACTGGAGAGCGACACTTCCGTCCATACAACGCTTCGAATGGAGCTACGCCTATACTTGCCTGATAATTATTGTTGTAGGAGAATTCCACCAATGGTAAGTACTTATCCCAACTCCCTTTGAAGTCTAGAACACAAAGTCTCAATAAATCTTCAAGAGTTTGAATAGTCCTCTCTGATTGTCCGTCTGTTTGAGTATGATAAGCCGAAACTGAATCGTAAGTCCGTACCCATAGCTTTCTGCAAACTGATCCAAAATTATGAAGTAAATCTGGGGTCACGATCCGAAACTATGGATACTGGCATGCCATGCAATCTCACAATCTCATTCACGTACATATGAGCAAGACGTTCAAGGGAATAAGTCTCTCGTATCGGCAAGAAATGAGCAGACTTGGTTAATCTATCAACAATAATCCAAATTGCATCTATGCCTTGAGAAACCTTAGGAAGACTAGCAACGAAATCCATCGTAATGTGTTCCCACTTCCATTTTGGAATTTCTAGTGGTTGTAATGGACCCTTCGGTACTTGATGCTCCGCCTTTACACGTTGACAAGTCAAACATCTCGAAATAAACTCCGCGATCTCTCTTTTCATATTGCTCCACCAAAATGTATGTCGAAGATCACGATACATTTTGGTACTCCCAGGATGGATTGCAAATGGTGTGTTGTGTGCCTCCATCATGATTCTATGCCTCAAGTGGGAATCGTTAGGAACACAAAGTTTGGAGTTGACTCGAAGTATTCCCTCTTCATCGATTCTTGCTTCTGGAATGGAACCTTCTTGCACCTTCTTCTTCATCTTCATCTTCATCAGCTCCGGATCCGTAGCTTGAGCAGCTTTAACTTTATCAATCAAAGCTGGTTCTACGTGTATACTTGACATCATCACACTCGTTCCCACATATGATCTTCTACTCAACGCGTCAGCTACCACATTTGCTTTTCTATGATTGTATTGGATGGTATGATCGTAATCTTTCAACAGCTCAAGCCAACGTCATTGCCTCATATTGAGTTCCTTCTGAGTGAAGAAATATTTAAGGCTCTTATAAGCCGTATAAATCTCCACTTTCTCCCCGTACAGGTAATGTCTCCAGATCTTCAACGCAAAAACGATAGCTGCCAACTCTAGATCATGAGTAGGATAATTCCTCTCATATTCTTTGAGTTGTCGCGAGGCATAGGCTATGACTTTCCCATGTTGCATGAGAACACATCCTAACCCTTTGCCCGAAGCATCGCTGTAGATAACAAATCCATCCGAACCAGATGGTATTGTCAAAACAGGTGCCGAGATAAGTCTTCTCTTGAGCTCTTGGAAGCTCTTCTCTCATTCCTCGCTCCAAACGAATTTTGTATCTTTCCTAGTCAACTGAGTTAATGGAGTAGCGATTTGAGAAAATCCCTCTACGAACCTCCGATAATAACCAGCTAAGCCCAAAAAGCTTCGTACTTCGGTCACCGAGTTAGGTTGCTCCCAACTTTGTATTGCTTTAATCTTCGTCGGGTCAACAGATACTCCATGTTTCGATACCACGTGCCCAAGGAATGCTACTTCGTCAAGCCAAAACTCGCATTTCTTCAGCTTGGCATATAGCTTGTTCTCACGAAGCTTTTGAAGTACCAGCTTCAAGTGGTGCTCATGATCTTCACGGCTTTTAGAATAAATGAGGATGTCATCAATAAAGACAACAACGAACTGATTCAAATATTCCTTAAATACACGGTTCATCATATCTATGAAAGTAGCAGGAGCATTAGTCAATCCAAAAGACATTACTAAGAACTTATAATGCCCGTACCGAGTTCTGAAAGCAGTCTTCGGAATATCCTCAGTTTTAATCTTCAACTGATGATATCCAGAATGAAGATCGATCTTTAAAAAGAATTGTGCTCCTTGCAACTGGTCGAACAGGTCATCAATACGAGGTAGCGGATATTCTTGATGGTGACATGGTTTAACTCCCGATAGTCAATACAAAGTCGCATACTCCTGTCTTTCTATTTTACGAATAAAACAGGAGCACCCCAAGGAGACGTACTAGGACGAATAAAATCGATGTCTAACAACTCCTGTAATTGAACCTTTAACTCCTGGAGTTCAATAGGAGCCATTCGATATGGGGTTTTAGAAATAGGTTTTGTACCGGGTTCAAGGTCAATAAAGAATTCAACTTCACGTTCTGGGGGTAGACCGGGAAGTTCTTTGGGAAATACATCCGGAAACTCATTAACAACGAAAATATTATTCAGGTCTGACGTATTTTGGTTTAGATCAGTGACATGAGCTAAGAAAGCTTGACATCCGTTTTTCAATAAACGAATGGCCTTGTGATTTGAAATGATATTGACTGATTTTAGTGGTTTGGATTCGCACAACTAGTTGATTAAGAATATGAAAAGTAACAACCTTACAAAAATAATTAATTTTGGCATGGTAAGTGGTTAACCAATTAATTCCTAAAATCACGTCAAATGCAAGTATTTTCAAAGATATAAGATCAACAGGTAAGGTAAGGGTACCAATCTGAATCAAGCAAGATTTGTAAACTATGGATGTAACAAAGATTTCTCCCAACGGAGTTTCAACAGATAAGTCAAAGTCTAATTTATCAGAAGTCAAGTTCAAACGTTGAGCACAAGCAGGAGAAATAAAGGAATGGGTAGCACCGGTATCTAACAAGGTGTAAACTTCGCAAGAGTTTATGATTAGCTTACCCATAATCACCTCGTGTGGATTCCTCGCGTTTTGGGCTGTCACGACAAACGCTCTTCCAGGAATCACCGACTTTGACTTGTCCGAAATCGCCTTGGGAATCACCACCCCCGCTGGACTTGGTTTCACAATAGGACAATCTCGAGCTATATGTCCTTCTTTTCCACAGTTATAACATGCTTTGAATTATTGTGGGCAGTTTGGGCTGATGTGTCCCTCTTTCCTGCATTTATAGCATACAACCGGTGGTCGTTCTCCTCCCCTAGAAACAGTTGATGCTGGTGCTGATGTTGACATCTTCACGTTCTCATTGTTGTACCTTCTCTTCTTGAAATCTCCTCCTGATTCGCTTTTTCTACTATCATGGCCACGATTACCACCGGAGTGGTTACCGCTTCTGTCATACTTTCCTCCCCACTAGTTGTCATTGCTCCGATGACTGCTGCCATCGGTACGACCTTGGTTGTGGTCCCTCGGTTGAACATAATCACTATCTCGTTCTAACAACTAGGCCCTGTTCACTACATCCGAATATAGAGAAAATTTGTGAGAAATGAGGTATTGACGTATTTCGGGTTTCAAACCTCTCAGAAATATCCACGTCATACGTTCCTCATTATCCACCAAATGAGGTGCAAACCCAGACAGCTCCGCGAACTTAGCCTCGTACTAGGACATAGTCATGTTATTTTGTTCTAGTCGGATAAACTCTACCTCCTTCATATGATGAATACTTTCAGGAAAGTACTTGTCATTGAACAGTTTCTGAAATTCTTCCAAAGACATCTTGAGTGCGGCAGGATGGGTACGCTTCACAGACTCCCACCAGTAATCTGCCTCTCCTCGAAACATAAAGGTGGCAAATGGAACCTTCTGTTCCTCCGTGCATCCCAAGACATCAAATATCTTGGTAATTTGCTTAACCCATGTCTCTGCCTTGATCGGATCCGGCTTTCCCAAAACTCTGGTGGTCCCAGCTCTTTGAACTGCTTGGCAGTGATAATTCGCGTGTTGTTATTATCTCCACCTGTATTTTGCACACGAGTTTCCCTCGTCTGGTTTTGCATGAACTGCAAAAAACTTCTAAACATCTCATCATTTATCGTCTGACCAGCGTTGTTTTCAGGATGAACATTGCCTTCTTGTTGCACGTTCTCCTGGTTCGTGATTAAAGGTGTCTCCATGGTCTCATTCACTTCATTGTTAACATTCTTAGCAGCCATTCTCAAATACTGCCATAAAACAAGGGTTAATTAAATAAATTAACATATCACATAATAACCCTATGCTCCGACTGACGAATTAAATACCACATAAGCTTAGGTAGGACACACTAGCGAAGAATTTACTCATCTCTCCCCTCCAAGTTGTATTCCCAGATCTCCGCCAGAGATCATATCCCTAAGCTCTGATACCAACTGTGACGCCCCCAGAATAGGTCCAGTCAACCCAACCTATTCTGAGTCGCCAAATACATGATACAGAATTCAAATACAAACTTTATATCACACGGTCGTGCAAAATACGACCACACAACTGTGAGTGTCAATAAAAATCGTATATAATACGAAATATCAACATTCATATTCATTATTTATTTATTAAAATTATTATCCCACTATTTTACAAAAATAGCGAGGACTACTACTGCTCTAACTCGGACCATCACTCTATCCCCGGACTAGATCCTGCGACATTCTCATTTTCTGAAGAGAACAATAGATGAAAAGGGCGAGCTCAACTAGTCCAGTAAAGAATATTATGACTAAGATAATGGAAAATAAATTATCGTTAGTCTTCAATAATTCAGATAAAATATTATGGACAACAAGTTTTAGATCAATATACGCAGCGGAAATAACAATTCATTAGAAGAGTTAAGTAGAGAATGAAGTCTACTATCTTCTATGATTTAAAAGTTCATCATCAATATTTTATCCCTGTAACATCAATCAATATACATCTCGAATCAAATATTTATCTTTGCACTAAAGGCCAACGATATTCATTTGTATCACCAATGGTCATGTTCATCTCAACACCTGTTCATCTTTGCACTACGGCCAAAGATATTCATCAGGTAATCATTCATCTTTGCTCTACAGGCCAAAGATATTCAGTTATATCACCTTTTAGGACTGAGGATGATGAAAAACAATATAAATAACGAATCCAGTGAAATAAAGGACAAGATTAAGGATTCATATTTTAGTTTATTCAAGTTCAACGATATTCCATAATAATACTTTGTGGAGCAAAATTCAAGAATGAAGCTCAAAACTTAGATCCAATCAAAGATAGTAACTATAACAGATAATTTGGACAAATAGAAGAAAATTTAATTTTTTTCGTGAATAGTGCCGTATACGTGAATAGTAACCCCGACGGAAAAAAGTAAGAATTTCATAATAAAATCCATGTCAATATTTTGGAATAACGATATTGAAAAGAATAACATCATTTATGAAAGAAAAAAATATCCCTTCCCTCAAAAGAATAGTACTTCTGACTGGAATATCAGATATAATACCGAAAAAAACTTGCACTTAATAGTAATACTCAACGTATCTAAATACTCACAAAAATACGCTCGATATTTTAGAGAGAGAAAACTTCTAATTCTGGTGTGATTTTCAATTCTAACCTAAGCACCCTATTTATAGGAAAAGCTTAGGATGCCAAAGTAAACTAAATTAATAAAATATTAATAAAAAAAATTCCAGCCGCCTCCAAAAGCCATCAGCATTTTCCACACCAACCAAAAGTGGGGCCCACCATTTTATAAAAAAAATATTTATTTTCCAAAACTTCAATAATTCATAATAAATAGCTCCTTTGTCAGAAAAATACAAATTCTATGTCCTTTCCATAGAAAATTTAATTCTCTACAACTTTGTAGAAGGAAGTTTTTCCAAATTCCAAACATAAATTATCCGAAATCCATAAACGGATGATTTTTCACACCAAAATACTGTTAAAAACACATCATCACTAATTCCTTCTTTTATATCCACAAAATAAATATTTTCTTATCATATAAATCAATAATTAATTATTCACAAATAATATTACAGAACTACAATATTGACAACCAGGTCGTTCCTAGGAAAGAGGGGGCCTTCCGAAAAGGACTTCTCCTTACTGGCGCGCAATTAAATAACCCCTCCTAGACAGAACTTCCTTAGACATTGTCAATAATGCTATCTAATAATATTATTCAAATAATATGAATTATTGAGTTGATAATGTGAAATAATGTGCAGTGACAATTATTGAATCAATAATATAAAATATCAACGGTAGCAATTATTGAATCAATCATATAAAATAGCAACGTAGCAATTATTGATATAAAATATCAACGTAGCAATTATTGAATCAATAAAATATCATGCAATTATTGAATCAATAATATAAAATATTGAACAGTAATTACTGTAACAATAATTGAGTAAGTGCCTTCTCACGTAAGAATCAATAATTCAAAATAATGTGCAATACCGTGTGCTACTGTGCAACACTGCATATTACTGTATTTTAACCACCGGGTATTTCAACAGTACTAACGGTAACAACTACGCCGTTATTTTATAAAAATGTTATTTCTATCGCTTTCTGTATCAGACAGTTATTCCGTTGTGGGGACTACAAATAGCTGCGCCGTCGTACGAATATTCTCCGACAACAAGAATATTCTACGACCAAACGAATATTCACCGACAACAAGAATATTTTATAACCACTTGCTCATTTTAAAATATTTGCACATTTCACCAATAAATTTTCACATTTATCAAATCAACACCTTACTATTTCAAAATAATATATAAAGAAAATTAAATCTTTATTCATAAAAGTTGGGGTCTTACATGTAGTGATACATTTGTCGGCTTGGGAGCCGGCAATCCCAATTGATTGAATACGGACAGAGGCATCAAATTTATGCTAGCTCCTAAGTCACAGAGGCATTTACTGAAAGACAAATTTCCAATGGAGCAAGGTACTATGAAACTGCCCGGGTCCTTAAGCTTTGGAGGAAATTTACGCTGTAATACTGCACTGCACTCTTTTGTTAAGACCACTGTCTCAAAGTCCTATAATCGTTTCTTCCTTGACAGAATACCCTTCATGAACTTCGCATAACTTGGCATTTGTTCTAATGCCTCTGCGAAGGGTATGTTTATCTGCAGTTTCTTAAACACCTCCAAAAACTTAGCGAACTATCTATTGTCTCTTTGCTTGTGCAATCTTTGTGGGTAAGGAACAGTAGGGTACATAGGTGATGGGTTGGTTATGATTTCTCAGTGGTTTCCTCCTTATCTGCCGCAACAATCTTTCCTCCATTGTTTCCATCAACCAACACTGTCTCAGGATTCTCTGCAGCTTGGCGCGCCCGCGCCAGGTTTTGGCCTTCCTGAGGCGCGGCCGCGCCAGCCTCCAAATCTGAAGTCTGCCTCCCAAACCTTTAGGTGATGGCTTGGCACTGCTCCTTTCCCTCCCTTTTCCTTGGATTCGTCTCTATATTACTGGGAAGAGTCCCTTGAGGTTGATTGAGAACCACATTGGCAATTTGACCAATTTGAGTCTCCATCATCTTGAGAGATATAGCTTGGCTCTTCACGATTAACTTAAGTTCATCGATTTCCACTCTCTCCTCCGACTTCTTTTTTGGCTGAGGTACAGGTGGGTGATGTTGTTGTTGAAAACCAGGAGGGTAGGGGGGTTTTGGTGCATACTGGTGTTGAGATTGTTGTGGTTGATATTGTTGTTGAGATTGAAATTGTTGTGGTTGTGATTGAGCCGATTGATATTGGTGTTGTTGGTTTGATGTATGGTATTGTGGCTGAGATGTTTGAGGATGGGGGTGTTGGACATTCTAAGTATTACTCCAACTAAAGTTAGGATGATTCCTATTGTTGGGACTTTAAGAATTTTGAAATTGATTGTGGGGTTTTTGGTAGTTGCTCACAAACTGTATTGATTTTGTACTAATAGCACATTGGTCTGTTTGATGTGACCCTGCACAAATCTCACATACACAAGCAACTATTTTGACTTTTTCTTCCGCCAATGAATCAATCTTCTTTGCCATGGCTGCCATCTGGGCAAACAATGCTATAATGGCATCCACTTCTAACATCCCTGCAACTTTCGATTGTACCATCTTGGCCGTTGGATTTTGATACTCATTTGTTGCCATGGTCTCAAAGAGCTCATACGCTGTCGAAAAATCTTTAGTCCAGATAGCTCCCCCCGATGCAGCGTCAATAATTGGCCTTGATTGCCATCCCAAACCATTGTAAAAAGAGTTAATCACCATCCATTCTGGCATGACATGGTGTGGACACTTTCGGTGCATTTCCTTATAACGTTCCCAAGCTTCATATAATGTTTCCCCTGGATGCTGTGCAAAGGTACTCAGGTCTCTCCTCATTGCAGCGGTTTTAGCCATAGGAAAGAACTTGGTCAAGAATTTCTGAGCACAGTCTTCCCATGTAGTTATTGACCTTGAAGGCAGTGAGTGCAACCAACTTTTTGCCTTATCCCTCAAGGTGAAAGGGAATATTCTAAGTTTCACTGCATCATCAGGGACGTTGTTGTATTTAAACGTGTCATATATTTCTATGAAGCTCATAATATAGTCGTTGGGATCTTCGAAAGGCAAACCCCCAAATTGGAGATTATTTTGTATCATCTGCAATGTTCCTGGCTTTATCTCAAAAGTGTTCGCCGCAATTGCTGGCCTCACTATACTTGATTGCAGATCGGTGAGTTTGGGCATGGAGTATTCTTGCAAGGCCCTCTGCTCTTCAGCCATTTGATGAAGTGGTTCAGGTTCTTCTCGAGGATTGATGTTTCGGATATTAGCTCTCCATGCTCAACCGTTGATGTGCTCTTGGTGAGGCACTAATTCAGGATGTGAGGCTCGAGTGTGCAGAAACAATCCACGAGTACCTGAAACACAAGTAAAAATAAAATTAGAAATGAGGTAAGAAGAGATTTGTTCAAATCAGTTAAATTTAACAAAAACTGATGTCAATAGAATTAAACTAAAATCGTGTCCCCGGCAACGGTGCGAAAAACTTGTTGCGCCTTTTACGTGTTAACAAAAACAGACACAAAAACACGTGCAAGTGTACACGGTCGGCAAGTAATAGCTCGGAAAGTCAAGATCGTCCCACAGAGAACGGGGTCAGGCCTAATCTATTATGCAACAGTCCATTAATTAACTTTGTCTGCTTAAACGGTTGTCACAATGTTCTTTAATTAATTATACCAATTTAAACTAGACTTAACCAATTAATAAGTGAAGGGTTCAAATTAAAAGGATATGGGATCCTAACTTCATCTAAAGCATCATCTAGGTTAACCAGTCCACAAATCATACACAGATAATCATATAGGAATGCTAGTCGGGAGCATGAATGTGAAACTTGGCTATCTTTCAATACACCAAGTCCAAATCATAAAATGTCCACAATTAAGATAGAAATCACATGAACATCAATAAAGCCTAAAACACTATATTTCTATGTGATTTACGAGCTAAACCAATTTACGCGCAAGCTCCGATTAGACTACATACGACCATACGGTATATCTCTATTCGGCTAGCGAATCATAAAACTCAGCCAATGCAAGTTTCACAAACATATGCTAACATGGAAAAATCTAAGTTTACACTTCATTTTTTCAAGTTCATATAAACTATTAGAGTAGATGTTGATCAAGCATCTAGGCATACAAGCAACCATGTTAGGCAAACCATATATCATCATCCATATATATCAAAGAGACATAAACCCTAGATTTAGCAAATAGAATCCATTAGAATCCCATAATGGAAGTTAGTTCATCACTGAACCTCCCACCATTATGGGATTCAAACCAAGCATTGAACAACTATGAAATGAGAGAAAATAGAGAAAGAAAGTGCAATCTTGTGGTTTCCCCTTTTCAAGAGAAGATAGCAAACTAGAGTCTGGACCACAAATGAGTTCCAAGATGAACCCTATAAAATGTAATACTACTAGAGCAAGAAGGAAGAAGAAGAGAAGCCTCTAAAACCTTCACACTCTCTAGCCCTAAAAATATATGAACCCCTTGAAAGTTGAAATGATAAGTCTGATAAATGCTAAGTGATCTCCCGTTTCTTATCAAAACACAAGCCTTAAATCCATTACAAATAGCTGAGAAAATAAAAAATGAGAAGTCAATGCTGACTGGCACGGCCACGCGCCCCAGCTAGGCTTTCCTGGCGCGGGCGCGCCACCACCCAGAACACCTCTCTGGACTGCCACACAACGCGGCCGCGCGGATCCCCTTTGGTTTTCAGGGGCGGCCGCGCGAGCCATGAACTGCAGGTGCTGCACTTTTTTAACCTTTGGCTTTCATGCACAATCCTTTTCTATCTCTTATGCTTCTTTGCCCTTCACTTGTGCTGCGAATCAAGATCATTGTCATACGTTCCTCGCCCCAAGCCATCTTCACGCTAAGCTCTCCTTTGCTTCACGTAGGCTCTCCACCAACTCAACAAGCTTGCTCTTGCTCATACCATACCACTTTGTCCGTCTTCATGCCAATCCACCAGCCTTTTTGCCGAGTTCATGCTATATGCTCATTTTCATGCCATTTCATTCCTTTTGGAGTTTCCTACCTAAAACATACAAAACAAAGATAAACGCATTAAAAGACACTAAAGTGCTTGAGTTTAAGCCATAATCAGAGTAAGTTGGCGTCCAATAAGTAGGTATAAAACCTACTTATCATTTATCAATGTAGATTAATATACAAATAAATGTTAAATACAACAGTTGAATGGAATTGAGTTGGCAATATATATATATATATATATATATATATATATATATATATACAAAAGCTGTAAAAGGGAGATGGGTTTTCACTCGCAAGCCCGGACTGAAATTAAAATATATATATATATATATATATATATATATATATATATATATATATATAAACTGTAAATAGCCATGAAATAATCCAGGTTGTGACAGAAATGAAATATATATATTTATATATATATATATATAAATAGTAAGAAAGGCAATGGGTTTTCACGCCTGTGCCCGTACTAGAATCAAAATGACAGAAAAATTATCACCCAGTGACTAGGGAGAGCACCTAGTATGGGGAAGTATGCAAAAGCAGTAAAATAGCCACGAAATAATCCAGGCCGACTGAAAATATATAAATATATATATATATATATATATATATATATATATATATTGACAAAAATGTAGTCAACTAGGACTGATATGAGTACCAATGATGGTGAATGTCGCTTATATATGCGTAAATATATATAACAGCAGTAAACTACCTCGGATTTGAAATTCGAGATTGACAGAATTAAATGTTAGTACATTTGTAGTTAAATATATTAAAAAAGGGCCAAACCCGGACTGGGAAGATAACCCAATCCTATGAAGTTGCCAGAATGTGCGTTCAAGTGCAGCGGAGCTGTTAAAGCTGACGGATCGTCAATCTGAGTTGTAAAAATACTGAAAATGGCGTTTATGTACAATAATGTATCAAGTTTTGACGAAAACAAACATGGAACTAAGTTTCGGGAATATTTAGAAAGTGAAATTTTGTGTGTAAGTGGAAAACAGTGCAAAGTAGTAATAGCAACTTGCTGATCGTAAAAATACTTACAATAGCCTGCAAAACGGGCTTTTTGCCACTTAGTGGTCATCAAACGACCAAATCTACCTGTGTTTTTTTGATATGTTGTAGTATATGGGTTTTTCTACATGTTGGAGTAAAAATATTTGGGTTTAGAAGAGGTGTCAAAGTCAAAAAATCTGACAGGCAAAGCTTCGCTGCTTTTTGGAAATCTTGAAAATGAACGGGGGGCGCATTTATTTATAGTCCAGGGAGCCTCCACTCTACTTGCGGTAGCCGTAGATAGAGGCACGGCTCCCCTAGGTGGGGCCCACGTGCCCGGTTTTGTCATCTTAAAGTGCGTGCATGTCTACCTACGCGATGTTAGGTTCGAAACTTTAGAACTTTTGATCGGAGCGTCCATTTGGGGCGTGCTATAGCTTTCCGGAAAGCCCTCACTGAAAGTGTGACAATGACATTGGATTTAACCCTTTTTAAGCCCCCAAATATGGGTTCATGATTGGGTCTTTATTTCCCTATAGTTTGCCTGTCGAGCCGTCTTACGCTGTTTTCACCCAGTATCATCATTGTGGTTCTTTCTGACCTTGGTGGCATCAATTCGACTTAATTTTGACTGAATCGGATGAGGGTTGGTAAAATGACCATTTCACCCCTCTCGGGGTTGCCCTTGGTGTCAGCATGGCCTCTGGTTGACTTTCGAGAGCTGTTTCCAAGACTTGAATCCCATTCGAGTCTGTTTGTCCCCAGTGCTGCCTCTGTGGCTGACGTGGTCATTCTAGGTTTTCTTCTAGAAGTGTTGTGGTGCTTCAGGTTATGTCCAAAGTAGACCTGACTTCCCGGATTGATGCCGGGGCTGAGCTGAACTTCTTGGGTTGCTGTCAGGGCTAATTTGTACATCCCAGGTTGCTGCCGGGACTAATTTGTACATCCTAGGTTGCTGCCGAGGCTATTTTGACATCCCGATATGGTTGATCAGTGCTGTGGTTGTCCCGATATCAATTATTGAGTTTAAGCTGATGTCCCGATATTGAGATTGTGGATGATCTGACGGTCCGATTGACGATCGGAGTTAGATTGATGGTCAGATTGACGATTGAAGTTGGCTGGAGGACCAATATTGGTAATCGAATTTGACTGGAATTGATCGACATTGGGGATCAGATTTAGGCTGAAGGACTGGCATTGGTAGTCGGATTTAGATTGGATATCTGGTGTCGGGACCGAAGTTGGCTTGATTGACAGTTTTGCCCTCCTACAGTGTTAGTATTGGGCAAGGAAAATTTTGAGTGTCTACACCGGTGTTGTCGCCGGGGTTGCTGTACCTCCCGAGTTGTGGTCGGGGCTTGACTTGACATTCCAGTGTTGTCGCCGGGGCTGAGTTTAATTTCCCGGTGTTGTCGCCAAGATTCCTGTACCTCTCGAGTTATGACCGGGGCTTGACTTGACATCCCAGTGTTGTCGTAGGGGCTGAATTAGATCTCCCGGTGTTGTCGTCGAGGTTGTTGTACCTCCCGGCTTATTACCGGGGCTTGACTTGACATCTCAGTGTTATCGCTGGGGCTGAATTGGATCTCCCGGTGTTGTCGTCGGGGTTGCTATACCTCCCAGGTTGTGATTAGGGCTTGACTTGGCATCCCGGTGTTATCGCCGGAGCTAAATTGGATCTTTCAGTGTTGTCGCCGTTACCTCCCGGGTTGTTGTCAGGCTTGACCTGACATCCCGGTGTTGTCACCGGGGTTGGGTTGGATCTCCCGGTGTTTTCGCCGGGGTTCCTGACTGTGGTTTGAACTTGCAGGGTTGTCTCTGGAAGGTAAAAGATGGTTTTACTCTCCTGCAGGGTTAGTAACAGGAATGCAAAATTTCAAGTGTCTACAGATTCCCCTCTTTATCATATTTATGCAATGCAATGGAATGTACAGCAGAAAGATTGCTATACACTGGAAATATAACCTACGCAAATGTAATGCACTACATGGTATGATATGTTATGAATGTTAGATACCTTCGGGGTGTTAGGGCTATCACTGGTTGTTTACGCCATTCTTTGCGGGGGATAACGTCATTAGTGACAGCCCTTAGTGAATTCTCTTGACACTTACTTGAATGGTAGCTTGTAAAATCTTGATCATCATTGAATCTTTCTCGGTGCTACACTGGTTTGAAGCCAATGGTTCACCATGTCCGTTTATAATCATCTATAGGGAAAATATTCTCTTTGCTGATGCCATTGGACATTTCTGAACTCAACGTTAGGGTTGTTACCAACGTCTCATGTCTCCAAATCAGCTTTCTGACTTTTCCTCCGCTGGGGATGTTCCTCTCTTACTGAGTTACCTCATTGGGGATTCTCTATGTCTACCTTGGTGATAGCTTCCATCGGTTTACATCATCAGATTTTCCCGACGCTACATTGGAGTTGTCGTCAATGATTTAAATTGTTGTTCGGTTGATGCCGACATTCCCGGTTGATGCCTACCCGAATGGTAGTTTTCAACAGTCGATTGGACTTGAATCCCACTCGAATGGTAGATTACAGAGTTTGACCGTCACCAAACTTCCTCGGTGCCTATTCGAACGGTCGTTTGCCACGGTCGGTTGAATCACTGATCCTTTTCGGTGATCCCGCTAGGGATTTGTATAACAGTTTCCATCATCTGTCCTTTGTGGGGATAAACTTATACGCTATTTTCATCACCGGCTCATTCCCGATGCTTCGCTGGATTTATCGCCAAAGGCTGACAATGTCATTCAATCTAACCCTCGTTGAAGTAGACTTCAACTGCTTCATCACCAAATCATTCTCGATGCTTTGCTGAAGTTGTCGCCAATGGTTGATAGTGTCAGACCCTCTGACTTTGCTGAAGTAGCCTTCCACGGCTTCACCACCGGATCGTTCCCTATGCTTCGCTGGGGTTGTCACCAATGAATGATAATGTCAGACCCTCTAACCTTTTCTGAAATAGCCTTCCACGGCTTCACCACCGGATTGTTCCCAATGCTTCACTGGGGTTGTCGCCAACGGCTGATAGTGTCAGACCCTCTGACCTTCGCTGAAGTAGCTTTCTACGGCTTCACCACCAGATCGTTCTTGATGCTTCGCTGGGGTTGTCGCCAACGGCTTAAATGTCATTCATTCTGGCCTTCGTTGAAGTAGCCTTCAACGATTTCAACATCGAATCGTTCCCGATGCTTCGCTGGGGTTTTTGCCAACGGCTGAAATTTCATTCAGTCTGACCTTTGTTGAAGTATCCTTCAACAGTTTCACCATCAGATGATTCCCGATGCTTCGCTGGGGTTGTCGCCAACGGCTAATAGTGTCAGACCCTTTGACCTTCGCTGAAGTAGCCTTTAACGGTTTCACCACCGGTTCATTCCCGATGGTTCGTTGGGGTTGTCGCCAACGGCTGAAATGTCTAACCTGATAGATCTCGACGTGGCCATGATATTTTTGAGCAATCACACCTTGGGACACACCTGGATACTCTGACTCATTCAAAATCCACTGTTCACAACGTCGTACTTTCTCGACGCCCTGACATAGGCAGTTTTCAGTAATTTTTCAAAGTTTTTTTCGCAGTTTTTCAGCAATTTTCATCATTGGCTCCTGAATATCACTTCAGGGTCTTAATCAATGGCTTACATGAAGTTCTTCCTTTTGTCAAGAACTCGTCGCTTATACGTAGGATTTCAAGCCAATCCGCTCAATCGAGTAGTAATTTTTTCCCGGATTTGACTTTTCAGCTTCTTTAAAAGTTTGTTTCCACTCGAACTGGACTAAACCAGAGGGGGTGGGCCCCACCCTAGGGTGCCGTAGGTAGGGGTGCGACAGCCACATGTGGGGCTGCCCTCCTTGCGATTTATAACTTGGCTCCCGTGGCTTTTCAAATTCATTTTCAAACTTGAGTTCTATAGAAAATCTGATTTT
The DNA here is from genome assembly GCA_020205555.1 of Panax stipuleanatus. Lineage (NCBI taxonomy): Eukaryota > Viridiplantae > Streptophyta > Magnoliopsida > Apiales > Araliaceae > Panax > Panax stipuleanatus. The sequence continues at coordinate 83,693,220 of CM035119.1, forward strand.
CTTCTTCAGATCTACTAAGTTCGGCAGCTTTTTTCAGATTTCGTTACCTTATAAACGTTATGTACATCTCTGGTAACGTTTACATCCTTTCTTTTCCAAATTTGACCATTATAATGTTATATATCACATAGTATGCTTTTAAACACAATGTATGGAATAGGCGTGCCTATATGACTTGATAAAAAATTTTAGACTTAGTAAATATGCATATTTTACTGTGCTGAATGTTCTGATTTAAAAAAAATTTGATTTTTGAGACAGTCAATTGAGCCATTTTTGATCAGTTTACTCATCCTTTTTGAGGCCAAGTGAGTCTGGATTTTCAACTAAAAATGTCCATGGTAATTTAGTTGCCATGGGGAGTTTAATTTTGATTTTTTTTCATAAATATGAACTATTTTTGTTTTTGAGTAGGTGTGCTACTGAATGGCCACCTAGACATGCATGTGTGCATGCTGACAGTCCATTTTACAAAAGAGACTCTGGCGAAATTTTTTCAAAAGCCTAAGCATTTAATGGACATGAAATTTTGACTCTACTGGGGATTTTGGTTAACTCATGCATGTTTTAGAGTTTTGAAAATGCATAAAGTAATGATTTAATTAAATAAGCCACAGGTTTAAGGCTTACCTCACCCTTTCTGAGGTGATTTGGAGACTTTGTCCAGGTTATTGAGCCAGACAGACCCGATAGTTATAGCAGGGTCACTTCAGGAGTGAGGCGATGGAGAGCCTTTGATGTTCCTCAGCCACGTCCAGCTCGACCGCCTCGCAGGTTGGCTGAGTCTGTGATTCGTCCCATCCAAGCTGAGCCGCCGGTTGATGTGGATGATGAGGATGTCCCATTTGTTGATTTTTCCCTAGCTCACACTCCACATAGGGAGTTTCCAGCCATTGTGGTGCTGATTCAGGAGCTTTTGGGTGATTTAAGATGCCATCCATCAATCTACCTTCATGCCAACGAGGTGAATGAAGTTTTCCCTTTTGGATTTTCTGTCTTTCTTTCTTTTTCCATTTTCAGGGCACAGGTTTGATCTGGATTGGCTATTTGATGCATGTTCCCAACATTACACAGCCTAGGGGGAACTGGTCCAATGTCCACTCCTTATACCATAGTCAGCATCCGGAGTATCGAGCCATTATTGACACTTGGGGTTTTGAGGCCTTCTTTTCTATTCCTCCCTGTCTTTGCCCCTGGGGTTATCTGAGGGCTTTGTCTGAGTGCTGGTTTCACTAGACCCAGTCTCTTCATCTATTGGACTGTGAGGTGATGATGACACCTATGGATTGGAGGTTCATCACCGGGATAGAGTTTTAAGGGGAGCCAGTCCCGTTGGTAGCTGATATTTCACCTACTGCCATTTGCTCCCTTTTGGGAGGTCCTGCGACGGCTATCAAGGGTTAGACTGCTCGTTTTAGTCCCTTAAGTGTAGATGCCCAGTGTGGGGCTTTGACTGAGCCTCTGCTTGATGATCAGAGGGTTAGAGATTGCATCCTCCGGCTACTATTTTTGGTGATCATCAGTAGTTGCTTCATGGCAGACAACTCCTCGATGGTGTCTTTTGCCCTGGTCAGCGCTACTCAATACGTAGAGTGCCTCAGTGATTTTTATTGGGGTACCTAAACATTTGCCTATTTTCTCCGAGGGATGCGTATGCGCTCGTAGGGCGTGATAGAGGCTTGGCTATGTTTTTACCCATTTCTGTTGGTGAGTACTTTTCTCTTGCACCTTTTCATTTCCTTATTTGTGTTTGTCAGTCTTTTTCACTGAGGACTTTTATATTTGCATGACCAGTTTTGGGCATATGAGAGGCTCCCTTGTCTACGCCCAACCACTACTTTGGGATTGGAGACTTATATACGGGGACGGCGCTAGCATCACTCCACATTAACGGTGGTCCCTGTAGCTGAGGGATTCACCAACTCTCGCCTGCAGCTAGAGCTGTTGACGGCTGATTCGATCTCATGGGTCCCTTCCACCTCAAACTTTCCGACAGTCGGGTTTGAGGATAGCTTTCCCACTGGTCGGGAGTTTGCATTGTCCACCCGTCTGGTTCCATTTTTGATAGAGGGAGGTTGGGAGCTCTATTTAGGAGAGCGCGCTATTCAGAGCGTCACATGAGATATCTATATTCCCTTTGTTCCTCTTACTTGGTATCATTGGCCACTAGCTCAGCCACTAACAGACATTCCCCTGGTGGGCGTAGATGGCTTCACCTTGTAAGAGCGTCCTTATAGCCAGGAACAACTGGTGGAGTCCTCGCACTATTGGGTCTCAAACTCGTGCTACCTCGTTCATGGTAGACATGGTGCCAGGGTCTGTGATGATGACAGACTAGATAGCTTTCCTCCGAGAACCTACTCATCTGGACCAGATTACTGGACTGACCTAGGAGTTGGAGAGGGCTCATTTCTTCATCAGGCACCTTGGCCGGGATCCATCTGAGGTAAATTCTTTTGATCCTTCCAGCTCTGGAGCTGGCCCCTTAGCAGGTTCATTTTTTAGCAGCTATGCAGGTGCTGATCCTCCCTTGTATCAATCGGACATTCCCACTGGCCGAGATTCTGTTACTCAGGACGAGCTGCATCAGGTCGATTACCTGGAGGCAGATATTCTAGATCTCTTCGGATAGATTTTCTCGCTATATCTTTTTATAGGCCTCTGTTAGATATTGGCCGGATGTGCCCCATTTCTCGCTATATCTTTTGATAGGCCTCTGTTAGTAGTTGGGAGGCTGTGCTCCATTTCCTTGTACTTTTTATTTTGTATTTTGTGAGAAGACAAAGATGATGCTTGCAGTAGATAGTTTATTCTAGATATGCATGATATTTCCTATCTATTGCATCATTTTTATCATTGTCATTATATATGTATTATGTCATGGATATGCATTTAAATAAGTGAGTTTAGATTTAACCCCTGGATGGTCTTATGATACGGTTATACAGATGTTGTTATCCACAGTCAGCCGTATTAAGCATTCACCGCCATCTTTGATAGCATCTTCGCTGAGATCGTGGTATGATAGTTTGCGTCGTACAGCCAGAGGGACAGTTGACCGGATGTTAGGGCACACTCTAGCCCTTTTAGCTTTCCAGGTACCTCAGGGATTTGTGGACGGTATGCTATCCTGCTGGATACCAGAGTGCCAGGTTTTCCGGTTTGGTCTTTACGAGTTGAATCCTATCTTGGAGGAGTACGAGCGCCTTACAGGTTTGGCACTAGATCTGCCTTATGCCAGGACAGTAATTAGTGACATGAGGAGACCATTTATGACCATGTCTGGTCTGATACGCAGAGTCATCACTGAGGAGATCATTGTAGGGCATATGATATCCATAGACTTTTTGATCCATCACTTCGGCCGGTTAGACAGCAACAAGCGATATTCTGGAGATTTCACCATTCTTGCAGATGAGTGGCAGTTTGCCCGTGTAGACGTTTTGCTGATGTACGTCATGACTTATGTATACATGCCACTATATTTGGACCACTTGGATATTAGCTTGATGGTAGTGGTTCGTGCCCTTAGACAGGGTGTTACGATTTTGCCGATTGTATTGGCCGAGACCTTGAGGACGTCTATATTTTGCAGTACCCATCCAGAGGGGTTTTTAGAGGTAGCTCTGTTCTGCTGTATGTATGGTTCATGACGAATTTGAGTCCGATCAGCACCTTTAGACACCATGGGTACTGCTTTACCCATTAGATAACCATGTCTTACTCCTTCCAGCCAGCGGAGTGTTCAGATATAGCGTCATGGTCGGCCTTTTTATCAGAGATCGATCATCCCTTTTCGATCTTGCCATGCTTAGGGCTTAGCTCCCCTTATAGTTTCATCACTCATGCAGTTGGCATGGATTATTTTCCCCTAGCAGGTTTGAAAGGGGTGACCACCTACCATCCACTGGCAGTCATGGGTCAGTTTGATCAGTTTCAGAGCCTTCACCATTTTGAGGGAGCTATGGATCATCGGGCATCAGCTTCATCTTTGTCGTCAGCTGACCTGATCAGGATTTATAAGTGTTGGACTTATATGGAGATAGCTGATTTCTCTGCCAGCCATCCAGATTGTTCTCCAGAGTATTTAGCATGGTTGGAGGCCGATATAGCAGCAGTTGCGGTTATCCAGTCATCTCCGAGTGTTGATTCAGATGAAGAGGAGCTTATGGAGGATCCTGATTCTCCCACAGAGGATGATTTATTTACCATTTTGACAACAACTTTAGTCAGTGACCCTCCGAGCATTCCTGTCGGGACTGATCCAGCTATGATTGATTCACTAGCTAGGATGACTTTTGAGAGAGATCATGCTAGGGCGTTGTTGTTGACAACCCTTTCTAGCAGGGATACAGCTTTTGCTGATAGAGACGAGGCTCGATCTAATAGGGATGCCGCATTTGTTGAGAGAGACGAGGCTCGATCTACCAGAGACGTGGCTTTCGCTAAGATTGAGGAGGTTTTGGTCTCCCGGGATGCAGCTTATATGGAGAGGGGCGAGGCTATAGCTACCCGGGATGTCTATATTACGGACAGCACTGCACTCAGATCATATACAGACATTCTGGTTGCAGACATGAGTACTTTCATAGATGGTCACACCAGCACTATACAGATGGCTGTGGATGTTCTTGCTCGTATGGAGACTGAGGGTATTGAGCTTGCAGCTGCTCCTCCATCTTCATAGAGGGATGCCATGTTGGCACTGCTATCCCTCTTGTCCACGGGTTCATAAACTAGCTTTGTTTTTCCTGCGTATACTAGATCAACCATTTTTTATCATGTACAGGACATAGTGTATATATCAAACAGTATTATATATCAGAGAACTATATTTTCATTCCCTTCCCCGTTGGATATGTATTGTCATTTCTGAGTGATTACCACTTTTTTCATGACTTACTGTTGTTGATGTATCACGAGCTTTTCTTTGATGGACTGAAATTGAGATGTCAGAGAGTATCTTAGAAGGGCTTGTTAACCAGGAAGGCTCGATAGGATTTAGGTTTTACAGGGTTTCGGTATCTTGGGACTGGTTTTTATTTTTCTTTGAAAGTCAGACTGCACCAGGAATGATTGCATACGTACTCTCGGGTTGAAGGAGATTAGGTCATTCGTAGTTCAGGCTTTTCCTGAATGGTTTGAGAAGTGTTGGTTTTGGGTTTGAGTTTGGTTTGATGGGTTTTTGGACTTTTTGTTTGGTTTGACCGCACCAAGAATGGCTTCCTAGGTACTCCCGGGTTGAGGGAGATCAGGTCATTCGCAGTTTGGCTTTTATGAAAACTCAAACTTATTGGATTTGATTCGCAGGACTAGGATGATGGCTGACAGATATTTTAGACATAATACCTTTTCACGGTGTCTAAATTGATGAGCTGGGGAATTCGTTCCCATCTATTTCTTGCAATCTGATAGCTCCTCCTATCAACACTTCTTTGACAATGAAAGAGCCTTCCCAATTTGGGGCGAACTTTTCTTTGGCTTCATCTTGATTTGATAGTACTTTATTCAATACAAAGTCGTTTTCCTTTAATTGCCATATTTAGACTTTCTTGTTGTATGATCGAGCAATCCTTTGCTGATACAACTGCCCGTGGAAAATGGTTGTAGCCCTCTTTTCATCTATTATGGACAATTGGTGGCATCGCTCTTGCAACCACTGATCTTCTTCCATCTGAGCATCTATTAACACTCGTAAGGACTCCATTTCTACTTCTATGGGAAGTACTGCTTCCATGACATAGACCAATGAGTAGGGGGTAGCCCAGTAGAAATATGCATTGACGTCTTATAGGCTAGCAAAGTCAGAGGCAACAAGTCAGGCCATCCTTTGTGATTGGCAGACATTTTTTGCATAATCTTCTTGATATTCTTGTTGGCTGCTTCGACAGCACTGTTCATCTTGGGCCGATAGATGACGAAATTGAGATGCTTGATATGGAACTTGCTATATAACTCTCTCATCATCTACTTATTTAGATTCTTGGAGTTGTCTGAGACGATCACCTCCGGTTGTCCGTATCGACAGACGACATTGTTTCTAATGAAACTAATGATGACCTGTTTGGTGACTTTGGAAAAAGAGGCAGCTTCAACCCACTTGGTGAAGTAATCGATCATGGTGAAGATGAATTGATGCCCATTGCTGGCTTTGGGTTCTATGGGCCCAATCACATCCATTCCCCATATGGAAAAAGGCCATGGCAAACTCATATTGTGCAGCTCGTTTGGAAGAGCATGTATGGCATTTCCATGGACTTGGCATTGGTAGCATCTCCTAACATGATCAACACAGTCAGCTTTGAGAGAGATCCAATAATGCCTCGTTCTCACTATCTTCTTGGCCAACAAATGACCGCTCATGTGTGGACCACAGACTCCACCGTGTACTTTATCTATCAGTCTCTAAGCTTGATCTTTATCAAGGCATCTTAATAGGCCTATTCCAGTATCCCTCTTATAGAGTGCATCTCCGCTCAGATAGAACTTCATGGCCATCTTGTGAATCCGCTTTCGTCCAGCTTGGCTTGTTCCAGCGAGTGTAGATCCATCTCGCAGATATTCTTTTATGTCTTGATACCAAGGCTATTTGATAGGAGGTATTTCAAATGATATTTCTCCAATGTAATTCTCATATGTCGGGGCTTTTTGGTTTGCAATCTGGATGTCGGGAATTCCCCTCCCACCAGATATGTGGGTTAGGGAAGCCAACGTTACCAATGCATCAGTGAAGTCATTCCTTCCCCGAGGGATGTGGATGAAGGTTATTTCTTCAAAATCCATGGATATGTTGATAACCTACTGATGATAGAGCAGTTGATGCAATTCTTTGTTGTGATACACCCCAGTAGTTTGTCTAATGACCAACTTAGAATCACCAAAGACTAATAATCGTCTGATACCGATGGACTAGGCTAGTTTTAACCCCATTATGTAGCCTTCATACTCAGCCATGTTATTGGTGTTGACAAACTGCAACTTGGTAGCCACAGGATACTGTTCCCATGTACCAGAGACAAGGACGGCCTCAGTTCTGGCACCTTCTATGTTTACTGCTCCATCAAAATACATTTTCTAATGTTGGAGTGTACTCTCTTGAAGGTCTTGCTGAACTATCATGATCTCATCATCCGGGAAATAAGTTTCAAACAGCTCAAAATCCCCTGACGGTGCTTCGGCCAATTGATCTGCAATGCCCTGACCTTTGATGGACTTCTGAGTTACGTAGACAATGTCGAACTGTTGGAGGATCAACTACCATTTAGACAATCGACAATTTAATATTGGCTTGATGAACACGTACTTTAGTGGATCCATGCGGGATATGAGATAGGTCGTGTGCCCATGTAGATAATGCTGTAGCCTCATGGCTGCTCATGCCAATGCACATCACGTCCTCTCAATCAGGGTGTACTTCTGCTCGCCGCTGTTGAATCTTTTACTGATGTAATAGATAGCTCTCTTTTTGCTACTATCATCTTTCTGTCCCAGCATACAGCCCATTGCGTTGTCATTCACTGATAGGTACATGAACAGGGGAACTTCATCCCTTGGAGGCACCAAGACCGGTGCTTTGATCAACTGAATCTTGATGGCAAGGAAGGCTTTTTGACAATCTTCATTCCATTTCATGGCGGAATTCTTCCTTAGCAGTTTAAAGATGGGTTCACAAGTTGCCGTGAGCTTGGAAATGAACCTACTTATGAAATTGATTCTCCCCAGGAATCGACGTATTTCCTTTTCTGTTCGGGGTATGGGCATCTCAGTGATAGCTTTAATCTTGGCGGGATCCAGTTCAATACCTCTATTACTCACCAGAAATCCCAACAACTTGCCCGATTTGACACCAAAAGCATATTTGGTCAAATTCAGCTTGAGGTTGTACTTCCACAACCTGTTACACAACTTTCTTAAATGGCTAATGTGATCGTCCTCCCTCTGGGATTTGACGATGATGGCATCCACATAAACCTCTATCTCCTTGTGCATCATTTTGTAAAACAGGGCCATCATGACTCGCTAATATATGGTACAAGCATTTATAAGGCCGAAGGATAAACGTCTGTAGTACAAGGTTCCCCAATGCATGATGAAGGTTATCTTCTCCCTATCCTTTTTAGCGACCATGATTTGATGGTAACCCGGAAAGCAATCCGTCGTACTGCGTCGTATTGTCTAACAGGATGTGGATGAAAGGTACTAGCAAGTTGTCTTTGAGACAAGCTTTGTTCAAATCCCGGTAATCCACACATACTCGTACCTTCCCTCCGGGCTTAGGCACGTGAACTGTGTTTGACAGCCACTTCGGGTATGTTGCTACCATAATGATGCCAGCTTTGAAATGCTTAACAACTTCTTCTTTGACTTTCGTACGCCATTGGGTTTCAATCGCCTGACCTTCTGCTTAACTAGCTTGAATCCATCTTTGATGGGAAGTCGATGGATGATGTTGTTAGTGGACAGGCCAATCATGTCTTTATGCGACCATACAAACACATCTTGGAACTGAGTTAGGAGTTCAATCAGGTCGGCTTTTGGTCTTGGGTGAGGTCTAAGCCTATCTGGATTTCTTTAAGGTTTTCTGCTGTTCCAATATTGACAGTGGTAGTTTGGTCGAGGTTTAGTTTGGGTTTGTCTTTGACTCATTCGTTGATCTCCTCGGACACCTCATAGTCATTTATCTCCTCTTGATCAATCTCCATCAAGTCAAAGTTCAGTTCTACATCAAAGCTGTAGTCACTGTGATAGGTTGGCATCTCATTAGCAAGGACAAACAAATCCAATTTTGGAGTCATGAAAACAAAATTCTTTCACTTTAATATATGAAACTGTTTAAACATACAAAGAATTTAGCAAAATCATGACAAAAGTAACTGCTATAGTTGTGCAATAAAATATGTAGTAAATGAAACCATGGTCCAGGGTAGATGAACTTTCTTTCCCTTTTATCCTTCTTGAATAAGGCAAGAGACGCTGCTCCAGTTGTCCAATGTCAAGTCCTCATGCATAGGGAAAATAAAGGATTTGTGGTCGTCTGTCTCATCTTTGATGACCACTGAGACATCCTTCATATCAGGGCCAGGGTTCTTCGTTGAACCGCCACCCTTCCCCTTCTTGATGTGAGGGATTTGGATCTGTTATTCTTTGTCACTATCTGGGATATCATCGTTCATACCCTCATAGTGCATCCGAAAATACATGTTAGCAAATAGGTCTCCTCCTTCGTGCAGGAACTTTTCTTTTGCCTTTTTGCTATCCCCATCAGATTTTGGGGCTTTTCTCTCACTTATAAGTATGACTGGAGGAAATAACAAAGCTGACACAACAGCAGGAATCTTCCTCACTGGCTTCACAAATCTAGCATCAATGAAGTTTTACAGTAGTATAGTGGAAGCAAAAACCTTTGGATGCTTTTGTGGGTTTCGACGGTTTAACCCGAATGAAAAGCCCAATCGGACTTTCCCTAACTGACTCGGGATTTGCACCGGATTCTTGATACCTTGCTGATTTTTTCCTAACCATTCCTAGCGGAAACCCAAAGATACCATCTCCTGCCCAACTGTCATTACTTTGGGAGAAACTTTTGGTTTCAAAGCTGGTGCCCCAACAGGTAGGTACTGAGTATTGCTCACCTCCAAAGCATTAAAACTAGAAAGTTCAATCCCTTCATCCAGACTGATCACCGGTATGTCTCCCTGTATGCAGACATGGTATTTTGGTTCGGCATTACCGTGATTAGGTTGCCATTGATAACGTTCTTCAGCTGCAAATGAAGGGTGGATGGAACTGCCCCTGCCATGTTGATCCACGGCCTTCCCAGCAACAAATTGTATCCAGTGGTAATGTTGAGTACCTGGAAAGATATATAAAAAGTGTGGTGACCAATCTCAAGTGGAAGCTCAATCTCCCCTACAGCCTCTCGGCGAGACCCATCGAAAGCTCAGATAACTACATGACTGGTACGGATCCGGTTCAAGTTGATTTTCATTATTTCAAAGGTATCGTAGAGACAGATGTTCAAGGACGATCCTTCGTCTATCAACATTCCTCCGATCACATACCCTAATAACATCGCTGCTATATGCAGTGACTTGCAATGACCCGTCCCCTCTATGGGTATGTCATCGTCAATGAAAGATATCACATTACTATTGAAAATGTGCTCTGTCATGTGACGGAATTTCTCAGTATCCACCGTCTTTGGCATATGGGCTTCCTCCAATACATTCAATAGAATGTTACGATGATCCACCGACGATAAGACTAGATCCATGATGAATACCTGGTTGGGTGCATCTTTCAAGCTTTGCACCACCTTCATCTCATTTTGTTGAGGAATTCTTCGATTTTCTCTTCAGCCCCTTTCCCTTTAGCTTTGATGACTGAATTGATCACTCGCTGAGGCAGGTACAATGGATTCTCCTTTGATACAATGGTAATGTTGTTTGAGGTTGAACCTTCATCCTTCCCATAGTTCCATAGGACTCTCTTCAGGCTGACAATAGGATATTATGGCCTGAAGAGAAATATTAGAGGCTCGGGTGCTGCCACTTTTACAAGATTCTTTACTACTTTGACCCTTTTTCCTAGAAGTATTAGGGGTGTGATGGATAAATCATTCTCATAGGAGATAACAACCACTGTTCCTTGACTCCACGCCATGGGAATAAAGAGTGCCTCCTCATCGAGATAACCACAATCTTTATTTCCTTTCATCAACTCACCACTTTCAATTAGATTCTATATTAGGTGACGAAGTCCCCAACAATCCTCGGTGCCATGACAGGGCGCATTGGAATGATAGTGACAGATCTGATCAGGTTTGAACTTTTTGGATCGAGGGTTCACCGAGGGTAACAAATCTGTAACCATCCCCTCATTAATCAGTATTTGCAATATCTCTTTCATTGGCTAATTTAAATTACTGAAATTCCTCTAGAAGGCAAACTCCCTATCTACTTGGAACTTCTCTTCCTTGGCCACCTTGTCAGCCTAAGGTTCATGTTCATGAAATCGGTAATGATCCCTCATAGCAATGGGGCTAATTTTCAGTGTAGGAGGACTTACTTCATGCTGGCTGGCCTGATTTATCAGCTGCCGGGTTATCTGATGTTGATACATGACCAGATCCTCCAATTATCCAATCTGCACCTTGATAGACTTGATTTCCTGTTCTATCAGAAACCACCTCTCTAAGAACTCCCAACTGTCTGGGATATTGGTACTTGACTGAGCTGACTCTCCAACATACTAGAGGTATTTAGATCCTTCTCCACTCTTTGTGCTAATCATATTGACATTCTCCTCTTTGTGTTGAGGGAGGGGATTATCTTGCACATGTGGTTGCTTTAGTTTGGTCACCACAATCTCTCTGTTGTCTATCAAGTCTCGAATTTTATGCTTGAGAGACCAAGAGTCGTGTATCGTGGCCCGGGGATCCGAAATGGTATGCACACTTTTTATTCGGGTCAAAATTTTGTCCGCCGGTACTGATTGGTGGAAGGAGTTGAACAATCTTCTTTTGTGCTATCAACGGTTTCAGCACATTTTCTAGTGAATCCCCTAAAGGGGTGAACGTTCTCCGACATCTGGCCTCCATAGTTTTATGAAATGGAGGATTAGAAGGTTGTGCTGGAGTTTGAAAAGGGGGATATTTCCTCCTTTGAATGGGCATGCTGCTCGAATCGCCTCTCTGATTCTGTCCTTTCAGTACTAAGGACACTTCCTCCTCTTTCTTCTTGTGTACTTTCCGGGGATTACTCCCATAACTGGATTGGATATGCTAGGCCACGACTTCCAAGGCGGTCAGGTCTTTTATTTTCCCAAATTTTAACCCCATTTCGGCCATCTCTCCGTGTTTGATCATCTTTGAGAATGGTTTTCCTATGCCTGCTAGGACTCTTTCGTAATACGGAGCTTTTTGAATGTCAATGAAGGTCATGACTATCTCAGACTCGGCCATAGGCGGGGTGACTTGTGCCGTCATTCGTCTCCATCGTTAAGTATACTCTCTGAATGACTCGATATTTTTCTTCTTGACTTTGGTAATTTGATATCTGTCTGGAGCCATTTGAGACTGAAAGCTGTATTAATTGAGGAAGGTAATTATGAATTTTGGAATTATCCAGACGGGCATACCAGGCTCTAGCCTCTCTGGTCAAACTTTTCTGGAACAATTGCATTCTGAGCTTCTCGTCCTTTGCATAGGATTCGAGCTATCCAATGAATATTTTCAAATGGGTGTAGGGATATACTAATCCATCATATTTCTCAAAATTAGGGACTTGAATTTTTTTTTGATAACGAGCCCCTGGGAATATACATAAGTCTGAGTAATTGACACTTCCAAATGCCCCAGTCCCTTTAATGGACCGGATGGTTTCTTCCATGTGTTGGACCTTTTTCAGGATATCACCAACTTCCTACTCTTTGTTGAGGTTGATGACTTCAGGGGTTTTGTTGGTAGGATCCTAGTTCTAAGACTCAGGAATCTGAGTGTCTTTCTTTCTGGGGTCTTGGCTGCCACCAGGTGTAGAGACTTCTGTACGATCGGGTGTTTGTTTCTCTTGCAGGCCTTTGCTTTGCCCTTTCAGTCCTTCGAACTCTACCCTAGAGACAGGGGTTGATTCAGGTTGAGCACTTGAAGCCGTGCCTTGAGATGGACTTAGTGTTTTCTTAGATTTTGACCTGGTAATGAGACCAATTTTTACCTACAACAAACATAGGTGTGTTAATTCTGACGTATATATATCAACAGGATGCATGAGATGCAATGTGTTTATTTTTGAGGTTTTTTAATCTTATCTAGTAAAATTAAGGTTACTGGTTTTGATGAAAGGATAGTATGACATGATTCACAATGAAATGTATATTTACATTGAATCTTGAATTTTACACTGAATTTGGAAAATTCACATTGAATTTGAAAGAGGAAGGCATGAAGAAGCATTCTTTCGGATTTGGTTAATCAGAGGCTGAGCTATCTTAGGCTACTCTTGCGGTTTTTCGGCATGAAGGTCCCCAGATCATCGCAATGTACTAGAGGGGAAGTTAATCCTATCTTTCAATTGGAGTGGATCTGAGTGGTGCGTTTCCTGAGCCTCGTATGATTAGTCTCCTTTGAGTCCAGGGTTCGCCTCCTGCTGGAAGAATCACACAGCATACAATCACATACATCGTGTCTCACCGTATGAAATGATGACATTGTTTGAAGCACTAATATAAAGCAATAAAGAATTAATTCACATCCATTCAACATAAAACACAACATTCACACATACGCAAATAGAAAAGGAAAATTTTGAAATGATTTGGATGCGGCTTAAGCCCTTTACTGTTCCCAGCGGAGTCGCCACCTGTCGACGTCGGGAAAAAATCTTGTCTCTTTGGACGTGATCTTTCTTTTATCCAAAATTTTTGTTGTTTTCTACCCTTATTTGCCTTATCTGTTTTATGAAGGGTGAATTTTTAGGAAAAGGCCAACCTGTATCATGTCGACGATTTGAACGGTTTATAGAGTCGCCAGTTAGTAGATTTGAAAAGGTTGTACCAACTCAACCGAATTTTGTTTGATTTTACAAGTAGGCCCAATTACTGGACAATGTCAAAACTTTGTTTTGAAACGAGATTCTTAAAGTTCGAGGGCTTGGTTAAGTGGGGAAAAGGTGTTAGGAACCCCCCGACTCCCGTGAAAACACAGTACCGCATCTTTTCAATAGTTCCCTTTTTTATTTGCAATATGTGTGTGTGTATGCTAGAAGTAATTGAGCCTACGTTTGATTGATTTGAAAGTAGTGTCCTGCTTTGTTGAACATATATACGAAGGTTTTGATTTGATTTGCAAAAGTCCTTTTTTAGACAAGATATGGAAATGATGTTTTGAAAGGACGTTTTCAAACCCTTTCACTGGCATATGAATAGAAGCCTGTTGATACTTGCATTTTATTCTTTTTAGCCTTTGGCTTGATTGGAATGATGATTATCGGGCTGCGAAGCATCCTCGACCACAAAATATATATACAAGTGCCGCTCTCCTCATGGGCATGATAGCCATTGGAGTGACTCAGGCACGACAAACCATATTTCATTATGTTTGAGACCTTAAACCCAAATAACTGTTTTAAGGTCTTTTGGATGTACATTTTACAGAAAAACTGGCAAGGTATATTTGTAATGTGGAGTTTGTCCATCATGGGAATTAGATTCTGATCAGTTTGATCATGAATCGCACGATTCCTAGGCTCACAGAGAAAGGCCAAGAAAACCTGCACAACACAGATATTTACAGAAGATGTGTATTTACATCCAGACGTCGCAAAACCAAGGATTCATCAGTCAAATCCTCGTATGCGTGTAGCCAAAGCTTCTTGTTTTCACTAGATAGGGATCTAAGAGTCGCGAGGTTGCTTTAATATTTAACAAAACTAGAAAGAAAGCTAGATTTAAATAAATCTTAGCCATTCTAGCTTCCCGGTTCCAATTGGAGCTATTTTGAACCGTTTGAAAGGTAGAAAGAGCTAGATTTAGATAAATCTAAAACCGCAAATTTTACATTAAAACAAATGCATATCAAGTGAGTATTAAAAACAGATATTTAATCACAATAGATAAAGAATATATATATAATTATATATAAAAGTTATAAAGGGCCACAGAATTTCAATCCAGGCTCGACTAGAATGTAAATATATATATATAAGCTGTAAAAGAGCCACGAAGTGATCCAGGCTCGACAGAAAAGTATATATATATATATATATATATATATAAAAGCGATAAAGAGCCACGGAATGATCCAGGCCCAATTGAATGTAAATATATATATATATATATATATATATATATATATATATATATAAAAGCGGTAAAGAGCCACCAAATGATCCAGGCTCAACTAAATGTAAATATATATATATATATATATATATATAAGCTGTAAAGAGTCACGAAATGATCTAGGCTCGACAGAATGTAAATATATATATTTATAAAAGTGGTAAAAAGGCCACGAATTTCCAATCCAGGCCAAACTGAAATGTAAATGTTTATATATATAGTTAGTATATATATATATATATATACATATATATATATAAGAAAAAAGGGCCACGAATTAGAAATCCATTCTAAACGAAGTCATAAAAATTATATATATATAGTTATATATATAAAAGTAGTAAAAGGGACACGAATTAGCAATCTAGGCCCAACAGAATTAAAAATTAGTATATATATAGTCAAATATACATATAATAAAGCTGAAAAGGTCACGAATCAGTGATCCAGGCCAAACAAGTTAGTACGTATATGTATATATATACATAAAAGCGAGTAAAAGCCACGAATCGATGATCCAGGCTGTGCAAACGAAGAAAAATGTATATATATACTACTATATACTAAAAAGTTAAATAAAATGGCTGCAAAACTGAGTTCTAGGCAAAATCAGAAGATGAAACTTGATATGCATGTTCACATATACGTAATATAGTAGGAAATGAGTTCTGATCGTAAAACATACTTACAATGGAATGCTACACAAGCTTTTTGCCACTCAGTGGGCTTCAAATGGACGTTTCTATCTGTTAATTTTTGATATGTCATAGAATATACGTATAGAAACGTGTTAGAAGAATAAAATCAAAGCTTGGAGTACAAGAAGTAGGGCTAAGAGACGAAACGGGCGGAGTTTCAAATTATTTTCTTTTTTTTTCTCCTTTTTTTGGCAAGGGGGTCTTATATTTAAAGACTAGATGGTTGCAGGTCTAACTTCAGCAGCCGCAAGACTACTTGCGGCTCTCAAAGTCGGGCCCACTCTTGTGGGTCCTGTCATCTCGAAGTACGTGCACTCCGAGCAACATGATGTCAGGTTCGAACCTTCATAACTTTTGATTAGAGCATCCGTTTGAGGCGTGCTATACCTTTCTAGAAAGCCCTCTCTGAAAGTTACACAATGACATGGGACTTAACCTTTTTCGAATTCAGGAAGATGGTTTTATAATCGGATCTTCATTTTTTCGCAGTTTATCCGTTGAGCTGTATTGTGTTGTTTTCACTCGGGATCGATGTTATGGCTTTTTTTGACCTTCATTATATCAATTTGGCATTATTTTGACTGAATTGGCTTCAAGTTGGTAAAATGACCATTTTTCCCCACAAGGGGTTGTCTCCTGTACTGGCACGGTTTTCGACTGTTTTCTCGGGGTTGTCTTCGAGGTCTGATTCTAGCCGACTCTGTTCTTCCTTAGAGTTGTCTCTGAGGTTGACTTAGCTTCTAAGGGCTGTCTCTGGGATGATTTGATGCTTTAGCGTTGTCTCCGAAGTTGATTTGGCTTTCCCGGTGTTGCCGTCAGGGTTGTTGTACCTCCCGGGTTGTGGTCGAGGCTTAACTTGACATCACGATGTTGTCGTCGGGACTGAGTTTGATCTCTTGGTGTTGTCGCTAGAATTCCTAGACCTCCTAAGTTGTGATTGGGGCTTGACTTGGCATCCCAGTGTTATCACTAGGGTTAAATTAGATCTCCCGGTGTTGTCGTCGGGCTATGTACCTCTTGGGTTGTTGTCGGTGCTTTACTTGACATCCCTGTATTGTTGCCTGGGCTAAATTGGATCTCCTGGTGTTGTCACTGGAGTTCCTGTACCTCCCGGGTTGTTACCAGGGCTTGACTTGGCACCCCGGTGTTGTCGCCGGGGCTGAATTGGATCTCCCAATGTTGTCGTCGGGGTTGCTGTACCTCTCGGGTTGTTCCCAGGGGCTTGACTTGACATCCTGGTGTTGTCGCCAGGGTTAGGTTGGATCTCCCGGTGTTGTCGTCGGGGTTCCTGACTTTGGTTTGAACTTTCAGGGTTGTTTCCAAAAGGTAAAAAATGATTTTGCCCTCCTGCAAGGTTAGTAACAGGAATGCAAAATTTCGAGTCTCTACAAACATGACCTAAGAACTAAACCTTTTCTAGCCAGAATTTACATTTTGAAATTTTGCCAGAGAGTTGTTCTTTCCGTAAGGTTGCTAGTATATTTCTCAAGTGTTCAGCATGTTCATCTAGTGTGTTTGAATGTATCAAGATATCATCGATGAACACTACTTCATACTTATCTAAGCATGATCTAAACACCCTATTCATTAAATCCATTAATGATGTCGGTGCATTTGTTAATCCAAAGGACATCACTAGAAATTCGTAATGCCCATAACGTGTTCTAAACGCTGTCTTTGTCACATCTTCGCTTCTAACTTTCAGTTGATAGTAACCTGACCGTATATCAATCTTAGAAAAGTACTCCACTCCTTTAAGTTGATCTAACAAGTCATCAATCCTAGATAATGGATACTTATTCTTTATGGTTAATTTATTGAGTTCATGATAATCGACACATAATCTTAAATTTCCATCTTTTTTCTTAACAAACAACACTGACACTCCCCAAGGAGAAACACTTGGTTGAATGAACTTCTTATCCAACAGTTCTTGCAACTATATCATCAATTCATTCATTTCCACAGGCGCCATCCTATATGGAATCTTCAAAATAGGTGTGGTTCCAGGAGCTAAGTCAATGACAAACTCAATCTCCCTATCAGGTGGAAGACCGGGTAGATCATCGGGAAAAACATCCTAAAATTCCCTAACCACTGGTATTTGGTCTATGTCTAACCCTTTTTGTTGGTTATCTACAATATACGCCAAATAACCTTGACATCCCTTCTGAAGTAATCCCTTTGCTTGGTTTACGGTTAAGCATCGGGATTTTCTCGATTACTGACCTCTGTCGAAGACTACCTTTGACTTTAACGATGTCAAGAGGTTAACGCATTTTTGTTGGCAATCGATCATCGCTTGGTGATTAGTCAATCAATCCATACCTTAAATTACATCAAATTCCCCTATTTGGATTGGAATAAGATCGACTCTTAACTCATGACCCTTGATCACTATGTAACAACCTCTTAGTATATTATTAACAGATATTAATTCTCTATTAGCAATTTCTATCGTTAAAGGACTTTTTAATGGTTCACTATGTACATTTAATTTCTTAGCAAATTCATGCAAAATAAATGAACAAGTAGTACCCGAATCAAATAGCACATAAGCACTTATAGTATTCATCAGAATGATACCTGACATGACATCTTAAGATACTACTACATCTCTCACGAGCATGTTAAATGTCCTAGTTATTGGGTGGCCTGGGGTAGTTATTGGGGTAGGTTTGTTGCCATTGTCCCCTTTAGCGTTTCCTCCCTTCTTGGGGCACATCTTTGCTTGATGTCCTGTGGCTCCATAATTAAAGCAAGTGTTCTTCTTAGGGCTAGAGAAATTTTTGACTAGATGTCCCTTTTGCTTGCAATTAAAGCAGACATTTTTTCCCTTAAGGCATTCCCCTAGGTGGCTTTTACCGTATATCTTACAGGGCTCTATTGTTTTCTTCTTATTCTCCCCTTCTCTTTAGAAGTTTCCCCCATGATCGAACTTTCTTTTGATGTTTCCTCCACCATTTCCTCATTTATTGTAACCTCCCTCATTTCCCTTTTTGGCGTTCTTCTATTTATTATAATTCGCCATGGCTTTCCTGCTTCCCTCAACCTTCTCAAGAATTTGGGAGTATTTCTCTAGTTGTAACACAACTACCTTATTGTTTATCCAGGGTTTTAAACCCTCCTCAAACCTTCTTGTCTTATGCTCTTCCGTATCAACTTGATGTGGAGTGAATCGAGCGAGTTCATTAAATTTGGAGGCATATTGGGGAAAAGTCATGTCCCCTTGTTTTAAGTTTAAGAACTGTACCTCCATGCGGTTCTTCATACTTTTTGGGAAATAGTTCTCGAAGATCACCTCCTTAAACTTTTCCCATGGTACAACACCTTCGCCCACACGAGCTTGGTTTGCTTCCCACCAGAAGTTTGCTTTGCCCTTTATGAGGTAAGTGGCGAAGTTAGTTTTCTTATCTCCAGGAACTCCTACTTTGTCAAAGGCTTTTTCTACCTCTTTTATCCAACACTGAGCTTCTATAGAGTTAGTGGCTCCCTTAAATTTGGAAGGACTTATATTTTTTAAAGTCTTTGAAAGAGACTTTGTGTGGTTGTGGTTGTGGAGCATCATTGGTTGTAGATCGATTATCTAAAGCTCCTATTAACATATTAATGAATTATTGCATAGGATCGAGAGCTGGAGTTTCACTTGGGGTTGTCGTTGTTCTAGTTTGAGGTCTCGGTGGTGCCATTTCTCTCTAAATAAGAAGAAAAGCAAATATAATTATGAAAGCATTAATAATTGCAGGATATATTACTTAACAAATTTCGTATACATAAAATATTCACATTACAATATTCGAGTGATTAAAATCAATTTACAACTATTAACACCCCTTATAAAAATAGGAATGTTAATTTATAACACTTAAAACATACTAATATAATACGATCCTTTAGATTTCGACTAGAACATCCCAACCCTTCTGTAAACCTTATGGATCATGCAAGTCACCACAAATCTATTGATGTCATACCCCATATCTCCATCTGGTGAAGGGAAATTATTTATACTTTTCTGGAGATCGAAGCATGAACCACAACAAGCCTGTTTTACCACTCCCTTTGGTCATTATGAATGGGTTTTACAGATTAGTAAAAGTTGTTTTATACCTATCACTAGGGTGAATACTGATCTGCCAAAACCCTGACTTATGGTCAAATTTACTAAAGATGGTAGCATTACTAAGCCGACTAAGGAGGTCTTCTTTGTTAGGCAAGGGGTACCTAATCCATTCAAGGACCTTGTTAAGGGGATTATAATTAATAACTAGTCTGGGGACTCCTTTTTCTTTCTCAGCTTCATTATTAACATAGAAGGCTGGGCAAGACCAGGGAGATTTACTATTAGTAATAAGACTCTTTGCAAGCAAATCATTAATTTCTTGCTTACAAAGCTCCATTTGCTGATGACTCATTTGAATAGGTCTAGCTTTAGTAGGAATTAAATGCTCTTTAAATTCCTTAGCATAAGGTAACCTAACAACATTCTTCCTTCGGTGCCAAAAAGCATTAGGAGAATCAACACAAAGGTTTTTAATCATAAAATTTCTAAGGTCTTCAATCCTACTTTGCACCTTATCTAGAAGTAGGAGATCTTCAACGTGTTTATACTTAAACTCTTGTTTTAAGAATTTTAACTGAGAGGTTTTGCAACTTAACAAATTTAAAGATTTTTAAATAGATTCATCTTGAATAAACTTCAAATCTCTTTCTCTAGGCTGAGTAATGAATTCAAAAACTACCTTTTAGCCCAAATGTTCAGTTGTTAAACCATTATTACTAGTAATAAATGGATATAATAAATATATATAAATGGAAGACCTAAAATAATCTTATCTGTCAAATTGCGAATTAAAACAAAAGTAGTTTTAAAACACATATTATTTTGACAAATATGAACTTTAGGAAGTTTATATTTTATTTCCATTTTAGTACCATTAGCAGAATTTAGTCTCTTACTAGTTTTCTTATAGAACTTAGTAGGTATCAAACCTTCTTGAATGCAATTAAGATTTGCGCCAGTGTCAACTAGAGCAGGAAGTTGAATTGCAAAAGTTCTATCGATAACTAGTTTAACCATG
The DNA here is from genome assembly GCA_020205555.1 of Panax stipuleanatus. NCBI lineage: Eukaryota > Viridiplantae > Streptophyta > Magnoliopsida > Apiales > Araliaceae > Panax > Panax stipuleanatus. The sequence goes on from CM035119.1 coordinate 83,713,834, forward strand.
ATATACCATTTTTGAATGGTAATATCTTTCAATCTTTTTAAAGAGTTACCCTGAACCATAAGAATTAACTCATATTCTTTGGCAGTAGAAGATTCAGGTTCTTCATCATTTTCTTATGAATGAGAAATGTGAAGTTATGAGCCTTTTGCAGTAAGATTAGTCATTTCTTTACGCAAATCAAAAATCCTAGTCTTAAGACCTGAAATCTCTTTTTTAAGCTTATTAACTTCTTGATTTAACTCGGGAAGGGTGACTTCTCTATCATCAATTTTAAATCACTCTAAGGTTTTATTAAGGCTGATAATAGGCTTATCTTTACCCTTAATAACCTTATGCTTACCAGAATTGTTCTTAGTTAGCAATTCTTTTAACTGCTTCATGTATTGAGTTTTTAACTTTGGATCAGTAATTTTACTAATTAAATCAACCAACAAAGAGCTTTCTTCCTCTTCTTTGCTAAGAACATTTATAGTTTTGCAGCAATCAAATCTGCAATTATCTGTATATAAAGTAACTTCATTATTATCACTATTGGTTTGATTATCTTCATCATTACCAGAGGAATAAGGAATATCAGAATAATCGTCATTCTCAACGTTATTCTCTATTCTTATTAACTCTAAAAGTTTATTAGTATCTTTAGCAAAAATATTCAACTGACTCAATTTTTGCTTAATTTTACACTCGCTTTTATAATGGCTTTCTTACCACAATTATAACAAGTGATTTTACTCTTATCCTAAGTTTTAGAGCTAGATTTCTTATTATGAGTTTTCCGCTTAGGTTTCTCATAATAATTATCTTGATTTTTAGACTGACTAGAACGCTTTTTATGATGCTTACTAGTTTTGCATTTTTCAATATGTTTCTTCCGTTGTTTTCTTCTAAACGAAGCAACAGGAGGTAAACCATATTGTTCACAAAACGTATCACGCTCATATTTAGCTTTTCTTTTATCTTTACTAGCTTGTTTAGCAAGTTTGTAATCTATACACATTTTTAAACCAATCTTTTGGATATAACTGATTATATCACCATAAGTAAGGTTATCATAATCAATATATCCAAGAGTTTTACTGAGTTCTTCCCTAACCTTGTGAGCAAACAAATTAGGAAGACCATTAACAAACTTCTCTTTCCAGAAAGGTTTGTTACTATCACTACGCATCATGACTCGAGAAATAAAAACATTTTTGTACCATCTAAAATCACTTAGAGTGGGACAAGTGAGATTACTTAGCTGATCATGAATCCTTTCTGTGATATTACTAGGGGTTCCAATAAAATATTTTATTATAGTGAAAATTAATGTGTTAACACCATCCGGGATTCCAAAACCAATATCTTCCCTAAATATAGGTTGACCATTATCATCCAATTGGCGTGCATGAATTATAGAATTCATTGCATCATCGTCAAGGTGTTTTTCCCACTAAAAACGAAGGACACCAGTAAAACCATTAGTTAACATTTCACCTATTTCAGGTTGTGTCAAATAACTGAAAGCTGTAATATAAATATTGGCAACCATGGACAAATGATTCATCTTGGTAAGGTTTGGTGTTCACTGAAACCATCAATATTCCACTCATAAATTTTATTAGACGAAACAAAAAATTGATTATCTAGATTATTCTCTTCATACTGAAGATCGGGAGGAGTGGGTCTAGAATACTAATTTTTTGTTATGCTTGTATTATTAAAGGTTAACTTTTTTAACTGGTCTTCAAGATATGGGATAGAGGCAGTTTCAGATTTAACATCCAATTGACTAATACTTTCATCGTCAGATTCTTCACTCTGATCAATGAGAGCAATAGTTCCACTAGCTTCTCCAGAACTTGAACCTATCTTTTTAAGTAACTTATTTGTGGTTTTAACTAACTCAGAATCTTTATTAGGCAACCCCATTCCTTCTCGTTTGTCTGGGAGAGTTAATAAAGGCTGATCAAATTTTTTATCAGGGTTTTTAACCATGGAGTGATCAAATTTTTCTTCTATTTTATCTAATTGTTTACCAATTAGAGCCAAATACTGATTAGTAAAATTATTTTGCACAATAATTTTTTTTTCATCAGTTTTTCTATCTGCAATTTTGAATGGATTGGCCACAACTGAAGTGTTTTTAATATTCAAAGGAACAGTTTCTAAAGGAGGATGACTAGCTAAGACTTTCGTCTTATCCTCTTTAGTCCACTGACTTTTGGTAAAAACTTTACAATGTGAATGATATGTTTCATACCAATCATAAAAAGTAATGTTCATTTGTTCGTTTTTAATAAATTTTTTCCATTTATTCACAATTTTATCCTTGTCAGATTTTTCGTATTTGTTACGAAAAGCATGCCTTTTCTCCTTATTAAAGTTGGAATTAAAATCTGTAACCAGATTATTCCAATCTAATTTGAATTCTTTAGTAAGAACTCTTAACTAAGGATTAATAGAGGCTTCAAAATCTAAAGGGGTAGGTTCTACAGAAGCTGTAGAAGAAACATCTTGCTCGTCATCTACTAAATTAGTAGTAGCATAACAAGGGTGACTAGTTTGACCTTGGTTTAAAACACCTTTCATTTTTAAATCAGGCATAAAAAAATTACTTAGAACTTCAGTGTCTCTTCTAAAAATATCTGAAGGAGCCAAGAACTAGAAAAATCTTCTATGATTATAGGTCTTTTGGTATGTTCAAAGCTAACTCTGACAGTACCATCATAAAATTGTTTAATGTTTTCAATGTTTAACAAGTTATTAATAACTAGTTTTTGTGAAATTTCACTAGGTAAAATTCACTAACTAGGTAAAGTAATATCCTTCCAAAGAATGGTTCTAGGAGTTTTGATATTAGCATTACTAGTGCTACTTTGAATTAAAACAGTGTGATCTTTAGGACTTTTATTAAATGCATGAACATTTAAATTAGTTTTCATGACTTTATAATAAATCCTATAAATCAAAGCAATAGGTTGAGAACCCTCAATCATTTGAGTAATCTCACCTACTGTTTTAATGTTTAATGTTAAAGCTTTTAATAAATTAACATCGCTTAGACTTAGAGGGAGATCAGGAAAGCAATTAAAATGGATTGATCCATCATGCAGACTTAACTCCATAATTCCAATGATGCTCGGAGCATAATTAAGGAAATGAACATCTCTGAGACACAAGAAGATGCTAGAATTAATTCCTTAATATTTAAAGGTTTAATTGAAACTTGAACTAAACCAATATGAATAAAATTATAACCTTTCTTCTTATGTTTTTTAATAACATCAGGAGACAAAAGGCTACAATTCTCATATTCTTTATTAATGACATAAACTCGCTCAACAGTTTTAACATTATAATCAGTTTTAAAGTTATCAATGAAGGTTGACTGATAAATATCTTTAGGAGATACACTAGGTATATTCCAGTTACCTAGAGTTTGACTAAGGTTTTCATAACTATGTTCCTCTTGATTAACTATATCTGGAATCGAAGGTAAAGCTGACCGATTACTAACTGAAGAACTAGATCTGAACAGTCTATTCATTTTAGAAAATTGAAAATTTTAAAAATCAAAGTGCTTCCATACATACCCGTCTTACCTTAAGCAGACGCATACCTAGGTTATAAGTCAGACACTCGACACTACTCCACTCTAAGACTTACAAAGGGCAAAAAGACCAGGTTGAACACGGTGTTCTATAGTAAGAGCTTAGGTGACTTAGGCATTGAGAAAAGAAAAACTTTAATTTTGGAAAATGATTAAGATCGAACAGATTGAGAACAACAGTTAACAATCATACACCATGGCTTTGTTCTATCTGAGAAGAAGATCAACAGTACCCACCGACGATAGAAGGAGTCGGACCTCAACAGTCAGACGACGCTGGCCCCCCAGGGTCCCACAGTCATCGGATGCTCCAATCATCATCAGATGCAATCAATGCATCTGACAAAGTGAAAAGTAAAGATTAACTTTACTTTAGTAAAAGTAATTTACTTATGTAAAAGTAAATGTAAATACTTTAACTTTAGTTAAATATTTTTAACTTTAGTGAAATGTTTTTACTTCAGTAAATGTAAAAGTAATTTACTTTAACCTAAGTTAAATGTTTTTAACTTAAGTTAAATGTTTCTTACTTTAGTTAAATATTTTTACTTTTAACTTTAAGTAAATGTAAAAGTTACTTCGGTAAATATAAACCGGTAACTTTAGTTCTGTTTAAAGGAACTCAAGTGTTAGAGTTCCTTAGGCTTAAAAATGTAAACCATTTAGCCTCACTCGAGGTTCTCTCCTCCTTCTCTCTACCTTCTCTCTAGTTAGATGAAGAACGAAGTTCTTATACTTCTTTTTCCCTTAGTAATCATATCCAGATATGATGTAATCCTTTCCTAACTGTTTATAAATAAGAAAGAGATTACTTTACCGAATCACCGGTCATCTTCTTTAAGTTTTAATTATTTTAGTTTAAAGTTTTGTTTAAGCTTTGCGTCCGCTATTAAATGGTATCAGAGCCATACGGTGTTGTCCTTTGGTGTCACTATTTATTCTCCGGTCAAACACAGAGGTCTGAGTTTAAAACTTGTTTTTACTTCTTCTTTAGACTTCTGTTGCTCCGTCCTTAGAGCACCTAATTTTAGTCACCTATCACCAATAGAACACCCCTGATCGCCATAGGTCTCGTTAAGCCGTTGTAAGTCTCAATAGTGTGAGCCGTTTAGGCAAAGGGAATCACTAGATCCAAGGGTATGTGTCTGCCAATAGGGAAAGGGTTTGCACTCAAGCGACTTTGGTCTGTCTTTAAGTGGAATGTCAACAGATCTAGAGATTAGGTTTGAACAAAGTTAAAACGAAGTAGACTGTTTAGATCGAGTTCATCAGTTAGTCATGAGTCAGCCGTGTTATCCTTGTATCAGACATAGTCTGATTAGTTTTTATAAAAAAAAATTACATAAATTTTTTTGAAATCAACAGTCGATGACCAAAAATTTTAGTGAAATTATTTCTCCTTTCTTAAAATTTAAACATAATTTTTGGGGGAAAAACGATAAATCTTGGATATTTTTTGTGGTCGAAGGAATAGGGAAGGCGATCTATCTGAGAAGAAGATCAATAGTACCCACCGGTGACAGAAGGAGCCGGACCTCAACAGTCAGACGAACAACAGTCAGACGAAGTTAGACGACGCTGGCCCCCCAGGGTCCCACAATTATCGGATGCTCCAATCATCATCAGATGTAATCAATGCATCCGACAAAGTCAAAAGTAAAGATTAACTTTACTTTAGTAAAAGTAATTTACTTATGTAAAAGTAAATGTAAATACTTTAACTTTAGTTAAATGTTTTTAACTTTAGTTAAATGTTTTTACTTCAGTAAATGTAAAAGTAATTTACTTTAACCTAAGTTAAATGTTTTTAACTTAAGTTAAATGTTTCTTACTTTAGTTAAATGTTTTTACTTTTAACTTTAATTAAATGTAAAAGTTACTTCGATAAATATAAACCGGTAACTTTAGTTATATTTAAAGGAACTCAAGTGTTAGAGTTTCTTAGGCTTAAAAATGTAAACCATGTAGCCTCACTCGAGGTTCTCTCCTCCTTCTCTCTACCTTCTCTCTAGTTAGATGAAGAATGAAATTCTTATACTTCTTCTTCCCTTAGTAATCATATCCAGATACGATGTAATCCTGGACGGTCATGTTAAAAGTTCTGGCGGTTGGGCGGTTGGATTGTGTCAGCCCGCTGATCATAAGCTTATTTCCTCCCCCTTGTTGGCTACCACTTCCGCCACTTCCCTTCTTCGGGCAATCCTTAATACGGTGCTCAGTTGAGCCGCAAGAAAAACACCCTTAGATCTTTTTTGACTTCGGATAGTTTGGCGATATGTGCCTTTCCTATCCGCAATTGTAGCAAGTGCCACATCCCTTCCAGCACTTGCCCTGGTGATTCGTCCCACACTTTGGGCATCCTTTATCCCTCTTCTTGAAACCTCCACGAAAATTCCCTTATTGATTATTGTTGTTTTTGTTATTGTTATTCTCCCATTTTCTCTTTCCCAAGTTGCTTCCTCCGCTACTGCTTCCTCCTGTACGGTTCTCTCCTCCAGTATTCTTTCCCTTCTTCTCCTTATTATACAGACTTAAGGCCTCACTGCCACCTTTCGCAATGATTGCCTTCTCCAGTAATGTTGCAAAGGAATCAATTTGAAGAACTGATACCTTATTGAATAGCCACGGCTTCAACCCTTGTTCGAAGCATCTAGCCTTCCTCTCTTCATCACCAACTTGGTGCTCCGCAAATCACGTTAGTTCTTTAAACTTAGCTGCGTATTGCGCCACCGTCATCTCACCTTGTTTTAACTCTAAGAATTTCACCTCCATCCGATTCTTCATACTCTTCGGGAAGTAATTCTCGAAGAACAGCGTCTTAAACTTATCCCAAGCTATTATCCCTTCTCCAGCTCTTTGTTGATTAGCCTCCCACCAGTAGTTCGCTTCTCCCCTCATCATGTACATGGCAAACACCGTCTTCTGATCTTCACCTACGCGATCTATAGTGAAAGCTTTTTCGATCTCCTTGATCCACATTTGTGCGACGATTGGGTCGGTAGTTCCCTCGAACTCCGGGGGTCCTACACTCTTAAAGTCTTTAAAGGTTGTTACTGGCACAGCCTGAGGGTTTGGGCGAATGGGTTCATTGTTCCTTCCCCTTAATGCCTCTCCTAACAGGTCTACCATTTTCTGGATCGGGTCAACTTGTTCCCTCTCGTTATTAACAGATTCTTCGGGTGCAGTCAATCTACGTCTGGGCGGCATTATCTGCATCACAAATTTTCATTTTATTATTATTCAAGTATATTACTTAAGTATTTCTTTTTAATACAAAAGAAGAAATTTATAACACGTTTCTGAATAAACTCCATTTATATTCATATGCCATTTCATTTCATTACATGATTATACTAGCATACTGCTACAAATATTATCACATATATCCTCTAATATCACAAAAGAAGGGGAATATACCAACCTACTACCACCCTACCCCTCTAACAAAAGCTAATTCGGGGTTTACATCACTATCCCACATCTTACACAAAAGATTGAGATTACAACATAGTATATACAACACATAAAGGACACAACTAGTACTACCACTAGACTGACTAAGGGAATCTCATCCCATCATCCCACGCTCCACTGCGCTCTTATACTCCGTCTGCGCTATATACGCAACCAGCTCTTGACTCAAGGTATGTAGAGTCTGTCCCTGTTCTGCCGGGTAGTGGTACACACCATTAAGTACTCTCTCAAATGCCAAACGAAATACGTACCCCATCTTGTTCATCTTCCTCTTCTTGCATCTGACCTCATCCTCTAGGTCGTTAGCTCTCTCATTAGACGCTTCCCACTTCTCTTCGAAGTGTATCCTATCCATCACCTCCAACTCTAACTAAGTATGGAGTGCTTCCTTCTCGGTCTTCTCGCTTAATTCCCTCTTTTCAACCTCTTCCAGCTTTTCTGCCAGATCCACATTCCTCGCCACTGACCTGTGGAATAGGGTTCCCATCTGGATCCCTGCCTCCCTGCGATAAGCGATCTCCACCTCTAACTCCTGCATGGCCAGCTTCCTCTGGTGGTCCTCGTCCCTCAGCTTCTGGAACTCAGACTCTCTCTCCTCTGCCTCGGCCTCCAGCTCCTGGACTCTGCAGTCTAACTCTAGAATACGCTCCTCGTACTCACCCAGCATATGCTCCTCTAGGTTAGGCTCGTAGGAGTCCTCCATGGGCTTCTCCTATGAAGGCTCGTCCTCAACAGGCTCGTCCTCCATAGGCTCCTCCTCGTGGTCGAACTCCACCTCGATCTCATCCTCGTCATCAGACTCGGATGGTGCAACTGCCTGCACTGGCACAGCCTCTAGAGGTGCCTCGTATACTACATGTATGTCCTTTTAGAGTTTTTCTGCTGAAGATATTGATAAACTTTTAGAGTTAATAAGAATAGAGAATAACGTTGAGAATGACGATTATTCTGATATTCCTTATTCCTTTTGTAATGATGAAGATAATCAAACCAATAGTGATAATAATGAAGTTACTTTATATACAGATAATTGCAGATCTGATTGCTGCAAAACTATAAATGTTCTTACCAAAGAAGAGGAAGAAAGCTCTTTGTTGGTTGATTTAATTAGTAAAATTACTGATCCAGAGTTAAAAACTCAATACATGAAGCAGTTAAAAGAATTGCTAACTAAGAACAATTCTGGTAAGCATAAGGTTATTAAGGGTAAAGATAAACCTATTATCAGTCTTAATAAAACCTTAGAGCAATTTAAAATTGCTGATAGAGAAGTCACCATTCCCGAGTTAAATCAAGAAGTTAATAAGCTTAAGAAAGAGATTTCAGGTCTTAAGACTGAGATTTCTAATTTGCGTAAAGAAATGACTAATCTTACTGCAAAAGGCTTAGAACTTCACATTTCTAATTCATCAGAAAATGATAAAGAACCTGAATCTTGTACTGTCAAAGAAGATAAGTCAATTCTTATGGTTCAGGGTAACTCTTTAAAAAGATTGAAAGATATTACCATTCAAAAATGGCATATCATGGTTAAACTAGTTATCGATGGAACTTTTGCAATTCAGCTTCCTGCTCTAGTTGACACTGGCGCTGATCTTAATTGCATTCAAGAATGTTTGATACCTAATAAGTTCTATAAGAAAACTAGTGAGCGACTAAATTATGCTAATTGTACTAAAATGGAAATAAAATACAAACTTCCTAAAGTTCATATTTGTCAAAATAATATGTGTTTTAAAACTACTTTTGTTTTAATTCGCAATTTGACAGATAAGATTATTTTAGGTCTTCCGTTTATATATTTATTATATCCATTTATTACTAGTAATAATGGTTTAACAACTGAACATTTGGGCCAAAAGGTAGTTTTTGAATTCATTACTCAGCCTAGATAAAGAGATTTGAAATTTATTCAAGATGAATCTATTTCAAAATCTTTAAATTTGTTAAGTTGCAAAACCTCTCAGTTAAAATTCTTAAAACAAGAGATTAAGTATAAACAGGTTGAAGATCTCCTACTTCTAGATAAGGTGCAAAGTAGGATCGAAGACCTTAGAAATTTTATGATTAAAAACCTTTGTGCTGATACTCCTAATGCTTTTTGGCACCGAAGGAAGCATGTTATTAGGTTACCTTATGCTAAGGAATTTAAAGAGCATTTAATTCCTACTAAGGTTAAACATATTCAAATGAGTCATCAGCAAATGGAGCTTTGTAAGAAAGAGATTAATGATTTGCTTGTAAAAGGTCTTATTACTAATAGTAAATCTCCTTGGCCTTGCCCAGCCTTCTATGTTAATAATGAAGCTGCGAAAGAAAGTGGAGTCCCAGACTAGTTATTAATTATAAGCCCCTTAACAAGGTCCTTGAATGGATTAGGTACCCCTTGCCTAACAAAAAAGACCTCCTTAGTCGGCTTAGTAATGCTACCATCTTTAGTAAATTTGACCTTAAGTCAGGATTTTGGCATATCAGTATCCACCCTAGTGATAGGTATAAAACAGTTTTTACGACTCCCTTTGGTCATTATGAATGGGTTGTTCAAGCCTTTGGTCTTAAGAATGCCCCTAGTGAATTTCAAAATATTCTTAATTAAATTTTGAATCCCTTTAGTCATTTCATCATCGTCTACATTGATGATATTGTAGTTTTTACCAAGTCAATTGAATAACATTTTAAACATTTGAATTCGTTCTTCAAATTCATCAAAGTTAATGGTTTGGTTCTGTCTCCTACAAAATGTAATCTTTTCCAAACAAGAGTCAAATTTCTAGGTCATGATATTCATCGCGGTCTAATTCATCCTATTCAGCGAGTCATTCAATTTGCAAACAAATTTACTGACAAGATCCTTGATAAAACTCAACTTCAGCGATTTTTAGGATCCTTGAGTTATGTTGGTAAGTTCTATCAGAATCTTAGGAAAATCTATAAACCTTTGGTTCTTTGTTTACAGCAGAATCCTCCTCCTTGGACTAATGAACATACATCTATAGTCCAACAAGTTAAAAAATATGTTAAGGTTTTACCTTGCCTTGGCATTTTTAATGAATCTGCTTTTAAAATTGTTGAAACCGATGCCTCTAAAGTTAGATTCGGTGGTATTCTAAAGCAGAAATTAACTCCTACTTCTTCTAAGTAAATTGTTCGATTTCATTCTGGTGCATGGAATCCGGCTCAAAGTAATTATAGTACTATTAAAAAAGAAATTTTAGCATTGGTTTTATGCATTAGTAAATTTTAAAATGATTTATTAAATCAAAAATTTTTGGTCAGAATTGATTGTAAATCAGCTAAATATATTTTAGAAAAGGATGTTAAAAATATAGCTGCTAAGCATATTTTTGCTCGATGGCAATCTTTATTAAGCATTTTTGATTTTGATACTGAATATATTAAAGGAAGTCAAAATTCTGTTTCTGATTTTCTAATACGGGAATTTATTAATTCAGATACTCAAGAAAAAGGAGCGTGAGAGGTGGAAACAATCATGTTAGGCCCCCTCCAAGCCCAATTCCAAGTCAAAGGCCCAAAGGAGCCATAATCCCTCACCCAGTTACCTTTGTTCCTGCTATTGATGTAGTCAATAGGTTTACTCACCTTGGTACTGTTCCCAAGCCCTATAACACAGTCTTGGCCCAATCATCAAAGTCGTTTGACCCATTTTCTTCATCTTACTCATCCAGTAACCCTAACCCTAGTCAACTGCATTCGCAGTATGTTTCTAGTTACACAGCTAATTTGTTTCATATCGAATCTCATATGAAACCCAAGGATGATCCAGTAAAATTGGCTACCTAGTTCTTCCCAACTGGTTGGCATTTTCTTCCCCTAGCTCCTTATAAATTCCTTGCGTTTTATAAAGAAATTCTCAGTCAAACTCAGTCAATTCTTATCAAACCTATTTATGATAGGAATGATAGCTCCAAAGTCATTTATCATTCTCTCTATATTAAACACATTATTTCCATGTCTGATTGGGGTAATCACCCTTTTGATCTCAAACAGTTAAGTAATCTTGATAGTCAATTCTTCTATTATGATTACATGGAAGCTTGGCACAAGATCTTCTTGTTCCAAAATTCTTCCTTTAGTCATTCGTGGTTCTTACAATTTGAATACAAATTTAAAAGTCAGCTTCCCCAATAGTTCACTCTTTGGTGGTCAAGATATGGCCCTTCTGTCGCCATCTTGCCCAAAGATCTTTGTTCCATTGTTAGTCATTTTTGTTGCAGAAGTCCAAACAATCCAAAAAATAATTGTATTTCAATGCTTCTTCAGTTCATCAGTAAATATAAAGTCTCATGGATTCTTAAATGGCAATACGGCCTTTTTGTCCCAGTTGTCGAATCTGTGTTTCAGTCATCAAGCGGTCAAACTACGGCCTCTTCTCATGTTAGTCAACTTACTTTTGTTACTCGTGAATTCTTCATTAAATGGTGGAATAAATTTGATATTTATCGTATCATTAGTCAGGTTCAAAAAGAATTCCCAGTTAACCCGGTCCTTATTAAATCAGTTTCCCCTAAACAAACCTCTAGTAAATCGAAGAAATCTTCCCAATCAAAGTTAGATTTTTCAGATATTGACAAATGTTCTGATGCTGAGTTAAAAATGTTAGCTCAGATTATTCAAAACAGGGTTAATAAACGAAAACAAGAGAGTGTTCCTTCTTTAAGTTCATCTTCCTCTTCAAGCTCCAGTCAACAAGCGTCCAGTCCAGATGATCCGTACGACAGCATCAACCTCTAGAAAGCTCAAGATCCTTTTGCCTAGGATGGTCCTCAACTTGCTTGAGTCATCATCAATGACTCACCACCAGTCATCATCAGAAAGTGCTCATTTCCCCAAAGCAGCCGAAAGCAGCATTGTACTATTATGAGTCATTTGTTCTTTGTCGACCATCGGGTCGTTTAGTCCAAAACTGTAATTTACTTAAAGTCACGCGTCTGTATTTTAGTCAAAAGTTGTACAATAATGCGTCTATATTACTGTTCATTAACAGTTAAAGTTGTCTGTAATCATTTGCTTTTGTAAAAGCATTACTATTTTTAATTATTGAGTCTGTAATAGTCCATCCCTTCCTTATTCAATAAAAGGAAGGCGTAGTCATTCAGTTGAGGGAGGATTAGAAATCCATCAGAGCGTTTTAGAAAGACTCGGATTCCTATCTGACAAATCTTTAAACCTCTTATACCTTCTTCTTTAGTAACTATGATAGGTTTTCTATAATCGAGTCCACTTGAGGCTTTTTACGCTTTAATATATATATATATATATATATATATATATATACTAACTCATTTGGCATGGATTGCTAATCCGTAGCCTTTTCAACTTCAATATATATAAGCATATATATATATATATATATATATATATATATTTACATTGATCAGTCATGCCTGTATTAGAAATCCGTGGCTCTTCCCAGTTTTAATATATATATATATATATATATATATATATATATATAAGTAATATATATATTATTTATTCAATGTGATTAAATATATGTTCTAACTGTTCATAAAATTAACTTTGTACTGATGTAAAGTTTGTGGTTTAGATTTATCTAAATATAGCCATATCTAATTTTCAATTGGTTCAAAAGTTGTAAAGCTAAAATCGTTGAGCTAGAATGACTAAGATTTCTTTAAATCTAGTTTTCTTTCTAGTTTTGTATATATTAAACCAACTACGCGGCCCTAGATCCTTATCTAGAGGGAACGGGAAGCTTTGGCTACGTGCATACAAGGATTTAACTGATGAATCCTTTCTTTTGCGACGTCTGGATATTAATTTGCATTTTATTTCAATATATTGTTGTGCACGCTTTTTGATGACATTTTGTGAGCCTATGAATCACGGGATCTACAATTAACCACATGGGTCTAGATCCGATTCCCACTATGGACAAAGTTAAACTGTAAATACGGCTTACCTACCTTTTTGTAAATGTAAATAAGAGGGACCTTAAAACGGTTATCTAGATTTAAGGTCTCAGCCTAGTAAATCGTGGTTTGTAGTTCTCAGGTCACGTCGATGGCTTTCATGCCCATAAGGAGCTCGACACTTGTATATATATTATTTGGTCGAGGATGCTTCGCATTCCAACAATAAAATCAAAATCAGCCGAATGTAGAATAAAATGGAAGTATCAAAAGGCTTCAATTCCTATGTTAGCGAACGGGTTGAAAACCATCTTCCAAAACATCACTTTCATATCCTGTCTAAAAATGGACTTTTCAAATAAATCAAACAGTTCGTATATAGGTCCAACGAAGCACAACACTACTTCCAAATAAAGCACTTAGGCCCAATTACTGCAAACACGCACACACATTGCAAATAAATTAAGGAAATTGAAAAGACGCGGTAACCGTGTTTCACGAAAGTCGGGCCGAGGTGCCTAACACCTTCCCCCCGCTTAATTAAGCTCCCGAACTCTAGAAATCTCGGTTTCCAAGGCCAAGCTAAAAAGAGTCCAGTAATTGGGCCTACTTGCAAAACTTTTCAAATAAAAATCGGTTCAGTTGGTACAACCATTTCAAACATACCAGGCAACTCTGTAAAATCAAACTTTTCAAATCGTCGACATTATATGTCAGCCTTTTCCTAAAAAATTCACCTTTCAGATTAAAAAAATCAAATAGAAGTCATCAAGGGTAGAAACAGACATTGGAAAAAGGATCGCCAAAGATTTTTTCTCGACGTCGACAGGTGGCGACTTCGGTGGGGACGCAGAGTGTGACGCACCCAAATTCGGACCACTTGCATCTCGAATTTGGTTCATCACTTTCTAAATATCTAATAACATAATAACATCTCACGCAACGAAATGATAGAATAAATTACATTTATTTAATATAATTATTCATGTCCCAAGGTCTCGTAGCTTAAACATAGCTTCAACATCTTAATCATAGCTTAAACATAGATAATACATGAATACGAATTAAGTCTTATTACATCATTATAATAATTCTAACTAAGTACAAAGCTACTCTGTAGCCTTGCCGTTGCCCTTATCTGTGCCCGAGGGTCCACCCTGCTCTACCTTAACTGAAATATTTTAGGGAAAGCAAGAATGAGCAACAAGTTTGCTCAGCAAGTAATATAGCAATAAGGGTGAATAATATAGATTTCAAATTCCAAGGGTACAACAGTAAATGATAGTTCAAGAATAACAAGAAGCATCAATAGTTCTCAATAATAGTCGTTATGGACAGAAAGATATCAACAAGATTCAAAATATTAACCTTTTCAAGGTTCAAGAATAATGAACACTGAGCAGTCTGTAAGAACTATGAACTCTTACTAGAATTAACAGTAATATGCTGATAATCCAATAAAACAAGTACAATAGGTGATCTGCCTAAAATACCCTACGTCATGCATAACATTTAATCGTACTCATGTTCGCACGTCGGTCTCCAGACAAATATAAAGTTTCCCCTCCAATGAGGGTTGTTCATCTCAGTCAACTATAAGATTCCGCACCAAACAATTGGTTTGCATCTCTTTCAAATTCATAATATAGGTCTAGCCGAATCAAATGGCATAGACTGCTCTTTCAATGTATATAAGAACAATTATAAGTTTAATACTCGAAATCAAAGTTCAAAAAATATAAACAGACTTTACCTTAAGCTATGAAGTATTAATTCATAAGGCAAGAATCATACTTTCAATTGTTTACTTGTACGACCAATAATAGTACAAGCTTAAGTAATGCTCAATAAAGAGTAAGGTTCAAATACTTGTATTCAATACCAAAACCAAATGAAGTTAGAAAACTTGCCTTATGCGTAGTTTATCAACCTTTAGCTTATTGATACTTTGCAATCCTATTGTAACGTAGTTACATATATAAGGTATTCATTAGTTATGTACGTTGAATTCAAAAACTAGATATGTAAGTTAAACACATACATAAGAGTATAACTAAGTCGTACAATCTTATACGTATGTCATTACATACCTTACATACACGTAGCACGAAATTAGTTTATATGATACTATGAACTCAAATGACATAGTTCGTAATCATCTTTTGACTTAGCGTTTGAAAGTTTATAAATACTTATCCATTATATGGTTCCATCGTAACATACTCATTAACACTATCATACTTCACTAAACATGTCTTGCAGATTAGGATAACAATGCAAGCATGCATCAAATTTCAGATTACAAATAAAATAGTCAGATTACACTGCAGGGTGGCGCGGCCGCGCTTGGTTTAAACTAGGGAGTGGTGCGGCCGCGCTACTCCCAGTTCAAACTAGAACTGAAGATCAGTTTGAATGGCCTAGCTTGCTCACCCACATACATTGATGATGACACATGCAGAACATACATGTTATGAGGTTTATGATTAGGTTCGATCTTACATCTTGCCTTTAACATAGTTCGTTATCACTTTCTCATTCAACATGGCTTTAGTGAGTCTAATTCAAAAGCTTCTAATGTTTAGCCTTTATACACACTCAATGAGGTCAAGGTAGCATAGTTCTACTTCATTTAGACTCATTTGAAACCATGCTCGATTAGTTCACATACTCATAGCTAAATAGGTGTATATGTTCATCATGTCTAGAGGCATATCATGTCCTATCTTGGTAGTTATAAATTTCAGAATGCACATAAGGTAGTTATCAACAACATTAGTTTTCCAAGCTCTTAAGTTTTCTTTGAAACCTCATGTTAAACCAACCAATCATGCAAAGTAACTTTACATACCATATATCACGCTCATGTACACACATATCTAGACCACATAAGCATGGTCACAAGTTCATAACTTAAAGTGTACTTAGTTCATCAAGTTTGTATTTGAAAACTCTAAGTTTCTTTTAGAACCCATTTAAAAACCGAGCTAAGCAGGTGATAACATGCAAGACAACCTACGCTAGCATGTCAGAAACTTAAATAGGCATAATTAGGATTAACTAGCATGCTCAACATGTTAGAAAACACAAAACTCAGATTTCATTTTTGCATATCGGCGCGGTCGCGCCGTGTTTGTACTAGGGAGTGGCGCGGCGGCGCCACTCCTGTTCCAGCCCAGGAAAGTTTTTGCAATAGCAGAGCTTCCAAACCCATTTCAAAATCCTTCATGAAACATTCTTGAATTCAACCAAATTACATATATAACATGTATATATAACTTAACTAACATGCTAACATTATCCCACATATCAATTCTCAACCAATTCATGCAATTTCTATGAATTTATCATATTCAAAACTAAGAACTCAATGTAAGAGTTATACCTCTTTGAACTTGAATTGGACAAGGCTTGCTCTCAATTTCAGATTATACACTCACTTCACTCTCTATAGTAACTTAACCAAAAATTTAGCAACTTGATTATGAGAGGAGGCTCTATTTATAGAGATTTTAGTGACCATGCCAAGCTTTTACCTCAAGGATTGAATCCAATCGAAGATGGGAGAAGATGCGGGGCAATTGAGGAGTTGGTGGATCACTATTGAGGCCATACCCTTCACCATTATCACCATCATGACAATCCTTTGAGTTTGCAATATAGGGGTAAAGTAGGCCAATGGCCATTTACGTGATTGGGGGAAAGGGTCACTCAATATGGGACAAGTTCTAATCTTAGCAAATTGGAAATGGAATAATGTTACAAACTTAAGGTTTTATTACACATACATATATTATACTTACACAAATGTGTGTGTGTGTGTGTGTATATATATATATATATATATATATATATGCATAACTAGGTTTAATTCCTTACGAGGTTACAATGTAATTTTAGTGAGTTAATAACATTGTAACAAGTTGGGGGTATATATTTATACACATTATATAATCCATGTACATTTAATAATACCGAATATAATTTAATTGAATATTATCTTTCCACATTATTATAAACCTTATTATTTCAATTATACTCAATTAATAATTAAATAACAATTGTTTACTTAGTTTAATTTAGTATTTCACAAGGTACACTTCTAATGTATCCACACATAACATATTGTCACATAAGCTCATTATATAACTTATGTGATTCCTTTAACTTTACCATATAGTCCTATATATTATATAGTCACCTTGAAGTGCCACACTTCATTTCATGTTATATAGATGTAGCTACTATATAACATATAATTACATATCATCGCACATAGCAATTAATTGAACAAATATTAATCTTATTATATTAATTTATTATTTACTCGTTAATATGCTCTTACTCATAATAATAATTAATTAACATTATTATATTAATTAATCCTTCACTTATAGATTCCTTCTTTAATTTAATTAAACATCATAATTTCCATCATTGTGCTACACAAGGCATTTCACGAGCTCATCATACTTCTCCACATTTTCTCAATTATCATAAATTCAATTAAATTTAATTGGGTTACTCACCTCATGCTATATAAACATTTATATAAAATAAATATTCACATTCTTATTAATATCAATATTAATATTTATTCACGAAATTCACGGTTATTACATCCTCCCCCCCCCCTTATAAAAATTTCGTCCTCGGAATTGGTACAAGGTTACACAAAAAGATTGGGATAGTCTTTTCTCATTTTATCTTCTAGTTCCTACGTGGCCTCCTCGACATTGTGGTTACGCCAAAGCACTTTTATAGAAGATATAACTTCATTTCTTAGAGTTTGCTCTTTCCTATCTAATTTCTGGACATGAATTTCTTCATATGCCAGATTCTTCTCTACTTGAATGGGCTCATAGGAAATCACGTGCTTATAATCGGGCTTGTACGGACGCAACACGAAAATGTGAAACACGTTGTGGATGTGTTCCAGTTCGGGTGGTAATGTAACTTTATATGCCACTTCGCCCACTCGCTTCATCGATATCTCGAATGGTCCTCTGAACCTCAGACTCAATTTTCCCTTCTTGCCGAATCGTATCTTTCCTTTCCAGGGAGATACCTTCAAGAAATGAAACTACCGACTTTAAAGTCCCGGTCTTGTCGGTGCAAATCTGCGTACTTTTTCTGACAATCTTGAGCTGCTACCAATCTGGCTGTTATTACTGTGTCCACATCTGTGGTTTGTTCCACTAATTTTAGCCCCAACATTCGTCGTTCTCCGACTTCGTTCCAACATAACTGCGTTCTGCATTTTCTCCCGTGAAGAGCTTTGTATGGTGGCATGCCGATACTTGCATAATAACTATTGTTATACGCAAATTCTACTAGGGGTACGTGATCGTCCCAATTTCCCTTGAAGTCCATCACGCAAGTCCTAAGCATGTCCTCCAGCGTTTGTATTATTCGCTCCCTCTGCCCGTCTGTCTGAGGATGATACGCAGTACTCAATCTCAACTGTGTTCTCATCCTCTCTTGTAACCCTTTCCAAAAGTTTGATGTGAAGCGCGGATCTGGATCAAATATAATTGACACCGGCACTCCATGTCGTGAAATTAATTTCTTCACGTACAAACTCGCTAACTGATTCAAATTATATCGGATCTATATCGGTAGAAAATGAGCCGTCTTTGTTAGTGGATCCACAATAACCCAAATGGCATCATATCCTTTCTGCGTGACTGGAATTCCTACCATGAAGTCCATCGTAATGTGCTCCCATTTCAATTCTGGTATCTCCAACGGTTGAAGTAGACCACTCGGTCTTTGGTGCTCCGCTTTGACTCGTTGACAAGTGAGACATCTGCTGACGCACTATGTGACTTCTCGTTTCAGATTGGGCCACTAAAAATGTTCCCTTAGATCTAAGTACATCTTTGTGCCTCCCGGATGAACAGGATATGTCGTATTGTATGCCTCGTGCAAAATTTCCTCTCTCAATTCGGTTACCGTTGGTACCCATAATCTTCCTTCGAATCTTAAAAATACCGTCCTTATCCATTTTGAATCTTTCTTCTCCATCTTCTACTATTCTCTTTTTTATTTTCTCGCATTCCTCATCATTCTCTTGTGATTCCTTCACTCTATCCAATAATGTTGGACGAGCTTCCATTACAAATAATTTTTCTTCAGACCTCCCTAGTCCCTTGACCTCTATTTCAAATTTCTCCATTTTCCTGAATCCAACCCCGTCTCTTGGGAATAGTTCGAAGGACTAAAAAATCAGATAGCAGAATTGGCTATTTTCCTTAGAGAGTAAAGCAAAAGTATTTATGGTAAACAAATACCCGTTCAAACAGAATCATCCACACAAGGTGGCAGTCAAGGTACCGATAAAAAGAAAGATACTCAGATACCTGAGCCTCAAAACAAGGGTATGACCAACAAAACCCCTGAAATCACCAATCTCAGAAATGATCAGCAAACTGGTGATATTAGAAAAAAAGTATAGCAAATGGAAATCCGGTCCATCAAAGGAACTGGGGCATTTGGAAGTGTAAACTACTTAGATCTGTGTATATTTCCAGGGGCTAGATATCCAGATAAATTTCAAGTCCCGAATTTTGAAAAGTATGACGGATTAGGAGATTCTTACAATCATTTAAATGTGTTCATTGGAGAACTCAGATCCTATACTGAAGATGAAAAACTCAAAATGCAGTTATTCCAAAAGAGTCTAACAGGAGAAGTCCGAGCTTGGTATGCCCGACTCGACAATTCCAAGATCCATAGTTGGGAAGAGCTAGCCCATGCATTCCTAAATAAATATAGCTTACAGTCTCAGATGGCTCCGGATCGATATCAAGTTACCAAGGTCAAAAAACAAAGCAATGAGTCTTTTCTTGAGTATGCCCAAAGATGGAGATAGATGGCTGCACAAGTCACCCCACATATGACAGAGACTGAGATAGTAATGACTTTTATATACATCCAGGAAGCTCCATATTATAAGAGGGTCCTAGCAGGGATAGCAAAACCATTCTCAGAAATGATTAAACATTAAGAAATGGTTGAAATGGGTCTGAAGTCTGGAAAGATCAAATACCTTATCGCTTTGGAGGCAGTGACCGAACATATTCAAACTGGAAGCTATGGGAATAATCCTCGAAGAGTTCATAAAAAGAAGGAGGAGGATGTGTCCTTGATACTTCAAAGGAAAAGTCAGAGAGGCAATCAAAACTTTCTCATTCAAAGGAGAAATTATTCCCCTTTCTAAACTTCTGCACAATCTTCAAATCCTCCGTTTCAAAAAATAGGAGAAGTTAAATGTCGAAGAACATTCACACCCTTAGGGGACTCACTAGAAAATGTGCTTAAACATCTGACAACACAAAAGAAGATTGTCTAGCTCCTTCCTCCAGCTAATCCAAGTGGACGAAATTTTAACCCAAGTAAGAAATGTGCTTATCATTATGGAGCTCTGGGCCACGATACCCATGATTGTTGGTCTCTCAAGCACAAAATCTAGGACCTGGTAGACAGTAGGGAGATTGTGGTGACAACACAAGAACAACCACATGTTCAAAATAATCCTCTACCTCAATAAAATGAAGAGGGCGTCACTATGATCGGCATGGGAAACAGAGAAAGTTTCAAATACCTCCAATACGTAAGAGAGTCCCCCCAAGCAAACAAGGATAGGTTGGATAATTGGGAATGTTCAGAAAAGCAGTTTTTGATAGAACAAGAAATAAAATATATCAAGGAACAGTTTGGTCTACTGGCAGAAACTGGTAGTGTATAAACATCGAATAACGCGACAATTGATAAATCAGACCAATCAACGAGAAATAAATCTTTCTTCACCTGAAATTAGTCCCATTTCCAGGAAGGATCATTATCGGTTCCATGAGCATGAACCCTGAGCAGGCAAAGTTTCTAGGGAAGAAAAGTTTCGAGCTAACAAAAAGTTCGCCTATAAAAGGAATTTCACTCATTTGAATCATCCTATGGAAGAAATTCTCCAAATGTTAATCAACGAGGGGAAAGTCACATAATTGTTACCCCAATAGACCCTCAATCCAGGAATTTCAATCCCGATAGGATCTGTTAATATCATTCCAACACTCCTAGGCATGATACAAAAGATTGTTGAGGACTTCGTCACTTAATTCGAAATCTAATTGAAAGCAGTGAACTGCTGAAAGTAAGCCAAGATTATGGTTATCCTATTGAGGAAGCAATCTTTTCTCCCATGGCATGGAATTTGAAAGAAATAGTAGCTGTCATTTCCTGTGAGAAGGATCTAGCCATAACACCCTTGATAATTCGAGGAAATGGGGGCCAAGAGGGAAGGAATCCTGTGAAAGTGGCTGCGTCCGAACCTCTAATATTTCCATTCAGACCGCAATATCCTATAATCAGCTTGAAGAGAGTCCCATAGAACTATGGGAAAGATGAGGGATTAACATCAAACCACATTGCTGTTATATCAAAGGAAAACCCGTTGTACGTACTTTAGCGAGTTATAAATCCAGTCATCAAATCCAAGGGAAGAGTTCCCGAGGAGGAAATTGAAGAATTCCTCAGCAAGATAGGGCCTAATGAAGTCAAAGTGGTGTAAAGTTTAAAAGAGGCACCCAGACAGATATCCATTATGGATTTGGTCTTATCTTCGAAAGATCATCGCAAGATCTTAGTGAAAGTAATGCAAGAAGCACATCTGCCGAAGACGGTAGATATAAAAAAGTTTCGTCATTTGATAGAGCACATTTTCAACAGCAATGTGATATCTTTCACTGACGATGACATACCAGCAGAAGGGACGGGTCATTACAAGTCATTGCACATAGCAGTGATGTCCTCAAGATATGTGGTTGGAGGTGTGTTAATAAATGGAGGATCATCCTTGAACATCTATCCCTATAACACATTGGAAAGAATGAAGATTATTCCAAATCGAATCCAGACTACTTAAGTAGTCATAAGGGCCTTTGATGAACCTCGGTGAGAGCCTGTAAGAGAAATCGAACTTCCATTGGAGATTGGTCCCCACACTTTCTACGTATCCTTCCAAGTACTAAACATTACCACAGGATATAATTTACTGTTGGGAAGGCCGTGGATCCATATGATAGGAGCAGTTCAATCCACCCTTCATTAACAAGTCAAGTACATCATTAATGATAATCTAATAATTGTCGATGCCGAACAAGATTATCATGTCCATATACAAAGTGATATACATGTGATCAATCTCGATGAGGGGATTGAGCTTGTCAGTTTTTAAGCCCTTGAATTAAGCAACACTTAGTACCTACCTATTGGGAGCCCAGCCTTAAAACCAAGAGTTTCCACCGAAGTAATGTCGGTTGGTCAAGAAATGATATCCTTGGGTTTCTGGCCCGAAAAAGGGTTAGGGAAGAGTCAGCAAGGAATTAGAAGTCCAGTTCAAATCCCTAGCCAGACAAGGAAGGCTGGATTAGGCTATTCCTCTAGATTAAACCACCAAAACCCGCACAAGCATCCACCGGTTCTTTCCTCTATCATTCTGCTACCAAACCTTACTGATGGAGGATTTGTGAAGCCTATAAGGAAAATTCATGTTACAGTCGCCGATATACTAATTCCTAAGGCTAAACCGATCATTGAAAAATAAGTCCCGAAGCCTGATGAGGAAAGCAAAGAAGGTAATGAAAGTTTCCTATGGGGAGGACAAAACCCATTTTCAAAGATGTATTTTCTGGTGCTTACTGAGTTAATGAACAATGATATCCCAAATGATGATACTGTAGAAGATCAACTCACGATCCCTTGCATGGACAGAGTTGAAAGGAATGTCCCAAAGAAGAATGCTGACCTTGACAAAAATGTTGTCGTAGTCATCATCAAAGAGGAGATGGACAACAACAACCTCTTCATCCTCCTTGTTAATGAGGATTTGATTCTAGACAATTAGAGCAGCACTCTATGCATCAATCAAAAAGGGTAAAAGGGCAGAAAGTCCATCTGCCCTGAAGTGTGGTTTTATTTACTGCTTATTTTGTTGCACAACACTAGCAGTTACTTTTTGTCATTCTTTTGCTAATGCTTTGTATAATCAAATAGTTTCATATATTAAGTGAAAGCATTTTGTTTTTAGAACTCTAGAGTTAGATTTGTTAGGCCTTGCTAATGAGATGCCAAATTTTCACAATGACTACGACTTTGATGTAGAGCTGGACTTTGACTTGATGGGGATTGATCAAGAGGAGATAGATGACTATAAGTTGCCCGAGGAGATCGAAGAATGGGTTGAAGACAAACCCAAACCAAACCTTAATCAAACCATCACAGGTAAGATCAGAACCTTAGAAAACCCTAAAGAAATCCAGATAGGCATAGACCTTACCCTAAACCAAAGAAAAGAACTGATTCGCCTCCTAACTCAGTTCCAGGATGTGTTTGCATGGTCACATGAAGACATGATTGGTTTGTCTACTGACATTGTCATTCATCGACTTCCCATTAAAGATGGATTCAAGCCAGTCAAGCAGAAGCTCAGGCGATTGAAACCTAAGTGTAGTCTGAAAGTCAAAGAATAAAATTTCAAGCAATTCAAAGCCGGCATTATCATGGTGTCAACTTACCCTGAGTGGTTATCCAACATAGTTCTAGTGCCTAAGCCCGGAGGGAAAGTACGAGTATGTGTGGATTATTGAGATTTGAATAAGGATTGTCTCAAGGACAACTTCCCAGTACCTTTTATCTATATACTAATAGATAACAAGGCGAAGTATAGCATATATTCTTTTGTTAACTGTTTCACCGGTTACCATCAAATCATGGTGGTTGAAGAGGACAAGGAGAAAACAGCCTTCATCACTCCTTGGGGAACCTTTTGTTATAGACGTTTGTCTTACGGCCTTATCAATGCCGGTGCCACCTATCAGCGAACCATAATGGCCCTTTTTCATGATATAATGCACAAAGAAATAGAGGTCAATGTGGATGACATCATCGTTAAATCCCAGATGGAAGACGACCACATCAGCCATCTCAAAAAGCTTTTTAACCGATTGCGCTAATACAACTTAAAATCAGACAAGTTATTGGGATTTCTAGTAAGCAACAGAGGCATTGAGCTGGATCCCGCTAAGATTAAAGCCATCACCGAGATGCCTGTGCCCCGAACAGAAAAAAAAATACGTGGATTCCTGGGGAGAATCAATTTCACAAGAAGATTCATCTCTCAACTCACTGCAATGTGTGAACCCATCTTTAAGCTTTTAAGGAAAAATTCCTCAACGAAGTGGAATGAAGATTGTCAAAAAGCCTTCCTTTCCATCAAGAAGCAGTTGATCGAAGCACCTGTCTTGGTACCCCCAAGGGATGAAGTTCCCCTATTTATGTACCTGTTAGTTAATGCCAATGCTAATGGTTTCATGCTGGGATAGAAGGATGATAGAAGCAAGAAAGGGGCTATCTATTACCTCAACAAAAGATTCAGTAGCAGCGAGCAGACATACACTTTGATTGAAAAGACCTGTTGTACGTTAGCATGGGCCGCCATGAGGTTACAACATTATCTGCATGGGCACAAGACCTATCTCATATCCCACATGGATTCGCTGAAGTACGTATTCAACAAACCTATAATGAATTGTCAATTGTCCAAATGGCAGTTGATCCTACAACAGTTCGACATTATCTACGTGACTTAGAAGTTTGTCAAAGGTCAAGGAATTGCAGATCAATTGGCCGAAGCACCATCAGGGGATTTTGAACCCTTAAAAACTTATTTCCCAGATGATGGGATCATGACAATCCAACAAATCCATCGAGAAAATACAGTCCAATATTGGAAAATATATTTTGATGAAGCCGTGAACATGGAAGGTACCGAAGCAGGGGTAGTTCTTATATCCCTTACAGGAGAATAGTATCCTGTGACCATCAAGCTGTAATTTGTCAACACCACAACACGGCTGAGTATGAAAGCTAAACTGGCCCAATCTATGGGTATCAAATGTTTACTAGTCTTTGGGGATTCTGAGTTGGTTATTAAACAAGCCACCGGGGCGTATCATACAAAAGAATTGCATTTCCTGCTATATCATCGGCAAGTTATCAAGATAGCCATGGAGTTTGAAGAAATAACCTTCATCCACATCCCTCGAAGTAGGAATGACTTTGCTAATGCATTGACAACATTGGCCTCCTTGATCCACATATCTGATAGGATGGGAATTCCTAACATTAAATTTGCAAGCCAAAAGGCCCCATTATATGGGAATTACATTAGAGAAATATCAGATGAACTACCTCCAATCAAACATCCTTGGTACCAAGATATAAAAGAATATCTTCGAGATGGATCAACGCCTACCGAGGCAATTCAAGCTGAAAGGAAGCGAATTCATAAGATGGCTATGAAATTCTATTTGAGTGGAGACGCACTCTATAAAAGGGATGCTGGAATAGAACTTTTAAGATGCCTGGATAAGGATCAAGCCCAAAGACTCCTGGATGAAGTCCATGGTGGAGTGTGTGGTCCATAGATGAGCGGTCCTTTACTTGCTAGCAAAATATTGAGAACAGGGCATTACTGGATCTCTCTCAAAGCTGACTGTGATGATCACGTCAGAAGATGCTACCAATGCCAAGTCCATGGAAATGCCATCTACGCCCCTCCGAACGAACTGCACAATATATGAGTTTGCCATGGCCCTTTTCCTTGTAGGGAATGGACATGATTGGGCCAATAAAACCCAAAGCCAACAATGGTCATCGATTCATATTCACCATGATCAACTACTTCACCAAATGGGTAGAGGCTGCCTATTTTCCCAAAGTCACCAAAGAGGTAATCATTGGTTTCATCAGAAATAATGTAATATGTCAATATGGACAACCAGAGGTGATCGTATCAGACAATGCCAAGAATCTAAACAACCAAATGATGAAAGAATTATGCAGCAAGTTTCAGATCAAGCATCTTAATTTCGTCATCTATTGTCCCAAGATGAATGGTGATGTCGAAGCAACCAACAACAATATCAAGAAAATTATGCAAAAAATGTCCGCCAATCACAAGGGATGGCCTGACTTATTGCCTCTGACTCTGCTAGCCTAAAGAACATTAATGCGCACTCTACTAGGGCTACCCCCTACTCATTAGTCTATGGCATAGAAGCAATAATCCCCACAGAAGTAGAAATGGAATCATTGAGGGTGTTAATAGATGCTCAGATGGAAGAAGACTAGTGGTTGCAAGAGCGATACCACCAGTTCTCCCTGATAGAGGAAAAAAGGGCTACAACCATATTTCACGGGCAATTATTTCAGCAATGGATTGCTCAGTCATACAACAAGAAAGTTCGACTCCGATAATTCAAAGAAAATGACTTAGTACTGAAGAAAGTCCTCGCCAATCAAGATGAAGCCAAAGGAAAGTTTGCCCCAAATTGGGAAGGCCCTTTCATTGTCAAAGAAGTGTTGACAGGAGGAGCCATCAGATTGCAAGAAGTGGATGGAAAAAAATTTCCCCAGCTCATCAATTCAGACACCGTGAAGAGGTACTATGTCTAAAGTACTTGCAAACCATCATCCTAGTCTTGTGGAAAAAAAAGATAGTAGAAAAGATCGAATCAATTCAGGTTTTCACTAGAAGTTTGAACTACGAATGACCTGATTTCCCTCAACCACGGGAGTACGTAGGCAACCATCTATGGTGCGGTCAAATTACACCAAAAAATCCAAAAACCCCTCAAATCAAGCTTAAACCCAAATAAACACTTTTCAACCATTCAGGCCAAGCCTTAACTAGGAATGACCTGATCTCCACAATCCACAGGAGTACGTAGGCAGCCATTTATGGTGCGGTCTAACCTTAAAAAAACCATAATTTTCCTTATAAACTCAAAACCCAATTAAAAACCAGTCCCAAGACACCAAAACCTCATATAAAACCCAAATACAATCAAGCCTCCCTAATTAACAGTCCCTTCTAAGGTACTCTTTAACATCTCAATGTCAATCCATCAAGGAAAAGTTCATGATACATCAAGACAACAAGTCATGAAAAAGTGGTAATCATTCAGCAATAACAATACATATCCAAAAGGGAAGTGAATCAAAATATATATTTCTCTGCCATATAATATTGTTTAATATATACAATGTATCATGTACAAGATAAAAATGGTTAACCTAGTCTATGCAGAACAATGAAAGCTAGTCTATAATAACCCGCTGATAAACGGGATAGCAAGTCCAACATGGCATCCCTCTTAGGAGATGGAGGTGCATCTGTAAGCTCCTGCCCTAAGGTCTCCATGCGAGCTAGAAGATCCAAAACCATCTACATATTGCTACCATAATCATCTATCAATGCACTCATACTTGCAACAATGCTATGTGTATAGGACCTAAGTGCAGTACTATCAGCAATGTAAGCATCCTGTGTAACACCCCCTTCCCGAAATAGAAAGGGAGGTTACTCAAAACACAATAGAACTAAAGAAAATAATACTAAAGCTCTAAACCATAAAAGAATAGTATTTAAAACTAATAAATATCAACAATGTCAAGCCAGAATAAATGCCAAACTGGCCCAAACCATAATCTGAAATAATTATTACAACTCCAAAGAAATTAATATGTCCAGCCTAAACAGAATATTCCTACACCATTGGATTGAAAGGAGCTCTTATCACACTTGCCCTTGATTCCCCTGAATACCTGCCGGAGGAAAAACACAGCATGAGCCAAACGCCCAGTACGGATATAGAATACAAGAATAATGAAACGAAATAACTAACTCAATAAATGAACTGAACTGAACTGAAACGAACAAAACTAACACGATGAAATAATAGGCTGAATCAAATGGTTCGGTGTTATTTCATACCGAGCTCAAAACAAAACAGAAATATACCTTGCCACACAGGCAAGTCACACACATTGGCCCGCGAATCCAATGCATATAAAATCGGAAGGCGTGTTTGGCACAAACATCGCCACTCTGCAGAACAGAACAAAAATATAGGGTCGACCCATACGCCTCCCACAACAAAACACCAAATGGCCAACTCCCACCGGAGCACAAAACGGAGACGCCGTGAACTGATCACACCGCCACGGAAGGTGTCATGCCTCTCGTGCCAAGATGGCATACCTGTGGTACCCCCACAGGTGGTTATAGCTCAGGTATACCCTACGGTATATTCTAACAAAAATACTATGTCGCAACACATGCGACACAATATCAACACAAAGGGTTCGGAAGTGTACATTTCAAATCAAATGAATCATCAACACAAAGTCTCCAAAAATATTAACATGTACTTTCTACAAATATCGAAATAAATATTAAACATGATACACTAGATCAAGAGTACAAACACGAGTTCTAAGTATTAATACCAAGACGAAACTATCACAAGAATTTGAGAACGAACTATCATGAGAAACAATAACCAATTTTTGAAACGAGAAACAAAACGAACAAATTAAATTTAATGAGAGAATCGCTGAAGGAGTACGGAATCCGTACCTGGATTAAGCAATGTAATACCCAATTTTATATTTCAAATTCGGCTCGTTAGACTCCCTCTGATCGAACTAAACAAAAGAATAAATAAATATAAATACGTTTGCAAAATATTTCTTCCATCTTTAACCTGTTAATAAACTCATTTTATTATTATTATTATATATTTGTTCACTAATTCCAGTTTGTACATTATAGTGTTATAATTTACAGTTAACAAT
This sequence comes from Panax stipuleanatus, assembly GCA_020205555.1. Lineage (NCBI taxonomy): Eukaryota > Viridiplantae > Streptophyta > Magnoliopsida > Apiales > Araliaceae > Panax > Panax stipuleanatus. The sequence continues at coordinate 83,742,493 of CM035119.1, forward strand.
AACGAGTCAGGAAATTATATTAAGGTTGTATGTGTATATATGTGGGTTGATGTTCATACAATTCCCATTAATTCTCAAAAGGGACAATTGGTTATTAATGTTAATTTAATAATTTATCAATACATACTAAGACTGATGATATGAAATCCTTTGGATGAATTCCACCAGATTATCTATATAAATACCAAGACTATATATATAGATACAGACCCACAACTATTATTATTATTATTAAAATGGGTGACTATGAATATATATATATACATAATAATAAGACCATAACCTGCACATCTCTTCACATATATGATCATACATATGATATCTAATTATATATATAACCTGCAGACATGCATTATTAGTTATTAAAACTTACCACATAAAAGAAAACACTAGGTGCAGATTCGTGCTCTGAAAATTGCAGCGCAACTGTTCTTCTTCTTCTTCTTCTTTTTTCAGCCACCTCACTCCTAATTAAGAAAAGTAAGATTATGTTTTACTTATTATTAATATAACTTATTAATTCTCCAAACTTTAAAAGGATTTTAATATTATACAAATATAATTTAGACCCAATTAATTTAAAGCCCAAATAATATAGTCCACATAATTAAATACAATTTGACCCAAACACAAGAAAAGTTCTATTAAAATATTTAAACAAAATTTTAAAATATTATTTATTTATTTATTTATTATTATGTTTTACGGGTATTACATCCCGGGAAGCTAGAGCCTCATCCCGCTCAACAAAAGCAGCATCCTAGGCAACAAAAGCCTCATCTCTGTCAATAAAAGTTGCGTCCCGAGTGGCTCGAGAATCATCCCTATCAATAAAAGCAGCATCCCTGCCAGAAAAAGCTGTCAACATCAGTGTTATTGCCTGATCCCTCTCAAAGGTCATCCGAGTTAACGAATCTATATGAGATGGATCCACCGCAGTAGGAGTTCTCGGGGTGTCACTAACCAAAGTTGATGTCAAACCAACGAATGACTCATCCTCGATGGGAGAATTAAGGTCCTCCATAGGCACCTCCTCATCAATATCAATACTCAGAGCTGAGTGAACAATCGCAGCTGATGCAATGTCTGCCTCTAGCCATGCCGAGTACTCTAAAGACTGTTGGTCGTTTTACCGATCAATATATACATGCAAGTATACACGATCAACAAGTAATAAAGAGTAAGTAAAGTATCGTCCCACAGAGTATTAACTAATAAAGTTCACCAAGCACTAACCCATAACCATTTCAATCTTATTTAAACGAATGACTTAATATTGTGAATTATAACTAAGCAATTAAACTAATTCTAAATAACCCTAGAATAAACTAGATAATGAAGATATGAGATCACAATTTCCCCTATTGATTGATCTAAGTCAACACACTTCCTGTTAAGCCAAATCAATTATTGTAGAATGCTAGTCGAAAACACGAAAGTGAGACAAGACCATCTTTCGATACAACAAATCCATATCACATATAATCCACAATTTTTAGAATACACATGAACACCCACATTACCTAAAGCACTATATGTCTATGTGATTTACAAGTAACTAGGGTTTAAGCACAAGATCTCAAAAGACTACAAGTGATGCTTTGGTATATATCTATCCTAAGCTCAAATTATGGACTCTAATGCCATGCAAAATCCATAAACACAAATTATTAAGATCAAATCTCATCCCATGCTCCATTTGTCTATTTCATATAGAATATCACAGTAATCGATTGCAAATCAACTAAGAAATTAAGCATGAATCATAATAGGCAAACCAACAACAATCAATAAGACTAACAATGAAGCATATAAAAATAGACTACTCAATAGGTTCCATTGAAATTCCAAAATAGAGTTTAAGTCATGATTGAATTAACTCCATAATCCACAAATTGAATAAACATTTGAAGAATACAGAGAAAGAAAGAGAGAATTTAGGGTTTGAAGTAAGCAAATCTGAATTCTCTTGCTTCTAATATGAATCCCCAATGGTCTTCAAGAGCTTCAATCTCCAACTCTAATCTAATCTAGGGTTTATCTAATCTAATCCACTAATGAAAGAAAAGAGAAGAACATATTCTAAGCTAAGGATCCCAAGGAGTGGAATACCCTTCTTTCCTACTCCTATGTCTCTATATATAAGCCCTAATATGAATCCCCCCCCCCCCCTCAGTTACGCTTCAATAGCACTCTTTAATGAAAAAGTCAAGTCTAGTCGTGTTCCGGAGTGGTGCGGTCGTGCTAGAAATGGCCTGGAATTGGGCGCGGGCGTGCTGGAAGCAAATGTCATTTTATTGGCCTGGGAAAGGCTGCGGGCATGCCCAAAATACACTACAAACTGGTGCTCCCGCGCCATAGGAATTCTTCTACAGTGCACTCTGGTAGAACAGCCATAACTTTTGATCCGGGAAGAGTTATATGGCCTACTACCTGTCAAATTGAAGCTATCGAAGAGATCTATAACTTTCATTCTTTGAGCATTGAGAAATAATGGACAGATGAAAGTCTAAATTGGGCTTGAAGTGACAGCTGTGCAATGGCAACCCAAAACAGTGAAGTTCAACATTTATTGGTTGGTACAAAGGTCATAACTCTCACCTCCGAACTCCGATTGAGATGATTCAAGATGTTACGAAAAGCTTAGAAGACGATCTACAATATGACCCAAGTTCCAATCTAAGAACATGAAATGAACATGAAAGCCCAAACTACGTCCGGATTGTATTACCTTCCCTTTTTGCTTGACATAACACCAAGAGAGCTTCCAATATGAAATCTACAAAAACAAGCTAAAATGCATGAAATGCCAATATAACACATGAGTTTAAGCAACAATTGAAGTTAGTTGATATCTAAATTAGTGGCTATAAAACCATTTATCAAATACCCCCAAACTTATACTGTTTCTTGTCCTCAAGCAAACACTCTAATTGTCAAAATTAAACATATCTAAATAAACTAAACTTGAGCAATGAGTTAACAAGTTTAAACAATGGTATTAAAGATGCCAAAGTATGGTAACTCATGAAAGCATTCAAAACGTTGCAAGTCTAGAATTACAAATAGTTAGTTATATCATGCTTTAGGTCCCTTCCGTGTGTGTGTGTGCACCCACTAGCACCAAACCAATCAAGCTCGAATGAACTTATGCAACCACATTACCTTGTGAAAAGAACTCAAAAAAACCCCCAAAATAACATGCTTAACACATCACTCAATACAAAGGTATACAAATCATAATTCCAAAAAAAAAAAATTGAGACCCAAGGGCTCTAGGTGAGTGCATTTTATGCTCCATCTCAACCTTAAGCACGCTCATATGGGCGAGTGGGTTTAACGCTTTATCTCAACCCCCTGTAAGGTTTGCAATATTCAATTTTCTTTCTTTAATCATAATTATAAGAGAGTGCGTTTTACGCTCTATCTCCCCTAAGCATGTGTCCATAAGTGAGTGCGTTTTACGCTCCATCTCAACTCACCACATGACCAACAAATCAAACACAATAAATTTGGACAACTTGCTCCGAGTGATGTTTAAACGAGTTCTAGAGTTTATAGATATCTCCCACAAGCCTTTGGTAATATAAGCCTTCTCAAACATACAACTAGCTCAATACTTATGCGTAAGTGCATGAAAGTGAAAGGACTCATAAGCAACAATAACCAACAATGAGTTTAAGCACAACGACTAAGCAACATTTGTCCGCTTCCCATGAGTTAGAATCAATTAAAACAAGTTGCTATCATTGACCATAAATACATCAAATTAAAACAATGCTAAATGGACACATCCTAAAAATAAACATTTTTATTTTTTTATTTATTTTTTAAAAAATTGACAAAATATGACCTAAAATGCAACTAAATGCAATATGAACCTAACTATATGCAAAATAAACCTAATACCCCTAAATTTAAAAATGACAATGTCCTCATTGGAGATAAAAGGTTAGGAAACTCCCCTAGTTGACCTCGTCGTCGACCTCCTCCTCGGCTTGCTATGGTGGCGCATCTAGGGGGTTCGACCAAATGAATAGATGATATAAGGTTGAGTCAATTTTTTAAACTTTTAAACTTTAGCAATTTTCTGGGTATTGGCGCGAGCGTGCTGAGGAATACGTTTGGACTGGCGCGGCCGCGCTTTCCCCTGAACTCTGTTTCCGTAGCTTTTTAATTGCAACTGACCATAGACTTTTGCACCAGCTGGATTTAACCTGAGTAAGGCACACAAGCATTTATTAAACTATTGAAACTACCAAAAATTATTATGAGCTATTTAAACTATGAAGAATTAAACATGGAGGGGGGAAATGATAGAAAGTATGTAATGGAGACTTAAACAAGGAGGGAGAGAGAGATTTGATGGGGTGCCTCCCATCGAGCGCTAGGTTTAACGTCCGTTAGCTTGACTTTTTCTTGCCACCGCTATCTGATTCCTCTACGATAAGTGAGAAACCCTCCATCCATTAGAACTGTAGTGTGCGTTGGGAGGTTCCCCTTTACGAGAGTCTTCGAATATAAGCCACCTAGCATATTTCTTGTACATGCATTCCCCATTTCCATTACATAGCTAGGCGCTTCATCCGTTGTATTTGTGAATAGATTTTTGCATTGAGGCATGAAAAATACAACGGGCTCTTCTTCTACTACTTTCTCTTCCTCAGCCCACCATGGTATCAAGAATGCCTCACTATCATAAAGATCTGTGCCTGCGATGTGACTACCAAGGGGGCATAGGTGTGTAAAATTCACTGGATTTTCCAACTTTGACGGAGAAGGCACTTGGGGTGTTATAAAGGTTGACTTATAGTCATCATTTTCCATATCCCCATTTGTTTCCTCGATGTCCACTTCTTTCAGTTCATCCAGTTGCATGTACACTTCTGGCTCTCCATTAGTTTCAGCATCCATGTCATAGCACCAATTATTATGATGATAATTGTTCACGGCTTCAAACATTTGAGATAATTAATTCTGAAGATTTTTAATTTTCATCCCTTGCTCAATCAATTCCTCCTTCATTAAAGCCATGAACATTTGATCCATCTGATCCCTGAGATTTTGAATTTTTATCCCTTGATTCATCACCATCTCCTTCATTGATGCTATGCACCACAATTCCTCCAATCTTGCATTTTCTATTTCAACCTCGACATCCATGTACTAAGGATCATTGGTTGGAGTCTGATATGTAAATTCTGGTGCGTATGCTAGACTTGGATCGTAGTATTGGTCTTGATAATAGCTCCATGAAGAATCTGGGTGATACCCCCAATCTTGATGATATTTGGGATAATCATCATAGTTGAGGTAATCACCCCCGTACTGCACAGGTCCAAAACTGACGGTACACTGATGGCTCAGATGGTTACTAGCACAATAATCACAGGTAATTGTTGTCTCTCGACTCCGTTGGGCTATAACAACGTCCAACTTACTCGATAGTGTCTCAAGTTGTGTTGATAATGTAGTAATTGTATTGAGCCCATCATTCCGTGTTTCCCTTGGTGAATCCATCCTTGTGTATGACCTTGGATAAGCACTGCAATCCATGGTACCTGAAAAGAGAGAATATAAGAAGAGAATTAAAACAAAATAAAAATGTTTAAATTAAGACTAATTTGATTGAAGCTAATGTTGGCAAAAATTATTAAGCTAATTCCCCGGCAGCGGCGCCAAAAACTTGTTGGTCATTTTACCAAATAATATACGCATGCAAGTATATACGGTCAACAAGTAATAAAGAGTAAGTAAAGTATCGTCCCACAGAGAATTAACTAATAAAGTTCACCAAGCACTAGCCCATAACCATTTCAATCATATTTAAACGAATGACTTAATATTGTGAATTATAACTAAGAAATTAAACTAATTCTAAATAACCCTAGAATAAACTAGATAATGAAGATATGAGATCACAATTTCCCCTATTGATTCATCTAAGTCAACACACTTCCTGTTAGTCCAAATCAATTATCGCAGAATGCTAGTCGAGAACACGAAAGTGAGACAAGGCCTTCTTTCGATGCACCAAATACATATCACATATAATCCACAATTGATAGAATACACATGAACACCACATTACCTAAACCACTATATGTCTATATGATTTACAGGTAACTAGGGTTTAAGCACAAGATCTTAAAAGACTACAAGTGATGCTTTGGAATATATCTATCCTAAGTACAAATTATGGACTCTAACGCCATGTAAAATCCACAAACACAAGCTATTAAGATCAGATCTCATCCCATACTCCGTTTGTCAATTTCATATGGAATATCACAGTAATCGATGGCCAATCAACTAAGCAATTAAGCATGAATCATTATAGGCAAACCAACAACAATCAATAAGACTAACAATGAAGCATATCAAAATAGACTACTCAATAGGTTCCATTAAAATCCCAAAATAGAGTTTAAGTCATGATTGAATTAACTCCACAATCTACAAATTGAATAAACATTTGAAGAATACAAAGAAAGAAAGAGAGAATTTAAGGTTTGAAATAAGCAAATCTGAATTCTCTTGCTTGCAATATGAATCCCCAATGGTCTTCAAAAGCTTCAATCTCCAACTCTAATCTAATCTAGGGTTTATCTAATCTAATCCACTAATGAAAGAAAAGAGAAGAACATATTCTAAACTAAGGATCCCAAAGGGTGGAATACCCTTCTTTCCTACTCCTACGTCTCTATATATAAGCCCTAATATGAATCCCCCCCTTAGTTACGCTTCAATCGCACTCTTTAATGAAAAAGTCATGTCTGGCCGTGTTCCGGAGTGGCGCGGCAGAGCTGAAAAAGGCCTGGAATTGGGCGCGGGCGTGCTGGAAGCAAATATCATTTTTTTGGCCTAGAAAATGGTGCTGGTGTGCCCAAAATACACTACACACTAGCACTCCCGCTTCTTAGGAATTCTGCTGCAGTGCACTTTGGTAGAACAGTCATTACTTTTGATCCGGAAGGAGTTACGGGACCTACTACCTGTCAAATCGAAGCTATTGAAGAGATCTACAACTTTTTTTTTTTAAGTATTGAGAAATAATGGACAGTTGAATGTTTGAATTGGGCTTAAAGTGATAGCTGTGCAGTGGCAACCCAAAACCGTGAAGTTCAACGTCCGTTAGTTGGTACAAAGGTCATAACTCTCGCCTCCGAACTCCGATTGAGATGATTCAAGATGTTTCGAAAAGCTTAGAAGACATTCTACAATATGACCCAAGTTCCAATCCAAGAACATGAAATGAACATAATAACCCAAACGACGTTCGAATAGCATTTCCTTCCCTTTTAGCTTGACATAATACCAAGAGTGCTTCCAATATAAAATCTACAAAAACAAGCTAAAATGCATGAAAAGCTAATATGAGTTTAAGCAACAATTGAAGTTAGTTGATATCTAAATAAGTGGCTATAAAACCACTTATCAAAGACAGACTCGGATGACTAGTCGAAAAATCAGCCCTCTCGCGATGAGTCCAACAATCCTAAATCCTGGTCAAGTCAGCTGATGACAAAGGCGAAGCTGATAGTTGCTGATCTAAAGCCCCATCAAAGTGTTGAATATCCTGAAACTGATCAAACTGTCCCATACCAGCCAGTGGATGATATGTGGTCACCCTTCTCAAACCCGCCAAGGGTAGATAATCCATGCCAACTGCATGAGTAATGAATCTATAAGGAGAGCTAAGCGCTGAACAAGGTAAGATCGCAAATGGATGCTCGATCGCTGTCAGAAAGGCCAACCACAATGTTGTATCTATACACTCAGCCGGTTGAAAGGAGTATGACATGGCTATCTCATGAGTAAAATAGTATCCATGATGTCTAAAAGTGCCAATGGGTCTCAAGTGTGTTATAAACCACACGTACAATAAAATGGCACAACCCTTGAAGAACCCCACAAGATGGGTACGGCAGAATGTAACTGACCTCAAGGTCTCTGCAAATATCATGGGCATGATGGTACAACCCTGTCTAAGAGCGCGAACAACTATGTTCAGGCCGATATCCAAGTGATCCATATACAACGGCATATAAAGGTAAGCTATGACGTACATCAACAAAATATCTACGCGTGCAAACTGCAAATCCCCTGCAGTGGTTGTAAAATCTCTTAAATATCGTGCATAACTATCTAGTCAGCCAAATAGATCAATCAAGAAGTCCAGGGACACCACATACCCCCAAAGTAATCTCATCCGTGATAACTCTACGCCTCAAGCCAGTCAAGGTCATCAAATACCATCTCATATCACTGATGGCCATCCTAGCACAAGGCCGATCCAATGATAAATTAGTAATGCGGTCATACTCCTCTAACGTATGAGTCAGCTCGTAGATACCGAACTTAAAAACTTGTGGCTCATGTATCCAACAAGATAGTATGTTGTCTACGAAGCCCCGTGGTACTTGGAAAGCTAAGATGGACATGGAATGCCCCAATATTTAATCAATTATCGCCATATCCGTGTGAGGCAAACTGTCATACCATAATCTCAAAGAAGAGGCTATCAATGTGGGTGGCATGTGCTCAATCCGACTAACGGTAGATAAAGACATCTGTAAAATCGTATCATGAGACCATCCAGGGGTTAATGCTAAAATCACCTATATGAATGCATATCCATGATATAATGTATGCATCATAATAGATGATAATGATAAATGATAATATGATGCGATAGATAGGAAATATCATACATTTCTAAATTCACTATCTAATAAAATCATCATCTCTGTCTGCCACTAAAATGCAAATATAAAAAGTATAGGGAAATAGGGCATAGCCGCCCAATGACTAACAGAGGCATATCAAAAGAGATAATGACAAATGGGGCACAGCCGCCCAACAACTAACAGAGGCCTATCAAAAGATATAGTGAGAAGCATAGTAGAAGAAATCTATGATATCTATATCACCCAGTCGATCAACCTGCTGCAACTCATCCTGAGTCACTGAATCTCTGCCAAAAGGGATGTTGGGCCGATAGAGAGGAGGATCTGCACCAGTAAACTGCCAAAATATAGACCACCTGAGGGGCCAACGCCAGATCTGAAAGGATCAAAAGAATCTGCCTCTGAAGGATCCCTACAAAGGTGCCTGATGAAAAAATGTGCCTGGTCCAATTGTTGGGTTAAACTGCTAATCTGCTCCAAGTGAGTAGGCTCTCGAATGCAGGGTATCCAGTCTGTTATCATCACAGACCCATGAACCATGTCTTCTATGAACTGGGTGGCGCGAGTCTGAGCCCCAATAGTGCAAGGACTCCACCAACGATAAAATACCTTCTAAGTATGAGGGTCCTCTGATAATGTGAATCCATCTAAGACCATCATGGGAATGTCTACAACCAGCTGAGATAGGGACCAATGTCGCCTAACAAGAGGAAGGAATGGAATACAAATCTTTTCTGTGACGCTCCTAATAACACGCTCTCCCAAGTAGAGCTCCCTGCCTCCATCAGTCAAAAGAGGAATCCGACGATTAGATAATATAAACTCTAATCCGTTCAAAAATCCATCCTCAAAACTGACTGTCAGATAATCAGGGGTGTAAGGAACACATGTGATGGAATCGGCGGTCAATAGCTCTAACTACAAACGAGAATGGGTGAACCCCTCTGCTACAACGACCTCTGTAAAAGTGAAATAATGCCATCACCATCCTCGAGGATAGGTCTCTAGACCTAGAGTAGTAGCCAGGCGCAGGAAAAGGAGCCTCTCATATACCCAAAACAGGAAGTGCAAAAAATCAAATGTCCTCAATGATAAAGATTGATAAACATAAATGGGGGAGATTGAAAGGTGAAAGAGAAATTACTCAGCAGCAAAAAGGGATAAAAACCCAACCAAGCCTCCTTTACGCCCTCAAAGCATAGGCACAACCTATAAAGAAAATAGGCAAAGGTGAAGGTGCCCTAGTCAAAATCCCTGATGCGCTCCACATCTCGAGTAGCACTAACCAGAGCAAAGGAGACCATCGAGGAGTTGTTCGCTATGAAAATACCCCTGATGATGACCAGGAATAGGCACCAAAGAATGCGATCTATAACCCTTTGATCATCAATCAAAGGCTCAGTCAAAGCCCCACTTTAGGCATCCACACTCAAGGGCCCAGAACGAACAGTATGACCCTTGATGGCCATCACAAGAACTCCCAAAAGGGATTGAACGACAACAAAGAAATATCAGCCACCAAAGGCACTGGCTCACCTGTAAACTCCAACCCTGTGATGAACCGTCAATCCATCGGTGTCATCATAATCTCACAATCCAACAAGTGAAGAGACTGGGTCTAGTGGAACCAACGCTAAGATAAAGTTCATAGATAACCCCAAGGATAATGACGGGGAGGAATAGAGAAGAAGGCCTCGAAACCCCAAGAGTTGACGATGGCCTGATACTTCAGATGAAGAGTATGATACAAGGAGTGGACGCTAAACCAGTTCCCCCTGGGCTGAGTAAAGCAGGGAACCTGCATCAAATTACAAATCCAGATTAAACAGTTATCCTAAAATGGAAAAAAAGAAATTCTAGAATGAAAATTTTAGTTACCTTATTTGCGTGGAGATAGATCGAAGGATGGCATCTCAAATCCTCCAAAAGATCTGGAATCATCACGATGATAGCTGGAAGCTCCTGATGCAGGGTAGTCAAAGTCGGAACAGGATCCATAATAGGGCCATCTTCCTCTTCGTCCACATCATCTAGACTCTCAACCCGGATAGGACGAATCACTGACTCAATCAACCAGCGAGGCTGCAGGGCTGGACGAGGCTGAGGGACGTCAGAAGCTGTCCTCCTCCTCACACCTGTAGAAACCCTGCGAGAGCTGCTCGGTATATCAGAATCCATAACCTGAGCAAAATCTCCAAATCACCTCAGAAAGGGTGAAGTAAGTTTCAAACTTATAGCTTCTTAAAATTAAATTATTGTTTCAGGCATAGTCTAAGTCCTAAAGCATGCATTTGTTTAACATACATTCCCAGTAGAGGTAAAATTACATTTTCACTAAATTGCTCAGGCTTGTGAAAAAATTTCGCCAGTGTCTCCTTTGTAAAATGGACTATTCGTATGCACATAGGCATGACTAGGTGGCCATTCAGTAGCATACCAAGCCAAATTTATGAGCATTTCATATATATAAAAAACATCAAAATCAAACTACCCATGGCAGCTAAATTACCATGTGTATTTTTATTTGAAAATCCAGGCTTATTTGTCCTCAAATAGGATGAATAAATTGGTGAAAAAGGGCACCAAATGACTGTCTCAGAAATCAGTTTTTTTCACATCAATACGTTAAACATGGTAAAATATAAGCATTTACTAAGTCTGATAATTTTTATAAAGTCATATGAGTATGCATATTCACTATATTGTGTTTAGAAGCATTTTATATGAAATCTAGCGTTTCAACGGTTAAACCGTGAAAAGAAGGGATGTAAACATTACCAGAGTTGTGCAGAACGATTGTACGGTGAAGGAATTTGAAAAAAGCAGCCAGAACTCAGTAGATCGGAAGAGGAATTTTTGGATTTTCTATATGGTTCAACTTGAAAATGACTTATGAAAGCCACGGGGGAATTAAAATAGACCCGCGGGGACCCGCGACTCTACCTGTGACAGCCACAGGTAAACCTGTGGCACCCCAGGGTGGGTCCCACTAGCTATGATTCGGTCCAAATGAGGTTAAAGCGGAGTTCCCAGAAGCTGAAAAGTTAAATCAGGGAAAAAAGTGCTACGTGAGTGAGCAGAAAAGGCCTGAAACCCTGAATCCAGGTGTCAAACTCCTGATGAAAGAAAATCATCATATAAACCATTGGTACGAACCCTGATATGGTATTTGGAGTGCCAATGATGAAAGTTGCTGAAAACTGCCTTTGTTCAAGCATCGGGAAGGTCCGGTGTTGTGAACAGCGGATTTTGAATGCGTTAAAGTACCCAGACTTGTTCGAGGGTATAACTTATCAAAAATATACCCCAACATCGAGATCATGTATGTCTGATATTGCAAACCATTGGCGACAACTCCAGCGTAGCATCGGGAAAGATCCGATGATGAAAGCTGTTGAGAACTGCTTTAACGAGGGTCAAAATGTCTGATATTGCAAACCGTTGGCGACAACTCCAGCGTAGCATCGGGAAAGATCTGATGATGAAAGTCGTTGAGAATTACTTCAACGAGGGTTAAATTGTCTGATATTATGAACAGTTGGCGACCACTCCAGCATAGCATTAGGAAAGATTCGATGATGAAAATCGTGGAAAACTATCCTTCTCGGGGAGAACCGATGATGGAATCTGTTATACAAATCCCCAGTCGAGGTTTCAAATCACTTAAACGGACCGTTGTAAACTACCATTTGAGTAGGCATCGAGGAGGTTTAATGATGGTCAATTCTGCAAACTACTGTTCGTGTAGGAATTAAATCAGTTCAACCGACAGATGTAAACTACCGTTCGATTAGGCATCAATGAGGTACAATGTTGGTCAAACTCTGCAAACTACCGTTCGAGTAGGAATCAAATTAATTCAACCGATCGTTGTAGACTACCGTTCGAGTAGGCATCGAGAAGGTTCGATGATTGTCAACTCTGTAAACTACCGTTCGAGTAGGTATCACATCAAGTCAGTTCAATCGACCGTTGTAAACTACCGTTTGAGTAGGCATCGAGGAGGTTCAGTGATGGTCAACTCTGCAAACTACCATTCGAGTAGGTGTCAAATCAAATTAATGTAGTCGATCGTTGTAAACTACCGTTTGGGTAGGCATCGAGGAGGTTCGATGATGGTCAAATCATTGTCAACTATTGTTCGAATAGATAGTAAGAATTATATCCCCGGCAGAAACGTCGGCATCAACCGAACAAAAATCCAAATTATTGGCGACAACCCCAATGTAGCTTCGGGAAAGATCCGATGATGTAAATCGGTGTAAGATATCATCAAGATAGGCATCAGGAATCCCCAATGAGGTCACTCGTCATAAGAGGAACATTCCCAATGGAGGAAAAGTCAGAAAACATATCTAAAGACAAAGAATGTTGGTGACAGCCCCAACGTTGAATTCAGAGAGGTCCATCAGTATCAGCCATAGAGAAATCTCCCTAGCAAAGATCTTGAAAACATCTTCACAACATTTCGAAGAATCATTCTTGGTAGCACCGACGGACATTGTAAACCATTGGCTTTAACTCAATGTAGCATTGCGAAAGTTCAGTGATGGAAGCTTTGCAAACTACCGTTCGAGTAGGCATCAAAAGAGTTTAGTAAAAACCATCATAGACAACTCCATCCCTAGCAGAAGTGGCGGGAGCGGTCAGTAATAGAATACCATGGCAGTTAACACAGCAGATGCATATAACATAGACATATTATATCATGCATTACATTACATTTGTATGTATCATATTTCCAGTGTCTATCAATCTTTATCATGTTCATTCCATTGCATTGCATAAACATGATACAGAGAGGCATCTGTAGCCAGTCGAAATTTTGCATTCCTGTTACTAACCTTGCAGGAGGGTAAAATCATCTTTTACCTTTCAGAGACAACCCTAGAAGTTCAAATCACCAAGCCAACCCAGGCAACAACCCCGGGAGATCAAATCCATCCCCGGCGACAACCCCGGAAGATCAAGTCAAACCCCAACGATAACCTCGAGAGATCAAATCCAACCCCGACGACAACCCCAAGAGATCAAATCCAACCCCCGGGAGATCAAATCCATTCTCGGCAATAACTTTGGGAGATCAAGTCCAACCCCAGCGACAACCCCGGGAGATAAAATCCATCCCTGGCGACAACACCGAGAGATCAATTCAAACCCCGACGACAACCTAGGGATATCAAATCCAACCTCGGCGACAAACCCCAGGAGATCAAATCCAACCCCGGCGATAACCCTAGGAGATCAAATAAACCTTTGGAGACAGCCCCGAAGCATCAAATCAATCCCCAGAGACAACCCTGGGATATTCAAATCAACCCTCGGAGACAACCTTGCGGAAGAATAAAGTCGGCTGGGATCAAACCTCGGAGACAACCTCGAGAAACAGTCGATAGCTCTGGCAGTCCTGGAGACAACCCCCGGAATGGTAAAATGGTCATTTTTCCAACTTAACAATAAATCAAGTCAAATCACTGCCATGAAGGTCATATAGAACTATAACCTGGGAATCAAGTCTATAGCTTTTTGATGATATTTTGAAAGCCTGGGAATCACGGGATCTACGATTAACTACATGGATCTAGATCCGATTCCCACTATGGACAAATTTAAACTGTAATAGGTTTGCCTGTCTTTTTGTAAATGTAAATCAGAGAGACCTTAAAACGGTTATCCAGATTTAAGGTCTCAGCCTAGTAAATCATGGTTTGTAGTGCTCGGGTCACTTCGATGGCTTTCATGCCCATAAGGAGCTCGACACTTGTATATATATATTATTTTGTCTAGGATGCTTCACAACCTGACAATAAAATCAAAATCAGCCGAATGTAGAATAAAATGGAAGTATCAAAAGGCTTCAATTCCTATATTAGCGAAAGGGTTTGAAAACCATCTTCCAAAACATCACTTTCATATCCTATCTAAAAATGGACTTTTCAAATAAATCAAACCCTTCGTATATAGGTCCAACGAAGCACATCACTAATTCCAAATAAAGCACTTAGGCTCAATTACTGCAAGCACACACACATTGTAAATAAATTAGGAAAATTAAAAAGACGTGGTAACCGTGTTTCACCGAAGTCGGGGGGTGCGTAACACCTTTTTCCCGCTTAATGAAGCCCCAAAACTCTTTGAATCTCGATTTCCAAGGCCAAGTTAAACAGAGTCTAGTAATTGGGCCTACTTGTAAAACTTTTCAAATAAAACTCTGTTGAGTTGGTATAACCATTTCAAATATACCAACTGGCGACTCTATAAAATCAAACTTTTCAAATCATCGACATTATATGTCGGTCTTTTCCTAAAAAATTCTCCCTTCAGATCAAACAAATCAAATAGATGGCATCAAGGGTAGAAATAGACATAGGAAAAGGGATCGCCAAAGATTTTTTTCCCGACGTCGACAATAATTAAACTATAGAGTAAATGAGTTATTAAAATAAATTAAAAGAAGTTTAATTTATTTTTACCAAACAAAGCCTTAAGGCTTTTGAATTCTTATTTTAATCTAGTTTTGCCAAATAAGCCTTTATGGCTTTTGAATTTAAAAAATATATAACTGACATATAATTAAGAAGATATTATATGTTTTGTCAGTTTTTATTTTTACATATTATATGTATATCAATTATATTACGTATTTTGTTCTAATCCTAAGAGTTAGAGAAAATAGAGAAGGAGAAAAGAGAGAGCTTTAGAGAGTTTGAGAGAGAAATTGAGAGAGAATTTAGCGAATCAAAGGAAGAAGGAGTTAAACAAAGTTTCTTTAATCATCATCTAACAAGTTTCAACTACAATCAAAGGTATAATTCTCAGTTTTAAAGTTATGGTGTTTATTTTTCTAAAAAATTTTTGTAATTGAGTTTTCATGAATAATTGTTGAAAATATGGTTATATGTGTTAAGTGGTGTATATAAACTATTTTTATGTGATTTGTATGTGAATTAAGGTTGATTAATCCATAAAAAATATGATAAATATAAAGAAATCATGTTTACAATGAGTTTACAATCAAGTATATTTGTATATGACATATTTGATACTAAAATTAGTGTTCAATTTATATTATAATGTGTAAATTAATTTTTGATTTTATTAAAACATCAAGAAACGAAAAGAACACGATTTGAATGAATTAATTTGGTTAAGAAACGAATATACAGTGATTAAATTCGCTAAGGATGTCTAAAAATAGAGTTTTAGCAAAAACATTGAATTAAAGGGTTTAAATTGGATTATTTATGTTGTTTTGTTGGTTACAATTGTGCACTACGTGCTTAGTGATGATTTTGTGACGTCTATATAGTTTGGGTATGCATAGATTGTTATTTGAGCACAGTTTATGGCCTTGTATTGCCTAAATTGTGTTCTTCGCGAGCTGTGTATGCGTCCTACTGTGTCGCGGCGCCACAATACCTGTTCTGTGAAGAAACAGAGCGCTGTAGCACCCTAGTATTTCCTGTCACCGTGTCAAAGCGCTGCAGTGCCTGCTCTATGAGTAAACAGGTGCGTTGCAGCGCCGAGGCCGAGCTGCAGCGTCGATTCCACGCTCATTTCTCGCGCCGCAACTCCTGATTAAGCGGCAACATCGGTTATAGCTCATTAAGCAGAGCTGCAGCGCCACTTAGTAATTTGGCCCAAAAATGTGATTTTTATATACAGTCTAGTAAATGCTAATGTAACTTGATCTTATGAATATAAAAGATGATTAATCATATTATATGTTATTAAAATAGGTTATAATCACCTCGTAATATTAAGTTGATGATTTTAAAATTGTAATTGAACTAGTTATTAATCATTGGAATTCGATGATAAGAATTGGAAGAAATCAATCTGTGCTATGTGAATGGTGTGATTATACTCAGAGTTGATATTGTAAGTATATAATTAGTTACAACTAATTTGTGTTGTGATCTTTAATAACATGTGCATAGGATATTTGGGAATCAAGTCAAAATTCTATAACTTACGCACGAGGCTAGTTCTTAAACCTTACTTTTACATTTCGCAAGTTTCCTATCCCTGTATTGTTCTCTTACGCATGTTCCTTAACTTTCAAATGAGAAATCCTAATTCTTTGAGAGTATTACCTCGTATTTGCAATGATCGTTCTATTGTACATTGTTGTTATTCATTTTTGTTCACGAATATTATTAATTAATTCTCCAATGTTGTATAGAACTCCTATATGACTAATAACCTTTATTGACTCAACTAGTCCATAGTTGATGAAACGTTCTAAAACTCTAAAACTATTTTAGAAGTTAATCTAAACCAAACTTTCTTTGGTGTGGACTTGAATATCAAAAATGAGATGAACAACCCTATTATAGGGGATTATATACGCGTTAGCGCTAAGATGTTTGTGCACAATACATGGTACAAAGGGTTGATCCCCTGAGTACGAGAAGTAAGGTCCATATAATCTTATGATTGTTAAAGGTTCAAAGTAGAGATACTTGAAAACCTAGGACACAGTTCATAGTCTTATGACCTTCAGACATACTTTTGAACTTGTATTTCATTCTTGATTCAAAAGTTGAGTTTCTATTGAGCTTTTTATCATTATTTATTATTGACAAAAAAAATTTAAATATCCAGCAGATATTATACATGACTGTTGTCCATGATTCTTCCAGTGAGCTTTGTTTTGCTCACACTTGCATATAATAACATTACAGCTAAGGTCGAGAAAGTCGACGAGCCGTCCACGAGTAAGGGCAATGGCAAGATGAACAAGTGTTAAAGTCTTATTTTTGTTAATTGACTTAATTATGTAATGAAACTATTTGGTTTATTCTCCACTTAAATGATGGTTTTAAGGTTAGACTACCTGGGATTGAGTTTAAGAAGTTGTAACCCTTTAATGGGAAAGATTATAATTTAATTTTATCATGGTTTATGTTTTAATGTTATTCTTTATTGTGGGTAGTTAGAATGTGATATTTGAACAAAGAACACCAAGTCATGTGGGAATAAAGTACCAGGATTTGGGGGTGTCACAGCAGAGGCCTTGACTTATGAAGACTTAGCGCTGATTGACATATTGGATGACGTAGATTTCATTTGCTAGACCTTTTGTTTGTCATTGGGCATCTATTTTTGAGTTAAGGACTCTCTTGAGAATTTTTCCCTTCTTTTGTTAGGGCAAGCTTATGTCGCCGTGATTTTTTTTATGAGTTCTCCCTTTTCTTTCGATAAGGAGCTTGGTCCTGCCTTAGACTCCTTCCATTTCATTGAATTGCAAAATGCCCCAGCCCTTTCGCATGTTGTTACCGGGGTCCACATAAGAAACTTGCTTTGCTGACCACATCCAGAGTGAGCAATATCCTGCACATTAGACAAATAACAAAATGTGCCAAAATCTTAATGGCTCGGGCCGTCAGGATTAGTATATTCTTGTCAAAGAAGTTAAAGTTCATGAAATTGAATGCTTGCATGCTGATCGTATCGCTAAAGTTCTTAAAATTGAGTATAAAAATAAAAATTTTCAAAGCAAGTTGTGAATAACTAACTTCAAGGTTTTAATTTTGACAAAATTTTCATTTAGCAAGTTATGAAATAGCAAGAAAACTTTAAGCATCTATGGTTATAGTGCACGGGTAAGATATTTCATCTTCGCTCTAGGCACTGCTCTTCGTAGAATTGACTTCATATGACACGCGCACTATGAGTAACGCAACCCTTAGCATGGGTTTCTTTTCTATGACTTTAGATGATTTCATTTCAACTTAAAATTCTTTCTTTTTTTCCTGTTTTCCTCGCTTAACTTGTCTCGTTTTCTTAGGTTATTCAAGGTTACCCATTTAACGAGTTTTGGACCAATGACTCCTAAACCAGACGGCTTTAGGGAACTAGGTGTTAAGACACCCCTTCAAGTTTACTAACTTGAGTAACAAAGGCCACATCTTGAGACAAGTCAGGTGATCTACTCTATTTCTCATCCCCTGAGCTTGTGCAAGATTCATTTTCTTTGGCTCTAAGTTACCCATGTAGCGAGTGTTGGGCCGGTGACTCCCAAACTAGACGATTTTAGGGCTCTAGGTGTAAGGACACCCCTCGGGCTTAATTACTCGAGTAACCTAGGCCACGATTTGGATCTGCTCAGGTTTTTCCTTCTTCTTCTTGTAATGCTCATTTTCTTAGGCGCTAAGTTACCCATGTAGCGAGCTTTGGGCTGGTGGCTCCCAAACCAGATGGCTTTAAGGCACCAGGTGTAAAGATACACATCAGGCTTAATAACTTGAGTAACCCAGGCCACGATTCAAGATATTAGGCTTGCTACTTATCTTTTATCTTCTCATTAATTGCCATTTATGTCACCATAGTTTCATACCCCACAACTAAGAGTCAGGTAACTACAAAGTGCAAACACGCATATGAGGTCAATTCTACTCCAAACAGCCCTTTGAACTAGAATTTTGAAAAGTTTAAATTTTCTGATTGTTTCCGTGATTCTTGTTCCCTGAACGCTCATCAAAATTAATCCAATTCATAACAAGTTAAACGAAATCTCTTTTTGTTTAAAATGTTTTTATAAGATTCTAATGCAAAACTTATCTATACTTATCATGTATATTATCGCTAATGCATGTAAATGGAAATTAAAAGCACATAAAGAGATAAAAGAGCCATACCTCATCCGTGGATTGCTGTATTCTAAGAAATTTTTTTATTGGAAACGAACGATTGATCATACCAGATCGCCAGTGAAATGATGGAAGCTTTGATGACGACGGACCATGCTGATGGTGCCGACTGGTGCATTTTTCATTGGATGGTTGATAAATTCCCCAATGTTGAGTTGTCGCTGTCTCCAAAATTGCCCCAGTCTTGTTTGTTATAAGGGTCCCAATATCGGTTGTTGTTGATTCTGAAATTACCTCAGTCTTGCTTGTCATCTGGGGTAATTGCTTTGTTATATATTTGACAGATGGGCTAATAAGATGTTGAGATCGCAAGAGTCTTTTACCTCATAACCCACATAGTGAACCGGTAGTGGAGCTTTAACATTTGGTTTACCCCAATCCTCATTTTAACTTGTAGGCGCAATTGGCTTTGATGATTTTCTGCTTCTAATAAGATGAAGGTTTCAGATTGAGGGTGTCAGCTCTTTGAGGGTCCTTGTTGATGATCATTCTTGATATAACGCAGTGTTATTATTTTAACTTTGATGATTGATGTCGAGAGACCTTCAGACTCTGCTGAATTAGATTTAAGAGCTTAGCTTGGTTGGAGATGTGATGGCTTTAACCGGATTTGGTTTGATCTGTGACGTTTAACCTATGGCCTTTTCCTCAAGGAACAGGTCTTCCGATATGAGATAGACTTTGCCATGACGGTAGCCCATATGCTTCTGTAGGTCAAAGGAGATCAAGTCTTCTCACACTTTAGGAGTAATGAGTTGCTGACGGGTTGCATTTTATGATGATGGTCATTTCATCCCTGTGACTGGTTGTATTGACGTATCATTGTCTCTTCCTTTTCGGGACTTGTGCCAGATTTAATTGAATGACATTGAGGTGCCGTTGGATATTCTCAATATAGGTCGCTGCCCTTAAGGGTTTTTCTTGGGTGTAGGCTTTTCAGGTTTGATTTGGTGTCTTGAGACTGGCCTTTGGGTTTATATTTGAGTTGGATTTTGGTTTGAGAAATATAGTGTTTTGTTTTTTTTCTTTTGAGGGTTAGACCGCACCATAGATGGCTACCTACGTACTTCCGTGGATGGGGGAGATTAGGTCTTTCATAGTTCAGGCTCAAACTATTTAAACCTGACTGGAACTCGCAATTTTATCCTCCCACGGAAGTAAAATACATAATGCTAAGAAAGTGATATCGTCCCACATCTCCTGGAACTCATAATTTCATCCTCTGGATCTATATCTTCCTGGCTAGCTGAGGCCTAATAGTCCAGTTGTCAGTGGTTATGTTGCCTTCGAGGATCGTGATAGAGGTTACTTCCTGGTTATGAATATCTTCAATTATGGCCATAACTTGATAGTCTTTTGATTCAGCATATTCCCTAAGGAGGCTCAAATTGGACTCGTAGCAAAAAGGGATGAACTCTAAATTCCTCGATGGGTTGGCTTCCCCGACAACCTCACCACCTTTTTCTTTATTTGATCCTTCATCTTTTTCATGAGCTTGGGAGGATTTAACTATGAAATCACTCTCGACCTGTTGTTGTATTTCTCACAAGGAACTTTTTTTTGGCCTTTTCCACACTGGGAAGGACCATCAGTATTTCCTCCTCATCATCCAGGAGGGTAAAATCAAGAATATGTTTGTTGACTTTGGGCAACAAGATATTTGATGGTGGCGGATGAATTTTTTTAGGGGACTCTCTTGTCTCCTCTGTCACTCCCAGCATTAGGATCAATCTACCTTGTGTTCTGCCAGGATTGGTGCTTATAGCGTCACCTCCTTTGAACTGCCGGTCTCGAGTGGGCATCTTAAGCTCTTTATTTGTCTTGTACCTTTTCTGGTCATAGGGTCTTCTATCTTCAGTTCTCCATTTTCAATGAGATCCTGGATTTTATACTTTAGAGACCAACATTCCTTAGTTACATGTCTAGGAGAGTTAGAATGGTAGAGACATATCTTGGTGGAATCATAACTTTTCATCTCGGGATTTCCAGGATATAGTAACTCAGTAATCTTTACTTCGCTTATCAGACAGTGTAACATCTTTTCATTTGATTTGTTTAGAAGGGTGAATTTTCGGTCTCTTTTGAAGGTTGTTCGATCTTTCTTCTTTGAGAATTCGCATTCCCCAGAGCGATTTTTCCGCTAGCGAGATTTTCTAGTATTTTTATCATTCTAATTTTCCTGTCATTTCAGCCTGCTTTGATCTTCTTCATTTAGCTGGCTGATCTTGGAGGGATATAGGCTTGCACTATAGTTACCCTATTTTTCCTTTTGGCTTTCTGATAGTTGAATGAAAAGCAACCTTGTATCCTGATGTTGGCGCACTATCATCTTAGCTAGTAGAGTTACTTTATTCTGGATCATTTCTAATTTTTTTCATTATTGTCATACCCTCCTCTGAATTTTCCAACTCTAGGACATTTGTTCTATTCCTTTGGGGGTATTTTTCCATCCTTCGTATGTACTTTCGATTTGGACACATTCCAATTCTTCCTGACCCGATCATGTTTACTTCTTCTGTATCATGCTGGATCAGAAGGTTGGTGTTGATATTTGGATGGTCAGGTTGTTGGACCACAACATTGCCACTTTCGATTAAATTTTGGATTTTATGCTGTAAGGATCAACACTCTTGTGTATCATGTCCCGAAGACCTTAAATGGTAAGCACATCTCAGGTTTGGATTATATCTTTTACTTTTTGGATTTAGAGGTGGAGCCAATTCGGTAATCTTATTGTGGCCTATTAATAATACCAATACGTTCTCAAGGGAATCGCCCAGTAGAGTGAGCACCTGATTTTCAGTTCTTTTAAACTTTCTCTTTCTGTCATGGCGTTGGTTGAATGTGCCCTGTTGTTAAAATGACATATTGCCTTCTTTCTTCCAAATGGGAGGACTTTGGTTGGGTCTCCTAGCTTGCCCCTATAAAACGAGGGACACATCTTCATCGCCTTTCTTGGGTACCCTTTTAGGATAGCTCGAATAGTTACTAGACTTTATATGCTCAGCAACTGCTTCCAAGGCTGTGAGATCTTTAATATTGCCTGTTTTCAAGGCCATCCCTGCCATTTCGCCGTGTTTGATCATCTTTGAGAATGGTTTTCCTACTCCAGCTAGGATCCTCTCATAGTAAGGTGCCTCTTGGATGTATATGAAAGTCATCACCATTTCAGTTTCTGACATCGACGAGGTGACCTGTGCTGCCATACGTCTCCATCTTTGGCCATATTCACGAAAAGACTTAGTACTTTGCTTTTTGACTTTAGTCACTTGGTATCGATCCGGCGCCATTTGTGACTAAAAACTATATTGATTTAGGAAGGCGTGGGCTAACTCTTCCCAGCTATAGATTTTGGGATTGTCAAGTCAGGCATACTAGGTTTTTGCCTCTCCGATCAAACTTTTCTAAAACAACTGCATTCTCAGTTTCTCGTCCTCTGCATAGAATCCGAGTTCTCCAATGAATACTTTTAAATGGGTGTAGGGATCTCCCAACCCATCATATTTTTCAAAATTTGGGATCTGGAACTTGTCTAGATATTGAGCCCTAAGAAAGATGCAAAGGTCTGAGTAGTTGACACTTTCGTAGGATCCAGTCCCTTTGATTGACCCGATAGTTTCTTCAATTTGTTGGACTTTCTTTCAGATATCCCCAGTCTCTCAATCATCTTTGAGATTGATGATTTCAGGGGTTTTGTTGGCTTTTTCATTGTTTCAAGGTTTAGGTATCTGAGCTTCCTTTTTCTTATTAGTACCCTTACTGCCACCTTGTTCGGAGGACTCTGTTTGATTGGGCGTTGTCTGGACCTGAATGATTTTACTTTGATCTTTTAGGAGGATATCCAACTCTGCTATTTGATTCTTAAGTCCCTTAAACTCCTTTTGAGATACAGAACCTGATTCTTGTTGGGCACTTTCAGCCATGTCGATGGATACACTTTGCGCTTTCTTATATTTCGATCTTGTAATGGGACCAATCTTACCTACAAGACGAGTAGGTAGTTTAGTCTTGATAGACACTAACAATGTGCAATGTGTTAGTTTTTAGGGGTTTTTAAATATTTTCCTGCAAAACAGTGGTCAGTTATTTTGATGACATAATATCATGACAGGATTTGATATTTGACAATAGACATAAAAGAATTTACAATTTACAATATTTGATATGATTTGATATTTACAACATTTGATATTTTGACATGGAATAGAAAGGGAAATGTATGAAGAGCCTTCCCTTCGCGTTTGGTTTATCAAAGGCTGACCTATCTTAGGTTACTCTCACAAGCTTTTTGGAATAGAGGTTCTTAGATCATCGTAATTTACTAAATGGGAAGCTAATCCAATCTTTTAATATGAGCGGATCTGAGTGGTACCTTTCCTAAGCCTCACTTGGACTTAATTGCCACCGGAGTCCAGTAATCAGTGACCGACGGGTTTGCCCCCTGGTGGAGGAACACACAATATACATTCATCGCGTCTCACCGCATGCAAAATGATGACATTTTGCGAAGATCTAATATAAAGCGTGATAAAGAGACATTCACATCCATTCAATGTAAAGACGTCATTTCACACACATGCATAAAGAAGGGAATTGAAAAGTTTGAAAATGTGGCTTAAGCCCTCTATTGTCCCCAGCCGAGTTGCCACCTGTCGACGTCGGGAAAATTAATCCATTTTCCTATGTGTTTCTTACACTTTATGTTTTCTATGTTGATTTGTTTGATCTAAGTGTGAGATTTTAGAAAGAGCCCGACATACATTGTCGACGATTTTAAAAGATTGATTTTATTGGTCCGAATTAGATACAGCCGCCAGTTGGTATGAGTTAAATGGTTGTACCAACTCAACAGAGTTTTGAAAGGTTTTACAAGATGGCCCAATTATTGGACTCTATTTAATTGGTCTTGGAAACCGAGATTCATAAAGTTTGAGGGCTTGCTTAAGCGGGGGGGAAGGTGTTAGGCACCCCCAACTTTAGTAAAACACGGTTACCGCGCTTTTCATTCCCTAATCATTGTGTATGTGTGTGTGTGTGTATTACAGTTAATTGGGCCTAAGTGCTTTATTTAAAAGTAGTGTTGTGCTTCGTTGGACCTATATACGAAGGGTTTAATTTATTAAAAAGTCCATTTTTAGACAAGAATGTAAAAATGATGTTTTGAAAAGTCGTTTTCAAACCTTTCACTCACATAGGAATTGAAGCCCTTTGATACTTCCATTTTATTCTATATTTGGCTTTATTTGAATTTATTCTCGAGATGCGAAGCATCTCAACAAAATAATATATATATATATATATATATATATGTGTGTGTGTGTGTGTGTGTGTGTGTGTGTGTGTATGTGTGTATGTGTCGACCTTCTTATGGGCATAAAAGCCATCAACGTATGCCCGGACACCACACATAAGGTTTTCATTATTTCGGGGACCATAAATCCGGATAATAGTTTTAAGGTCCAATATTTACAATTACAAGATTTGCAAGCTGGCTGTACAACTCAACCAGGTCCCTCATTGGAACCGGATCAAGGTCCATGAGTTGAATCGTAAATCATGTAGCTCCTAGGCTCACAGAATATCAAATAAAGAGCCTACACAATAAATATATTACAATAAAAAGTAAAATTATACTAAACATTGCTAAACGAAAGATCCATTAGTCAAATCTCCGTACGAGAGTAGCTAATAGCTTCCAGTTCACTCTAGATACAAATCTAGGGTCACATGGTTGCTAAATATTTACAAAAACAAGAAAGAAAACTAGATCTGTACAGATCTTAGCCATTCTAGCTTCCAGGTTCAAGTTTTACAATATTTAAACCGGTTAAAAAGCTAGATCTGGCTAGATCCAGTACAGATCTAGTCAATACAACTCAAATATTGACTATTTACAAGAAATGAATGGTTAAAACTTTAGATCTGACTAATATAAGCTACTAAATAGATGTATACAACACTTATATACGTATTAGAGTATGCAAAGAAGATATATCTAGAAAAATCTTATAGTATAACGCGAGAACGACTCTCGAACAGATTTTAGCACCCTGATACTCGTTTCCCACCTGTTAAAATTTGATATGTTGTAGTATATATATGTATGAACTTTTGCAAAGAAGTTTTACAAGAATCGGAGTTCGTTTGAGCCTCCGTTTGACCATCCTAGCCTCTCTTTCTCTCGTCGCAACTCTTTCTTTGTCGCTCTCTTCTTTTATAAGCTAAGGGGGGAGGGGGTATATATAGACCCCAATGGCCGCAGGTCTACCTGCTGCTGGGCTTGGTGTGCCCAGCTGTCTCGAAGTATGTGCACTCAGACCAACGTGTTGTTTATTTAAACCTTCATAACTTGTAATCCGAGAATCCGATGGAGGCGTGCTATACCTTTGCAAAAAGCCCTTTCCGAGATCTACACAATGACATGGGGCTTGACCTTTTCTGAGTCAAGGAAGATGGGTCTATGACCAGATCTTCAAGTCTACGCATTCAGTCCGTTGAGCTGTCTGGCGCAGTTTTCACTCGGGATTGCTGTGATGGTTCTGATGCGACCTTCTTCACAGTAATTTGATCTAATTTGATGTTGAGTTGGAAAAAATACTCTTTTACCCTCCGGGTTGGTTCCGGGCTTGACGTGGCTGCAGATGTTTTCTCGGGGTTATCTCCGAGATTGGACTGCTGTTAACTTTCGTCTATCTTCAGGGTTATCACTAAAGTTGATTTAATGATTTCCAAAGCTTCCTTTGGGGAGATTGATTTGATGATTTCCTGGGGCTGTCTCCGGGGTTCTCGTTTGATGATTTCTCGGTGCTGTCTCTGGGGGTCTGGTTTGATGATTTCCCAGTGCTGTCTCCGGGGATCTAATTTGATGATTTCCCGGTACTGTCTCCAGGGATATGGTTTGATGATTTCTTGGTGCTGTCTCGGGGGTTTGATTTAATGTTGTAATCCTCCAGGGCTATCTCTGGAGTGTGAAAATATTCTTTTGCCCTCCTGCAAGGTTAGTACAAGGGAAGCAAAATTTCGAGTGTTTACATTATTTCTTTATGAAAAGTTTCTTTATCTGTCTTCACATGACATTTTTTTAAGTTTTTTTTTATTTTTTAGAAAAACCAATAGATGTGAACAACAATTAGTACCAGAGTCAATTATCACATAAGTATTTAAAACATCGATTTGGTATAATACCTGTTATCACGTCTTGTGCAACAACATCCCTCATCGTTATGTAAAATGTTCTAGCGCTTTGGATGACTCTGGTCAACCACTCCTAGTACTGTTGTCTTAGGGTTACTTTTGATGTTTAGGTTTCTCCCTATATTCGAATTTCTGGGTTTTGGACAAAATTTAGCAATGTGTCACTCCACCCCGCAGTTGAAATATTTATTATGTTTGGTTTTATTATTATTCTTCTTTTGTGAACATACATTTGAGTAGTGCCCATATTCTCCATAAATAAAACACTTAATCCCACTTAATTTGCATACTCCGCCGTGATTGTTACCACAAATTCGACAACGCTTATTCCTTTGACTGGTGCTACAATTTCCTCTGTTGTTGACTTTGTTGTTGAAATTATTTCCCCCTTTTCTAGAGTTATTAAGAAAAGTGACATCCCACTTCCTTTTATTATTATTATTGTAGTTTCTACTTGTGTTTCCTTTCTCCCCATTATTATGAGACTCCATTAATGTTTCATTGCATGTTTTAGATATGATAGCTTTTATCGGTTCATTGGTCCCCTTCAACCCAGGTGATCTAGCTAACTTAATGCCTAAGGTAATTCTTAGAGTATTAGGTTCGACTGGTGGTGGATTATCTGGCCTCCCCTGTAAGGCTCCTAACAAAATGTTTACTAACTGTTGGGGTGGGTTCGCCTCTAATTGTTCCCCATCGATCTCTGCTTGTAATCTTCCTTGTGTTGCCATTTATCTAAAAATAACAAATAACTAGGTATAAATACAAGCAAAATAAACAATTCAAAATTTGTATCTCACATATAATATGTTACATGCTTGACTAGTGTTTATATATATCACTAGCTTCCCTGAAGAATTTCCTTACATTGGGAATACCATAAAATGTATAAATTATAGTTCATCTTATAGCTGCTGCTATATACATTACATATCCCTTTATTATAGACAAAAGTTAGGATTTACTATTATTCCCTAATTTATACAATTGTTTGGAACTTACACACTACACTCATATATATATACATATATATTCATTTTTATTTATAAGATATTATCATATCTTTCTTATTATTCTCACTATTACAAAGATTCTTAAGACTCAAACTTCACTTTATATATTTCTACTTCTTTCACCTGCCTTCTTATTAGAACACTACCTTGCTAAACGATCTAGTGATTCGAATCTATAACATACCTTGTGCCTACATAAGTGTGCATACATCTTTCCACAATTCTTCTGTTCTCTTCTTAAAATTTCCTTGTTTACTCTCGGAGTTTACTAAATCACTGCTATTCCATATTCTTTTTCCCCTTATCACTTTGAGTTTTATATTTCATTTAAATCTTATTTCCTCAACCAAATTCCTAAACATGTCATGCTATTCTGTTTCTTCTTCTTCTTCTGTTGTCCCTTCTTTTGGCTCTATATGAGCTTCCTTGGGATTTGAGTCTTCCTCTTATCACTTATCTCCAACTCTGGTACTCTTCATGAGCACTCTCTAAATCTACCATAGGTTTGTCTTCTACAGCTGCAGACATTTTTATAAGCTACTTCAGTTGGTACTTCTCCTACCTTCTAGATCATTCTCTATTGGCACAACTGATTATGGTTCAGATACTAGCTCAAACGGAACGATCAGTTCCTCACTCACTATGTGAATATCCTTAAATTCTTTACTTCCTAAAATCTATAATTAAACATATTACTTTATTAGCACATATTTATTAGATACACACAATAAATAATAGTTTACTTAAAGTTAGTTTTTATTTTATTATGAATTTCCTCAATTCATCTCTTGTAAACTCATTTTGAGTTAATCCCTTTACTATCTTCCTTACCGCTCTAATTATTCCAAGGTTATAGCCTAAGGTGTTCTTTCCTAAAGTTTCTAACCTAATGCTCTGATACCAAATTGTGACGCCCCCAAATTCTCTACACTCCTTGTAGTAAATTTGGTGCTCACGTAAATATTCTATAAGATAATAATTTCTATCAATCTAAGATTTACAGTATTCCACAACAGACAGTAGTTCTCGTCAGAATAATTACTGTGTTTGGATACCCTCACTTCGATGAATAAATTTATAATCTCACGGATATTTCTTTCGTATTAATAATTCTTATCTATTTGACATTCAAAGTATTAACGCTAGGATTGTTCTTGGAACTGAGGGCACGAACTCAATGAATCAGAGAACTCCCAAGATCTTTCAATACTCTCATTCAGATGTATAGTTCATATAGATACTGTACTTCTTTTTAACTTCTATAGAAATGTTAAAGTTAAGCAACTTATAAAATTGTTAATATATTACACAACTTTTAATTACATAAAATTCCAACTTACTATTACATTAGAGTCTTCAAAGATGTAACCAAAACTTAACTTAATAGAGTCTTTCTATCCACATAAATAAGTACTGGAACTTCTGGTTTGTCAGTCAAAGCTGCAAAGGAAAAGAATATTTACAAGGATGAGCTTTAAAAGGCTCAGTAAGTTTTAAACAAGTTATACTTTATACTCACACTGAATCTGAATTGAATGAACATATAGTTCAAGATATTTTTCACATATATATACTGAGGTTTGTCTGCCAAACCTCACACATTATAAGTTTCGGTCAATCATAAAGACTTAGCAACCCGAGTTGATTAGTCAACCACACCACACTCCTAGCGGTCATAAAGACTTAGGAGCTCTGTTAGGATATCTCATAGGGGATCAGCCTAATCATATCCTAGGACTAAGCATATCATCCTACCATCCCAAAAAAGTCAGTGAAGTACTACTACCTATAAATTCCCCAGTCAGTGATATCAAATCAAAACTAAGTTATGCAAATGACAGCTCATTTCATTTAGTTATTCTTGAACAATAAGTCATAATCTCTCATCAATAGATATCACGAACAACGAATATAAACAAGTTCGTACAGTAAAAATATAATACTTGCATTTAATACAAAAATTAAATGATGTTAGAAAACTTGCCAGATCGAATAACAATGACTTAATGTTATCTAAAGTCGTTACGTAACCTAAATATGTTACCACATACTTATAACAATTATTAAAATGTTTAAGAATGAATATCTAATCAAACTATTTAAATCTGGGTTGATTTTGATGTCCATTCGGTGTTCTATTGCTTTATTGATTAATTATCAAGTTGATTTCTCGATAAAACTTTATTAAAAAGCTTCAGTATTACTTCAGATAATTTAATTATCATTTATAACATTTTCTAGAAGCTCATAATAATTTTTAAACAGTTAATTATCCATCATAATGATTTTTAAAACATTAATATCATTTTTAAATAATTAATAATCATTCATAATGTTTTTTAAATTATTAATATTATTTTTTAATAATTAATAATCATTTATAATGATTTTTAAATAATTTATTACTATTGATAATGATTTTTTAAAATCATTAGTATTATTTTTAAATAATTTATAATCATTTATAATGATTTTTCAAATATTAATATCATTTGTAAATAATTTTATTATCATTAATATTAAAATATTAATGAAATTTATGTCAAAATATTAAAAGTTGTTTATTATAAATTAAAATGATTTTTAAAACATAATTATAAATTATTTATAATTATTTACTAATTATTATAATTTATTTTTATTTAAAACTGTCGCTAAAGGTCTATCGCGACAGAAAGTGTCGCGATAGGTGTTCTTAAGCTTTTGAAGAACATCTCAGTCAACCCTTAGACGCCTACTTTGACCATCTTCAGTTCATAATTTGTTAATGTTCCGGGCTTGAAAGTGTATAGGAATTGTAGTATTGATGTAGTTTTACAAGTTAATGACAAGTTTGGTGTCTAACTACAACACAATAGAAAAATATTTATGGTCAAACTAGCCACCTAAGGTTGTTCTTGAGTTTTTGGGTTTTCCAGAAACAACAGTCAATGTCGGTCAACCATATTGAAGCTATAATAACTCTCCTTCTGGGTATTAATTAAGTGATTTAGTGTCACAATTTTGTAGTACTAGTGTCAGGTTAAAGTGTGACAATGGATTGTTCTAACAACATCATAAGTGAGGGAATTATGTTGGTCAAAAGCTTGTTAGAGGGTGTTCTTCAGATTTCTGAAATTTCCATAAAATGTATTTTTGTGTTTGGTCAACTACATTTGACCATGAATAACTAGCATCCTGTTGATGTAATGGGTGATCCATTGTCATGGACATGTAGTACACATATCAGTGTACAAAAGTGTTACACTTAGAGGACCTAACAACAGCACAGCTGGGAGATCTAGGCCATCACCCCTGTTGGGTTTTCTGGTTTTTCCAGAACAGAAACGATGATCGGTCAACGGGTTTTGACCAGCTATACACTACTACAAAACAGTAAAAAGATGATAGGTATTTTTTGTTTATAACGTTTTTTGACAAAATGTTGTAGTTTATTATGTAAAAACGTTGTGTATTCATAAGGGGGAATTTTTTTTTTTAGGTTACAATGTTTTCATAAGAAAACGTTATCTATGTAAGAAAACACGGAGCTTCCCATCGCATTCAAATTGAAAACCCTCTCAAATACTGAGCTTCAGTCGATTTAGGGTCTCACACTCTCGCTCACTACTTTTTTAGATTCCTGTATACAGTATATGTATTCTTTCTTTCATTAACAATAGGCTTTGGATTCAATAGCAGAAGAGAATCTATATACAAAGAAGAAGAAGAAGAAGAAGAAGCAAAGATTTGGATTACTGAAGAGTGTCATCTCGTTATCAACCGAAAAAGTTTTCCGACACATTTTCCCTCGCCGTCTCTGCTTGCTTCACCGATTTCGTCTTGCCTTTTCTGTTACGCCGCTGTTTACGTTTCCCTTTCCATTTTCAATTAGTTTATTGTTGGTTTAGGGTTCTGTATAGTAGTATCTGTATATATGTCTAAAAGTATATTAGGATTTTTATTGATTTGATATTAGGGTTTTATTGATTTGTTCTCTTCTATTTTGGGATAAATAGGGAGAGCGGAAGTTCCAATGGAAGTGATGGGATTGATGCTGGGTGAATTCATGGATGAGTATACAGTTCGTGTGGTGGATGTGTTTACGATGCCACATAGTGGTACTGGTGTTAGTGTTGAAGCTGTCGATCATGTTTTTCAGACTAATATGCTGGATATGCTAAAGCAAATGGGGAGGTAATCAGTCTTTCTGATTCTGTCTTGTTACATTAGTATTGTCTATTGTAGGTTTACTTTTGAACATTCTATGTGTGGATAGACTAGGTTTTGAATTGTAAAAAGTTTGATTTAGCCATTTTTTGTGGAGGAGCATATCATATATGTAGTAATCTGTTCAATTATGAAAATATAAGGGACAATGCATATAGTTAAATACTGAAGAGAGAGATTACAGTGAGTAAAGCAAGCCAATTGTTGAATATTTAGGTGTTAGACTTACCAGAAAAGTAACTGACGGTAAGATATCAGATGGGCGGAGCTCTAGTTGGGGAAGTAGGGAGATTGAATAATTCACTTAGCTGAGGAAGAGGGAATAAATACTCGCAGGAAAGGGAATTAAATTTAAAGCTACAAATTTAAAGCTACAAACCTCCTAGACTCGGTTCCATTAAATTATTAACAAATTTTTAAAACTGCATATATGTGGTTGCCTGTGTATGTATAAATATGCAGTGAAATAAACATACCATGTACAAATGCTATTTTGTGCAAAAAAATTTATACGAAAATCAAAGCAATTATGCCCAGGGCCCCAAAGTAAGAAGTATCATCAGATAACTAAACAAACACAAATAACATACTGACTTCACAGCATCATAAACAAAGTCATCTGTGTTGCACCAGAGCCAGGAGCCATCGGCACTTTTTCCTTTCGCTTTCGTGATGTCCGAAATTGTGGTGCTTTCAAAACCATGCTCTTCTATGCGACCAGCAAAATCTGACTCACCGAATTTACTTATCCACACACCGACGGATGATAGTAGCAAATTTGACGAGTGAACAATCAAAGGGCAGAGATGAGAATCGATCGAGTGAGAAATGGTAACGAGCGGTGAGGAGGGCAATGAGAACTAGGAGAGAGAGGGTTGATCCAGTGAGTGAGTGAGAAGCGAGTTAATTTTGATTTGATTTGGGGAGGTCTCCGAATGGGGATCGAGTGAGTAAAAAGTGAGCGAGAAAGGGTTAAGTCTCCGAATGGGGATGGAAGCGGGGAATCAGCTCCGTGTTAATTTTAGTATACAAAGTTTTCTTTAAAAAAACGTTATAACTTTAAAATTAAAAATTGGCCCTTATAAATCCACAGCGTTTTTACTTATCTACTACAACATTTTGTCAAAAAAGCGTTGTGAAAATAAAAACCACAACATTTTTTATAAAAACGTTGTCTATTAACTGTCATCTTTTTACTGTTTTGTAGTAGTGACCATACAGGATGGCACCCGTAGAGCTGAAAGAGTTGCTAGTACAATTATAGGAACTCTTAGACAAGAAATACATACAACCCAGTGTTCCACCTTGGGGAGCACCAGTGTTATTTGTAAAGAAAAAGGATGGAACGATGAGATTATATGTCGATTATAGGAAGTTAAATAAACTAACCATAAAGAACAAATATCCTTTACCTAGAATTGATGATCTATTTGACCAGTTAAAAGAAGCCGAGCACTTTTCGACGATCGACTTGCGGTCAGGTTATCATCAATTATAAGTAAGAAAAGAAGATATGCCGAAAACAGTGTTTAAGACACGCTACGGACATTATGAGTTTTTTGTAATGTCTTTTGGATTAACAAATGCACAGGCATCATTTATGGACCTAATGAACCGAGTGTTTAAGTCATGCTTAGACAAATTTCTCATCCTGTTTATCGATGATATTTTGATATATTTGAAAACACGAGAAGAGCATGTTGAACATTTGAGAAGCGTATTGGAGATATTACGCAAGGAACAACTTTACGCAAAGTTTTCAAAGTATGAATTCTGGTTGGAAAGAATTCAGTTTTTAGGTCATGTAATTGACAAAAATGGGATTGCAGTAGATCAAACAAAGATCAAAATGGTTGTAAATTGGGAGCAACCAACAACTCCAACAGAAGTAAGAAGTTTTCTCGGTTTAGCGGGTTATTATCGGCGTTTTATACAAGATTTTTCAAAAATAGCAACCCCAATAACCAATTTAACTCGAAAGACGGTGAAATACGTCTAGATAGATAAATGTGAAGAAAGCTTCTAAGATTTGAAGAAACGACAGAGCATGGCTCCAGTGCTATCTTTAACAGATGATACAAAAGGCTTTGTAGTCTATAACGATGCATCACACAAAGGATTAGGATGTGTGTTGATACAACATGGGAAAGTGATTGCGTATGCATCACGACAACTCAAAGATTATGAGAAGAGGTACCTTACTCATGACCTAGAGTTAGCCGCAGTAGTATTTGCTCTGAAAATTTGGAGGCATTACTTATACGGGGAGAAGTGTGAAACATACACAGATCACAAAAGTCTAAAATATATTTTCACACAAAGGAATTAAATATGAGAAAGAGGAGATGGTTAGAACTGATAAAGGATTTTGACTGTGAAATCTTATATCATCCCGGAAAAGCCAACGTAGTTGCAAATGCGTTAAGTAGAAAGAACCAAGAGAAACTAAACATAATAATAGACAACGAGGTACTGATAAAAGACTTTGATAAACTCAAAATAGAGGTGAGAGTTCCAACTACCTCTACCCAAAAATTATTTGTTCTAAAAGGTGTTCTGACCCTATTGGAGAGAATTAAAGGGATGAAAGAAAAAGATGAGATGTGTCAAAAATGTAAATCTGATATAACTCATATAAAGAATGTCAAATTTAGAATAGATATGGACGGGGTATTAATTAAGATATGAAAATAGAGTTTGGGTTCCGTCTAATTAATTAATAAAAGATGAAATCCTAAGTGAAACCTATAATTCTAAATTTGTAGTTCACCCGTACGAAAATGTATAAAGACTTATGTCGACATTTCTGGTGGTCAAATATGAAGAGGAAAATAGCATAGTGGGTAAGCAAATGTCTCACGTGTCAAAGGGTTAAGGCTGAACATCAACATTCGAGTGGATTACTTCAACCCTTACCAATTCCTGAGTGGAAGTGGGAATATATAACCATGGACTTTGTGGTAGGCCTTCCTACAACACAGAAAGGCTACAATGTCATTTGGTATAGTAGACAGACTTACTAAATCAGCTCATTTCCTACCTATCAAGGTTACCCATACCTTAGATCAACTTGGCAAGCTATACATTATTGAAATTATTTCTAGACACGGGGTTCCTATTTCTATAGTGTCAGAAAGAGATCCTAGATTCACTTCAAACTTTTGGGGAAGTTTTCAAAAACACTTAGGAACTTAGTTGAGATTAAATACATCATTTCACCCACAAACATATGGGCAGAGTGAGAGGACCATTCAAACTTTAGAAGATATGTTAAGAACCTGTGTCATAGACTTCAAAGGGAGTGGGAAGATCAGTTACCTTTAGTGGAATTTGCCTACAACAACAGTTATCGTGCTAGCATAGGTATGCCACCCTATGAAGCTTTATATGGTAGAAAGTGTAGAACACCATTGTGTAGGGACGAGGTCGGGGAAAGACAAATGCTAGGACCTGAGATAATTCAACAGACTACCGATACAATTCGAATTATACGCGAGAGATTGCAAGCGTCTCAAGATCGACAGCTGAAGTATGCTGATCCACACCGACAGGAACGGAACTTTAATGTTGGAAGCCACGTATTCTTAAAAGTGTGCCCTTGGAAGGGCAAGATATGTTTTGGAAAGAAAGGAAAATTGAGTCCAAGGTTCATTG
This sequence comes from Panax stipuleanatus, assembly GCA_020205555.1. Taxonomy (NCBI): domain Eukaryota; kingdom Viridiplantae; phylum Streptophyta; class Magnoliopsida; order Apiales; family Araliaceae; genus Panax; species Panax stipuleanatus. Next base: position 83,777,908 of record CM035119.1, read on the forward strand.
GACCATTTCAAATTTTGAGAAGGATAGGAGGGGTGGATTATGAAGTAGCTTTACCTCCTGAGTTAAACCATATCCATAATGTGTTTCATGTGTCCGTACTACAACTATATAAACCTGACTACAAACATGTTATAAGTTACAAACCTATCCTAATCGAAAAAGATCTATCTTATATAGAAGAACCTGTTCAGATCATCAACCGGAAAGAGCAAATCCTAAGAAACAAAGTGATAGCATCGGTTAAGGTGATCTGGAGAAATCAGAACGTTAAAGAGGCTACATGAGAGCTCGAGACAAAAATACGAGAGAACTATCCCCACTTATTTACTTAACCTGTAATAAAATTTCAGGTATGATTTGTGATCAATGCAAGGGAATGACATTAGATAAAGTAAATAGATTTTGAAATTTTGTCTTTGGGAGCATATCTGTGTCTAGTCATCTATCAGATACAGATATCAAGGGAATGACATTAGATAAAGTAAATAGATTTTGAAATTTTGTCTTTGGGAGCATATCTATGTCTAGTCATCTATCAGATACAGATAGGGAGGTGAAAAGTCGGTTGTTTTCGTGATTAAATTCAGCTATTTTTTGGAATTTAACTGACCCAATTTAAAATATTGTGGTTTTAGGAAAAACATTTAGTTACCTCAAATGGGGAGATGTCACCCTATTAACAAGCCCATTGATTGGATAGGTTATAAATTCCATTACATATAAGTGAATAAATAATAATTGTGTCCAAATTGGGATTATGTTATGTTTGTTGTTAGTCTATAGTAGTTACTCCATCATATTTATGATACTAGCTTTGTATTTTGTAGAACCAAGAGATTAAATTTATCTTTAAGAGATAAATCTTCTTTTTTACTTGCTTTCTGAACAAGGCGGTGGAATAGACAAAGCATATTTCTAGTTCAAGATTACAACCTCCAATAGTTGAATGGCAGTAGGGTCTGATAGTAATCACCCTGGTAGGCATATGAAGCTTTAATGATCATTTACTAATTAACATGTTATCATGCAGAGGTTCGTCCTGCTCCACACATGGATAACTTGGTGAGCATTTACAAGAGCATGGAAGTTGCTTCAGGTGTTAATATATTTGTCACTCAAACTGTGCCATCAAACAAATTATCAGGTAATTATCTATACTCAAAATGCAAAAATGGAAGTGTGCCTCCTACTAATAATGGGTGGTTGGTACAAATTCTTATTTTTTTCCTCAACCAAATACATGAAACAAATGTGCTATCTAGAAATAGTATGTGAACCTGAAAAGGGCAGAGGTTCAAAAATTAGTAGTCTTTAGGATTCAATAGTCCATAATTAGCCTAAAAATGTTTGGAAATGATTTCTTATCGATGTGGTTATTATCAAAAGAAACATAAAGTGACAATGAAGTTACATTTTTTAATAATTCTTAGTAGAACACATTGCATAAGTTTATGATCTTGATTGTACAGTTGTACGTGCTTCTTCAGTAGAAGAAGTTTGCTATATCTGGCTTCTATTACTGTTAAGTTTTGGTACCATTTCTTCCATTTCTTTTGCTTCTTACTGAATGTTTATACCTGGAAGAGAATATTGGCATTATACAGTAACATGGTTCTCAGTAGTACTAGTAATAATTACTGATTAGAAAGTTAATTTAGTTTGAAGTTAACTATGAATGAGGAATCATCAGGTCAAGTTCATGCACCTTTTTTCATTACCATCTGTAACACGGATTACTTTTCTCATAAGTGAAACTGATTCTTTTTATCTTCTTGTGCATTCACTCTGTAATTTCGTAAATATGATTTTTTGTTGCTACTTTTGTTTATCATGCCCATTAACCGTGAACACCACTTTTCTTGCCACAACAATACTACTTAGAACTTAAAGGTATTTATTTATTTTGCTGATTTAAGGTAATGGAGCAGGGTAGGAAACAATTAGATATGGGCATTCAGACAAACACTAGTGGAGGTAAAATCAGTTGGGCTGAGACAAATAAGGAGAATGAAATGCTGAGAGAGAAGCTGACTATAGTGGAGCTAGCACATGAAGAGGCCAACATCTTAATTTTATGGATAGTTTGGTATATTTTGTGGATGTAGTCAAATTCACAATTCAATGTACGTAGTAGTAGTTATATTGAAAAGTGAATTTTAAACTGTAAACATATGATATTATTGGGATGTATGGTATTTTGAAACATAGAATGCCTATATTTTGGCTTTAAATGAGAATTTAGAGCTTTTTTAGCTATATATCATGCAATTAGTTGTCCTTGTTTGGTACTGACACAACATTATAGGTAATGTGTAGTAATTATATATATGCATATATTATATCTTATGAAAAACAAATAGACAACGCTTTTTAAAATAGATGTTGTGTAATGTGTCAAATAAATAACATTTTTAGGAAAAAAAACGTTGTGGATTGTGTCAAATAGACAACGCTTTTTAAAAAAAATAGTGTAATGTGTCAAATACATAACGTTTTTTAGAAAAAAAGGTTATGGATTGTGTCAAATAGACACACTTTTTTGAAGAAAAAAAACGTTGTGTAATATGTCAAATACACAATGTTTTTTTAGAAAAAAACGTTGTGGATTGTGTCAAATAGACAACGATTTTTAGAAGAAAAAAAACGTTGTGTAATGTGTCAAATAGACAACATTTTTTAGGGAAAAAAACGTTGTCTAATGTGTCAAAAGACAATGTTTTAAAAACGTTGTCTATTTGTGTTTAATAGATGACACTGCTAACCACGACGTTTTTTGGGGGACCTATTACAAGGAGTGAGCAAAAAATGGATAAAACCGAATTACCGAACACAACCGAATTTGTTTAACCGAATTATTTCAATTTTTTGGTTTTTTCCTAATTTCGATTATATCCGATTTAATTCTCTGTATTCGATTTCAGTTATGGTTTTAAAAAATAGGCTATTCGGATATCCGAATAACTGAACTCCTTAATTAAAAAATAATAATTTTATAATTGTAAAACCAACCTCACAGCAGTCTGAATTTCCCTTGAAGTAATTGACTTCTTGTAATACCTAGCCAATTTTGACTATTCTTGAGCCAATTTCTCAAAGATGTCGTTGATAAAGCTGTTCATGATCCCCATCGCCTAGCTGGAAATCCCAATATCTGGGTGGACTTGCTTCAGGACCTTGAAGATGTAAATCTTATAGGTCTCAACGCTCTTCTTGTTCCTCTTTTTCTTCTTGTCCCCGGCCTCCGAGCCAGCTTCCTTCGGCAGTTTCTTTTCGGCCTTTAGCTTCTTCTCAGCGGGGACTTTCTCGGCCAAGGTGGTCTTCTTCTCCTCCGCTGGCTTCTTCTCGACGGACTTCTTCTCTCAAGTTTGGTTATTACCCGAATGTACAATTCGGTAATTCGGTTAGTTCCAAATTTTGGTTAGTGTTTTAGATAGTAAAATTATGGATAATTCGATATTCGGTTATAACCGAATAGCCTATTCGGTTCAGTTATAAGCGAATAATCACTCCTACCTATTACAACATTTTTTAAACGTTATCTATTTACTTTTTTCTACTAGTGATAACTTGCAATCTGTTGATTCTATTAGCATGATTCCACTTCTAGGGTACTAACCTCATGGCATACTACAACTATGATACTTTAAACAAATCAAACAACTAACAGGATGGGATCTATAGGGCCTGACATTTGACTGTCAAACAATATTTTTAGGTTTTTGGACAGTTTGTTCAAATCTTCATTTTTATGCATTTAGATGTTATGGATTCATGTTTAACCAACCCAGATCACTAAACAACATACTAATTAACATATTTAAACATTAAATCATAACATCTATCTAAACTTTAAAGATCTAGCATCACTTTAGAGTTTTTACCTTTTTGAGCAACCTTTTGATTTTCTCTCTCTGATTCTAATCTTGGCTAGATATGGGATGGATATAGGTCACTTGTATCTAACATTTGATGTACAATTTTGTGTACTTAGTGAATGGAAAGCTTTGCTATGCATAGAAGGTAAGTTTAGGGTATCTTTAGTCTTTAAACATTTCTTTAAATCTAATCTTCGATTCAATGAATGATCTGAGGTTAGGTGTCAAGTTGTGGATGTCATGGGTTGTTTTTAAGCACATGGAAAATCTTTGAGTGATGACTCACCAAGATTTGAACTTATCTCTTGATTAAAAGTAAAGGTAAGGGCATTTTGGTTATTTCACACATACTAAGATTAATTTGGTTATTTCACAATTAAAGTTAAGGGTATTTTAGTCTTTTCACATGCTTCCCTTAAATATTTAACCCTTAGGGTTCACTAATTAGGTTTAGAGTTTTATAATTAGGGTTAGGGTTTCTTAACCTTGGATTAAAGTTTCTTAATTAGGGTTTTCAAATTATAATTTCATAATTAAATTTATATCCCAAAATTTTTAAATATAATCTAACAATACATGTATTGAAGAATCTTGACTAGAAAACCTTATTTAGGGTTTAATAATTGAATTAGGATTTAGGGTTTGGGTTTGGGTTTGGGTTTGGGTTTGGGTTTCAAATTCCTAAATTAAGGTTTCTTAATTAAGTTAGGATTTCCAATTTTAATTTACAATTATTATATCCCATATGTTGTTATATAATAATACTTAATATTAATCACCTAATACTCATAATCCCAAGTATAATTATAATAAATATAATGATATTCATAATCTCTATTAATAATCCTAATTAGTATTCAGATTAATACATTTTCCCTACTTATTATTTATTATTTTTACCAGAACCCTTTCGCATTTTCTTTATTTTTCAAGTGAATGCATTTTATACTCCATTTCACCTTCCTCATTCTCTCTTAAGTGAGTGCAATTTATGTTCCATCTCACTTATTAGCATGTGTTTATAGGTGAGTGCGTTTTACACTTCATCTCAACCCACCACATGATTCCTCTTTTGTTTGATTTCAACGTTTTCTCAACATGATTTTTTCCCTTTCATTTTGTTTCTCATGGTCATGCAAACAGCCTAAGCAGTTCAATAGTCCTAAATCATGATATTCGTGCACATAGACAACTCCACAGATAACTCAACCAAATAAGCATATATCACATGTTCAAGTACTTATGCAACACAAATTCAACTCAAATTAGTTACTATGGATCATGACTTAATTCTCACTACCAAAAATCTGGGCAATTGAGACGAAAAATGTCGTCTCAAAAACAACAGAATCTGTCTAAAAATCGTTTTGGTACCAACTATTTTCCATTGAAATATTTTGAGACGGAGACCATTGGTCTCAATTCCGTTTTAATTTTGGCGCCAAAACTTTTTTAGCACGTATATTTTGAGATCGTCACAGCCGTCTCAAAATCCGTGTCAACTTTGGCGCCTATAACGACCCCAAAATTCTTACAATATAATTCTCATTCTCGATCGTTAACAATAAAACTTTATTCTAACTTTATATCATTATTCGATATTAAAATCACTGAAAACGGGGAATATTTAAACCTTTTATACATTTCCTTCTATATTGCCCTAAATCGCAATCTTTACATTATATCTCTTCGATTCAAATTTATATCATGAATCGTTACAACAAAATGACTATACAAAGTCTTACATCATAAATCAATATCCATATACACCGGATAGCTCAACTTACAATTCAACATGTTACATTCAAAATATTAAATACATTTCTCATAAAACATAAGTAATCTTCGTGAATATGGATCTCTATAATTCACTTAGCACATATCCTTACCTTGAAATCTTGACCTACAAAAATTATTATTTGCAAGAGTGAGCTCGACAGCTCAGCAAGTTCTAACAGTTTTCATGCATCTCATAGCACATAATAATATGCTCAACATACATATCATAATAATTAAAGTAACATGGCATACATGCTTTAATTCACATAGCAAATATAAAGATTGAGTTCCTTACTCAATCATCATTATTTAACCAAAATAATGTAGTCATAAATTGTCTTTAACATTTCATGATTACAACATGTATAACTTATCATGCTCGCTTACAACACATATAACATATCATGCAATTTAAAACAGTTCATCAAGTCCACGTAGAAAATAGGAATCAAAACACTTGCCTTGATCGTTGTTTACCAATAACAGATTAACAACTTACAGCTATCTGCACTTCACTTGCCCTACACAATTATATAATCATGCACATCAACTATTAGTCACATATTGTAATATAAACTCTACTCTACATCTCATAACTCTTTCTACTATCAATACACAATGTTCAATTAGATTGTGTTAACTATCGATAGTAATATTCAAAATTCATTCAAGTGTTTAAGTCTTGCTAGGACTACTTATTGGTTTTATATTAACCCCATTTGATATCTTATCATGTTCATTTCATTTGACTTAAAACACTTTTTACGTTCGTTAACACTTGTCACAGCGTTTTGACGTTCATTCGTCACACGCCCGATTCGTCTCTCTTGTATATGCTTAGTGTGCTTATATAACTTATCCAATACATCATTTATTAATGTTAAGCATCATTATATATACTAACATTCATGTTTTATAACTTAGAACAACATCTATTATCGTTGACAGCACTATACTTGAGTATATGCATGTCCGACGCCCTCCGATTGCCTCCGAATACACATCAATCACAAAAATGAGCATTTTGACCTCTACTAACAACCTCAAATAAAAAAATCTAAAGAACAAAAGTTGTAGGTCTATTCGTTCTAGTTCCGGATCATCTTGAATCTCCTTAATCGGAGTTTGTATGAAAAGGTTATGGCCATTTTGCTAACAGAGGTCAAAATAGTTTTGCGTTACAATAATTAAATCACTCCGGACAGCAAGGGTACCCCCTGGGGTGGGTCCCCCAAGCCTAAAACACACGCTGGGGCAGGTCACCCCTGGTGCACATCTCAGTTCGCGAACTGGCAGAGAAATAAGCCAATTTGGCTTATTCCTTCACACCGAATTTGATTTTTCCCAACATGATCAACATGAACTTGCTAAGAACAAAATTTTAAACTCTTTAACATGATTATAACATATAAAATCCTTACAATACACAATCAAAACCAAGATTTTTCATGATTTTTGAAGAAAACACAAAATCAAACGTTCTTGACGAAAATTGCTATTACGAATTCGTTTTTCGATCAATTCAAGTAATTCCAATTGTATTAACTTCTATTCTTAACATACTAACATAATACACATGATCAATTTCAATAATAACCCATAATCAAAAGCTATTTTTCAGAAATTAGTTCACAGAAAATCACAATGAACCCCGTTCTTATTGTTTATCAAAATTTCATGAATTGAATTATTAAAACAACCATATAACTCATATATACTCATTCTATATCACATATTACTCATAACTTCATGCTTTCATCAATGACTTAAGAACAATTTTCAACACAACTTCATAATCAAACACTATGAACATGATTTCATCATGTTCATCATGTCCTTGCGAATTGAAACTCTTAAACCACTATAAAAATCTCATGTAAGCATATATATACATATATATACACACACATCCCATTCACATATCAAAAGTATAAAGTTTCACCAAACGATTTTTACATAGAATTCTAAAATTATGAAAATATATAAGAACATAACTTTAAAACTTGTTTTTACAATAATTGTACTTTGAAAATCCTTTCATGGCATACAATTACATATGAAAACATATGAACACCATATATACATATAAATTCATAATCATGAAAATCTAATTTTACAAAGAAGAAACACAACACATATTAATTGAGTATAATGGTTAAGATTATAACCTTACTAGTTTTGAATTAAGAGAGAGATGGAGATGATGATGATGGGGCTTGCTTTGTCTTCTCAAAGCTTTCCCTTCTTCTTCTTCTTCTTCCTCCTCCTCTCTGATAACTCTCTCTAACTCTCTTCTTCTTTCTTTCTTTGTTTAGACTTAGCTTAGAAAACTAACGTACTAACTCTTTTAACTTAACGTATATTGTATATACATATGATATATAACTTAAACAATATAATTACTCTATAATAATTAACATAAATACAATTAACCACATAAGTTACAAGTTTGAATTTGAAAAACCCTAAGGCTTGTTTGGCAAAACTCATCATTTTAAAAACAGGTTTTAATAGTTAAGGCCTTGTTTGGGTAAAACAGATCTAAAACAAAAGTAAGGCCTTGTTTGGGAAAACGGTTTTAAAAACTCTTTTAACACTTTTAATAAATCCTTTAACTCATATTCTTAATGTTATCATTTAATTAATTAAATCTTAACATTAATTTGATTAATTAAAAGTTTAACATCAATTAATCACATAAAATTGTGACATTATAATTACTCGCTAATTATAACTTCATGTAACAATTACCACATCACTACATTATCTCAATTAAATTAGAACTATAACATAAAATCATTACATATTAATTAAATATTAAATAATTATTTAATTAATATAATACACTTAATTACATTACTCCATATTAATCACATAATCTTAATAAATAATTTAATTAAATAATCTATTTACTTCAATAAATATTAAATTAACATTTAAATTCTCTTCACACCAATTCACATATTTCACAATATATTACACATATACACGTACTCGTACTTAAACATCTTAAAATAAGAATTTTATTTATTAAATTCTCATTTATAAATTCTTAAAAATCCGAGATGTCACATCCTTCCCTCCTTATAAGGATTCCGTCCTCGGAATCAACGAAACCTCCCTTACTCGATTTTCGTAAAATCTCTTTCACAATTATCGTTGAATAACTTCAACACGTTAACTTAGCAAAAAGTTTTACATATATATATATACTTCATTCATTTCTTCAACAACTATTAAGTTTTATTACATAACCTTCAATTAAACACAATCATATATCGAATATTATATATTCTCTAACTCCTTCATTTCCTTTCCAAGGATCATTACCATATACTCTACATATACTCTACTCGTAGAATTCATATACTTCGTAATTCACAGCGCCAATAACGCACATTTTTTGAAACGAAAAGAAGTCGTCTCAATTCCGTCTCAATATGTTTATTAACAACAAATTATTAATATTTTCATAATTTAACTTCAAAATCTAAAAATAAATATACAACTGCAGTAATAATAATAATTACCAAACTGTTATTTATAGACAGTACTAGATAAAACATCTGTTGATGAGTATTATTACAAATATCATATGAAAGATCAAGTCTCACCAAATACATCAAAAGTAACTTCTAAAAACTACTTCTTTAAAGCTCAAAAATATACATAATCGTATGTCTTCATTCCCGATGGTAAACAAAAGTAACTTCTAAAAAGTATTACCTACAAGATCAACATGCATATATAATCACAAGTCTCCATCGTCGTTACTATCGACTGAATCTTCATCACGCTCATCCTCGACATCAACATCCTATAAGTAGCAGTACATAGAATAAATGTCAAATATATGAAATGAATGCATGCATTCTAAATATAAGACCAAGAAAACTGAAGAAGCAAAAAAAAGGCTAGTTGTAGCAGTCTGTGGGTAAGAGATAGGATCTAGTGTTGGACGCTTCCTCAAGGTGGTTGCCAACATCTTTGAAGTTCTTGCTGGGTATATATATATATATGCCTTTCTCACACTATCAAGAGATTATTAATGGCTCTATACCATTGTGTGCTCTTGTTCCTTCGATTTTACGTTCAATTTTATTTTCTACAATGAAATTAGAAACCCCAATTTGGTGGGGATGATTCTATATAATTAATATGCACACTCCATGAAAGTAGTATGCACACAAGTCAATCATGTTTGATGATAAAGTATATGCTTTGTAACAATCTTATTTATTTATTAATAAAAGTGTTATTTTATTAAAGGCATTTAATTATCTACATGATGATGTTATAATAAAATGTTATAAACTCATAGTTTTAAATAATGCTTTTAGAATCATGACGGTGATCATGCAAATGAGATCTAAATTCTTAAATAGCTTAAAACTAAAATAGTTCCCAATCGTTGGATTACTAAAAAGGGGATTAGTGAATCCGGATAGATTAAACATACGTTGCTCGCTCATTGGATGAGAATGATCGATCTCATGATCATTTGTGTGGAGACACTAAAGCAAGTATGTAGGTACTTATTAGAGAATAAGTTCACTGAACGTGGCTCGCTAAGGAATACCTAATTGAGTTTTACTTGCCTATCAATAGAAATTCTTTAAGCGATCGTAGTACAAGTGTGACACCCCCCGAATCCGGGTTCTCTAACCCCGATTCGGTCCTCACGATACAATACAAATATCCACCTCTAAACAACATACAATAACTAAATGCGGAATATAATAAATGTATGTCGTTCATTCAAAAGGTGTTACTAGTCCCAAGATTCGATAACCTTAATACAACCATACAAACATACCCTAGAATAGTCATTAGGGTTCATATTACATAACAGTAATTAAACTAATCATAAGTCAAAGTCTGCTCCTTACAAACTATTCCTACATCTTTCCTTTACCATTGTCCTTCCCTGAAGTCTCCGGCTTAACTGCAATAGAAGTCAAGATATAGCAAGAATGAGCAAGAAGTTTGCTCAGCAAGTTTAAATACAGCAATAAGGATATATTATGATAAAAGGAATATATCTGACAATGAATTCAACAATATGAATATCGGAAGCAAGGATAATAATTGCTTTTAAAATAACTGATAGTCAAGTAGACTTTGAACTATAAAACTCCAATAGAATCAATAGCTGATTGACCCTTTGGTTACTGGCTCCAGAATAAGTACTTGAGGGGATTAGCCTCGCGTACGCCATGTATATGCATAGCATTCAACTCTGCTGTTTGTATCTTATATTAGATACCTGGGGTACTCCCCTATAATATAAGGGGTGTTCTCTTCAGTCTAAGAATCCCTACCATCAATTGGTTTGGATAGCTTTTATAAAATTTCATACAATTGTCCGACCGAACAAGGGTTCAGACTCTATCTGACGCAGTGCAAGAATTATAGAACTTTAAATAATGTACAAGTCCAAGACTATACGAACTTAAGTACACCAAGTGTGAATATCAATAAGATCGATATGGAATAATTGTAAAGTAATTAAACCACCTAAAGCATGTTTGGAAATAAAGCTCAAGCTTAAATAAATAACTTTCAATACAATAATAACCTGCTCAATACAACATGAGAAGGATATGAAACTTGCACAGATAAGGAATGTAAGTCAGGGAAACTTGCTGACAATATTCGTCGAATAAAATAGAGCAAGGGTTAGAATACTTGCAACACAATAAAAGTAGGGTTCGGATACTTGCCTGTTTGCTCAGCTACAAATAGTCTAGCTTTAATTAAATTACGTTGAAACGACCTAAAATTAACAAGTCGGTCTTTTAATTAGTATTTGTAAACTAATATGAGTCTACACTTACAAGAATTTAATCATCATATAGGTCTATCATATAGTTCACGTAAGTCAATTTACTATGCCTGAGTCCATAAACATCTAATCCTGTCTTAGATTTAATAACTATAGAATATCTAGTCTCTATGCATCAACATAGGCTTGAACACATAGCATTTCAATTTAAGCATGCAATACAGTTTAAGATACACATACTGCAAGGTTCTGTCCATAACTCAAGGTTATAAGGTTCAATGTCAGTCATTCTTACACTTTAAGAAAATCAAGTTCATGCTTCAAGGGTCCACTACTAAAGTCATAATACCACATAGTGAGGCTAAACAACGCTAGGTATGCATGCTCGTGCGTATACTACTCATGTATACTTTAATCACATAGTTCATACTTGAAATTCATTTCTTTGAATACGTGTGCATAGGTGATATCCATGTTTAACCAAAATAATTCTCACGTCACCATGTCTATAGGCATAATGAATCCTAATATACATGCTTGCATAATCATAACGTAACTCACATGGTAATAGATGATATTAGCTTCCAAATCCTAAGTTTTCTTTAAAAATTGCACTAAGTCAACCTAGTACATGCAAGGCATCTCAATATATAATTTTTATGCATTTGAAACACATATCTATACCATATAAACGTATTCAAATGGTCAGAATTTACAAACATAAGTTTGTTAAGTTTGCTTTCAAGGTTCTTAAGTTTTTCTTTGAAAACCTCTTATTCTTCAATCATGTATGCTAGTGTGTGATCACACTTTAGACTTAGTTCTCATATCAAAATAGACCATAAGATCATGTTCATAAAATCAAAATATACACATGATACGTTCATGACAAGGTTCATTTTAACTAGTCTAGGTCCATTTTAAAACCATAAGGTTTCCTTCCATAACATATACCAACATGGTCAAAATTATGTATGTAGCATCAAGAAATACATACACAAGAGCTAAACCAGTATTCATGCCTGTCCAAAGTGGTACAACCAAGCTAGAATCATCAGATTAGAAACAAAAAAATAAAATTTTTGGTTCAGGTCCAGGCACAGCTGCTCTGCTGCCTAGTACAAAACTGGCGCAGCTGCTCCGGTGTCCGACCAGACCAGGAACTGAACTGCTTCGGCAGTTCAACAAATCCAACTCAAAAATTTCATACGAATTCTATTCTACACTAGCTATAACACATTTCTATCATGCTTAGCAACTTAAATAACACTTGACAATCATATTCCAACCCAATTATCATAGAATCCATGCTTAATCCAAAATCAAGAAGTTAGCAAAATTAAGAATGAAGAACAAGAATTGGAATTTATACATCTGCTATTGAATTCAGTTTACTGCTAAAGTAATTCCTACAATGCTGCTATATCACTCTCCCTTAATTCAATTAAAATACTCAGCAAATGAAAATGAGAGGAGAAAGGTTAATATTTATAGGCAATTGGATAACCAAACATTGCAATTCTCCATTAGATCAAACTAAAGGAATGTAGGATTGTATAAAGGTTAAGGGATGGTGGTTGAGAGTTGGTGAATTCATCATGAATCCCACTCCCCTTATAATAATTATGGCTAGAATGCTGAGTTTGATTAATATAGGAAAAGACTTAGGCTTCACGTGAGGAATGAAATGGGCTCATATTATGGGACAAACAAATAATCTCAGCAACTTGCAATTGTATATAATGCATGCCCACACTTAGGTTATATATATATAAGTAAATAACTTTTACTAAAGTAAAGTTGTCCTTTACTTTTTGACTTTGTCGGACGCACTGATTGCATCTGACGATGACTGGTGTCGGATGCGTTGATTGCATCTGGAGCATCCGATGACTGTGGGACCCTGGGGGGCCAGCGTCGTCTGACTGTTGACGGTTGAGGTCCGGCTCCTTCCTCGCCGGTGGGTGCTGTTGATCTTCTTCTCAGAGAGATCACCATCCCCTATATATATATATATATATATATATATATATATATTCTATATACACTTAAGTCACAATGTTACTTCTAATAAGCAATCAATAATACAATGTATCAAATAAGGGTACATCCATATAATCCATGTACATTTTATTAACACCGAATATAAAGCAATTGGGTATTATTATTACTCATTATCATAACGGTTATTATTACAATTATAATAACTTATAGAAATCATTATCAATTAACAATTGTTTATTGATATTAATATAAGGTAATAGGGTATACATTTAGGTCTACCCACACACATCATGTTACATAAGCAATAATATTATGTAACTCACATAATGAAATTAATCTTACTATATAGTCTATATATATAATATATATATCCACATTAATGCGTCACATTGCATTTTATACCATATAGAGGTAACTACCTTATATTATAGGTTTACTTATCACATGCTTGTATAAAATAATTAATTGATTAAATATAATCTCATTATATTTATTAATAATTACACGCTTATGTTTTATTATTCTCAACAACAATAAATTCACACGTTATCGATGAATTACCCAAAGCATCAATTAATCAATCACGTTTAAACTACTACACTATATTCAAGTAAATTGAATATTTAATTACTAACAATTCTATCAATTCTCTGATATAAAAGCCTTCGGGCTAGTCCATTAATTAAATAAACCATTAGTGACTCCCTTTAATTATTTCTAGCAATTATTCGCATAGGCACAAACTCACATAACCACACAAGGTTTAAATAAGCTTATAAAACTAACTGATCAAAATTAAATCATATATTTAATTAATAATGAAATTTAAAATTTTACGGTCATTACATCCCTCCCCCATTATAAAAATTATGTCCTCAGAATTGTAAAAATAAGGTTACTCAAATAAAAACGAATAATTCGCTTTCATCTTCTCTTCAAATTCCCACGTAGCTTCTTCGACTGTGTGATTCCTCCATAGAACCTTGACGGAATGGATGACCTTATTCCTCAGCTTCTTTTCCTTCCTATCTAGTATCTGGATAGGAACTTCCTCATACGATAAGTCCTTCTCGACTTGGATAGGTTCATAGGAGATAACATGCTTGTAGTCTAGTTTGTACGGCCGCAATATTGACACATAAAACACGTTGTGAATGTGCTCAATTTCAAGAGGTAACGCTACCTCGTACGCCACTTCACCGACTCACCTTAGAATCTCGAACGATCCTATGAACCTAGGGCTCAACTTGCCCTTCTTCCTAAAATGAATCTTCCCTTTCCAAGGAGATACTTTCAAGAATGCATAGCTTCCTAATTCAAAATCTCTCTTCTTGCGATGTAAGTCTGCATATTTCTTCTGGCGATCTTGAGCTGCTATCAGTCATGCTCTTATCACCTTGATGATCTCTACTGTCTGCTATACCAGTTCTGGTCCCAGCAGTCGACGCTCACCTACTTCGTCCCAACATAAGGGCGTTCGATATTTTCTCCCATATAGTGCTTCGTACGGTGGCATTCCAATACTAGCGTGATAACTATTGTTGTACGCAAACTCTACTAATTGAAGGTGATCCTCCCAGCTACCTTTGAAGTCCATCACACAAGCTCAGAGTATGTCTTCAAGTGTTTGAATCGTTCTCTCGCTTTGCCCATCGGTCTGCAGATGATACGCGGTACTCATTCATAATTGTGTCCCCATTCTTTCTTGAAGATTTTTCCAGAAGTTCGACGTGAATCGTGGATCTCTATCCGATACAATAAATATCGGCATCCCATGTCTCGAGATAATTTCCTTGAAATATAATTTGGCTAGCTGGTCCAAACAATACTTAATCTAAATCGGCAAAAAGTGAGCCAACTTGGTATGACGATCTACAATCACCCATATGGCGTCGTGCCCTTTCTGCGTTGCCGAAATTCCCACCACAAAGTCCATTGTGATTTTCTCCCACTTCCATTCTGGAATCTCTAACAGTTGTAATAACCCGCTAGGCCGTTGGTGCTCTGCCTTGACTTTCTGAAAAGTTAGACATCTACTTACGCATTCTATAACCTATCTCTTCATATTTAGCCACCAGAAGTGGTGACGCAAATCTTGGTACATCTTTGTGCTTCCTGGGTGTATCGAGTATCTCGTACTATGCGCTTCTTGCAAAAAATTCCTCCCTTAGTTCTGGTACTAATGGTACCCAGATTCGTCCTTCGAATCCTAGTAGTCCAGTGCTATCAATCTTGTATTTTAATTCATCACCTTCAGCCAACTACTTCTTGATGTTATTGCAATATTCGTCCATCTCTTGTGCCTCTTTAACCTTATCCAATAAAGTCGGGCTCGCTGTCACTGTAAATAATTTCTTGTTGGTCTCCATCGGATACTAAACCTCCAAGTCTAGTCGTTCAAAATCTTTCACCAATTCTTCTTGAATGGTTAACCTAAATAACTTCTCTCCACCTTTTCTGCTCAAGGCATCTGCCACTACATTTGCTTTTCTTGAATGGTACAGAATGTTGGGTTTGTACGTAACGCAATCATGCAATCAAATCACATAAATAGGGCGGAAGCGTAAAAACTAGGTTTTCAAAAATTTATACAAACCCATAACCATGATCATGCTTTGTGCTTGTTATCAATAATAGAAAAGAGAGAACATGAAATTATACCTTTGAAGATCTAAGCTTCCTCAGGTACAAGTTATACTCCTTTGATTCCTTTGATTCCTCTGTAGTGGCTCCTTCCCTTGATCAATGTCAGCCACCCAAATGTTTGGCCTATAACGGTGATCCACCAAGGAAGATGAAGAACTCCAGAAGATGGGTTATTGGCTAAACCCTTGTTTCTATCTTTATAGAATATGTGTACTCCCAACTCTTGAAAAATTCACGTCCCTTATTTCTGATATAAGATTCTCTTATATAGATATTAGGTTAACCCTCCTAATCCAATTAGAATAGGGTTTTATTTAATTAATTTATATCCTAATCTTTATTAGGATTGAGAGAGAGTACTGATATTATATTAATTCCTAAACTCCTTTAGAATTAAAATAATAATAATATTATAATAAAACTCCTCTTATTAATTTATATTTAATATTTCTAAAATATTAAATAATAAATATTAAGCTATTTAATTTATTCTGTCATCATAGATTAAATTAATTATACTTAATGCATTATTACTATCATGCCATTTTCTTCTTAAATAATTCTTCTTCCTTTTATGGTGTGACCCTTTAGGTTCTCCATATTAAACCGGTTGTGAATAAATCAATTAGAACAATTCTAATCTTATTTAAATAAACAAATTAAACTAATAATCTATTTAAATAAATAACATTTATTCTACAATAGGGATAAGCCTCCCTAGCGATCAACGACTTTCCAGATAATATAGATTTCAACATTAATCATAAAAGAACCTGTGAGTTAATAGTTACCGTACAATTCAATCCTTCCACCATACAATGTCCCAATTAAATATAAGACATGGATTTACTGTCAAGTCTTAATTTATTTAATCATATGTATTTCGATTAGAAAATGCACAACTCCAAATAATGCAAATTAGAAACCTCTTTCTAATTTCATTCTACCTTGGCCAAGGATTCCTGGGTTGTCATTTAACGAATCACATAGGACATATCTCCTCTTTTACTAGAGGTGGTAGATTCTTTATTGATCATTCATTATCTCCATATGTAACTCATTACACCCAAGCATACCCTATATATGCCTTAAAAGGCCTTAAGGAATTAGTCAAAGTATAATTTGTTACATACAAGATACTATGATGATCTCAAGTCCAAGGATCACATGTACTACTATCACATTAGGAATTCCTATTGACAGGCGAGTAAAACTCCATTAGGTATTCCATAGTGAGTAACGTTCAGTGAACTTATTCTCCAATAAGCACCTACATACTTGCTTTAGTGTCTCCACACAAATGACCATGAGATCAGTCATCCTCATCCAATGAGCAAGCAACATATGTACCAATCTATCCGGATTTACTAATCCCCTTTTTAGTAATCCCACGATTGGGAACTATTTTAGTTTTAAAGCTTTCTAAGAATTTAGATCTCATTAGCATGATCAACATCATGATTCTAAAAGCATTGCTTAAAACTATGGGTTATTTACATATTATAAAAACAGCACCATGTAGATAATTAAATGCCTTTAATAAATAAATATTTTATTAATAAATAAATAAGATTGTTTACAAAGTATGTGCTTTATCATAATACATGATTGGCTTGTATGCACACTACTATCAATCTCCCACTTGCACTAAGGCCAATCGCCATGGTATCTCATACCCATCTTCTCTAAGTGACGATCAAACTAATGTTGTGTTAAAGCTTTAGTAAATGGATCTGCAATGTTGTCTTGAGAGTCTACACGCTCCAAGGTGACATCCCCTCTTTCAATGATCTCCCTGATCAAGTGAAATCGCCGCAACACGTGTTTAGATTTCTGATGAGACCTGGGTTCCTTAGCCTGTGCAACCGCTCCGGTGTTGTCACAGTATACGGGAACTGCTTCTCCAATATTAGGAACCACACCAAGTTCAGTTATGAACTTCTTCATCCAAACAGCTTCCTTTGCAGCTTCACTTGCAGCTATATACTCTGCCTCTGTCACTGAATCAGCAACCGTTTGCTGCTTGGAACTCTTCCAACTCACTGCACCTCCGTTCAAGGTAAACACATACCCTGAACCAGATTTACTGTCATCTTGGTCTGTTTGAAAACTTGAGTCCGTGAATCCCTCGAGTTTTAATTCAGACCCACCGTAGACAAGAAAAATATCTTTAATCCTTCTCAAGTACTTTAGGATATTTTTCACTGCCTTCCAGTGCTCTTCTCTTGGATTCGACTGGTATCTGCTTGTTACACTAAGTGCGTGAGCAACATCCGGTTTAGTACATATCATACCGTACATGATAGATCCTATTGCAGAAGCATAAGGGATATTACTCATACGGTCTCTCTCCTCAGGTGTCTTTGGGGCCTGTTTCTTGGAGAGATTTATTCCATGGCTCATCGGCATGAGACCTCTTTTGGAATCTTCCATGCTAAACCTCTTTAGCATCGTATCAATGTACGTTCCTTGGGATAAGTCGAGCATCCTTTTAGATCTATCTCTATAGATCTTTATCCCCAAAATATAGGATGCTTCACCCAAGTCCTTCATGGAGAAGTTTTTAGATAACCAGATTTTAATGGATTGTAACATAGGAATGTCATTCCCTATCAGTAATATATCATCAACATATAATACAAGGAATGATACTGCGCTCCCACTAACCTTCTTGTATACACATGGTTCATCCTCGTTTTTGATAAAATCAAACTCTTTGATTGCCTCATCAAAACGAATGTTCCATCTACGAGAAGCTTGCTTCAACCCATAAATGGATCGTTGTAGCTTACAGACTTGATTTGTTCCAACTTTTGAAATAAATCCCTCTATCTGTGTCATATACACATCCTCCTCAAGTTTCCTATTGAGGAAGGCCGTTTTCAAGTCCATCTGCCAGATCTCATAGTCGTTGTAAGCTGCAATCGCAAGCAAAATCCGAATGGACTTGAGCTTGGCTACTGGTGAGAAGGTTTCATCATAGTCAACTCCATGTCTTTGTTTGAAACCTTTTGCAACCAGTCGGGCCTTATAGGTCTCTACCTTTCCGTCTGCTCCAGTCTTTTTCTTAAAAACCCATTTACACCCAATAGGTTTAATATCTTCAGGTGGTGAAACCAAAGACCATACTTTATTTTCATACATGGAGTCCATTTCGGATTTCATGGCTTCAAGCCATTTCCCTGAGTCTTTATTACTCATAGCCTGTTCGTAATTCAATGGATCATCATCATTCATGATGTGTACCTCATCGTCATCGTCTATAACGAATCCATACCTCTCAGGTATCTTCGGTACTCTTCCAGATTTACGAACATGGTGTGGTACAGTAGGTTCTTCTACTTGGTTAGGTACCTGACTTTGGTCCGTGGTAACTTGTGGTTCTTGAACTTCTTCAAGATATATCTTACTCCCACTGACCCCTTCATGGATAAACTCTTTCTCCAATAAGGTAGCATGTTTCGTAATAAACACCTTTTGATCAGTTGGATGATAGAAATAATACCTTACGGTTTCTTTAGGGTATCCCACAAATTTACACTTATTTGATTTAGTCTGTAGCTTATCATTTTCAAACTTTTTGACATAAGCTGGACAACCCCAAGTCTTAACATGCTTAAGATTTGGTTTCCTCCCTTTCAACATCTCATATGGAGTCTTTGGGGCGGATTTGGTAGGTACCTTGTTAAGTAGGTATGCAGCCGTTTCTAGGGCATATCCCCAGAAGGAAATTGGAAGGTCGGTAAAACTCATCATGGATCGAACCATGTCCAACAGTGTTCGATTTCTCCTTTCAGATACTCCATTTAACTGTGGTGTACCTGGAGGAGTCCATTGTGAGATTATAGCATTTTCTCTGAGATAATTGAGAAACTCACTGCTTAAGTATTCTCCACCTCGATCTGATCGAAGTATCTTAATACTCTTGCCCGTTTGTTTCTCTACTTCACTTCTGAACTCTTTGAACTTTTCAAATGATTCTGATTTGTATTTCATTAAATACACATATCCAAATCTTGAGTGATCATCAGTGAAAGTAAAAAAATAAGAATACCCACCCCGTGCACTTGTTGTCATAGGTCCACAAACGTCTGTGTGAATCAATGTCAATAACTCTGTAACTCTCTCCCCTTTTCCACTAAAAGGAGATTTAGTCATTTTACCCATGAGACAAGATTCACAAGTTGGATATGATTCATAATCAGATAGCTCGAGGAGCCCATCTTTATGCAACTTGGATAATCTTGTTTCATTGATATGACCGAGTCTACAGTGCCACATATAGGTATAATTAATATCATCTCTTTTCCTTTTCTTAATTTGTTCAATTTGAAATATATTTTCTTGCAAGTCAAGTGTATAAAGTCCATTTCGCAAATTTCCAATACCATATAAAACATCGTCTTTATAAATAGAACAACCATTGTTCTTTATAATAACGTCAAAACCTTCCATATCCAATACAGAAATTGAAATAATGTTTTTAATAATATTCGGAACATAATAACAATTATTAAGATAAATGGATTTGCCCGAAGGGATTGCTAAACAATAAGTTCCTACAGCTAATGCAGCAACTTTTGCTCCATTTCCCACTCGTAGGATCACCTCATCTTTGTTCAGCTTTCTACTTCTGACCAGTCCCTGCACAGTATTACATATGTGAGAACCACAGCCGGTATCCAATACCCAAGTAGAATTATGACTTTCAGAAAAATTAATTTCAATCATAAACAAACCTTGATTGGAAGTCGAAGCTTCTCCAAGCTTCTTCTCTGCTAGAAACTTCTTGCAGTTCCTCTTCCAATGTCCCGGCTCATTGCAATGAAAGCACATTCCTTTAGCTGGTTCAGGTTTCTTTTGCTCCTTTTCTTTCCCTTTTCCCTTAGCCTTCTTAGATTTCTTCTTTTCAGAAGACACCTTGGGCCTCTTCCTTTTATTGGAAGAATCCACCATCAAGACATGGTTCTTCTTGGATGAGAAGTGACCTTCTGCAGTTTTCAGCATGTTAAGCAGCTCAGGTAAGCTGACATCTAGCTTATTCATGTGAAAATTAACCACAAACTGCTAGAAGGTCTCAGGGAGTGACTGCAAGACCAAGTCTTGACTCAACTCCCCATCCATGACGAACCCAAGCTGTCCAAGGCGTTCAATCAAATTGATTACCTTCAGAACATGAGTCTCGACGGTAGTGCCCTCGGTCATCCGAGATCGGAAGAGCTCCTTAGATATCTCATATCTAGCAGTCCTACTCTGTTCACCATACAACTCCTTGAGGTGAAGCAGCATAGCAGGAACATCCATTTTTTCGTGCTGACGCTGAAGCTCGTTATTCATGGATGCGAGCATGATGCATTGAGCCACAGATGCATCATCTTGCCACTTATTGAAAGTGGCAATCTCTTCCTCAGAGGCTGTTTCTGAAACAGATTCAGGGATAGTGGAATTTAGGACATAAGAAATCTTTTCAGCAGTGAGAACAATTCTCAGATTGCTTAGCCAGTCCTCATAATTCGGGCCGGTAAGCTTATTTGCATCAAGTATGCTTCGTAGTGAGATTAGTGATTTTGACATTTTTTAAAATTCTGCATGTGAAAAGACAACATTTTAGCAAACATTCATTTTATTAACTTTGCATACGAAAATAAATTTAGGTCTTTATTTTAAATTGGTATCTCCCACTATTTTCATCAAACTATATTCCCCTCACTCATATAGTTCGGCAACATCTAATTAAAGATTTGCTACTGAGATTAAGGTTCCCATTTCAAATGTATATAACCTTGTGGATAGCACAACAAGCGATATACAAATAAATAGGTAGACAACTCTTGTCAATTACATCACCATGTAACTCCTTTTATTTTGCCTCTTAAATCATAATGGTCATGTGTGTGCTCATTTGAACTAAAATGATTTAAGTTAAGTCCAGCCTAGCACTTCCATAAATTCAAAAAAGAAAAATTTTCGTCCTTGTGGATAGCACAACAAGACTAGATCGTTCAATTTTCTTGATAAGCATCAAATGTGATTAATTAACATCTTAAATATTCAATACTCGCCTTGTGGATAGCACAACAAACTCATATTAAATATTTAATACTCTATTAACTAATCATGCTAGAAGGCGACGTTCGATATTCCAAATATCATTTGAACGCTTCAGACTTAATAATATTTCTTTGAGGGGTTTGTTATTATTTGTCTCATCTTTTAAGCGCGCATGCACACATATATATAAAATACGCGTCATTTTATTAAACATGCGAAGCATGTTTGTATAAAATATAATATATATAATATTTAGCATGCGATATAGAATACTATATTCTACCCGGATTGATTATGGACTTTTATTCTAGTTTGGTTCACTAGAGCCACCAAGTGAACCAAAAGGTCAAACCTAGGAGTGCAAGAATTTAAATTTTAAATGTAACTATTACATTTAAACCCGGGCTCCATACAAACGGGTCTTCACGCGCTCCTTGCTCCTTGGTCTCTAATTTCTTCAAAATAATTCTAACTATCTCTATTACGTTAACTATTTTAAAATTAAATAGAAACCTTGATCAGCAGTCAAGGGGAAGTACATAGAAAGGAGATAGAATTTACATCGAGAATAAAACTAGAGAAGACGACATTTTATAAAACCCATACATTCAAGCATTCATCCAAAATAAAATCCAATCACATTGGTCATAGTCCATAATCAACCCCATTTATTATCATACACATCAACATATGCATCAATAAATATCCATTCATCTCATGAATAACAATGCTATTCCATATATGGATCGATGTTATTTAATGGACAAAAGTTTTGCTAAATTTTATTTTTGAAACAAAATAAACTCTTTTATTTTAATCAAAAATAAATCCAAATTAAACTCCTTTAATTTTAGCATTCTGAAATCATATTTCAGATAAAATAAACTTCTTTATTTTAAAACTTTATCAATTAAATAAACAGTTTACTTAATTAATTAAAATCAATTTTCAGGGTCTGTCCAGGTACCGGCGCAGCTGCGCCAGTAATGAACTGGGCATCTGCGCAGCTGCGCAGGTAGACGGAAGCAGCATTTTTTTGCAGACCGGCGCAGCTGCGCCAGTAATGAACTGGGAAGCTGCGCAGCTGCGCCGTTCGCCGCAGAAACTTACAGAAAATGGTTTTTGTCCAGAAAAACGATCCAATTCTCACATCAATTCATACATGGAATTATAAAATTGATAACTAGCACAAAGTTAGGCTCTAATACAACTGTTGGGTTTGTACGTAACGCAATCATGCAATCAAATCACATAAATAGGGCGGAAGCGTAAAAACTAGGTTTTCAAAAATTTATACAAACCCATAACCATGATCATGCTTTGTGCTTGTTATCAATAACAGAAAAGAGAGAACATGGAATTATACCTTTGAAGATCTAAGCTTCCTCAGGTACAAGTTCTACTCCTTTAATTCTTTTGATTCCTCTATAGTGGCTCCTTCCCTTGATCAATATCAGCCACCCAAATGTTTGGCCTCTAACGGTGATCCACCAAGGAAGATGAAGAACTCAAGAAGATGGGTTATTGGCTTAACCCTTGTTTCTATCTCTATAGAATATGTGTACTCCCAACTCTTGAAAAATTCACGTCCCTTATTTCTGATATAAGACTCTCTTATATAGATATTAGGTTAACCCTCCTAATCCAATTAGAATAGGGTTTTATTTAATTAATTTATATCCTAATCTTTATTAGGATTAAGAGAGAGTACTGATATTATATTAATTCCTAAACTCCTTTAGAATTAAAATAATAATAATATTATAATAAAACTCCTCTTATTAATTTATATTTAATATTTCTAAAATATTAAATAATAAACATTAAGCTATTTAATTTATTCTGTCATCATAGATTAAATTAATTATACTTAATGCATTATTACTATCATGCCATTTTCTTCTTAAATAATTCTTCTTCCTTTTATGGTGTGACCCTTTAGGTTCTCCATATTAAACCGGTTGTGAATAAATCAATTAGAACAATTCTAATCTTATTTAAATAAACAAATTAAACTAATAATCTATTTAAATAAATAACATTTATTCTACAATAGGGATAAGCCTCCCTAGCGATCAACGACTTTCCAGATAATATAGATTTCAACATTAATCATAAAAGAACCTGTGAGTTAATAGTTACCGTACAATTCAATCCTTCCACCATACAATGTCCCAATTAAATATAAGACATGGATTTACTGTCAAGTCTTAATTTATTTAATCATATGTATTTCGATTAGAAAATGCACAACTCCAAATAATGCAAATTAGAAACCTCTTTCTAATTTCATTCTACCTTGGCCAAGGATTCCTGGGTTGTCATTTAACGAATCACATAGGACATATCTCCTCTTTTACTAGAGGTGGTAGATTCTTTAATGATCATTCATTATCTCCATATGTAACTCATTACACCCAAGCATACCCTATATATGCCTTAAAAGGCCTTAAGGAATTAGTCAAAGTATAATTTGTTACATACAAGATACTATGATGATCTCAAGTCCAAGGATCACATGTACTACTACCACATTAGGAATTCCTATTGACAGGCGAGTAAAACTCCATTAGGTATTCCATAGCGAGTAACGTTCAGTGAACTTATTCTCCAATAAGCACCTACATACTTGCTTTAGTGTCTCCACACAAATGACCATGAGATCAGTCATCCTCATCCAATGAGCAAGCAACATATGTACCAATCTATCCGGATTTACTAATCCCCTTTTTAGTAATCCCACGATTGGGAACTATTTTAGTTTTAAAGATTTCTAAGAATTTAGATCTCATTAGCATGATCAACATCATGATTCTAAAAGCATTGCTTAAAACTATGGGTTATTTACATATTATAAAAATAGCACCATGTAGATAATTAAATGCCTTTAATAAATAAATATTTTATTAATAAATAAATAAGATTGTTTACAAAGTATGTGCTTTATCATAATACATGATTGGCTTGTATGCACACTACTATCAACAGAATCTCACAATCATAATCTTTGGTCAATTCTAGCCATTGGCGCTGCCTCATGTTTAGCTCCTTCTGCGTGAAAATATACTTTAGACTCTTGTGATCCGTATATATCTCACACTTCTCGCCGTACAAATAATGCCTCCAAATCTTCAAGGCAAAAACTACCGCTGCTAACTCCAAGTCATGAGTCGGATAGCCCTTCTCATAATCCTTCAGCTGACGTGAAGCATACGCAATGACCCTGTCGTGCTGCATCAGTACACAGCTAAGACCCTTATGTGACGCATCACTATACACTACAAACCTTCTCGTGTTGTCTAGTAAAGCCAACACAGGTGCTTGACTAAGCCTCTTCTTTAATTCTAGGAAACCCTCCACACATTTCTCCGTCCAAACAAATTTAATTATTTTTCTGGTAAGATTAATCAATGGCGACGCTATCTTCGAAAAATCTTGAATGAATCTTTGATAGTATCCTGCTAATCCTAGAAACTCCTAATCTCTGTTGGCGTCTTCGGATGCTCCCAATTGATAACCGCTTCTACTTTTGCTGGATCCACCAAAACACCATTCTTGTCGATAACGTGCCCCAAAAACTGCACTCTCTGCAACCAAAAATCACACTTAGAGAATTTTGCATACAGCTTCTCCCTCTTTAATGTCTCCAACACTATCCGAAGATGCTTGGCGTGTTCTTCCTCCGTCTCTGAATACACCAGAATGTCATCGATGAATACGACAACGAACTTATCTAAATACTATTTAAATACTCGGTTCATCAAGTCCATAAATGCTGTTGGCGCGTTCATCAATTCGAATGACATTACCAGAAACTCAAAGTGTCCATACCGAGTTCTGAATGCCGTCTTTCGAATGTTCTCCGACCTCACTTTCAGTTGGTGATAACCGGTCCTCAAGTCAATCTTTGAAAAGTATTTTTCCCCCTTCAACTAATCAAACAGATCGTTGATCCTGGGTAACGGGTACTTTTTCTTAACGGTGACCTTGTTCAACTCTCGGTAGTCGATTCAAAGCCTTAACGACCCATATTTCTTCTTTATGAATAAGACTGGTGCTCCCCACGGAGATACGCTCGGCCAAATGTATCCCTTATCTAATAACTCTTGTAATTGAGCCATCAGTTCTTTCATTTCTACCGGAGCCATACGATACGACGCTTTGTATACCAATGTTGTCCCTGGTGCTAAATCAATAACAAACTCTATCCCTCTATCCGGTGGTAATCTCGAAATCTCATCTGGGAAGACATCGGTGAATTCCCTTACAATAGGTATCTGACCCAGTTCACCCTCGACTCGTTGAGTATTAACCACGTGAGCCAAATAACCTATACAACCCTTCCTAAAAAATCTCTGCGCTTGCATCATCGTTAGACAATGAGATTGTCTCGGCGATTTACTACCATAAAATACCACCTTCGACTTATTTGGAGTCTTCAGGTGTACGCACTTCTTCTTATAGTCAATAACTGCTCCGTGATTAACCAATGTTGGTCCGATTAGATGACACAATTAACGCGCAAGTATACGCGGCCAATGAGTAATAAAGAGTAAGTAAAGATATCGTCCCACAGAGAATTAATGGATAAAAAACACCAAACCACTAGCACATAATCATCTCAGTCTTATTTAAACGGATGGTAAAGAGAATGAATTAAAACTAAGTTAAACTAGGCAAGCAATTAACTTAAACAAATTAATTCTAGAGTTAAAATCAGATAATGAAGACAAGAGATTCCAATTTCCCCTAATGATTCATCTAAATTGACATACTTCTAAATCGGTCAAATTAATAGTCAAGATAGTTAGCCGAGAACACGAACGTGAGAGAAGGCCATCTTTCGATGCACCTACTCCATATCACGTGCAATCTATAGATGATAGAATGCACGTGAACACCCACATTACCTAAACCATTATATGTCTATGTAATTTACAAATAAATAGGGTTTAAGGTCAAGTCCTCTATTGACTACGGACGGCGCTTCGGTATATGTCTATCCTAAGCACAAATCATACATCCAACGCCATGTGAATGCACAATCACCCGCTACTACGATTAGATCTAAATCTACGCTTTGCCTTTCAAGTCCACATAGGTTATCACAGTAATTGGTCGCGAATCAATTAAGCAATGGAAGCACGAATCGTAATAGATAGTCATATAACAATCAAAGAGACAAGCATGGAAGCATATCAAAGTAAACTACTCAAAAGGTTCCATTGGAACCTCAAAATAAGCTTAAGCCATAAATAACTCAAGTATATTATCCACAAGATTCAATAACATCATCTAAATATACAATGTAATAGCAAATAGAGATTAAGGATAGAGATTTCAAATCTTTCTCCAAGCTTAGACCCTTGATGTCAATCTTCTTGCTTCAATCTTCAAACCTAATAAAACCCTAGAATCTAACTACTTTAAGCTAATCTAACACTAATCTCTAACCTAATCTACTCCTAGACAAGGAATTGAAAGAGAAGGAAGAGGAAAAACTAGGGCTTAAGGCCAATACATGTAAATTTGATGCCCTTTCTTGCCCCAAACGAGCCCCCTTATATCCCAATCAAAAGCCAAGTCCCGTTCAATTAAAAAGTCAAGTCTGGCATAGCTAAAGATTGGCGTGGCCGCGCCCAAAAATGCCCTACAATCCGCGCGCCCGCGCCAAGCATTTTCTGCTGCAGAGTCCTCTGGTAAAACGGCCATAACTTTTGATTCGGGAGGCGTTACGAGGCCTGCCACCTGTCAAGTCGAAGCTATCGAAGAGCTCTACAATTTTCATTCTTTGAGAATTGAGAAAGAATGGATGGATGAAGGCTGAAATTGAGCTCCAAGTGACAGCTGTGCATGAAAACTCAAAACCGTGAGGTTTGACGTCCGTTGTTATACGGGGCATAACTCTCGCCTCCGAACTCCAATTTGGATGATTCAAGATGTTCCAAAAAGCTTATAAGATGCTCTACAATATGAACCAAGTTTCAATCCAAGAACATGAAATGAACGTGAACCACCCAAACGATGTCCGGATTACACTTCCTTCCCATTTTTGCTTCAAAGGCCATTCTTGCTCCTTTTGGCCTCTAGACTCGTGGCATCACCTTCATTGCTTCCTCACCCATTCTATCTTCATGCTTTAAGCCCATTTTAGTGTTTTGTCCCATTTAAGCGTTCTTTTGCCTTTTTAAGAGAGTTTCTAAACCTGAAAATCACAAAACAAAGCAAAAAACACATAAAATGCACAATGATACTTGAGTTTAAGAAACAAAATGAGTTGGTTACTATCCGAATAAGTGGTTATAAAAGCCACTTATCAAATACCCCCAAACTTAAACGTTTCTTACCCTCGAGCAACAAAAACAAAACTAAACAAAAGATGCAATGCAGTATCTACAATGTATGCAACCTACGCTATCATGAATGCGAATCCAAGTTCCCAGCCAGTATTGAACTTTCAAAGCAATGCCTCAGAAAACCACGAGATAGTCGAACAGATAAGCTACCCAAAACAAGACCATAAGGCATATTCTGCAAATCCAAAACTGTCAACACTGATGTATTGTGCGTTGTGTGCTTAGAAACCATTAGATATGCATTCATATAAATAACTCACCTACTATGCTTCTTAGGGGAAAAACAAGCTTTAACTTAAGAAAAATAGTAAATCATATAAGTTCTAACTAAGACCATGTATTACTAGAGTTAAGAGTCAACAAGGGGTTTTCATTAAGCTTTTATTACTCACGAGGGCGTATTCGCACTTTCCCATGTACACTATCGACTGTGCAATGCCTAGTTCTCTTAGGCTTTTCAATGATATCCATGTAGCGAGCTTTCGACCAATGACTCCCACACCAGACGGCCTTAGGGCGCTAGGTGTAGAGACACCCCTAGGGCTTACTTACTCAAATATCAAAGGCCACAAACTCGACGTAGCAGAAGTGTTTATTCTATTTTTTTCTTTTTCAATGCATTTTCTTTTGTTTTTTTTCTTTTTCTTTTCCTACAAGGGAGTGCGTCTTACGCTCCATCTCCCCGCATATATCATGCATGTCCCCTGTTTCTCCCAAACTTAAGCTTTTAACAGTCTAGTTATTATTATATGCGAACTGAAACTCTTTTATTAAAACATAGTTTTTCCACCAGAAGACAAGTATGTAAACATTTAAACTTAGCATATTATGGTGTTTACTCTATCGTGCTTACTGGTTACACAGTATCTGACAGGTAAGGATTTACATATATGACCATGAAATCAGGCTTAAGTCTCAAATCAGTTCAACAATCAAGTGATTTCAGTTTCTTCACAGGCAACATACATAACTAACCAACTGAAACTGGATTCATGCAGTATATTCTAACACAGAATGCAAAACAGAATGCAAAAATTTTAAAATTTTCACAAATTTTAACTATTTACAACCTACATGCACTAAATAAACTAACTTACATGCAATGAACTATTTACATACAAAACATGAAATGAATTACCTATATGCAAAATAAACACCAATCACAAATTTTAACTATTTACAACCTACATGCACTAAATAAACTAACTTACATGCAATGAACTATTTACATACAAAACATGAAATGAATTACCTATATGCAAAATAAACACCAATCACAAATTTTAACTATTTACAACCTACATGCACTAAATAAACTAACTTACATGCAATGAACTATTTACATGCAAAACATGAAATGAATTACCTATATGCAAAATACACACCAATACCCCCAAACTTAAACTGTTCAATGTCCTCATTGAAGGTAAAGGTAAAAAGAAAGAAACTCCCCTATTTGGCTTCTGATGCTGCATGAAATGAAGTGGCATCCTCTCAGAAGTTTCACCATCTCTCTCTGGTCTTGGTAAAATAAACCCCGCTCAACACTATACTCAATGAACCAACCCAACTCCATATCAATCTTGCTTTGCTAGAGATCCCACACTCAATATCTCAATTGATCAGGTTGAGAGGATAAGGTGGATGAGAATTGGTACTTTGGATTGAGGAGGTAGGAGGTTTTCAAAACTAAGGCCTGAAGTGGAGGGGATTGCATGAGATGGACGAGATGGGGGATTGCATGAAGGAAATTGAGGGTTTGGGATGAGAGGGGCTGAGGCTTGGGTGCTGTTGATAATTGATATGAATCGGTGCCCCCAAAAGCTGCAAGAATTTTCCTTAAGTCAGGCCCAGTCTGTGAGAGGCGCGGCCGCGCACCAGCTCAGGCTTATCCTGGCGCGGTTGCGCGGCATGCCAGATCCTGTTTTCTGTAGAATTTTTCTAGGCACAGAGGCTATGGCATTTAAACTTTGCTCCCAAGCAGCTTTTAACCTGAAATATGAAGACAAGACTTATTAAGCCCTATTAAACCATCAAAAGTTAATACTTAATATTTACATCAAGAGAATATTAAACTTGGAAAGATATATGCATTTAAATTCCCAAAAATTCTCTAAGTGCGTATAAACAATGCAAGTGCATCAAAAATATGCTATAAGCTTTTTAATCCCAAAAAATTATACGCATTCATGCCTAAAACCAAAAATGTAAGCATGAGCTCCTAAATCTACGAGCATTCAAAAAAAAAATTTAAACTAAATATTAAACTAAAAGAATTAAACAAGGGGGAGGAAATTGTGATAGAAAGCATGTAAATGGAGAATTAAACAAAAGTGAGAGAGAAAGAGAAATGATGGGGTGCCTCCCATCGAGCACTTGATTTATAGTCCTCTAGCTAGACTGTGTCTGACTTTTGCTATCCAACTCCCCGACGATATTGGAGAACCGCTCCATCCATCAGAATTGCTATATGACTTTGGCGGCTTCCCAGTAGGAGCGGATGCAGATTTAAACTACCTAGCATTGGATAAGTAAAAGAATTCCCCGTCCTGAAGGTTGGGGAGCTAGGCAAGGGTTCCGTTGTGTATGTGAAATGATCGGGGCATGGACGCATAGACCACACAACAGACTCTTCTTCTATTCTCTTCTCTTCTGACCACCATAGCTTGAAGCTCACGGACTCTCTCATGTCATCGAGATCCGTATCTGTAATGTGGCTTCCAAGAGGGAAAGGGTGTGCAAACTTGACTGGCTTGTTCCACGAAGGCTGAGAAGGCTCTTGGGGGATTTTCACTGTTGGTTCACATTCATACTCCACATCCCCAATTGGCTTCTCTATTTCCATTGCTTTCGGCTCGTCCAGTTGCAATTGCACTTCGGATTCTCTATCAGTTTCTACATCCATCTCATAGCACCAATCCTTCTGATGGTCATAACTTACGGCTTCAGTCATTGGAGGCACAAAATCTTGTACTGTTGTCTCTTGTTCACATACCTCCTCCTTCCTTAATGCCGTGCTAATCTGCTCCACCCAAATCTGAAGATCCTCAATCGATTTCTCTTGCTCAATCAAGGTCTCCTCTGTCGATGCTATGGAATTCCCCCACATAGTTTCCAATCCTTCCTTTTCTATTTCAGCCACGGGCTCCCTGTATTGAGGCTCACTGGTAGAAGCATAGTTGATTAGGGCCATCTGATATTGAAAATTTTGGTTTCATGGTTCCTGGCTCCCAAACAACTCCTCTTGGTTTTCTGAGCTTGCATACATGAAGTCTATTGTTAACTGTTCTCCTTGTAAACATGGGGATTGATAAGTGGGTTCGGGTGCACAATTTGGACTTGGCTCATTTTGTTCTTGATAGCTCATAGTAAGGTTTTGAATCCCTTGTTCTTCCTCTCTCATCAAGGCCTTGCTAATTTGCTCTGCCCAGTTCTGGATATTCTTGACTGACTTCTGTTGCTCAATCAAGATGTCCTTCAGTGATAAGTCACCTCCTTCCTCTAATCTTGCATTTGCTGTGTCACCCTCAAAATTGTGTTGAGGCTCGTAAGTCGGAGTCTGCAAGGTGCATTCTGGGGCGCATGCGGGATTTGGATCCCAATACTGGTCTTGATAATAGTCTGATGAAGGGTCTGCTGAAGGGTCTGGGTGATACCCCCAATCTGGCTGATAAGCGGGATACGGCTTGGAGTAGGAATAACCACCCCCATACTGGTCATGTCCAAAACTGATAGGCTCCTGATGGCTCATGCAGCTCCCAGCACCGTAGTCATATGTCACAGCCGTCTCTCGACTCTGCTAGGCTGAAACAGTATCCAGCTTCCTCGAGAGAACCTCCAACTTTGCTGAAAGTGAAGCAATTGGGTCGACGCCATCATTCCCTACTTCCCTTGGTTGCTCTTGACTTGTGTAGTTCCATGGATAAAAATTTGAGTCCATTGTACCTGAAAAGAGAATATGAGAAGAGAATTAAACTAAAATAAACATAAAATGTTTAAAGTAAGACTAATTTGATTTAAACTAATGTTGGCAAACAGTTATCCAATTAATTCCCCAGCAACGGCGCCAAAAACTTGTTGGTCCGATTAAATGACACAATTAACGCGCAAGTATACGCGGCCAACGAGTAATAAAGAGTAGGTAAAGATATCGTCCCACAGAGAATTAATGGATAAAAGACACCAAACCACTAGCACATAATCATCTCAGTCTTATTTAAACAGATGGTAAAGAGAATGAATTAAAACTATGTTAAACTAGGCAAGCAATTAACTTAAACTAATTAATTCTAGAGTTAAAATCAGATAATGAAGACAAGAGATTCCAATTTCCCCTAATGATTAATCTAAATCGACATACTTCCAATTAGGTCAAATTAATAGTCAAGATAGTTAGCCGAGAACACGAACGTGAGAGAAGGCCATCTTTCGATGCACCCACTCCATATCACGTGCAATCCATAGATGATAGAACGCACGTGAACACCCACATTACCTAAACCACTATATGTCTATGTGATTTACAAATAAATAGGGTTTAAGATCAAGTCCTCTATTGACTACGGACGACGCTTCGGTATATGTCTATCCTAAGCACAAATCATACATCCAACGCCATGTGAATGCACAATCACCTGCTACTACGATTAGATCTAAACCTATGCTTTGTCTTTCAAGTCCACATAGGTTATCACAGTAATTGGTCGCGAATCAATTAAGCAATGTAAGCATGAATCGTAATAGACAATCATATAACAATCAAAGAGACAAGCATGGAAGCATATCAAAGTAAACTACTCAAAAGGTTCCATTGGAACCTCAAAATAAGCTTAAGCCATAAATAACTCAAGTATATTATCCACAAGATTCAATAACATCATCTAAATATACAATGTAATAGCAAATAGAGATTAAGGATAGAGATTTCAAATCTTTCTCCAAGCTTGGACCCTTGATGTCAATCTTCTTGCTTCAATCTTCAAACCTAATCAAACCCTAGAATCTAACTACTTTAAACTAATCTAACACTAATCTCTAACCTAATCTACTCCTAGACAAGGAATTGAAAGAGAAGGAAGAGGAAAAACTAGGGCTTAAGGACAATACATGTATATTTGATGCCCTTTCTTGCCCCAAACGAGCCCCCTTATATCCCAATCAAAAGCCAAGTCCCGTTCAATTAAAAAGTCAAGTCTGGCACAGCTGAAGATTGGCGCGGCCGCGCCCAAAAATGCCCTACAATCCGCGCGCCCGCGCCAAGCATTTTCTGCTGCAGAGTCCTCTGGTAAAACGGCCATAACTTTTGATCCGGGAGGCGTTACGAGGCCTGCCACCTGTGAAATTGAAGCTATCGAAGAGATCTACAACTTTAATTCTTTGAGAATTGAGAAATAATGGATGGATGAAGGCTGAAATTGAGCTCCAAGTGACAGTTGTGCATGAAAACTCAAAAAACCGTGAGGTTTGACGTCCGTTGGTATACGGGGCATAACTCTCGCCTCCGAACTCCGATTTGGATGATTCAAGATGTTCCGAAAAGCTTATAAGATGCTCTACAATATGAACCAAGTTTCAATCCAAGAACATGAAATGAATGTGAACCACCCAAACGATGTCCGGATTGCACTTCCTTCCCATTTTTGCTTCAAAGGCCATTCTTGCTCCTTTTGGCCTCTAGACTCGTGGCATCACCTTCATTGCTTCCTCACCCATGCTATCTTCATGCTTTAAGCCCATTTTAGTGCTTTTCCCCATTTAAGCGTTCTTTTGCCCTTTTAAGCTCAATTTGCACCCGGAGAGTTTCTAAACCTGAAAATCACAAAACAAAGCAA
This sequence comes from Panax stipuleanatus, assembly GCA_020205555.1. Classification (NCBI taxonomy): domain Eukaryota; kingdom Viridiplantae; phylum Streptophyta; class Magnoliopsida; order Apiales; family Araliaceae; genus Panax; species Panax stipuleanatus. Next base: position 83,812,235 of record CM035119.1, read on the forward strand.
AAAACACATAAAATGCACAATGATACTTGAGTTTAAGCAATAGAATGAGTTGGTTACTATCCGAATAAGTGGTTATAAAAGCCACTTATCAACCAATCCATTCCAAGGATTACATCGAACTCCCCCAAACGAATCGGTATCAAATCCACGTTGAGCTTAAATCCTCGCAATTCGGTATAATAGTTCCTATAAATGCATTCTATGGGAATAATTTCCTTGTTTGCTACTTCTACATTCATAGGGTGTTCTAATCTTTCACGGGGTAAGTCTAACTGTTTAGAAAATTCTTCAGAAACAAAAGAGCAAGAAAGAATGTTTAGGTGTAATAAGTTATATATGGAGAAAATGAATGATCAATAAAGAATCTACCGCTTCTAGTAAAAGAAGAGAATGTCTTATGTGATTCGATAAATAACAACCCTAGAATCCTTGGCCAAGGTGGAATGAAATTAGAAAGGGGTTTCTAATTTGCATTATTTGGTGTTGTGTATTTAGGATCGAAATACATATAATTAAATAAAATAAGACTTGATAATAATTTTATGTCTTATATTTATTTGGGACATTGTATGGTGGAAGGATTGAATTGTACGGTGACTATTAACTCAAAGGTTTTTTTATGATAAATGTTGAAATCTATATTATTTGGAAAGTCGTTGATCGCCAAGGGGGTTTACTCTTATTGTAGAATAAATATTATTTATATAAATGAATTAAATAGTTTTATTTATTTATTTAAATAAGATTATAATTATTCTAATTCATTTATCCACAACCGGTTTAATATGGAGAACCTAAAGGGTCACACCATAAAAGAAAGAATATTTATTTAAGAAGTAAATGGCACAATCGTAATAATAAGTTAAGTATATTTAATTTAATCTATGGTGATAGAATAAATTAAATAGCTTAATATTTATTATTTAATATTTTGGAAATATTAAATATAAATTAATAAGAGGAGTCTTATTATTATTATTATTATTATTATTATTATTATTATTATTATTATTATTTAATTCCTAAATGAGTTTGAGAATTAATTATATATATATATATATATATTAGAACATTTATAATTTATTTAAAAAGAATTCCAATTTCATTTTTCTCTTTTTCACCTCATTTTATTTTTATACCGTGAATTTATTATAAAAATGTTACCATTTCAAATTATAAATTATACTATTATATTATCACATTATAATATTATAATGTAATATTATAATAATATATTTGAATGAATTATTTTATCGAAGAAGATAAAATACCAACTTTCAACAAATGTCTCATACTAAAAATTCCTCCATTTATATCAAAATTGAAATAAATATTTCCTTTATCATTTTTATCAATAAATATTTTTTTATCATTTTATCAATAATCAATTATCATTCACCAATTATCATTCATAATGTTATAGAATTACAATATTAACAACCAGGTCTTTCCCAGGAAAGAGGGGGTTTTTCGATAAAGATATCTCCTTACTGGAGCGCAATTAGGTGACTAAACCCCTTTCCTAGACAGAACTTCTTAGACATTGTCAATAATGCTATCTAATAATATTATTCAAATAATATGAATTATTGATTTGATAATGTGAAATACTGTGCAGTGACAATTATTGAATCAATAATATAAAATATCAACGTAGCAATTATTGATATAAAATATCAACGTAGCAATTATTGAATCAATAAAATATTATGCAATTGTAGCAATTATTGAATCAATAATATAAAATATTAAATAGTAATTAATGTAACAATTACTGAATAAGTGCCTTCTTACGTAAGAACCAATAATTCGACATACTGTGCAATACCGTGTGCTACTGTGCAATAACGCGTATTACTGTATTTTTATCACCTGGTATTTCAACAGTTTAACGGTAACAGTTTTACCATTATTTTTATAAAAAGGTCATTTCTGTCGCTTTTTATATCCGACAAAAAGAATATTTCTCGACCAAATGAATATTCTCCGAGAACAATGAATATTTTATAACCACTTGCTTACTTTGTAAAATTCGCACATCTCACCCATAACTTATCATATTTATCAAATCAACATCTTACTATTTCAAAATAATATATAAAGAAAATTAAATCTGTATTCATAAAAGTCGGGGTCTTACGCTGGCTGTTGCGGTTGTCGTGCCTGAAATCCTTGGGGTGCAGCATGTCGTGGAGCTTGCTGTTGAGCTTTTTGCTGATTTTGATTATTACTCTGCGAGAAATTTGTATGATTTCACCAGCCTAGATTGTAACTATTTGAATTCACCCCATACTGCTCCTGCTTACCATAATTCCCCACAAACTGTGCTAATTCGGTGTTGATTGCGCACTGATCTGATGGATGGGATCCTGCACATAACTCGCATACCACCTCAACTTTCTGAACATTCTGAACTTCTAGAGCGTCTATCTTCTTCATCAAAACTGAAACCTACGCTGATAGTATTGTTACGGCGTCCAATTCCAACACCCCTACTATCTTAGGTTGAGATGTTCTACTTATCGGCCATTGATAATTGTTAGCTGCCATGGTTTCGAACAGTTCATAGCTATCTTCACAACTTTTAGCATTCAAAGCCCCACCTGCAGCAGCATCATTACTGGTCCTCAAATGCCCATCAATACCATTATAAATGTTTGAACCTGTAGCCATAACGGCACCCCATGATGTGGACATTTTCGAAGCAGCTCCTTGAACCTTTCCCAAGCTTCGTATAATGATTCTGAATCAAACTGTTTGAAGGCCAGAACAGCATCTCTCATCCTTGCCGTCTTAGCTGGTGGAAAGAATTTGGCAAGAAACTTTTGTACCAAATCATCCCACGTTGTGATGGATCCTAACGGTATTGAATATAGCCAGCTCTTCGCTTTGTCCCGTAAAGTGAACGGAAATAACCTCAACCTCATTGCATCGTCTGACACCTGATTAAATCGGAATGTATCACAAATCTCTAAAAAACTGATCAGGTGGTCATTGGGATCATCCGTTGGTGCTCCCCCGAACTGACATGAGTTTTGGATCATATGAATCATTCCTGATTTGAGCTCAAAACTATGTGTTGTAATGGCAGGTCGTGTAATACTACATTGAATGTCTGCAACCTTCGGCATTCCATAATCCTGCAGTGGCTTATATTCTTTATTCTCCTGATTTTCCATTGTTCCTTGATTAGCTCTTCTCCCTTTTCGAAAAGTTCTTTCAATCTCGCTGACGTAAGTAACTAGGCCGGATCCCTGAGAACGTGTTTGCATAAACCGATGAAATTACCCTGTGCACACACGACTCCTGGATCAAAGCTTGAACAGACTTGAACAGAATTTAAGCCTGTAAAAGCAAATAACTAAAATAATAATATGTTTGAATAATCTAAATTAATAAAAACTAATAAAAAAAATTATTAGAATCGTTCTCCGGCAACGACACCAAAAACTTGTTGTCCTATTTATACAATAATAATTACTCGCAAGTGCACACGGTCAATCAAGTAATATAATAGTAAGAAGAGTGTCGAACCCACATGGAACAATTATTTAACAACTATTTCAATTATTCAATTTCTACCAATCTATTTTATTTAAACATTCACTCCAATTGATTTGTGAGAATTAACTAAATTAAAGTGATTAAGAATCAATTAACTGACACATGAATAGCAGATGATAAAGATATAGGAATACATTTTTCCCAATTAATCCACACTAATTCTCCTATTTTATTTCCACTAAATTTATTTTCCAAATTGACAACTAGGTTTACTTCACAATTTACTAACACCTTTTGATGATTAGCAAAAATATCTAGTTTAACTATTTTACTACTTTTGTGTAAAATCCTTAAAATATATTCATTAAGTTCACACCTGTATCACAATTGCACATGGTATATAAATACTTTCGTTTTATAAACTGTTATGTTATTTTAATTAAGAACTAACAAATTCATGTGTTGTTATAATCAGTTCTAATCTAAGAAATCCTTTTTCAATTCAATAAAAGAAATAAGACTAATTGTTGGCTAAACAAATATTTAATTAAGCACAGAATAATAACAATAAATTCAGAGAAATAATCAAGTGAAAATAATAATAATTGGACTAAAGCTTCATAAAAGGTTCCATTGTATCCCTAATAAAGAATTAGTTCATCATCAACTCAGAAACACAGAAATAATAATTAAAAGACATCATGCTATAGATATTAATTTAAGATAGAAGAAGGAAAAACTCTGTTGAAGTTCTTCAATCTTCAATCCAACGTCTCTCTCACAAAAGCCTTCAATGAAATCCAAATATGCTCCAAGAGAGTAGCCTCCAAGAATTGTTAGTTAAAAGATGTTTAAACCTAAGAAAAAAACTAATAGTTATAGTCTAATCAAACCTTAGTACAAAAAGGCAAGTCCAAATCCTTTTCTCAATCAACTTCCACAGTTTTAGAAACCAAATCTGACTTTTTCGCCCGACACGCACGGTCTGCGGGTGACCTCTTCATCCTTTTGCACGCTCCGCTCTTGGATGGAAGGGACTGGTCTTCGAGCTCGCTCGCACTGGGCGTCCTTTAGTACTACGAGTGCGCGGTCAACGCTTGCTATGCAACAGCTCATCCTCCTCATGAGCGCTCCGCACTTCCTCCTTTGTAAACCTCGCGCAGTATGCGCTTGGCTGCCAGATCCTGCCACTTTTTCATCTTTTTCCTCTCAAGTCCAGCTCTAACCCTCATACCTTCAAAAATAAACATAAAGCATCAAAAATAACACGAACAAAACTTAAAAACTTACAATATAACAAGCTAAACGAGATTAAATCATACGTTTTCAACCTACTCATCAGTAATTCTTGTTAGACAATTCTCTGTGGGATCGATACTCTACTTACTCTTTATTACTTGTTGACCGTGTATACTTGCACATATATATTGATCGCGAAATATTACTAACAAGTTTTTGGCGCCGTTGCCTGGGAATTAGTTTAATAATCTTTGCCAACATTAATTTAAATCAAATTAGTCTTAATTTAAACATTTATTTTATTTTATTTTAATTCTCTTCCTATATTTCTCTCTTTTCAGGTACCATGGATGACTTAGCTTACCAATGGCCATACACGAGTATGACTCAGCCAAAGGAAACATGGATTGATGGACTCAATGCACTTTCTGCATTGTCAGCATAGCTTGAGGCACCTTCGAGGAGGTTGGTCATTCTAGTAGCACAACATACTCAAAGTGTAGCAGAGTTTTGTTATTATTGTGCTGGAAATCATCCGAGTTGACAATCCACCATTAGTTACTGATCGGTACAGTATGGGGGTGATTACCTCAACAACTATGCCTATTCCAATGACTATCATCAGGATTGGGGATATCACCCGGATGATACATGGAGCTATACTCATCAAGATCAACACTATGCTCCAAGTCAAATGTACCTACTGAAATTCTCATGTCCACCTCCACTGCAACAGGAAGATAATTCAAAATTTGAGGAATTTCTGTCTAAGACCATAGCAGAACAAGAGAAAGAGATAGAAAATTCAATATTGGAGGAATTGTGGTTCAAATTCATAGCGTCAAATGAGGAGAGGATAATTGAGCAAGAGATGTAAATTCAAAATCTTGAGAACCAGATAGAGAAAATGTTTAAATCATTAAACAATTGCCCTCAAAATACTTGGATTTGTGACATGGATTCTGAGACTGATGGTGAGCCCCAGCCTAATCTGCGACTAGATGAGCCACAAGATGTCAAAAAAGGGGAGACAAGTAGGAATAAGGAAAATGAGGCCATCAAAGATCTATCTTTAAGTGCTAACAAAGATGAGCCAATTTTGTTAGTGCCCCAAGTCCCTCAAGTGCCTTCTGCACAAAAGTTCAAGAATCCGGTCAGATTTGCAAAACTGTGCCCACTTAGTAGTCATGTGTTAGGCAAAGCTCTTTATAACATGAGAGATAATAATATATTACAGTTATAGTTGGATGATAAGGAGAAGATAGCAAAAGAGCCAATTGTGTTTGACGAGCCCTAATGCCTCAATCTCATCACAAACACAAAGAAAGAAGCACCTAGGTATTTAACATTCATAATTGATAACCAATCTACAAAAAACAAGCTAGGTGACTTAGATTTCATGGCTATTGTGACGCCCCCAAATTCCAGGACCGCCACTTAGTCTCTCGAATTCGGTTCATCACGTGCTCATGGTAATACATCATAATAATAATAATTAAATATCATACGATCACAGCGGAAAATCTATTCTAGAATAATTTACAATAATTTATTATAATTATTCCCCCAAGTCTCGCAACCTACAGTACTTAATAGAGTACATAATAATATCAGTTAACGACTTATTACATAATCTAACTTAAGCTTAAACATAATCAAATCCAGTCTTACTACATCATTTTCATACAATATTAATATATTTAAAACATAACAGACATAAGCTAGTTGGTAGCTTTGCCCTTGCCCTTATCAACGCCCGAAGGTTCACCATGCTCTGCCTTAACTGAAATGTTTTACGGAAAGCAAGAATGAGCACAAATTGCCCAGCAAGTAATATACAATAAGGGTGAGTAATAAGATTCTCAATTCTCGAAAGGGTATAACAAGATTTGATAGTTCAAGAATAACAAGAATATCAACAGTTCTCAATATCAGTCGCTAAGGACAGGATAATATCAATATGATTCAATAATAAGTCAATTCAAGATTTCAAATAATTGAATACTGAGTAGTCACTACGGACTATGAACTTCTACTAGAATTGACAGTAATAAACTGAAAATCCAACAAAAACAGGTACAACAGGTGATCAGCCTAAAGTACCCTTGTTATGCATAACAATAAACCATACTCAAGTGTGCACGTCGGTTCTCCGACAATTATACATTCCCTTCAAAGAAGGTTGTTCTTCTCAGTCAAATACAAGATCCAGCACCAGTCAATTAGTTTGGGTCGCTTTTCAATAATATAAGTCTAGCCGAATCAAATGGCATAGACACTTTCACAATATTCAAGAACAATACTAAGTTCAACATGAATAATAGCTTTAATGAAATAAGAGTTCAAGTATGCTAATTCGATTCAACCGATTAAATAGGAAACTAGTTCGCAATACACAAGATAGGATACTTGCATAGTAAAAGAGTATAAGTTAGGAAACTTTCACAATCATAGATTTCCTTGCATAAAGTAAATGCGTCGGTTAGGATACTTGCACTTTAAAAGAGTGTAAGTAAGAGAACTTGCCTTTAGCGTAGTTTATCCACGAAAAGCAATCAACACTTTCGAATTCCTATCGTAATACAGTTACGTATATATATGATATTCATTAGTCATATAATTTAACTTCACATTTTCTCTTTGAATATACGATCAACACATAAGCTAAGTTTTACCTAGCTACACAGTTATATAGAATATAATTTCTATCCTTAACGTTCCTTCTTTAGAGTTTAAACGTATTCTCATATTATATAAGATCTCAACAATTAGCAAACATGCTTGCATATTATTAATATCACATAAGACCACAATCAATACTAAATATATTTCATTTTAGCAAGTTACGGCATCTCCTTAAGTTAATCGTCAAAATCGGGTTCAAGTAACATCATATAATATCGCGTAGCATGTATTCATATTTAAAGGATACTTTCATGCTTGTATAACTTTTCCAAATCCAATCATACATGGTATAGGTTCTTAAGTTAATACTTAAAGCCATTCAAGGACACGAACTCATATGGTCTAACATGATTGCTTTTAAACACATAAGATATTCATATAACTTGTATTAGTCATGCTCATGAGTACTCGTATTGCATATATGTAGCTAGCATTGTTATTATCTTGAAAACATGCTTTGTTTATGCTAAACTTTAATCACGGCAACCAATCATGGTATATATATGTTCATGACACATGAATGAGTCTAAGAGTACTATCACATGTGTCCATAAATATCAGAATTTAAATCTCCACGTATCGTGTTAATGCTCATGTGCAAGGCTTGTATTTCTATTGGTGAATCTTACTAATAGAGACTAACATGTTCATGATTCCTTACGAACTATATAAACACAAGTTAAGGCTTCATTCATATATTTCAAAGTTATCTAAACATGCTCATAACATCAAAATGACTATATAGCATTTACATGATCATATCCACCTTCAAACTTATATTTTTGTTAGGAATGAGCACTAGTTAGGTTCACATGTTCACATTCTATTACGGAACCAATATAGATAAGCTAACATGCACTTCATGTGTCTCTAGGTGGTACTAACGTGCTTGCAAGGTCAGTATGTAAACATGCTTTATATATGTTAACGTCGTTTATGAAACTTTAAATTCGTTTCCAAACTATGTGTCGTTTGGTTAACCATGTATGCTAATATACTAGACCATGCTTACATTGCCTCATTAGGTTTATATATATGTATTAATCATGCTCCCATGCTTGTTTAAACAAAAATCAAACAATTGGTACATAACAGTTTTGTTGCAGAATGCAGAAAACTGAACACAGAGGCTGGCGCTGCGGCGCGGCAACAGTAGCTTACTACTGGCGCTACGGCGCTAGTGGCGCTGCGTGCGGCGCTGCGGCGCGGGCTGCGGCGCGTGTGGCGCTGCGGCGCGGGCTGCGGCGCTGCGGCGTCGAGGCAGTTTTCTGGGTTCAGACTGCAGCGAAAACCGACCCAAAACCTCCCATTTCATCGATTTACCCAGATATTATCCTTGTTTAACTTACTAACACATACATATATGCTTATATAACAGTCAATAGCAATTATCAATTCCCAATTTCATGAACTCTAACTAATTTACGAATTTCATGTATTTACAGAAATTGAAGAGGAACAATGGAAATGAAAGACTATTCAGTGGTTCCATCATGTGTGTATGTTCATATAACAACAATATAAGGGTTCTACAAACCAATCATGAACCAATTTGGCATAATCAAAATTTCAACAAAACTCAGAAAACAACAATGGAGTTCTTTTGACATAAAAATGAAAATGAAGACACGAAGAGGATTTATACCTCTGTTATGGAGTAAGCTTGCTGATGCTACTATAGAAATTCCTTCTGAACTAAATAGACAATCACAGTATACTCTCTTCTCTTAGAAATATTTCAGCAATGAAATGAAGGTGCAGGGAGTTCCTTTATATAGAAGAATGAATACACAGTCCAAGCTTCTAACTCCCAAATCAAACTAACGGATTTTCAAATTGCATGAAGGTTATAGAATGGTAGGTATTTAGTTGTTAGAATCCATCATTAAAACCACTCCCTTGCTCATCATTGCTACAAGGCTATGGAAATTTACTGAGTTTAAGGAGAAGCAATAAGCTTAGGCCATAATGGCTGTGCACGTGAATGAGGGAAAGGAGAGTGACTATTATATTGGGACAAGCCAAGCCAATCTCAGCATTCTTACAAATGGACTATATGCTACACTTATGTTATATATTATATGTACTCTTAGGTTATAATTACAATGTTCTCCCCATAATGTAATAAATGCAATTTGAATACATATAATCTATGTACATTTTATCTTACCGATATAATACAATCGGATACTACCACATTACATTATATCATATATTATTAAATTGTATTACTCAACAATTATTTATAATAGATCTATGATACATTATTTTAATGTATATCCACACATCATTTGTCACCTACACATATCATAACATATAGTTACTATACATTTAATTCGCATGCTTGCACATATAATTTCTCATCTTATAAATTGAATATTAATTAATAATATACACATATCCTACATCAATCAATATAATTGTTAACCTCCATAACAATTTAATTAACCTTTATATGATTAACTATCACTTTGATATAAATCTTATTATATTTATAAACACGTTGCTCATTATTATTATGTTTCTTGCAATAATAATCACATATTATTAATCAATCCTCATTAGTATTTTATAACAGTTAATTAATATTCTTCGATTAACAATTAATATAGATTAATTGTTCGCTTAAATTAATATAATCATTCTTATATTACGTCACTGTGCCACACAAGGCAATCAACGAGTTTATCACAAACTCCACCAATTTCTCAATTATTATAATTATTCAATTATATATAATTGAATTAATTCATCTCATAACACAAAATCATTTATATTCAAATAAATTCTCATTTCCATTAATATATTTATTTAATAATATATGGAAATTCTCGGGTATTACATCCTCCCCCCTTATAAAAATTCCGTCCCGGAATTGCTACAAGGTTATACAAATAGATGGGGATAGTCCCTCATCATCCTATCTTCTAACTCCCACGTTGCCTCCTCGACATCGTGGTTACGCCAAAGTACTTTTACAGATGAAATAACTTTATTTCTCAAAGTTTGTTCTTTCCTATCTAATATTTGGACAGGAATTTCTTCATACGCCAAGTTCTTCTCCACTTGAATGGGCTCGTAAGAAATCACGTGCTTGTAGTCGGCCTTGTACGGTCGCAACACAGAAATGTGGAACACGTTGTGGATATGCTCCAACTCGGGTGGTAACGCAACTTTGTATGCCACTTCGCCCACTCGCTTCAGTATCTCGAACGGTCCTATGAATCTTGGACTCAATTTTCCTTTCTTGCCGAAACGGATTTTTCCCTTCCATGGAGATACCTTCAAGAATACAAAACTGCCGATTTTGAAGTCTCGGTCCTGCCGATGCAAATCTGCGTATTTCTTCTGGCGATCTTGAGCTGCTACAAGTCTGGCTCTTATTACTGTCACCACGTCTGCGGTTTGTTGAACTAACTCTGGTCCGAGTATTCATCGTTCTCCGACTTCGTCCCAACATAACGGCGTTCTGCACTTTCTCCCGTAAAGAGCTTCGTACGGTGGCATGCCAATACTCGCATGGTAGCTATTATTATATACGAATTCTACTAAGGGTAGGTGGTCGTCCCAATTTCCCTTAAAATCCATCACGCAAGTCCTAAGCATGTCTTCTAGCGTTTGTATTGTTCGCTCACTTTGTCCGTCTGTCTGAGGATGGTAAGCTGTACTCAACCTCAACTACGTTCCCATTCTTTCTTGCAAACTCTTCCAAAAATTGGACGTGAAGCGCGGATCTCGATCAGAGACAATTGATACCGGCACTCCATGTCGTGAAATAATCTCTTTTACATACAGACTCGCTAATTGGTTCAAACTGTAGCGGATCTTGATTGGTAGAAAGTGTGCGGTCTTCGTTAGTCGATCCACGATAACCCAAATAGCATCATAACCTTTCTGTGTAACTGGAAGTCCTACCACGAAGTCCATGGTAATATGCTCCCATTTCCACTCTGGTATTTCTAACGGTTGTAGTAAACCACTTGGCCGTTGATGCTCTGCTTTAACGCGTTGGCAAGTCAAGCATTTACTGACGCACTCTGCGACTTCCCGTTTCAAATTAGGCCACCAAAAATGTTGCCTTAGATCTCGGTACATCTTTGTGCCTCCCGGATGAACGGAATATGTCGTATTGTGTGCCTCGTGCAAAATCTCTTCCCTCAACTCGGTTACCGCTGGTACCCACACTTTCCCTTCAAATCTCAAAATACCGTCTTTATCCATTCGAAATTTTTCTTCCTCACTTTCTGTGATCCTCTTTCGGATTTTCTCACACTCTTCATCCATTTCCTGAGCTTCCTTTACTCTATTCAACAACGTCGGACAAGCTTCCATTACAATTAACTTCTCACCAGACTTTTCTGGTCCTTTTACTTCTATCTCCAATTTCTCCATCTCTCTTATCAACTCTTCCTGAGTTGTTAAATTAAACAACTTCTCCCTTCCTTTCCTGCTCAGAGCGTCGACAAACACATTTGCCTTTCCCGGGTGATAAAGAATATCGCAGTCATAGTCTTTGATTAATTCTAACCACCTTCTCTGCCGCATGTTTAACTCCTTCTGTGTGAAGATATATTTCAGACTTTTGTGGTCCGTGTATATCTCACATTTTTCTCCGTATAGATAATGTCTCCATATCTTTAACGCAAAAACTACTGTCGCCAACTCTAAGTCATGAGTAGGGTATCGTTTTTCGTAATCCTTCAATTGTCGTGACGCATATGCAATAACCTTGCCATGTTGCATGAGCACACAGCCAAGCCCCTTGTGCGATGCATCACTATACACCACAAAATTTCCCGCATCATCTGGTAATGATAACACAGGTGTTTCGCTCAATCTCCTTTTCAGTTCTTGAAAACTTTCTTCGCATTTGTCGGTCCATACAAATTTCACCGTCTTTCTAGTCAAATTGGTCAACAGGGTTGCTATCTTAGAAAAATCTTGGATGAATCTTCGATAGTACCCAGCTAACCCTAGAAAGCTTCTCACCTCCGTCGGTGTTCTCGGTTGTTCCCAATTACTTACTGCTTCGACCTTCGCAGGGTCTACTGAGATTCCATTCTTATCCACCACGTGGCCTAAGAATTGAACCTTCTCCATCCAAAATTCGCACTTAGAAAATTTTGCATACATCTTCTCCTTCCTTAGTGCCTCCAAAATAATCTTTAGATGTTTGGCGTGTTCTTCCTCTGTCTTTGAGTAGATCAAAATGTCGTCGATAAAAACCACTACAAATTTATCCAAGTATGGCTTGAAAACTCGGTTCATCAAGTCCATAAATGCTGCCGGAGCATTAGTCAATCCGAATGACATTACCAAAAACTCGTAGTGTCCATAACGGGTTCGAAACGCAGTCTTTGGTATGTCCTCATCCCGTACCTTCAGTTGATGATATCCTGTTCGTAGGTCGATCTTTGAGAAACACTTTGCTCCCTTTAGTTGATCAAATAAGTCGTCTATCCTCGGTAGCGGATACCGGTTCTTGATCGTTACTCTATTCAATTCTCGATAATCGATACAGAGCCTCATCGATCCGTCCTTCTTCTTAACGAATAGTACTGGTGCTCCCCAAGGAGAAACACTCGGTCGAATGTAACCCTTATCCAATAATTCTTGCAATTGTATCATCAATTCCTTCATTTCTACTGGCGCCATACGATATGGAGCTTTCAAAATCGGTGCCGTTCCCGGTGCTAAGTCTATTACGAATTCGATTTCTCTGTCTGGCAGAAGACCAGGCAGATCGTCCGGAAACACGTCTTGAAATTCATTAACTACGGATATATCCTTAATTTCTACTCCCTTCTTCCGAGTATCAACGATGTAAGCTAAATATCCTCCACATCCTTTCCTTAACAATTTCTTGGCCTGCATCATCGTAACGCAACACGATTGCTTAAGCGATGAGCTACCATAAAACACTACCTTAGACTTACTCGGAGTCTGAAGGTTCACACATTTGTTCTGACAGTCAATTATCGCAGCATGGTTATACAACCAATCCATTCCCTGTATTACGTCAAATTCTCCCAGTCTAATAGGAATCAAGTCTACGCTCAGTTCATGTTTACTAATATTTGCACGACAATTTCGATAAACGTATTCTACAGGGATCACTTCCTTATTAGCAACTTACATGATCAAAGGATTTTCTAATAGTTCTCGAGGTGTACTAAGTCTACCAGCAAATTCTTCAGATACAAAAGAACAGGTGGCACCCGAATCAAATAATACATAAGCATTTATATCATTGCTTGGGATTATACCTGACACCACATCCTTCGCAGCCACTGCGTCTTGGACGGTCATGTTAAAGGTTCTGGCGGTTGGGCGGTTGGATTGTGCCGGTCCACCGATCATCAGCTTGTTGCCTCCTTGTTGATTACTACCCCCGCCACTTCCCTTCTTTGGGCAGTCCTTAATTCGGTGCTCCGTCGAGCCACAAGCAAAGCATCCTTGTATCTTTTTCGGTTTTAAACAGTTGGGCGAGATGTGCCCTTCCTGTCCGCAGTTGTAGCAAGTGCCACGTCCCTTCCAGCACTCGCCCTGGTGATTCTTCCCACACTTCGGGCATCCTTCAGCCCTCTTCTTGAAACCTCCACGAAAATTCCCTGATTGATTATTATTGTTGTTTTTGTTGTTGTTGTTGTTCTCCCACTTTCTCTTTCCCAAGTTGCTTCCTCCGCTACTGCTTCCTCCCGTACGATTCTCTCCTCCAGTATTCTTTCCTTTCTTTTCTTTGTTATACAGACTTCAGGCCTCACTGCCACCTTCCGCAATGATTGCCTTCTCCAGTAATGCTGCAAAGGAATCAATTTGAAGAACTGATACCTTATTGAACAGCCATGGCTTCAACCCTTGTTCAAAGCGTCTAGCCTTCCTCTCTTCATCACCAACTTGGTGCTCCGCAAATCGCGCTAGTTCGTTAAACCTAGCCGCGTATTGCGCCACCGTCATCTCACCTTGTTTTAACTCTAGGAATTTCACCTCCATCCTATTCTTCATACTTTTCGGAAAGTAATTCTCGAAGAACAGTGTTTTAAACTTATCCCAAGCTATTATCCCTTCTCCAGCTCTTTGTTGATTAGCCTCCCACCAGTAGTTCGCTTCTCCCCTCATCATGTACGTGGCAAACACCGTCTTCTGATCTTCGCCTACGCTAGCTATAGTGAAAGCTTTTTCGATCTCTTTGATCCACGTTTGTGCGACGATTGGGTCGGTAGTTCCCTCGAACTCCGGGGGTCCTACACTCTTAAAGTCTTTAAAGGTTGTTACTGGCACAGTTTGAGGGTTCGGGCGAACGGGTTCATTGTTCCTTCCCCTTAAGGCTTCTCCTAACAAGTCTACCAGTTTCTGGATCGGGTCCACTTGTTCTCTCTCATTGTTAACGGATTCTTCGGGTGCAGTCAATCTACGTCTGGGCGGCATTATCTGCATCACAATTTTTCATTTTATTATTATTCAAGTATTTCTTTTAATACTAAAAGAATAAATTTATAACACGTTTCTAAAATCAACTCCATTTATATTCATATGCCATTTCATTTCATTACATGATTTCCCCAGCATACTGCTATAAATGTTATCACATATATCCCCTAATATCACAAAAGACGGGGAATATACCAACCTACTACCATACTACCCCTCTAACAAAAGCTAACTCGGGGTTTACATCATCATCCCACATCTTACACAAAAGATCGGGATTACAACATAGTATATATAATACATAAGGACACAACTAGTACTACCACTAGACTGACTAAGGAAATCTCATCCCATCATCCCGCGCTCCACTGCGCTCTTGTACTCCAACTGTGCTATATACGCAACCAGCTCTCGGCTCAAGGTATGTAGAGTCTGTCCCTGTTCTGCCGGGTAGTGGTACACACCATCAATCACCCTTTCAAAAGCTGAACGGAACACATACCCCATCTTGTTCATCTTTCTCTTCTTGCACCTGACCTCGTCCTCAAGGTCGTCAGCTCTCTCATTGGACGCTTCCCACTTCTCCTCGAAGTGTAACCTATCCATCACCTCCAACTCTAGCTGAGTACGGAGTGCCTCTTTCTTAATTTTCTCACTCAGCTCCCTCTGCTCAACCTCTTCTAGCTTCTCTGCCAAATCTACATTCCTAGCCACTGACCTGTGAAATAGAGTCCCCATCTGGATCCCTGCCTCCCTACGGTAGGCAATCTCCACCTCTAACTCTTGCATAGCCAGCTTCCTCTGGTGGTCCTCGTCCCTCAGCTTCTGGAACTCAGACTCTATCTCGTGGGCCTCTGCCTCCAGCTCCTGGACTCTGCAGTCTAACTCTAGAATATGCTCCTCGTACTCGCCTAACATCTGTTCCTCTATAGTAGCCTCATCAGAGTCCTCTACTGGCTCATCCTCCATCGGCTCCTCCTCTGGATCAGACTCTATCACAATCTCGTCCTCGTCGTCAGACTCGAATGGTGCAACAGCCTGCACTGGTGTAGCCTCTAGAGGTGCCTCGTATACTACGTGTATATCCCTGGGCTCCTCCTCTGCAACTCTACTAGGTACCCCTGTGTCTGTCATCCTACACTCACAAACACAAGACAAGAAATAGCATCTCCATTAGAATGTTAAACAAAATATAAGTTCATTGTATAGAATGAAGTTACATTTCATAACAGACTAAGTCTCTCAAGGAAAACTCTACATGAGTTTTATCTCCTTCCTAACTTCTAAGTTCACCTAAGTTATAGTCCAAGGACACTCGTTCCTAAGGTTTATAACTACGGCTTTGATACCAACCTGTGACGCCCCCAAATTCCAGGACCGCCACTTAGTCTCTCGAATTCGGTTCATCACGTGCTCATGGTAATACATCATAATAATAATAATTAAATATCATACGATCACAGCGGAAAATCTATTCTAGAATAATTTACAATGATTTATTATAATTATTCCCCCAAGTCTCGCAACCTACAGTACTTAATAGATTACATAATAATATCAGTTAACGACTTATTACATAATCTAACTTAATCTTAAACATAATCAAATCCAGTCTTACTACATC
Organism: Panax stipuleanatus; assembly: GCA_020205555.1. Classification (NCBI taxonomy): domain Eukaryota; kingdom Viridiplantae; phylum Streptophyta; class Magnoliopsida; order Apiales; family Araliaceae; genus Panax; species Panax stipuleanatus. Next base: position 83,828,718 of record CM035119.1, read on the forward strand.
ATCTTCATACAATATTAATATATTTAAAATATAACAGACATAAGCTAGTTGGTAGCTTTGCCCTTGCCCTTATCAACGCCCGAAGGTTCACCATGCTCTGCCTTAACTGAAATGTTTTACGGAAAGCAAGAATGAGCACAAATTGCCCAGCAAGTAATATACAATAAGGGTGAGTAATAAGATTCTCAATTCTCGAAAGGGTATAACAAGATTTGATAGTTCAAGAATAACAAGAATATCAACAGTTCTCAATATCAGTCGCTAAGGACAGGATAATATCAATATGATTCAATAATAAGTCAATTCAAGATTTCAAATAATTGAATACTGAGTAGTCACTACAGACTATGAACTTCTACTAGAATTGACAGTAATAAACTGAAAATCCAACAAAAACAGGTACAACAGGTGATCAGCCTAAAGTACCCTTGTTATGCATAACAATCAACCATACTCAAGTGTGCACGTCGGTTCTCCGACAATTATATATTCCCTTCAAAGAAGGTTGTTCTTCTCAGTCAAATACAAGATCCCGCACCAATCAATTAGTTTGGGTCGCTTTTCAATAATATAAGTCTAGCCGAATCAAATGGCATAGACACTTTCACAATATTCAAGAACAATACTAAGTTCAACATGAATAATAGTTTTAATGAAATAAGAGTTCAAGTATGCTAATTCGATTCAACCGATTAAATAGGAAACTAGTTCGCAATACACAAGATAGGATACTTGCATAGTAAAAGAGTATAAGTTAGGAAACTTTCACAATCATAGATTTCCTTGCATAAAGTAAATGCGTCGGTTAGGATACTTGCACTTTAAAAGAGTGTAAGTAAGAGAACTTGCCTTTAGCGTAGTTTATCCACGAAAAGCAATCAACACTTTCGAATTCCTATCGTAATACAGTTACGTATATATATGATATTCATTAGTCATATAATTTAACTTCACATTTTCTCTTTGAATATATGATCAACACATAAGCTAAGTTTTACCTAGCTACACAGTTATATAGAATATAATTTCTATCCTTAACGTTCCTTCTTTAGAGTTTAAACGCATTCTCATATTATATAAGATCTCAACAATTAGCAAACATGCTTGCATATTATTAATATCACATAAGACCACAATCAATACTAAATATATTTCATTTTAGCAAGTTACGGCATCTCCTTAAGTTAACCGTCAAAATCGGGTTCAAGTAACATCATATAATATCGCGTAGCATGTATTCATATTTAAAGGATACTTTCATGCTTGTATAACTTTTTCAAATCCAATCGTACATGGTATAGGTTCTTAAGTTAATACTTAAAGCCATTCAAGGACACGAACTCATATGGTCTAACATGATTGCTTTTAAACACATAAGATATTCATATAACTTGTATTAGTCATGCTCATGAGTACTAGTATTGCATATATTTAGCTAGCATTGTTATTATCTTGAAAACATGCTTTGTTTATGCTAAACTTTAATCACGGCAACCAATCATGGTATATATATGTTCATGACACATGAATGAGTCTAAGAGTACTATCACATGTGTCCATAAATATCAGAATTTAAATCTCCACGTATCGTGTTAATGCTCATGTGCAAGGCTTGTATTTCTATTGGTGAATCTTACTAATAGAGCCTAACATGTTCGTGCTTCCTTATGAACTATATAAACACAAGTTAAGGCTTCATTCATATATTTCAAAGTTATCTAAACATGCTCATAACATCAAAATGACTATATAGCATTTACATGATCATATCCACCTTCAAACTTATATTTTTGTTAGGAATGAGCACTAGTTAGGTCCACATGTTCAGATTCTATTACGGAACCAATATAGATAAGCTAACATGCACTTCATGTGTCTCTAGGTGGTACTAACGTGCTTGCAAGGTCAGTATGTAAACATGCTTTATATATGTTAACGTCGTTTATGAAACTTTAAATTCGTTTCCAAACTATGTGTCGTTTGGTTAACCATATATGCTAATATACTAGACCATGCTTACATTGCCTCATTAGGTTTATATATATGTATTAATCATGCTCCCATGCTTGTTTAAACAAAAATCAAACAATTGGTACATAACAGTTTTGTTGTAGAATGCAGAAAACTGAACACAGAGGCTGGCGCTGCGGCGCGGCAACAGTAGCTTACTACTGGCACTGCGGCGCGAGTGGCGCTGCGTGCGGCGCTGCGGTGCGGGCTGCGGCGCGTGTGGCGCTGCGGCGCGGGCTGCGGCGCTGCGGCGTCGAGGCAGTTTTCTGGGTTCAGACTGCAGCGAAAACCGACCCAAAACCTCCCATTTCATCGATTTACCCAGATATTATCCTTGTTTAACTTACTAACACATACATATATGCTTATATAACAGTCAATAGCAATTATCAATTCCCAATTTCATGAACTCTAACTAATTTACGAATTTCATGTATTTACAGAAATTGAAGAGGAACAATGGAAATGAAAGACTATTCAGTGGTTCCATCATGTGTGTATGTTCATATAACAACAATATAAGGGTTCTACAAACCAATCATGAACCAATTTGGCATAATCAAGAATTTCAACAAAACTCAGAAAACAACAATGGAGTTCTTTTGACAGAAAAATGAAAATGAAGACACGAAGAGGATTTATACCTCTGTTATGGAGTAAGCTTGCTGATGCTACTATAGAAATTCCTTCTGAACTAAATAGACAATCACAGTATCCTCTCTTCTCTTAGAAATATTTCAGCAATGAAATGAAGGTGCAGGGAGTTCCTTTATATAGAAGAATGAATACACAGTCCAAGCTTCTAACTCCCAAATCAAACTAACGGATTTTCAAATTGCATGAAGGTTATAGAATGGTAGGTATTTAGTTGTTAGAATCCATCATTAAAACCACTCCCTTGCTCATCATTGCTACAAGGCTATGGAAATTTACTGAGTTTAAGGAGAAGCAATAGGCTTAGGCCATATAGGCTGTGCACGTGAATGAGGGAAAGGAGAGTGACTATTATATTGGGACAAGCCAAGCCAATCTCAGCATTCTTACAAATGGACTATATGCTACACTTATGTTATATATTATATGTACTCTTAGGTTATAATTACAATGTTCTCCCCATAATGTAATAAATGCAATTTGAATACATATAATCTATGTACATTTTATCTTACCGATATAATACAATCGGATACTACCACATTACATTATATCATATATTATTAAATTATATTACTCAACAATTATTTATAATAGATCTATGATACATTATTTTAATGTATATCCACACATCATTTGTCACCTACACATATCATAACATATAGTTACTATACATTTAATTCGCATGCTTGCACATATAATTTCTCATCTTATAAATTGAATATTAATTAATAATATACACATATCCTACATCAATAAATATAATTGTTAACCTCCATAACAATTTAATTAACCTTTATATGATTAACTATCACTTTGATATAAATCTTATTATATTTTTAAACACGTTGCTCATTATTATTATGTTTCTTGCAATAATAATCACATATTATTAATCAATCCTCATTAGTATTTTATAACAGTTAATTAATATTCTTCGATTAACAATTAATATAGATTAATTGTTCGCTTAAATTAATATAATCATTCTTATATTACGTCACTGTGCCACACAAGGCAATCAACGAGTTTATCACAAACTCCACCAATTTCTCAATTATTATAATTATTCAATTATATATAATTGAATTAATTCATCTCATAACACAAAATCATTTATATTCAAATAAATTCTCATTTCCATTAATATATTTATTTAATAATATATGGAAATTCTCGGGTATTACAGCTATCACTAATGGGAACCTCCCAAATGTTACTTTGCTTCCGATGGATGGAGGGTTCCTCAATTATCGAAGAGGAATTAGATAGCGTTGATAAGAAGAAGTCCAGTTAAAGGACTATATGTGACAACCCGAAAATTTATAAGATCTTAAATGATTAAAATAAAGGTTAAAAGATTAAAACCTAGATGAAAATTTGAGGATTAATTTGCAAGCCCAATAGAAATTAGTTAAATCCCAATCCTTTAGCCCAATGAGAGAGAAGACATTTTCAGCCTTTAGTAATCTAATTAAGGCATTGGGTCATAGCCCAAACAATTAGTTAGGAAGCCCAAAAAGATTTTTAAAATAGCAAACCCAAAGGGTAAATTTTTTAAGAAAAATATGTGAAATGACCAAATTACCCTTAAACTTATTTGTGAAATGACTAAAATACCCTCCAATCCACGTGAACTTAAAGCAACCAATCAGAGAAGAGATGATGCAAGCATGACATCATCCTTAAAGAAACACAGATGATGCAAGCATTACATCATCCTTAAAGAAACACAAAGATGAAGTCATCATGATGATGTCATCATGATGATGTCATCATGATGTCACCAATGGACTAAAGTAAAATTAATGAGGTACTAAAGTATAATTAACCTAGGTACCAAACTGTAATAAGCCGGGGGCAAACTGTAAAATATAGAGCCCCTAACGTGCAATTATCGAAACTATGTTTTCCTATAAATATGAGCCATTTCTCTTCATTTTTTCAAAATAAAAAAAAATGAGTTAGAGAGAGAGAGAAGAGAATTTTGGTTGAGAGAAAGAGAGACGAAAGTTTTTTGGTGAGTTTCAAGATTGCAAAGGATTAGTTAAAGTTTGCAACTTCAAGAGGTATTTACTCTAGTGGTTATTATTTTCATTCTTCTTTGTATATTTTGTAAAAATATACTTTTATACGCAGTTATAATGCCCAAATTATTTTAAGTATATAGTACAGAAGTACTATTTACAAGCAGTTACAATGTCCGATTTATTTCTCTTATAAAGTAGAAAATATACTTTTTATAAGCAGTTGCTATGTCTGATTTTCTTCAAGTATTTTGTAAGAATATTCATGTTATAAGTAGTTATAATGTTGAAATTATCTCAAATAGAATAGTCGAATATTCATTTTTATAATGCAATTATAATGCTCGATTTATTTCAAACATAATAAACGAATATTCATTTTATAAGCAGTTATAATGCTCAATTTATTTTAAATATAGTTGATGAATATTCATTCTATAAGCAATTATAATGCTGAATTTATTTCATGTATAGTACAAAGATTTTTATTTATAATTGGTTATATGATTTACTAGTTATAAATAAGAACTTATAAATAAAAGAATAAATGTTAAATCTAAAGTAGTACAGTCGTACTCTTTAATGGTTGATATATAGTAGTTGGATTAAACGATTCCTTTAGGAGCGGAGGTATATACGAATTAGCAACCGATCTAACTCGCTGTGAAAACAGTGTAGACGAGACGGAAACTAATTTGTTGGTTGTTTGTGGGAAACCACTCAGCATACTGTACTGAATACTGTTAGAGACTCGATGTGTCCTAGATTTAGACTTGTGAATACGTATGGTGTTTAGGTATTATCTAATATTTGACTATGTGATTAAATGTTAGATAGTTTATTTATAAAGTAATAGTATTGTGAGATAAAGTATGTTATGCTAATTGAGAGATCAATCTTATTAATGATAGGTCTTTGTATTAGAGAATAAATTAGATTGCGTAGCAGTAATCGACGGTTCAGGTAAGTTCCCTAACTCAAACTCAAGTTATTATTTTTCAAGCATGGTAGTGGATAATTACTTTTGATTATTCCACATCTAAAATTATTATTGAATATTCGCATTTATTGCAAGTTTTCTCTAACTCAAACTTGAGTTATATTTTCAAAGCATGTTCGTGAATAATTATTGTTGATTATTCACATCCCTACTAACTATTGATTCGCACTTAGTGCATGTTGCATATGTTCATCAGGTATGAAAGGCTGATCACCTTCATTACCCTAAGGTTCAGTTAAAGTTGTTCATGGTCCTTGTTGACATTAAACATTATTGATTCAGTCATTCATTTATTGAAATTTTGATTTATGTTCTTTCACAATTATTATATTGTTGAAAATTCGAAAGTTTATTCTTTCTTTCAATCATGATATATCCTTGTTGTATTTAACCTTGCTGGGTAAAATAGTTGCTCACCCTTGCTATATCATGATAAAAAAATTCAGATTAAGACGACAGCTTGAATAAAGACAGAGGCAAAGGCAAATTCCAGAATTGGATTATTATGCAGTTAGAATTATTAAATTTTCTGATCCGAGTGACATTGTAAATCTTGTAGGATATTGAAAGTATGTATTAAGTTAAGATTACAGACCTTGGCGATTATATGTAAAAGTTTATTGTATAAACAATTTATGTTTATATCTTCCGCAGTAGTTATAAAAATATGTATCGTAACGTACCAGGTCCGAGGTAAAAGGTACCCGAATTTGGGGGCGCTACATTTGGTATCAGAGCTGTAGGTTATAAACCTTAGGTAGGGTTACGTTGGGCTATAACCGCATAGATGAGGATAAAGAATAAACCCAAATAGAGTTTAAGTGATAAGAGATGAATTCAGGAAATTCATTATTAAAATAAGAAGATCGTAAAACAAAACGATCCTAAGATAGGAAATAATCGTAATATAACACGATTATAAGAAGAGATCACAACGTGATCTGATAAGGTCATATGAGTATAGATGATCAATCGTTTGATTGAAAACTATATAGAAGAATTGTTGTACGACTATTGTACTATAAAATTATACTTTAAAAACTCAGGAAAAAGTTATAGATGATGGGATACGGATTAAATGAAATTTGTATTGAGTAAAGAGAATTTAGGATCATGTGGGATTTCAATTGAGGACTCATGTGATAGCTGAGTTGTACAAACCTTTGTATGGGCGGGGGTTTTGTGCTTGGTCTAACGACTACTTAGTTTATCACATTGAAAATTATTGGAATGTTGGTGTCGCGCTATTCGCTATATGTATGTTGAGAAGGTGATTCTTTTCTCATGTGTATAACGAATAGGTAGAGAATATAAGATTAGATGCGAGTTCTTAAAACTCATACTTATGGTAAGTTTGTGACTCATAATTGTATGGTATGTTTTTGAACCCCTAAGCGTATGGACAGTTCCTGATTGGTTCTTAAACTACGTATTGCTAGGATAAGTTTCTAAACTTATATTATTGTTGAAAGTTCCTGAACTCATAACGTGGTATGTTTGATGAACTATACTAGGGTATAGAAAAGTTGTGGATGAAAAATTGAGGATTTTTAGTGTAGTAAGTTTCAATGGTGATAGAATAGATAGAATTATTAAGCAATGGATCATTGGAGGACTTGAAGTTGATGGGAGACGTCGGTATTCTAAATCTTCTAGTTATGCTAGACTTCAAAATTTTTGAAATCAAGCTAAATTCGCACTGGTGTGCCTTTAAAAAAATATAAATGAATTTTTGTTATCAGCAACACATGGTTACAATTGTGTAGAAGTGGACTTTGAACCACTAACACATCGTTACCTGTTGCGGCATGATAACACTAAAAATGATTTTTCAATAGTTTTACACTTTTTAAAGAAGAATCTATGCTAATTGTTTCGGCTAGACAAAAAAATGATTTGAGTTATCAAAATATATTTTATATGTTATTAATGCATCATTGAACCTTGTGCAGAGATGATAAAAACGATGGAGTTATTCGTATAGTCTTACCTAGTGTTGGATGTGATCTAAAGATCGTCAACCCACTTTGGTATATTATAGTATGACAAAGTCACAAAATGACGGAATCCTTAAACGGACTGTAAATACAGTGCGGTATCATGACGTTATAAAATGATTTTCAGAATTTAAAAAAAAGTCAAGTGCCAATTGAATTAAGCCAGACACATGTTTTGATTAATGTTCGAATTATTGGTATACGTCTAAGCTAATTGATTCAGCTAGACAAATGTTTATGAAAATTCAAGTATCTCTTTGAGAATTTATCCCGAACTATATTGTTTTGATTCGGACTCCAGGCTGTGTAAGAACCCGAATTTTCAGATATTATTAAATAAGAATTTAATAAATAAAATTCTTAAACTGTGAGATGGGTTCGAATAAAAATATATATATGTGATATGAGGTATATGGTATTGTATTACATAGGGTAATATGGACTATGTAATATGTGTTTTTGTGATTTATAAATATATTATTAATATATATTTGTCACTTATCGTAGAGACGATTCAGTGGAGATAAAGGAAGTGGATAAATTCCTATCGATATTAAATAATTTATAGAATTATTTTATAGTAAGTTGGTGACATTAAATATCCTTAATGTATAAATCACCATATTCTTGTGTATGTGTATTAATAACTAGTATGTTTATAATATAAGTTATTAATAGCACTTAAGCTATCTGTGAATAGGTTTGGATAGTGAAGCATGAGTTAGTTAAGGAATTAACTAATAAGAATAAATATTAGTTAATATAAGTTGTGAGTTATATTATGGAATAATATAATGACAGTATTGAACCTTAATTAACTATGATGATATAGTACAGTGTTTAATTTACTTAATTAAGGAGTGAATTAATATTGTTGGGTTTGTACGAAATCGTGACGCAATCAAATTGTAAAAATTAGCGGAAGCATGGTATATCAGAGTTTAAAAAATTTCTACAAAACCATTACCCGGATCATCCTTTATGCAAATTATTAATTTAAAACGATAAATAAGAAGTTATGGAATCATACCCTTGTAGAACGAAGCTTCCACAGGTACTAGTTCAACTCCTTGTTCTTCGTGATCTCCTTGAATTTTCGGGTTAGATTCTTTCCTTTGATCAACGTTAGCCACCCAAGTGTTTGGCCTCTAGAGGTGATCCACCAAGGAAGAGGAATTATCAAGAAGGAGGGTGTTTGGCTGAACCTTAGTTTTCTATCCTCTATAGAAAAGGAGTACTCTCCAACAATCGGAATTGCATCATCTAATATCTATTATAAGACTTCTCTTATATAGACATTGGTCAACCCTTCTAATCCTATTAGACATGGGATTTCTTTTAATTAATTAAACTCCTTTAATTAATTTAGGCTTCCCACCACATGGGAATAATTAATTAAATTCATTTAATTAATTTGTCTCCTAATCTTATTAGGAATAAATGAGAGTACTAAATATTAAATTAATTACTAAACTCCTTTAGAAATTAAAATAATAATAATTGTAATAATATTAATAAGAATCCTCTTATTAATTTATATTTAATATTTCCAAAATATTAAATAATAAACATTAAGCTATTTAATTTATTCTATCACCATAGATTAAATTAATTATACTTAATGCATTATTACGATTATGCCATTACCTTCTTAAATAATTATTCTTCCTTTTATGGTGTGACCATTTAGGTTCTCCATATTAAACCGGTTGTGAATAAATCAATTAAAACAATTTTAATCTTATTTAAATAAATAAATTAAACTAATAATTTATTTAAATAAATAATATTTATTACACAATAGGGATAAGCCTCCCTAGCGATCAACGACTTTCCAGATAATATAGATTTCAACATTAATCATAAAAGAACCTGTGAGTTAATAGTTACCATACAATTCAATCCTTCCACCATACAATGTCCCAATTAAATATAAGACATGGATTTACTGTCAAGTCTTATTTTATTTAATTATATGTATTTCGATTAGAAAATGCACAACTCCAAATAATGCAAATTAAAAACTCCTTTCTAATTTCATTTCACCTTGGCCAAGGATTCCTGGGTTGTCATTTAACGAATCACATGGGACATATCTCCTCTTTTACTAGAGGTGGTAGATTCTTTATTGATCATTCATTATCTCCATATGTAACTCATTATACCCAAGCATACCCTATATATGCCTTAAAAGGTCTTAAGGAATAAGTCAAAGTATAATTTGTTACATACAAGATACTATGATGATCTCAAGTCCAAGGATCACTTGTACTACTATCACATTAGGAATTCCTATTGACATGCGAGTAAAACTCCATTAGGTATTCCATAGCGAATCACGTTCAGTGAACTTATTCTTCAATAATCACCTACATACTTGCTTTAGTGTCTCCACACAAATGATCATGAGATCAATCATCCTCATCCAATGAGCAAGCAACATATGTACCAATCTATCCGGATTTACTAATCCCCTTTTTAGTAATCCCACGATTGGGAACTATTTAAGTTTTAAAACTTTCTAAGAATTTAGATCTCATTAGCATGATCATCATCATGATTCTAAAAGCATTGCTTAAAACTATGGGTTATTTACATATTATAAAAACAGCAACATGTAGATAATTAAATGCCTGTAATAAATGAATATTTCATTAATAAATAAATAAGATTGTTTACAAAGTACGTGCTTTATCATCATACATGATTGGCTTGTATGCACACTACTATCAATCTCCCACTTGCACTAAAGCCAATCGCCATGGTATCTCATACCCATCTTCTCTAAGTGACGATCAAACTGCTGTTGTGTTAAAGCTTTAGTAAATGGATCTGCAATGTTGTCTTGAGAGTCTACACGCTCCAAGGTGACGTCTCCTCTTTCAATGATCTCCCTGATCAAATGAAATCGCCGCAACACGTGTTTAGATTTCTGATGAGACCTCGGTTCCTTAGCCTGTGCAACTGCTCCTGTGTTGTCACAGTAAATGGGAACTGCTTCTCCAATGCTAGGAACCACACCAAGTTCAGTTATGAACTTCTTCATCCAAACAGCTTCCTTTGCAGCTTCACTTGCAGCTATATACTCTGCCTTTGTCACTGAATCAGCAACTGTTTGCTGCTTGGAACTCTTCCAACTCACTGCGCCTCCGTTCAAGGTAAAAACATACCCCGAAACAGATTTACTGTCATCTTGGTCCGTTTGAAAACTTGAGTCTGTGAAGCCCTCGAGTTTTAATTCAGACCCACCGTAGACAAGAAAAATATCCTTAGTCCTTCTCAAGTATTTTAGGATATTCTTCACTGCCTTCCAGTGCTCTTCTCCTGGATTCGACTGGTATCTGCTCATTACACTAAGTGAATGAGCAACATCCGGTCTAGTACATATCATACCGTACATGATAGATCCTATTGCAGAAGCATAAGGGATCTTACTCATACGGTCTCTCTCCTCAGGTGTCTTTGGGGCCTGTTTCTTGGAGAGATGTATTCCATGGCTCATCGGCATGAGACCTCTTTTGGAATCTTCCATGCTAAATCTCTTTAGCATTGCATCAATGTACGTTCCTTGGGATAAACCAAGCATCCTTTTAGATCTATCTCTATAGATCTTTATCCCCAAAATATAGGATGCTTCTCCCAAGTCCTTCATGGAGAAGTGTTTAGATAACCAGATTTTAATCGATTGTAGCATAGGAATGTCATTCCCTATCAGTAATATATCATCAACATATAATACAATGAATGAAATTGCGCTCCCACTAACCTTCTTGTACACACATGGTTCATCGTCATTTTTGATAAAATCAAACTCTTTGATTGTCTCATCAAAATGAATGTTCCATCTACGAGAAGCTTGCTTCAATCCATAAATGGATCGTTGCAGCTTACAGACTTGATTTATTCCAACCTTTGAAACAAATCCCTCTGGCTGTGTCATATACACATCCTCCTCAAGTTTCCTATTGAGGAAGGCCGTTTTCACGTCCATCTGCCAGATCTCATAGTCGTTATAAGCTGCAATCGCAAGCAAAATCCGAATGGACTTGAGCATAGCTACTGGTGAAAAGGTTTCATCATAATCAACTCCTTGTCTTTGTTTAAAACCTTTTGCAACCAGTCGGGCCTTATAGGTCTCCACCTTGCCGTCCGCTCCAGTCTTTCTTTTAAAGACCCATTTACACCCAATAGGCTTAATGCCTTCAGGTGGTGAAACCAAAGTCCATACTTTGTTTTCATACATGGAGTCCATTTCGGATTTCATGGCTTCAAGCCATTTCTCTGAGTCTTTATTACTCATGGCCTGTTCGTAATTCAATGGATCATCATCATTCATGATGTGTACCTCATCGTCATCCTCTATAACGAATCCATACCTCTCAGGTATCTTCGGTACTCTCCAAGATTTACGAACAGGGTGTGGTATAGTAGGTTCTTCTACTTGGTCAGGTACCTGACTTTGATCCGTGGTAATTTGTGGTTCTTGAACTTCTTCAAGATATATCTTACTCCCACTGACCCCTTCATGGATAAACTCCTTTTCCAAGAAGGCAGCATGTTTCGCAACAAACACCTTTTGATCAGTTAGATGATAGAAATAATACCCTACAGTTTCTTTAGGGTATCCCACAAATCTACACTTTTCGGATTTAGTCTGTAGCTTATCATGTTCAAACTTTTTGACATAAGCTGGACAACCCCAAGTCTTAACATGCTTAAGATTTGGTTTTCTCCCCTTCCACATCTCATATGGAGTCTTTGGGGCGGATTTGGTAGGTACCTTGTTAAGTAGGTATGCAGCCGTTTCTAGGGCATATCCCCAGAAGGAAATTGGAAGGTCGGTAAAACTCATCATGGATCGAACCATGTCTAACAGTGTTCGATTTCTCCTTTCAGATACTCCATTTAACTGTGGTGTACCTGGAGGAGTCCATTGTGAGATTATACCATTTTCTTTGAGACAATTGAGAAACTCACCGCTTAAGTATTCTCCGCCTCGATCTGATCGAAGTATCTTTATACTCTTGCCCGTTTTTTTCTCTACTTCACTTCTGAACTCTTTGAACTTTTCAAATGATTCTGACTTGTATTTCATTAAATACACATATCCAAATCTTGAGTGATCATCAGTGAAAGTAATAAAATAAGAATACCCACCCCGTGCACTTGTTGTCATAGGCCCACAAACGTCTGTGTGAATCAATGTCAACAACTCTGTAACTCTTTCTCCTCTTCCACTAAAAGGAGATTTAGTCATTTTACCCATGAGACAAGATTCACAAGTTGGATATGATTCATAATCGGATAGCTCGAGGAGCCCATCTTTATGCAACTTGGATAATCTTGTTTCATTGATATGACCGAGTCTACAGTGCCACATGTAGGTATAATTAATATCATCTCTTTTCCTTTTCTTAGTTTGTTCAATTTGAAATATATTTTCTTGTAAGTCAAGTGTATAAAGTCCATTTCGCAAATTTCCAATACCATATAAAACATCGTCTTTATAAATAGAACAACTATTGTTCTTTATAACAACGTTAAATCCTTCCATATCCAATACAGAAATTGAAATAATGTTTTTAATAATATTCGGAACATAATAACAATTATTAAGATAAATGGACTTGTCCGAAGGCATTGCTAAATAATAAGTTCCTACAGCTAATGCAGCAACCTTTGCTCCATTCCCCACTCGTAGGATCACCTCATCATTGTTCAGCTTTCTACTTCTGACCAGTCCCTGCACAGTATTACATATGTGAGAACCACAGCCGGTATCCAATACCCAAGTAGAATTATGACTTTCAGAAAAATTAATTTCAATCATAAACAAACCTTGATTGGAAGTCGAAGCTTCTCCAAGCTTCTTCTCTGCTAGATACTTCTTGCAGTTCCTTTTCCAATGTCCCGGCTTGTTGCAATGAAAGCACATTCCTTTAGCTGGTTCAGGTTTCTTTTGTTCCTTTTCTTTCCCCTTTCCCTTAGCCTTCTTGGATTTCTTCTTTTCAGAAGATACCTTAGGTCTCTTCCTTTTATTGGAAGAATCCACCATCAAGATATGGTTCTTCTTGGATGGGAAGTGACCTTCTGCAGTTTTCAGCATGTTAAGCAGCTCAGGCAAGCTGACATCTAGCTTATTCATGTGAAAATTAACCACAAACTGCGAGAAGGTCTCAGGGAGTGACTGCAAGACCAAGTCTTGACTCAACTCCCCATCCATGACGAACCCAAGCTGTCCAAGGCGTTCAATCAAATTGATCACTTTCAGGACATGAGTCTCGACAGCAGTACCCTCGGTCATCCGAGATCGGAAGAGCTCCTTAGATATCTCATATCTAGCAGTCCTACTCTGTTCACCATACAACTCCTTGAGGTGAAGCAGCATAGCAGGAGCATCCATTTTTTCGTGCTGACGCTGAAGCTCGTTATTCATGGATGCGAGCATGATGCATTGAGCCACAGATGCATCATCTTGCCACTTATTGAAAGTGACAATCTCTTCCTCAGAGGCTGTTTCTGAAACAAATTCAGGGACAGTTGAATTTAGGACATAAGAAATCTTTTCAGCAGTGAGAACAATTCTCAGATTTCTTAGCCAGTCCTCATAATTCGGCCCGGTAAGCTTGTTTGCATCAAGTATGCTTCGTAGTGAGATTAGTGATTTAGACATTTTTAAAATTCTGCATGTGAAAAATAACATTTTAGCAAACATTCATTTTATTAATTTTGCATACCAAAATAAATTTAGGTCTTTATTTTAAATTGGTATCTCCCACTATTTTCATCAAACTATATTACCCTCACTTATATAGTTCGGCAACATCTAATTAAAGATTTGCTAGTGAGAATAAGGATCCCATTTCAAATGTATATAACCTTGTGGATAGCACAACAAGCGATATACAAATAAATAGGTAGACAACTCTTGTCAATTACAACACTATATAACTCCTTTTATTTTGCCTCTTAAATCATAATGGTCAAGTGTGTGCACATCCGAACTAAAATGATTTAAGTTAAGTCCAGCCTAGCACTTCCATAAATTCAAAAAAGAAAAATGTCCGTCCTTGTGGATAGCACAACAAGACTAGATCGTTCAATTTTCTTGATAAGCATCAAATGTGATTAATTAACATCTTAAATACGCAATACTCGCCTTGTGGATAGCACAACAAGCTCATATTAAATATTTAATACTCTATTAATTTATCATGCTAGAAGGCGACGTTCGATATTCCAAATATCATTTGAACGCTTCGGACTTAATATTATTTCTTTGAGGGGTTTGTTATTATTTGTCTCATCTTGTTTAGCGCGCATGCACATATATATATAAAATACGCGTCATTTTATTAAACATGCGAAGCATGTTTGCATAAAATATAATATATATAATATTTAGCATGCAATATAGAATATTATATTCTACCCGGATTGATTATGGACTTTTATTCTAGTTTGGTTCACTAGAGCCACCAAGTGAACCAAAAGGTCAAACCTAGGAGTGCAAGAATTTAAATTTAAATATAACTATTACATTTAAACTCGGGCTCCATACAAACGGGTCTTCACGCGCTCCTTGCTCCTTGGTCTCCAATTTTTAAAGATAATTCTAACTATTTCTATTACATTAAACTATTTAATTTAAATAGAAACCTTGATCAACAGTCAAGGGGAAGTACATAGGAGGGAGATAGAATTTTACATCAAGAGAAGAAAAAAAATTAGAGAAGACGAGGTACGCAGACCCCATTTAATAAAACCCATTCATTCAAGCATTCAACTAAAATAAAATCCAATCACATTGGTCAAATAGTCCATAATCAATCCCCATTTATTTTCATACATATCACCATATATATCAATAAATAAATATTCATCTCATGAATTAAAACATTCCATATATATATGAGTATCATTTAATGGGCAATTTTAAATTGCATGAAATCCAATTTCAAGATTAAAATAAACTCTTTATTTTAATTATAAAATTATTTAGAATATAATATATAAATATATCATATTTATTTTTTAAAAAGAAGTCACCTTCTTTTATTAAAAGAGTCCTGCAGGTTTATTAAAAAAAGTCCTTTCCTGATGGGTCACATTCTTTTTGGAGTAAGAAAGAGACAACACCTTTTCTTTGCAGAATTCAAGATTAGCACAAAAAAAAAAATTGTGATTTGTCCAAAAAAAAAGTCTTTTTTTTTTTTTCTTAAAAAATATAATTTTATACAATAAATTATTTTAAATACATACCCATATGTATATGAAATCAAAAATAAATTAATAATTGCATAAAGATTTGGCTCTGATGCCACTGTTGGGTTTGTACGAAATCGTGACGCAATCAAATTGTAAAAATTAGCGGAAGCATGATATATCAGAGTTTAAAAACTTTCTACAAAACCATTACCCGGATCATCCTTTATGCAAATTATTAATTTAAAACGATAAATAAGAAGTTATGGAATCATACCCTTGTAGAACGAAGCTTCCACAGGTACTAGTTCAACTCCTTGTTCTTCGTGATCTCCTTGAATTTTCGGGTTAGATTCTTTCCTTTGATCAACGTTAGCCACCCAAGTGTTTGGCCTCTAGAGGTGATCCACCAAGGAAGAGGAATTATCAAGAAGGAGGGTGTTTGGCTTAACCTTAGTTTTCTATCCTCTATAGAAAAGGAGTACTCTCCAACAATCGGAATTGCATCATCTAATATCTATTATAAGACTTCTCTTATATAGACATTGGTCAACCCTTCTAATCCTATTAGACATGGGATTTCTTTTAATTAATTAAACTCCTTTAATTAATTTAGGCTTCCCACCACATGGGAATAATTAATTAAATTCATTTAATTAATTTGTCTCCTAATCTTATTAGGAATAAATGAGAGTACTAAATATTAAATTAATTACTAAACTCCTTTAGAAATTAAAATAATAATAATTGTAATAATATTAATAAGACTCCTCTTATTAATTTATATTTAATATTTCCAAAATATTAAATAATAAACATTAAGCTATTTAATTTATTCTATCACCATAGATTAAATTAATTATACTTAATGCATTATTACGATTATGCCATTACCTTCTTAAATAATTATTCTTCCTTTTATGGTGTGACCATTTAGGTTCTCCATATTAAACCGGTTGTGAATAAATCAATTAAAACAATTTTAATCTTATTTAAATAAATAAATTAAACTAATAATTTATTTAAATAAATAATATTTATTACACAATAGGGATAAGCCTCCCTAGCGATCAACGACTTTCCAGATAATATAGATTTCAACATTAATCATAAAAGAACCTGTGAGTTAATAGTTACCATACAATTCAATCCTTCCACCATACAATGTCCCAATTAAATATAAGACATGGATTTACTGTCAAGTCTTATTTTATTTAATTATATGTATTTCGATTAGAAAATGCACAACTCCAAATAATGCAAATTAAAAACTCCTTTCTAATTTCATTTCACCTTGGCCAAGGATTCCTGGGTTGTCATTTAACGAATCACATGGGACATATCTCCTCTTTTACTAGAGGTGGTAGATTCTTTATTGATCATTCATTATCTCCATATGTAACTCATTATACCCAAGCATACCCTATATATGCCTTAAAAGGTCTTAAGGAATAAGTCAAAGTATAATTTGTTACATACAAGATACTATGATGATCTCAAGTCCAAGGATCACTTGTACTACTATCACATTAGGAATTCCTATTGACATGCGAGTAAAACTCCATTAGGTATTCCATAGCGAATCACGTTCAGTGAACTTATTCTTCAATAAGCACCTACATACTTGCTTTAGTGTCTCCACACAAATGATCATGAGATCAATCATCCTCATCCAATGAGCAAGCAACATATGTACCAATCTATCCGGATTTACTAATCCCCTTTTTAGTAATCCCACGATTGGGAACTATTTAAGTTTTAAAACTTTCTAAGAATTTAGATCTCATTAGCATGATCATCATCATGATTCTAAAAGCATTGCTTAAAACTATGAGTTATTTACATATTATAAAAACAGCAACATGTAGATAATTAAATGCCTGTAATAAATGAAAATTTCATTAATAAATAAATAAGATTGTTTACAAAGTACGTGCTTTATCATCATACATGATTGGCTTGTATGCACACTACTATCAAATATGTGTGTTGAATATGTAATTATAATTAGTACTTTTATATATATTACTTAGAATAGTAATATGTGAGAAAGTCTAATGTGCGAATAACGTTAAATATATATACGTTATTAAAGGGAGATGGAAATCATTATTTGATTAAATGTATATTGAAGAAATTATTTTGGGGAACAATTTATAGAAAAGAAAGAGAAATAGTTATTATATATTTCTAATAAAGGATATTAAAATAATTTCTAATATTGAATTATTTTAATAAAAGGAGGAAATGTTATTTTTGAATAATAATATTACCTTATATGTTTTTGTATGAGGTGTGTTTGGTTAATATAGTAAATATATTAAAACATATTTGCTATATGTAATTAAATTGATGGAAACGATTTATTATAATAGAAAATAAACTTATTATCTATTTTCTATATATAATATATGTACATGTGTCGTACATATAGTTATTTGATATTATATTAAAAATAATATCATGAGACAATAAGTAAATTATTTTCTAATAACGAATGTGCTTATTTGGAGAAAACATAATATTTTATGATATGGCTAAATACATAATTTTCAAGGGAGTTTAATTAATGAAAGGAAACTAAGTTATTTTAATATATTAAATAACTTAAGTTATTATTTGATCGTGAATATTATTATTGGAATAATTAATAGAGTATATATTAATTATTATAAGCGTAAAGGTTATACTTATTATAAGTATAATTAATTGAAGTAATTTAACATTTTAATAGCTTGAGTTATTATATTTCCGTAAAGGTTATATATAATATTTGAATATTCGATTTATAAAATATTTATATGTGGACCTTGGATTTAATAGTTCTAATTTAATTGAACAGGTTATAAGTAGTAATGTGGTGAGAAATGAGTAAGTGATGAGAATAATGATAAGCTTAAGTTTGAGCTTGTGAGAGATGCCTTGTGTGGCACAATAATAGATTCGGTAATGAATTGACTAATTTAATGATGGAGGAATTATTAATTAAACAATTAATCTAAATTAATTGTTAATTGTTATTATGATAGTATGTTAAATTATTATGGCTAGTGATAGTATAATAATAAGGAAATCGATTATAAGTATAATCGGATTTGTGATGAGATAAATTGTCTTCTAATATTAATTATTGTTATGGACAATATACTATTATCAAGTAATTATTTGATAATATGATGATTAATGAGTAAATGATTTATAAATATAAAAAGATTTATATTTATTTAACGTGATAATAAATCATATAAAGTGTTAATCAATTAGCGTGGGAATTATAATTCCATGGATTAATGAGAAATGGATTAATTAATATTATTATTAATTAATTGATAAGATAAGTAGTTTATTAATTTCTATGTGCAACCATGCGATATTAAAGTGTAACGTATGGTAGTTAACTATATGTTATGCGAAGTATAAAGTGCAATATGACTATGTTATTTATGAATATAAACTATATAGTAAAGTTATTGAGTTGTAATAGGTACATGAAATGTGGGTGTGACAATGTGTATATTAATTATACAATAAAATAATATATCATAAATATATGGTAAACAATTATTGAATTTACTAATAGAGGAGACAATACACTGTGATGATACCCGATAGAATTATATCCGGTGGGATAAAGTGTACATGAATTTATATATGTGCAAGTTAAAATTTACTACATGATAGTATTATTGGGACTACATTATGACACATTAATTATAACTTAAGTTATATGAAATGGAATGCGTATAACTTAAATGTATATGTAATGTATATATATAACCCAAATATGGTATACACTATATATAACAATAGTAAGTTAATTTGCAAGTTGCTAAGTTATATTTACTGTTTCCCAATTTGAGTACCCATTCTCCACTTCTCTTCACGTGAAGCCTAGCCTACACTACTCTCCTCTCCTCTCAAATTCATCAATCCTAGCTAATGAGTATGAGGGGAGTGGGATTGATGATGGATTACACCAACTCCTCACCAACTATTTGTTAACCATTAGATTCTTGCTATTTCCGTTAGTTTGATTTGGCAAGCAAAGCTATGAACTGAGTATTGGTTTGCCTATAAATTAGCTCTTCTCCTTCTATATTACACTTGCTGAGAATTTTATTGCTAAGAAATTTATAGAGAGTAAGTATACTATTAGTGTGAAGGAGATTAAGAAATTGCTTTAGCAGCTCAAGTGTTTTGCAGAGGTATAACATATACATTCATTCTCTGTAAATTTTCTATATTCTTGATTCTTTGATTAACCATGAATTGGACGTTAAATTAATTAAAGAATGTTATTAGTTGCTATGATAGCTTATAAACGTGTTAGAACTATTACATAGCATGTTTAAATTCGAATTGTTGAAGAAATTCTGAGTTGGGTTCATTAAGCTGCCGATCAGGAAGCAGTCACTGGCTTGGCCGGACACCGGCGCAGCTGCGCCGGGTTTGTACCTGGTGCCTGCGCAGCTACGCAGGGTCCTGGAACTTGTTTTTTTTTTGTTGTTGCAGATTCTGTTATGTGCTATCATGAGATATCTCTTAAAGCAAACAAGTGAACTAGATTGACATGCATATATGACTATCTTAACGTAGCATGATGCATGTATGGCCGTGTTAGTATGTGATATGGAAGGAAAACATGGTTTTAAAATAAACTTATAGTTTTAATATGAACTTTGACATGTGTGTGTCATGTGTGCATTCTGATTTTTGTGAACACAATCGTATGGTTTATATTGACATGAAATACATAATTTAAGTGTTAATCGTACACTAGTTTACATGAGTGAAGGATTCAAGAGGTTTTTAAGAAAAACTTAAAGACTTTTTGAAATAAACTTGACCAAGACTTACGTCTTTTAGATTCTGACCATGTGAGAACATTTATGTGGTTTAGATATGTGTTTCGAGTGCACATGAGTTATATGTTGAGATGCCTTGCATATACTAAGATTAGTGTACTTTTCAAAGAAAGATTTGAATGTGAAAACAAATATCATCAAGTACTAAGTGAACTTACGTTATGAACATGCAAGCATGTATATTGGGATTTCATTGTGCCTATAGACATGTTGACATAAGCATCATGTGATGAAACATGGATTTCACCTATGCACGTATATTCATAGAAAATGAATTTCTAAAGCATAAACTATGTGATTAACATATACACGTGTGATATACGCACGAGAATGCATACTTAGTATTGTTTAGCCTCGTGGTGTGTTGATATGACTTTAGTAATGGACCATTAATAACATGGGCTTGATTTGTTTAAAGTTTATCGGCATATGGCCTTAATTGGATTAGGATGAGCATGCTAGGTTTCGAACTTGAAATTATAACCATAGAGCATACGTATTGATTAATATCAGTAACTTGAATGATATTGATTGAACTCGGGTTGTCCAAGCAGCATGAAATGTCATTTCTGGTTTGACCAGTGAGTGGCGCAGCTGCGCCACTCTTAAGGCCAATACCTGCGCAGCTGCGCCATCCTGTTTTCAGGATTTGTGCAGTCTGTTTGTTCTTGATTTTGTAATAGACTTGTATTATTACTTAAACTGCAAATCATGGTCTGACCCCTACTGGTTTATGACTATATGATAAACATAATAACCTTGCATGCCTAGTTTAAAATATGACAAGGATTTTGAAAGGTGAAACTTAGAAAAGTTTGAATGTAATGGTTTCGATAAGGTTTGAGAAACATGAAAGCAATATAGATCATGTATCTATGAGCTTTAAATACGTGTCGAACACACAGCGAGTCGAGTAAAGGTGTATGAATGTTGATATTAAAAGTATACCTATACTAGCTATTATAGGAGTATGTTAAGAAAGTGAAACAAGGTTCTAAGAACCAAGTTAGACAACAATGTAACATTTATTATTACATTGAGAATATGTGGATACATATAACTGATGAGTGTGATCTCTATGGTTAATATAACTTTGTAGGATTACACGAAGCGCAAATATCTTAAGCAGTTAAGTCGTAGTTGTTAAACTACGAATCAGGCAAGTCTTTCTGTTCCTATTTGATATATGAATTCAATAACTGTTAGTTGAATTATATTATGCTGTGATAATGTGAACTTATATATGAACTGTATATGAGATATAAATGAGATTGAAAGTTGATCTTTGATGATATACTTGTTATGTGAAAAGTAACATGTGTAGTAAATATAAACTGTTTATAAATGCATGAACTGAGTATGATGTTATATGCTATGTGATGCATGAAGACTGTTAGAATTGCTGAGCTGTCGAGCTCACTCTTGCAAATAACCACTTTTGCAGGTTAAGGACTCACGGTAAAGATTTCGTGCTTCTTGATTGATAAAGATAGATAGTATCGCATTGAAGAATATTACTTAGATTATTATCTGGACCATGTTTAGATTCTAGATGATGTACTCGATAGTTGCTTACACTGTTTAATACTTATAGTATTGTAAGAATGTATTAATTAATACATAGAGGATATCGAGTTGAGTTGTAAAGGTTTATACGATAACTCAGATAAGAAGGAATCATATTATATAGTTGATTCAAGATTTGTAATCGGTATCAAAGTTATGAAATCAATAAAAGATTTTATTCAAGGAGGATTGAAAAAGTTTAAATTATTCCGCATTTTAGTAACATCGAATATGATGTAAAGATGAGATCTTGGATATAAATAGAATTTATATTCTAAATTGTAATAAGTAAAGATGTATTCTTTTAGTAATGAATAAAAGATATAATAATTTGGCGATAATAGTATCGTGACTGCACCGAATCCGAGGTTTCGAAGGAACGTGGATTTGGGGGCGTCACAGGTTGGTATCAAAGTTGTAGGTTATAAACCTTAGGTAAGTGTACCTTAGACTATAACCTGAGAGAGTGAAAGATAAGATTAAAATATATACGTGAAGATTCAAAGAAGAATCTCGAAGTATCTAGAGAATGAGAATCAGGTGTTTCCTAACTCCGGTAATAAAAATGCTAAGATGATGTCTATAAGATGTATATGACAAAGATAATGAGAATGAACTCAGATGGAGTTTGGTTGATAATAGGGAAAGAACCCTAAGGTATAGTGATGATCACGACGTGATCAGATTGAACTGTGAAATGATAGATAGTCTGTAATGACTAAGTATGTATAGCTTGATGCTATAAGAGAATGTACTATGATAAAGTACGAGATGAACTCATGAGGAGTTGTATGTGGTGAAACGTAGAAAGCTCGTAATGAGCAAGTGATAGAGTAAGATATAGTTAAGTGTTGGAATTCCATTGAGGACTCATGTGACAGCTTAGTTGTACAAACTTTTGTATGGGCAGAAGTTTTGTGCTTGCACTGAGTGTGTCACATTGATAATCGTTGGAATGTTAGTGTCGCGGTATCATTATACATATGGCGGAAAGGTAATTCTTTTCTCATATTTATTTTGATAGATAGAGATTTCTAAGATATAATTAGATAATATTAAGTTTAGGTGCGAGTTCTTAAGACTCATGCCTATGACAAGTTCGTGACTCATAATCG
The DNA here is from genome assembly GCA_020205555.1 of Panax stipuleanatus. NCBI lineage: Eukaryota > Viridiplantae > Streptophyta > Magnoliopsida > Apiales > Araliaceae > Panax > Panax stipuleanatus. The sequence goes on from CM035119.1 coordinate 83,852,157, forward strand.
TATGATGGAACCCCTCAGCGAATGGACGATTTTGGTCTGACTAGGATAAGTTCCTCAACCCATATGATTGTGGTAAGTTCCTGAGCTTCCATGGTGTGGTAAGTTGGTGAACTGTATTGAGAATAGATATATTATATAAGAGTTTTGAAATAGTGAGCATTGATGGTAGTAAGAGATTGAAGTGATGGAGAAATTTGGATTTTTCTAAATCTTCTAGCTATGCTAGATTTTCAAAATTTATTAACTTCGTGCTAGTTTTTGCACTTCAATTTTCTTGAGAAAAACATTGAGTCAGATGACTGAACCAATGAGTTTTAAAAATAATATCGTTATTCGTATGTCTATGCTATTTGTTTCGGCTAAGACAAAAATAATTTGAAAATCTTTCAAAATGTATTTTGACCATATGCATCATTTGATATGATGTAGAATGGTAAACGATGGAGTCATCAATGCAATCGAACCTAGTGTAGGTTGTGATCGAAAGATCGTCAGCCCACTATGGTATGATGTAATATGACAAAGTCATAAAATGGCGGAATCCTCAACGTACTATTAAGTTGGTGCGGCATCATGACGCCATAAAACGGTTTTTGGTTTTTCTTTCGAATTATGAAAAGTTGACTAAATTATTTCGATTGATGTTCGGATTATTGATAAGAGTCTAAGCTATTTGATTCGGCTAGGCGACTTTGAAAAGAGATTATAGAATTCAAGCATTCTTGTGTATTTATGCCAAACCAGATTGCTCTGGTGCGGATTTTGACGTTGAAAAGCTGAGGTGAACAACCCTATAAGGGGACATGTTTTCGGGGACAATGGTTCCGAACGTAACGCATATAGTCGTTACAAAACACTACGTTACGGCCCAACGTAGTGGTAAAATAGGTTGGCCACCTAGAGTACGCGTGGAGAGTGTTTTCAGTCTTTGTGATTGATAAACACTCTGGTTTGCGGTGTGAAGAATTGTGTTGAAGCATTAGTAAACCTGGAGAAAAGTTCACGGTCTTGTGACCCCTCAGCATAAATTGGAATCTGAGTTATTCATACTACTTCCCGATTATTGAAAAATCGTGGAAGATTCTTATTCTGATAAAGGATGAATATAGTAAATAGATGCTCCTTAGAAAGGAGAAAGTGGTAGAATGAGATTGAGAAAGTTATAGTAATAAAACTTCTAAAAGGAGAATGAATAAAATTATTCAAGAGAATATGTAATAATCGGAATAGCACCGAGTAAAGGAAGTTTCGGTGATTCCGAGGACGGAATCCTTATAAGGGGGAGAGGATGTAAGAACTCGAATTTTCAGATATTATTAAATAAGGATTTAATAAATAAAATTCTTAAACTGTGAGATGGGTTCGAATAAAAATATATATATGTGATATGAGGTATGTGGTATTGTATTACATAGGGTAATATAGACCATACACATATGTGTTTTTGTGATTTATAAATATATTATTAATATATATTTGTTACTTATCGTAGAGACGATTCAGTGGAGATAAAGGAAGTGGATAAATTCCTATCGATATTAAATAATTTATAGAATTATTTTATAGTAAGTTGGTGACATTAAATATCCTTAATGTATAAATCACCATATTCTTGTGTATGTGTATTAATAACTAGTATGTTTATAATATAAGTTATTAATAGCACTTAAGCTATCTGTGAATAGGTTTGGATAGTGAAGCATGAGTTAGTTAAGGAATTAACTAATAAGAATAAATATTAGTTAATATAAGTTGTGAGTTATATTATGGAATAATATAATGACAGTATTGAACCTTAATTAACTATGATGATATAGTACAGTGTTTAATTTACTTAAGTAAAGGAGTGAATTAATATGTGTGTTGAATATGTAATTATAATTGGTACTTTTATATATATTACTTAGAATAGTAATATGTGAGAAAGTCTAATGTGCGAATAACGTTAAATATATATACGTTATTAAAGGGAGATGGAAATCATTATTTGATTAAATGTATATTGAAGAAATTATTTTGGGGAACAATTTATAGAAAAGAAAGAGAAATAGTTATTATATATTTCTAATAAAGGATATTAAAATAATTTCTAATATTGAATTATTTTAATAAAAGGAGGAAATGTTATTTTTGAATAATAATATTACCTTATATGTTTTTGTATGAGGTGTGTTTGGTTAATATAGTAAATATATTAAAACGTATTTGCTATATGTAATTAAATTGATGGAAACGATTTATTATAATAGAAAATAAACTTATTATCTATTTTCTATATATAATATATGTACATGTGTCGTACATATAGTTATTTGATATTATATTAAAAATAATATCATGAGACAATAAGTAAATTATTTTCTAATAACGAATGTGCTTATTTGGAGAAAACATAATATTTTATGATATGGCTAAATACATAATTTTCAAGGGAGTTTAATTAATGAAAGGAAACTAAGTTATTTTAATATATTAAATAACTTAAGTTATTATTTGATCGTGAATATTATTATTGGAATAATTAATAGAGTATATATTAATTATTATAAGCGTAAAGGTTATACTTATTATAAGTATAATTAATTGAAGTAATTTAACATTTTAATAGCTTGAGTTATTATATTTCCGTAAAGGTTATATATAATATTTGAATATTCGATTTATAAAATATTTATATGTGGACCTTGGATTTAATAGTTCTAATTTAATTGAACAGGTTATAAGTAGTAATATGGTGAGAAATGAGTAAGTGATGAGAATAATGATAAGCTTAAGTTTGAGCTTGTGAGAGATGTCTTGTGTGACACAATAATAGATTCGGTAATGAATTGACTAATTTAATGATGGAGGAATTATTAATTAAACAATTAATCTAAATTAATTGTTAATTGTTATTATGATAGTATGTTAAATTATTATGGCTAGTGATAGTATAATAATAAGGAAATCGATTATAAGTATAATCGGATTTGTGATGAGATAAATTGTCTTCTAATATTAATTATTGTTATGGACAATATACTATTATCAAGTAATTATTTGATAATATGATGATTAATGAGTAAATGATTTATAAATATAAAAAGATTTATATTTATTTAACGTGATAATAAATCATATAAAGTGTTAATCAATTAGCGTGGGAATTATAATTCCATGGATTAATGAGAAATGGATTAATTAATATTATTATTAATTAATTGATAAGATAAGTAATTTATTAATTTCTATGTGCAACCATGCGATATTAAAGTATAACGTATGGTAGTTAACTATATGTTATGCGAAGTATAAAGTGCAATATGACTATGTTATTTATGAATATAAACTATATAGTAAAGTTATTGAGTTGTAATAGGTACATGAAATGTGGGTGTGACAATGTGTATATTAATTATACAATAAAATAATATATCATAAATATATGGTAAACAATTATTGAATTTACTAATAGAGGAGACAATACACTGTGATGATACCCGATAGAATTATATCCGGTGGGATAAAGTGTACATGAATTTATATATGTGCAAGTTAAAATTTACTACATGATAGTATTATTGGGACTACATTATGACACATTAATTATAACTTAAGTTATATGAAATGGAATGCGTATAACTTAAATGTATATGTAATGTATATATATAACCCAAATATGGTATACACTATATATAACAATAGTAAGTTAATTTGCAAGTTGCTGAGTTATATTTACTGTTTCCCAATTTGAGTACCCATTCTCCACTTCTCTTCACGTGAAGCCTAGCCTACACTACTCTCCTCTCCTCTCAAATTCATCAATCCTAGCTAATGAGTATGAGAGGAGTGGGATTGATGATGGATTACACGAACTCCTCACCAACTATTTGTTAACCATTAGATTCTTGCTATTTCCGTTAGTTTGATTTGGCAAGCAAAGCTATGAACTGAGTATTGGTTTGCCTATAAATTAGCTCTTCTCCTTCTATATTACACTTGCTGAGAATTTTATTGCTAAGAAATTTATAGAGAGTAAGTATACTATTAGTGTGATGGAGATTAAGAAATTGCTTTAGCAGCTCAAGTGTTTTGCAGAGGTATAACATATACATTCATTCTCTGTAAATTTTCTATATTCTTGATTCTTTGATTAACCATGAATTGGACGTTAAATTAATTAAAGAATGTTATTAGTTGCTATGATAGCTTATAAACGTGTTAGAACTATTACATAGCATGTTTAAATTCGAATTGTTGAAGAAATTCTGAGTTGGGTTCATTAAGCTGCCGATCAGGAAGCAGTCACTGGCTTGGCCGGACACCGGCGCAGCTGCGCCGGGTTTGTACCTGGTGCCTGCGCAGCTACGCAGGGTCCTGGAACTTGTTTTTTTTTTGTTGTTGCAGATTCTGTTATGTGCTATCATGAGATATCTCTTAAAGCAAACAAGTGAACTAGATTGACATGCATATATGACTATCTTAACGTAGCATGATGCATGTATGGCCGTGTTAGTATGTGATATGGAAGGAAAACATGGTTTTAAAATAAACTTATAGTTTTAATATGAACTTTGACATGTGTGTGTCATGTGTGCATTCTGATTTTTGTGAACACAATCGTATGGTTTATATTGACATGAAATACATAATTTAAGTGTTAATCGTACACTAGTTTACATGAGTGAAGGATTCAAGAGGTTTTTAAGAAAAACTTAAAGACTTTTTGAAATAAACTTGACCAAGACTTACGTCTTTTAGATTCTGACCATGTGAGAACATTTATGTGGTTTAGATATGTGTTTCGAGTGCACATGAGTTATATGTTGAGATGCCTTGCATATACTAAGATTAGTGTACTTTTCAAAGAAAGATTTGAATGTGAAAACAAATATCATCAAGTACTAAGTGAACTTACGTTATGAACATGCAAGCATGTATATTGGGATTTCATTGTGCCTATCGACATGTTGACATAAGCATCATGTGATGAAACATGGATTTCACCTATGCACGTATATTCATAGAAAATGAATTTCTAAAGCATAAACTATGTGATTAACATATACACGTGTGATATACGCACGAGCATGCATACTTAGTATTGTTTAGCCTCGTGGTGTGTTGATATGACTTTAGTAATGGACCATTAATAACATGGGCTTGATTTGTTTAAAGTTTATCGGCATATGGCCTTAATTGGATTAGGATGAGCATGCTAGGTTTCGAACTTGAAATTATAAACATAGAGCATACGTATTGATTAATATCAGTAACTTGAATGATATTGATTGAACTCGGGTTGTCCAAGCAGCATGAAATGTCATTTCTGGTTTGACCAGTGAGTGGCGCAGCTGCGCCACTCTTAAGGCCAATACCTGCGCAGCTGCGCCATCCTGTTTTCAGGATTTGTGCAGTCTGTTTGTTCTTGATTTTGTAGTAGACTTGTATTATTACTTAAACTGCAAATCATGGTCTGACCCCTACTGGTTTATGACTATATGATAAACATAATAACCTTGCATGCCTAGTTTAAAATATGACAAGGATTTTGAAAGGTGAAACTTAGAAAAGTTTGAATGTAATGGTTTCGATAAGGTTTGAGAAACATGAAAGCAATATAGATCATGTATCTATGAGCTTTAAATACGTGTCGAACACATAGCGAGTCGAGTAAAGGTGTATGAATGTTGATATTAAAAGTATACCTATACTAGCTATTATAGGAGTATGTTAAGAAAGTGAAACAAGGTTCTAAGAACCAAGTTAGACAACAATGTAACATTTATTATTACATTGAGAATATGTGGATACATATAACTGATGAGTGTGATCTCTATGGTTAATATAACTGTGTAGGATTACACGAAGCGCAAATATCTTAAGCAGTTAAGTCGTAGTTGTTAAACTACGAATCAGGCAAGTCTTTCAGTTCCTATTTGATATATGAATTCAATAACTGTTAGTTGAATTATATTATGTTGTGATAATGTGAACTTATATATGAACTGTATATGAGATATAAATGAGATTGAAAGTTGATCTTTGATGATATACTTGTTATGTGAAAAGTAACATGCGTAGTAAATATAAACTGTTTATAAATGCATGAACTGAGTATGATGTTATATGCTATGTGATGCAAGAGGACTGTTAGAATTGCTGAGCTGTCGAGCTCACTCTTGCAAATAACCACTTTTGCAGGTTAAGGATTCACGGTAAAGATTTCGTGCTTATTGATTGATAAAGATAGATAGTATCGCATTGAAGAATATTACTTAGATTATTATCTGGACCATGTTTAGATTCTAGATGATGTACTCGATAGTTGCTTACACTGTTTAATACTTATAGTATTGTAAGAATGTATTAATTAATACATAGAGGATATCGAGTTGAGTTGTAAAGGTTTATACGATAACTCAGATAAGAAGGAATCATATTATATAGTCGATTCAAGATTTATAATCGGTATCAAAGTTATGAAATCAATAAAAGATTTTATTCAAGGAGGATTGAAAAAGTTTAAATTATTCCGCATTTTAGTAACATCGAATATGATGTAAAGATGAGATCTTGGATATAAATAGAATTTATATTCTAAATTGTAATAAGTAAAGATGTATTCTTTTAGTAATGAATAAAAGATATAATAATTTGGCGATAATAGTATCGTGACTGCACCGAATCCGAGGTTTCGAAGGAACGTGGATTTGGGGGCGTCACAGGCTGAGTATGAACATCCCTAAATTGGGAAATATTTATGCGCCAAAGGCGGTTATGATGAATGCAAATGTCGTTCTAGCATATATCATCTGATCAATGCAGGGTATAACGGGCTGATCACCCACCATGCCAGTAAGCATGATTTCCATCTCAGCATTATATGATTTCCAGCATTATATGAAAAGTTTTTTTTAATTCTTTAGAGAGAAGTTTGGGTAGAATGTTATGATAGAATAGTTGCTCATAGAAGGAAGTCGTATGTACTCATTAAAAAAGAATGAAATCAGATAAAGGTTCAGTTGGAAACCTAGTTTTGATGAATAAAAGGAGTAGGGATTAGTAAGCTGTAATTTCAAGGACGAAATTCTTAGAAGAAGGGGTGAATGTGACAACCCAAAAATTTATAAGATCTTAAATGATTAAAATAAAGGTTAAAAGAATAAAACCTAGATGAAAATTTGAGGATTAATTTGCAAGCCCAAGAGAAATTAGTTAAAGCCCAATCCTTCAGCCTACTGGGGGTGAAGACATTTTCGGCTTTTAGTAAGCTAATTAAGGTATTGGGCCATAGCCTAAACAATTAGTTAGGAAACCCAAAAATAATTAAAATAGCAAACCCAAAGGGTAAATTTTTTAAGGAAAATATATGAAATGACCAAATTACCCTTTAAATTATTTGTGAAATGACCAAAATACCCTCCAATCCATGTGAACTTATAGCAACCAATCAAAGAAGAGATGATGAAAGCATGACATTATCCTTAAAGAAATACAGATGATGCAAGCATGACATCATCCTTAAAAAACACAAAGATGATGTCATTATGATGATGTCATCATGATGTTACCAAGGGACTAAAGTGCAATTAATGTGGTACTAAAATATAATTAACATAGGTACCAAATTGTAATAAGCCGGGAGCAAACTTTAAAAAGTCGAGCCCCTAACGTGCAATTATCAAACCTATGTTTTTCTATAAATATGAGCCATTTCTCTTCATTTTTTCTAAACAAAAAAATAGAGTTAGAGAGAGAGAGGAGAATTTCGTTGAGAGAGATAGAGAGGAAAGTTTTTTGGTGAGTTTCAAGATTGCAAAGGATTAGTTAAAGCTTGCAACCTCAAGAGGTATTTACTCTAGTGGTTATTATTTTCATTCTTCTTTGTATATTTAGTAAAAATATACTTTTATACGCAGTTATAATGCCCAAATTATTTTAAATATATAGTATAAAAGTCGTATTTACAAGCAGTTATAATGTCCGATTTATTTATCTTATAAAGTAGAAAATATACTTTTATTAGCAGTTGCTATGTCCGATTTTTTTCAAGTATTTAGTAAGAATATTCATGTTATAAGTAGTTATAATGCTGAAATTATCTCAAATAGAATAGTCGAATATTCATTTTATAAAGTAGTTATAATGCTCGATTTATTTCAAACATAGTAAACGAATATTCATTTTATAAGAAGTTATAATGCTCAATTTATTTTAAATATAGTTCATGAATATTCATTCTATAAGCAATTATAATGCCGAAATTATTTCATGCAAGGTACAAGAATTTTTATTTATAATTAGTTATATGATTTAGTAGTTATAAATAAAAACTTATAAATAAAGGAATAAGTGTTAAATCTAAACTATTACAGTCGTACTCTTTAATGGTTTATGTATAGTAGCTGGGCTAAACGATTTCTTCAGGGAGCGGAGGTATATACGAATTAGCAATTGATCTAACTCGCTGTAAAAACAGTGTAGACTAGACGAAAACTAATTTGTTGATTGTTTGTATGAAACCACTCAGCATACTGTACTGAATACTGTTAGAGACTCGATGTGTGCTAGGTTTAGACTTGTGAATACATATGGTGTTTAGGTATTATCTAATATTTGACTATGTGATTAAATGTTAGATAGTTTATTTATAAAGTAGTAGTATTGTGAGATAAAGTATGTTATGCTAATTGAGAGATCAATCTTATTAATGATAGGTCTTTGAATTAGAGATTAAATTAGATTGTGTAGCAGTAATCGACGGTTCAGGCAAGTTCCCTAACTCAAACTCGAGTTATTATTTTTTAAGCATGGTAGTGGATAATTATTGTTGATTATTCCACATCTAAAATTATTATTAAATATTAGCATTTATTGCAAGTTTTCTCTAACTCAAACTTGAGTTATATTTTCAAAGCATGTTCGTGAATAGTTATTGTTGATTATTCACATCCCATATGTTCATCAAATATGAAAGGCTGATCACCTTCATTACCCTAAGGTTCAGTTAAAGTTGTTCATGGTCCTTGTTGACATTAAACATTATTGATTCAGTCATTCATTTATTAAAATTCTAATTTATGTTCTTTCATAATTATTATATTGTTGAAAATTCGAAAGCTTTTTCTTTCTTTCAATCATAATATATCCTTGTTGTATTTAAACTTGCTGGGCAAAATAGTTGCTCACCCTTGCTATATCATGATAAAAAAATTCAGATTAAGACGACGGCTTGAATAAAGATAGAGGCAAAGGAAAATTCCAGAATTGGATTATTATGCAGTTAGAATTATTAAATTTTCTGACGCGAGTGACATTGTAAATCTTATAGGATATTGAAAGTATGTATTAAGTTAAGGTTACAGACCTTAGGGATTATGTGTAAAAGTTTATTGTATAAATAATTTATGTTTATATCTTCCGCAGTAGTTATAGAAATGATATATCGTAACGTACCAGGCCCGAGGTAAAAGGTACCCGGTTTTGGGGGCGCTACACTATAAACCAAGCGCTCGATGGGAGGCACCCCATCTAATCTTTCTCCCTCCTTCTTTAATTCTTATTCACATTTCCAATTACTTCTCCCTCTATAATAAATTATCCGTTCTTTTAATACTAAGTAGAATTTTTGGTAGATTTAGTAGTTTTAATAGTTTATTTTTGGTCTCTCTCAAGTACAGTCCAATTGTTATAAGCAAGCACGGTTCAAACAAAAGTCATAAATTGCAGCACAGCTGCGCCCAATTTGTAAGGGAAAGCTGAGCAGCTGCGCCCTTCGTTAGTCACAAAAGTTAAGTTCTTCTATACTGCACAGCTGCGCCCAACTACAAGCCATATACTGCGCAATTGCGCCTGCTCTTAGTAACATAAAATAAACACTGCTCAGTTTTCAGAGTCTCAAACCCAAACATTCGGACAATTAGAGAAGTCCACTCTCAGTTCCTAAGTTTTAGATCATCCCAGACTTATCCACCGCCTGATACACCATCGGATCATGAGGAGGCGGGCGAAGATGACGATACTTCTTAGGGGAATATTCTTTCATTTCTCTTACAATGAGGACATTGCCATTTTAAGTTTTGGGTTATTAGGTTCATATCATTGTTAATATAGTTTGCATCTAGTTAAGTTCATATAGTTGCATTTTAGTATAATTGCATTCTACTTTAGTTTTATGTTTTATTTAGTTTAACTTGTTAGTTTATTTTGAGAACTAATAAATAATAAATAGAAAAAGCACAAAAATATTTGCTTTATCTGTTGCATTTAGATTAGTTAGTCATATTACATGAATCCAAGTTTTCAGTTCGTTTGAAATTCATTTGGCCTATGAGGAGATTGGAATTACATGATTTTTGAACAATTTTGATGACTAAAGCATGTTATAATGTTATAGCATAATGTGAATCTTAATCTGTTTGAAACCGATGTAACCGGATAACACTCTAGAGGAACCATTACGATTTGCTCAGTTTATATAGACACATAATTGTCTTCTGGAGGAAATTTGTGTTTTAATGAAAGAGATTTAGTAAACAGTTGGTAATGGCTAGACGATGCAAAAGCTTAAGTTTGGGGGAAAGCAAGGAGTATAAATGTTATATTCGTAAAAAAAAGTAAGGAAAAAAGAAATATATATATGTTGAATAACAGTTTGGCTAGTTTAGTTCTGTGGCCTTTGATACTTGAGTAAGTATGCCCTAGGGGATGTCTCTACACCCAGCGCCCTAAAGCCATCTGGTTTGGGAGTCGTTGGTAGAAAGCTCGATACACGGGATATTGCACAGTCAGGTGTATACACGGGAAAAGAGTAGATATTTCACAGTCAGGTGTATATACGAGAAAGTGCGAATATCGCCCTCGTGAGTAATAAAAGTTTAATAAACCCCTTGTTGACTCTTAGCGTAGCTGATGTGTAGTCTTGGTTGGAGCTTAATTTGTTTGCTGCCTTTCTTGAGTTAAAACTATATTTTTTCCTCTAAGAAGCATATTATGTGAAGTATTTGTATTGTAGCAAGTTTAATGGTTACTAAGCACACACATAGTACATCGATGATGACAAGTTTTGACTTATAAAGTGATATGTATTATCGCCTTATTTTTAGTTAGATTCTCTGTTTGATGTCATTGGGGTTTCTCTGAGGCAACTATGTTGGATTTCATTTTTACTGGTATTTGGATTCGTTAGCATGTAGATTAGTTTGCATTTTGTTTAGATTACTGCATTGCATTTTATTATGTTTCTTAGGGACAAGCAATAGTTTAAGTTTGGGGGTATTTGATAAGTCGATTTTATACCTACTTATTCGGTATCAACTAACTTCAATTGTTGTTTAATCCCGAGTCTTATAGTTATTTTTCATGCATTTTACTCTCATTTTGTAGGTTGCATACTTGGGAACTGACTTGGTAGCAATTGGGAACAAAAGAGATGTATTGAGAGCTTAAAGTGGCCAAGTATTGACTTAATGGGAATTGGATTGAAGTAGCAGCAAAAGAACAGAAGATTGCAGAACTGGTGTAGAGCGCAACTGCGCCCAAAATAGCTTAAGGTATAGCGCAGCTGCGCTCTACCTCAGTCAACAAAACTCTGCAGGGCAGCTGCGCCCAGTTTGGCCTTGTGGGCAAAGCAGCTGCGCCAGTCTGATAGTCAAGATTTTGACTTTCAATTAAATGGCCAATCGGACTGTAGCTTGAAGGAGGGTTTAATTAGGGCATACATATACAAGATATCAAAGTGTAAACAAAATTATTCCATCCTTTGGGATCATTATCTTGTATATATCATCATTAGATATTCTACTATTCCATTAGATTAAATTACATTAGATTAGATAAACCCTAGATTAGATTAGATCTGAAGATTAAAGCAATTGAAGAGCATTGAAGATTCAAACTTGGAGCAAGAGAGATCACATTTGCAATTTCTATTTTTACTTTCTCTTTTACTTCTATTTGTATTCTTCTAATGTATATTCAAATTGTGGATTATGGATTTGATTCAACCATGATTTAAACTCTATATTGGGATTATAATGGATCTTATTGAGTAATTTATTTTGATATGCTTCCTTGTTAGTCTTGTTGATTGTTATTGGATTGCCTATTATGATTCATGCTTAATTGGTTAATTGTCTAGCTATAAATTACCGTGCTAATCTATATGAAATTGAGAAACGGATTATGGGTTTAGATCTGATCATAGTAGCATGTGTTTGTGTGTTTTACATGGTGTTGGAATTCATGATTCGTGCCTAGGATAGAGATATAACTATGCACCACATGTAATCTAATAAGAACTTGCGCTTAAACCCTCTTTAATTATAATTCGCATAGAGATATAGTGAGTTAGTTAATTAGGGTGTTCAACTTGATTCTATCATCTATGGATTTGATTTAATATAGTTATGGTACATCGAGAGATGGCCATACTTTACCTTCGTTTTCTTGATTAACAATCCATGATAATTAATTTGACTTAAAGGGAAGTGTATTGATTTAAATAAAACAATAGGTGAAATTGTAGTCTCATGTTTTCATTATCTAGTTTCATTATAGGGATAGTTAGTATTAGTTTAACTGTATATTATTATTCAAAATACTAAATCAATCGTTTAAATAATATTAAGTTGGTTACGGGTTAGTGCTTGGTAATTCTTGTTAGACAATTCTCTGTGGGATCGATACTCTACTTACTCTTTATTACTTGTTGACTGTGTATACTTGCATGCATATATTGATCGCGAAATACGACCAACAATGCTGACTACTTTATCTAGCAGGGATTCTATTTATCGCGAGAGGGATGAGGCTCGTGCTGCCAAATATGCTGTCGTTGCTTAGAGTGCTGGGAGCTGTCATTAGCACTCCTAAATTAATACCTTACTTCTTCTCTACTATCACAAGAATGAGTATAGCAATAAGCAATGATCGATCCAACAGAGAGTGTATTATTTTATATTTATCCAATTATTTTCCAATGAATTGGGATTTTTGTTTTGAATAACTAAATTAACAAAAGTAAATTTAGAAGAAATATCAATAAGTAAAAATCTTCAATTCTTCAGTTCAGTATCACCTTTTCACAATCATGGATTAATCAAGTTTTACAATATTTATCCTTCAATGAGATTAACAACCCTAGATAACCGAGATCGCTAATAATCCGAAATTCTCCTTATGTGTAAATCTAATGCGACAATCGCTAACAAAAGATCCTAACTATCATATAACCCAGAACTATCAGTCTAGATTTAATACAATAGAAGCATTAAGAATGAGAATTAGATTGTTCCAAGCAACAATTGCACAATCAGGAATTATTTAACTTGTCTTCTCAAAACCTTAACAATACCCAAAAGCCTGTCCACAATCATGTATCATTAATTTATGATTAGACATACATCATTTGCTTAATATATATCTCAATCTAGCAGATGATATTTATCAGATTAATCTAACTGGCCATATCAAATTAATCAGATAGTATAGTATACAAGAAGTTTATGTAGATAATAAGAATAAATCTCACATACAAAGAAATAAATGAAGTAAACTTGATCAAACCATTAATTATGAATAAGGTTCAACATCCCTTCAAAATTGAATTGAGTAGTTTAGCTTGACATGCTTTGATACCCCAAAACTGGGGTTTGAATGAATGTAGAAGAAGATATATATAAACTAATCTAACGGAATATATCCCCCTAATCCTTGTGTGTTCTTCTCCTTTTATAGCCCTCATATTTGCAGCCCAACTTGTAGCCTTTATTTAGCCCAAGTCCGATTCGAACAAGGAAAGCTCCTCATCAGTCGCGCCTACCTACCCAAGCAGATATTTATACCCTGACACCCCCGATCCGACGGATGTTTGTACTGTCCGGCCAGCTGTAAGCCCGCCTCGGCGGGAGTTTAGCCTATGGAAATCCGCCCCGACGGGTATTGCTTCGGCTCCTCCGACATCCTTTCGTAACAGGAGCATAACTTTTGATCCAAGAAGAGTTATGGGGCCTGCTACCTGTCAAATCGAAGTTGTCGACGAGATCTACAACTTTTATTCTTTAAGCATTGATAGATTCTGATTGGTTCAGGGTTGAAATACACTCCAAGTGACTGCTATGTAAATTGCATCTTCCAAACTCTGAGGTTTCAACTTTCGCTTGGTAAAAAGGTCATAACTTTTTCATTTGATCTTCGATTTGAATGATTCAAGATGTTACGAAAAGCTAAGGAATAGCTCTACAATAAAATCCAAGTCCCAAGCCAAGAACATGAATCCAACTTAGCATTAAAAACCCAGCAATCTTCCCATTTTTCTTGTTTCATCTCCATTTTGACCTGAAACCCATAAACAAACCTATTAAGCCCTTTTTAACAACCAAACATACAATAGACTACGCATAAAGAAATTAAAATAAATGAATATCATGCACTCGTCAAATTCACCCACACTTAGCTTTTACACGTCCTTATGTAAACCAAACCCAAGTTTATGTTATCATTCACATAATTCTATCCAACCATAGTATCAAAAAGTTCAAGTTAAAATTCATGAATATCATTACTTATCAACATAAACCCGATTAGCATCTCATTAATCAATTCATGACTACTAACCTTATCACCTCACCAATGAATTTCATCAAATTGAACTGCATCCACATAAGTATCTATCCCAAAATCCACATACTTACCTAACTTAGTTATCATAGAGCAAAAACCACGCACACTAACTCATAACTTAAAACAAATTTTCCTGCACTTTACCTTGCTTTTCGTAGAACCTTCTTTATATCCCAGATGACTATATTTTGATGTTTCCTTGTATTCTTCTTTTTCTTGACATGTGCAATGTCTCCTTTTCTTAGGCTTTTCAGTGCTACCTATGTAATGAACTTTCCACCAACGACTCCCAAACCAGATGGTCTTAGGGCGCTGGTTGTAAAGACACCCCTAGGGCTTACTCATTCAAGTAACAAAGGCCACAAAAGTCGACTAGTCAAGATGCTTTTATTCATCACACTTTTCAGCGTGAATACCAATGTTTCCCGAGGCTTGGATACCCATTTAAATAAAATGGACATTGAAGCAGATTTTCACTATTTTCTCATACATCAATTTCATCATCAATTTTTTTTTCACTTTTTTCTTTTAACAAGGATCTTTCATTGACATAGCAGTGAAAAGAGTTCTAAAGCAAGAAATTAGTGCACATAGACAACTCCACATACAACTTAGTCAACTAAGCATTCTTCACATATTCAAGTACTCATGCTTTTATCCATCACACTTTTCAGCGTGAATACCAATGTTTCCCGAGGCTTGGATACCCATTTAAATATAATGGATATTGAAGCAGTTTTTCACTATTTTTCCATACATCAATTTCATCATCATTTTTTTTTTACTTTTTTTTCTTTTCACAAGGATCTTTCATTGACAAAGCAGTGAAAACAGTTCTAAAGCAAGAAATTAGTGCACATAGACAACTCCACATATAACTTAGTCAACTAAGCATTCTTCGCATATTCAAGTACTTATGCATCATTAAATTCAATTCAAATCAAGTACACTGGTTACTGACTTAGTTTTCAACATTCATTGATCAACTGTGACACCCCCAAATCTGGGTACTTCGTTTCCACAAGATTTGGTGTTCACTTTCTAAATAAAACATGTATCTACCCAATAACAAAGAATTGCAAAGTAGATTACAACCTTCATAATTACTTAAATAAAAATCATCTTCCTTATAAAAGGATTACAACCTTGTCCAAAATAAATCCCAAGGTTATCTAACCTTAACATAACAATCAAGTGCTAAAATAAAATATCATAAACTATACAATCAAGAGTGAAGACAACAAGTCTTCACTTGCTCATCTTTCCTTTCCCTTTACTGGTTGACGGTACGTCAACATTCTTGGCTTTAACTGCAAGGGGTTATAAAATGTGCAAGAGTGAGCAAACAAAAGCTCACTTGAAATATAACAATGATGTGACATAACTCAATAACTTCAAAAAGGGTTTGAATAACTTTACTTTCGTCAAATTAAAGAATTGAATAATAATTCTTTCATCATATTTAAAATTCGAATATAGAATTTATCTGAGGGTCATATGACCTTGAACTATATCCTAGGTTATAAATATTTTTTATTTAAAACCTTTAACAGTCATTGAGACTATGGACCTTTAACTCATAGTTAGGGGGATCAGTCCTTCGTACCTTGTATTGTCCACAGACATTCAGCGCTATCGCGTAGTAACCTCCCCTAATAAATAGGGTTGTTCAACTCGGTATTTGAATACAAGTCCGCACCAAAGAAAATTTGGTTTGGATAAGCTTAAAGGAAATTTAGAGTTTCAACTATCATCAACTAAGGAGTAGTTGAATCGACTCACAATACTTTATCAGTTCGATAATATAAGAACTATGAACCAATTGTAAGATATAACAATAGACTTCATAATAAGTAGGAATGCTTTAGAAATAACATAAAGCAATTGAAAGATTAAATAGATCTTGCTTGAACAATTAAGTCAAGATTGCCATACTTCAATATTTGTGCATTATGAATATTAGAATACAACATAACTTGTACAATACATAACAAGTTAAAAATCAAAAATAAACTTGCATGATATAATGAGCAAGGAAAAGATACAATGAGAAAGCTCGCATAAACGTAAAAGAAAGGTCTTAGGAAACTTGCTTAATGTAAAAGAATAAGGATTAAGAAACTTGCCTCAAGCGCAAACTACACTTTATAATTACAAACCACTTCTACAATTACTCTACATATTATATTATTTTTATAATATCAATTAGTACACGATTGTTACGTTAACATCGTTGAACTTCTTACTTAAGTTCAACTCACAACATGGTTTACAACATAACTCACAACATACACTTCACAAGCTTATAACACTTTAAACTATCAGGCGTACCTTATAAAAGTAATACACACGTACACGTATAATATATTCATATAAGACTTCAAGTCATCTTAAACATATCAAAAGTATGTTATATCATTTTCTATTACACTTAACAAGTCATCAATATATGTTAGCTAAACAAACACTGCACAAAACCTCAACGAAGCACAAACAAAATTCCCGGACAGCAGGTTGCCCCGCTGGGGTGGGTCCCCCAAGGCTAAAAGCCCCGCTGGGGAGGGGCCCACTACTGGTGTGTTCCCCCAGCTCGCGAACGGCACAGAAATAAGCCAATTTGGGTTATTTCTTCACACCACTGTCCGATTTTTTTTCCGCATGATGTACATGAAACGTAATGAAAATAAAATTTTAGACTCTTAACATGATTATAACATACAAAATCATTACATCATATAATCAAAATACAGTTTTCATGATTTTTGAAGAAAACGACATTCTTCAGCGTTCTTGACGAAAATTGCTACTGTGAATTCATTTTTAAATCAAATCATGAAATTCCAATTGTGTTAACTCTATTTCTTAACATATTAAAATAATCCATGATCAATTTAAATAACAATTCACAAACACATACCAATTTTGATTATTTAAAGACTATTTTCAAAATAAGCTCACGGTAAATTACTATGAACATGATTTCTTCACGTTCATCATAATTACGTGGACTGAATCGCTAAAACAACTATATAATTTATATATAAGCATATATATATATATATATATATATATATACATCACATATATACATTATGATCAAGTAATTTACACAAAAAGATTTTTTTACAGAGAAGTTCTATTTATGAAAAACATGGAATACGTAAAACACAATATAGAAAAGATTTAACAAAGAGATTATACTCTTTCTAGCTTGGATTAGGAGAAAATATGAAGATGATGATGGTGTGTTTGCTTCCTTTTTCTTTCTCAAAGCCTTCTTCTTCTTCTCTCTTCTTCTTTTCCTCTCTATCTTTTCTCTTTTCTTTCTTTTCTCTCTGTTTTGTTCTTTCTTTCTCTAACAGACTAACTTTTCTAAACTAATGTATATTATAGATATATAATATACATATAACATATATGTAACTTACAATATTAATGTAGCTAATAAGTATTATACTAATTACATATACTAACTACTACTTAATTATATAAGTTACAAAATTTTGAATTTAAAAAGCCCTAAGGCCATGTTTGGCATAACAACATTATTTTTAAAACAGATTAATAGTAACTAAGGCCACATTTGGTAAAAATGGGTTTAAAACAAAAGTAAGGGCCATGTTTGGTAAAATCAATTTAAAACCCTTTTCAATTCTTTTAATAAATCTTTTACCCCATAGTTTAAATGCTACACTTTATTTAATTAAATTGTAACATTCTAATTCAATTAAATACAAGCTAACATTTATTAATTAATTAAAATTGCACATAATACTAAATTGCTACACAATTGTAATTCCCTTATTAATCATAATTCATGTAACAAATTAGTAAATCATTATAAACACTTAGCACATAATATTACTCTAATTTAATTATTCTCAATTAAATTAGAATTATGCTACACCATTACTTATACATCAATTTAATTAATTCTATTGCACTTAATTAAATTACTCCACAATAATCACACAATTTATTTATTTAGCTCAATAAATAAATCAAATCAAATATTTATTTAATTCAATAAATATTTACAATTAATATATAAAATTCTCATTTGTTACAATCTTTCTTCCTTAAAAGGATTCTGTCCCCAGAATCACATAAAAAATCTCATTTGTTACATTCTTCCCCCCTTAAAAAGATTCTGTCCCCAGAATTGATATATAAAGGGTTACACAAAGGCTAAGCAAATAATTGAGGATACGATTTTCTCATTATATCTTCGAGTTCCCACGTGGCTTCTTCAGCACTGTGGTTGCTCCAGATTACCTTAACAGATGGTATCACTTTATTTTTAAGTACTTGTTTCTTCTTATCAACTATTTGAACAGGAACCTCTTCATAAGTTAAGTCTTTATCAAATTATAAAGGCTCGTATTCTATTACATGTTTGTAGTCGTGTTTGTACGATCGTAACACAAAAATATGGAATATATTTTGTATGTTGTCTAGCTCCGGAGGTAACGCCACCTCGTAAGCCACTTCGCCAACTTTTCGCAGTACCTCAAAAGGTCCAATAAATCGAGGGCTCAATTTCCCCTTCTTACCAAATCGAATCTTCCCCTTCTAGGGAGATACCTTCAGGAAAACGAAGCTTCCCGATAAGAATTCTCGATTCTCTCGATGTTGATCGGCATATTTCTTTTTTCTGTCTTGAGCAGCAACCAATCTTGTTCTGATCAGCTTCATGATTTCGACAGTTTGTTGTACCAGTTCCGGTCCCAACAATTGACGTTCACCGACTTCATCCCAGCACAAAGGAATTCTGCATTTCCTGTCGTATAACGATTCGTAAGGCGGCATACCAATACTCGCGTGATAACTATTGTTGTAGGCGAACTCCACCAACGGTAGATGATCATCCCAACTTCCCTCGAAGTCCATAACGCAAGCTCTCAGCATATCCTCTAGTGTCTGAATCGTTCTCTCTCTCTGGCCGTTAGTCTGAGGATGGTATGCCGTACTCATTCGCAATTGCATTCCCAGACATTCTTGTAATCGTTTCCAGAAATTTGACGTGAAACGCGGATCTCTGTTGGACACAATTGACACCGGAACACTGTGTCGAGAAATAATTTTCTTAACGTACAGCTTTGCTAATTGATTCAAGTTGTACATAATCCTGATCGGTAGAAAGTGGGCTGACTTTGTCAGTCGATCCACAATCACCCAAATCGCGTCAAAACACTTCTGAGTCGCTAGAAGACCCACTACAAAATCCATCGTGATATGCTCCCACATCTACTCTGGAATTTCCAACGGTTGTAGCAATCCGCTAGGTCTCTGGTGTTCTGCTTTGATTTTCTGGCACGTTAAGCATTTCATAATGCATTCAGCAACGTCCCTATTCATATTCGGCCACCAAAAATGGTGTTTGAGATCCTGGTACATATTCGTACTTCCAGGGTGAATAGAATATCTCGAGCTGTGAGATTCGCTCAAAATCACCTCTTTGACTTCTGGTACTGGCGGTACCCAGATTCTTCCTTCAAATCGTAGCAGACCTTCATTATCAATCTTGAACTTGATTTCTTCTCCATCGCCTATTCTCTTTCGGATCTTTTTTCACTCTTCGTCATGAAGTTGTGCTTACACTTTGTCTACCAAAGTAAAACCAAGAGTTACTTGAAGCAACTTCTCATCCGATTCCTTTGGAAACTTCACTTCCAGTTCCAATCTAGTCATCTGTTCTAGTAATTGGTCTTGATCAGTTAACATGTTCAGCTTCTCCTGACCTTTTCTGCTCAAGGCGTCGGCGACGACGTTAGCTTTACCCAGATGGTAAAGAATCTCGCAGTCGTAGTCTTTGATTAGTTCGAACCATCTCCTTTGGCATATGTTTAAATCCTTTTGTGTAAAGATATACTTCAGACTCTTTTGATCTGTGTATATCTCACACCTTTCTCCATATAAGTAGTGTCTCCATATCTTTAGAGCAAACACTACTGCCGGCAATTCTAAATCATGGGTCGGATACCCTTTCTCATAATTTTTTAGTTATCTTGATGCATAGGCAATGACCTTACCGCTCTGCATTAGCACGCAACCTAATCCCTTATGTGAGGTATCACTATATACTATGAAATTTCCCGTACTATCCAGCAAAGACAATACAGGTGTAGTACTCAACCTCTTCTTCAGCTCCTAAAAACTTTCCTCACACTTTTCCGTCAAAACAAACTTAACTGTTTTACGAGTCAAATTTATTAACGGAGTTGCGATTCTAGAAAGGTTTTGGATAAATCTCAAGTAATAACCTGGCAACTCCTCACTTCAGACGACGTCTTCGGCTGATCACAATTCATTACAGCTTTAACCTTCGATGGATCTACCGAAATCCCATCTTTATCAATCACGTAACCAAGAAATTACGCACGTTCTAACCAGAATTCGCACTTTGAGAATTTCGCATAAAGCTTCTCTCGTCTCAGCGATTCTAAGGTTAGTCTTAAATGTTCTGTGTGTTCCTCCTCGGTCTTGGAATAAACCAAGATGTCATCTATGAACACTACTACGAACTTATCTAGGAATGGCTTAAACACCCTGTTCATTTAGTCCATAAATGCAGCTGGGGCATTTGTTAGACCAAATGACATCCCCAAGAACTCGTAATGACCATACCGAGTCCTAAAAGCTGTCTTCGGTATATCTTATCTCCTCACCTTCAACTGATGATACCCACTTCTCAAATCAATTTTTGAGAAGTATCTAGCTCCCTTCAGTTGATCGAACAAGTCATCGATCCTAGGTAAAGGATACATATTCTTGATCGTAACTTTGTTCAACTCCCTATAATCAATGCAAAGCCGTATCGATCCATCCTTCTTCTTCACAAATAAAACTGGAGCTCCCCATGGCAAAATGCTCGGTTGAATATATTTCTTGTCCAGTAATTCTTGCAATTGAACCATCAGTTCCTTCATCTCGATCGGAGCCATTCAGTACGGAGCTTTCGAAATCGGAGCAGTCCCCGACGCAAAGTCGATCACGAACTCTATCTCCTTATCTGGTGGAAGTCCTGGTAAATCATCCGAAAACACGTCCACAAACTCCCTAACCACCGATATCTCTTCTATCTTCGGGCTCTCCTTACGCGTATCTACTATATAGGCTAGATATCCTACACAGCATTGCGTCAAAAGTTTCTTGGCTTGCATAAACGTCAAACAACTAGCTTATCTAGGCGATTTACTACCATAAAACACTACCTTTGACGGAGTCATAAGGTTTACCAACTTCTTCTGACAGTCGATTACCACCCCATAGTTGAACAACCAGTCCATACCTAGTATGATATCGAATTCGCCAAGTTTTATCTGAATCAAATCTACCCTTAATTCCTGACCCTTAATGTACAATCTATAGTTCTTGTAAACAAACCTAACTGGACTAATCTCCCTACTCGCAATCTCTATGTTCAAGGGGTAAACTAATTCCTCTTTAAGTAAGTCTAAGGTCTTAGCAAAATCATCAGATATGAATGAACAAGTAGTACCCGAATCAAATAATACATATGCATTTATACTATTGACCGGAATAATACCTGCCACCATATCTTTTGACTGCACAGCGTCCTGCACGATCATATTAAATGTGCGGGCAGTGGGTTGAACGGCTTACAGTGGTCCAGAGATAGTCAGAGTGCTGCCACTGCCATTTCCTCCATTCCTTGTTGACCTTGCCGCTGGCTTCTTCGGGCAATTATGAGCCATGTGATCCTTGGATCCACATGTGTAATAAGCTCCTTTCTTCGGGTTCAGGTAATTTGGAGCAATGTGGCCTTCCTGACCACAGTTATAGCACACCCGCGTCCCTTTTATGCACACTCCAGTGTGATTCTTCCCGCATATAGCACATGCTTTGAAATTCCTCTTCTGCTGGCCTCCCTGCTGACTCCCAGCAGAGGTATTATCGTTCCATTTCCTTTTCTGGTTGATAGCCCCGCTACCACTTGCCTTGTTCTCCGTCTCATTCTTCTTCTTCTTGTCTTGATTGAATGTAGTCACGGCGTCGCTCCCTCCTTCAGCGAGAATAGCCTTTTCCAGTACAGCTGCAAACGTGTTTAGCTGGAACATGGAGACCTTGCTGTAGAGCCAGCGTTCAGTCCCCGTTCAAACCTTCTTGCCTTCCTAGAGTCAGTTCTGACCTGGTAAGTAGCGAACCTGGCCAACTCATTAAACTTTATGGCGTATTCCGACAACATCATCCCTCCCTGCTTCAACTCTAGAAATTGGACCTCTATTTGGTCCTGCGAGCTCACGGGAAAGTAAATTTCAAAGAACATTTCTTTGAAACGTTCCCACGGTATCACTCATTCACCCTCTCTGGTCTTATTGGCCTGCCACTAGAAGCTAGCATCCAACTTTAACATAAAAGTCGCGAAAGCTGTCTTCTGGTCTTCGCTAACCCTAGCCACGCCGAAGACCTTCTCCATCTCCATTACCCACATCTGGGCATCTATCGGGTTTATCGATCCCTTGAACTTCGGCAGTCCTACTGCATTAAATTCTCTAAACGCGTGCCCTTCACTTGCAGTTGATTCACAAGTGCTCCTGTTAGTAGGTTCACCAACTGTTGAACCGAGTTAGGATTTGTCCCATCGTTATTGTTGTTGTTGTTCGTCGAACCCTTGGGGTTCTGACGTGTAGGTCTTCTTCTAGGAGGCATTTTTTGTTAAGAAATACTCTTATTAGATCCTTTACTAAATTCTTAAGTATTCAAGTTTATACTTTAACATTTAAATAACTCAGTTTGTATATGAACACATAGCACATCAATAACTTCTTTTATTCATTAATCGCAGTTTTGAAAAACATAGAATAGATAGCATCTCTGCTATTTACATCGTCTTTCCTGAACTGGAGTAAGTTGCAGGACTACATCATCACTTTTTCCCATTATTATCTCAAATTATGGGATTTATATTTATTTATTACGTAAAGAAACACATAGTTAAGGACTCTACTGTCTAAGCATGTTAAGAAGTCGCACAACCTATTTGCATTCTTCCTCCATCACCCGAAACACTATCCTTCGGTCCACCACATACCATGGTAAACTATGGAACTGAGCTGGGTAATAGAAGACACGATCCTGGGCCCTATCTATAACCGTATGGAATGCGTATTCTGTTTTCCTTATTTTGGCCCTCTTGGCTTCAGCCTCGTCTTCAGCTCGATCGGCTCGTTGAGTGGCCCTCAAGCTTGTTTCCTCCGCTCTGGCACGCTTTTTTGACTCTTCCTGGATGTCTTGTTTCAGCTTCGCTAGCTCGGCCGTGCCTCGTCTCTATCATTCTCTGCATGGATTAGCTTCCACTGCATTTCTCCTAGCTCACTATCCATCTCCTCGATAGTCTTGTCCCGCTGCTGTATAGTAGTCTGACTCTCGTCCAACAATTCCTAAAGCTCCACGTTGCGGTCGTAGAATACCTCGTACATCTCAGCACTAGTAGAGTGAGGTGGGAATTCCTCCTCGGGATCCTCTTCTTCCTCTGACTCCTCTAACTCATCCTCCTCCTCCTCTTCTGGAATAGGTGTCAGCTCATGCTCCCGACTAGCTACGGTGATCACTGGAGATGGCTCTTTCCTAACAAACTACTCCCAGACAACATGTGTGACGCCCCCAAATCTGTGTAACATCAAACACAGAACATGGTGCTCACGGTACAACATACATCATCATCTAACTAAGTAAACTTCAGAAATAAACATAATATTAATAATAACTATTACATACTTATTCGAATAAAATCCCAAGTCTTTACAACCTTAAATAAACTAAAACTTAAACTTAGTGTTTATCGCTACATAACATCATAACCGGAAATATAGACTTATTACATAAGGTAACTAGCATCATTTCATCTTAGATTTTCCCTTGTCCTTGCCCGAGCCCTCAACCTGTTTATCCTTAACTGAAAGGTTTAAGCAAGAATGAGCACAAATTGCCCAGCAAGTATATAAAGTAGTTTGAAAATATACATCAGGAGTAAAAACGTCTATATGGCAATGTTTCAACAGTTGAAAGAATTATCAAGTGTTAAACAGGAATATTAAAGATAAGAGTTTATGAATTCTCATTATCATACTAAGGGGTGTTAAATACCCTAAACGTTACTTTGTTTCATCGAAAACCATCAGACGGTTTAACAATCAAATAGATTGCAAATGGTCTCTGCAAGTACTCCAGGTGATCAGCCTATCGTACCCTACATTGTGCACAAGTATAAAGTTTAAACTACATAAGCATAAATGGGACTATATGCCCGACATCTGTTTTCCCGTTTATTCGGGTTGTTCATCTTAGTATTCATGCGAGACCGCACCAAAGAAATTTGGATTGGTAAACATTAAATAGCTTCAAAAGATTTGGATTATATCATTTTTCATCAATAATAACTAGCCGAAACAAAAGGCCAGGAATCATACTTAGAAACAGTCCGTTAAAGGAATAAGAACTTTACAGCATAACAGTTGAATTAATAACTGGATAATCATCTATAACGTTTCGTAAAATAATTGAAATTGTAGAATTTTACGACAAAGGAACTTGTACGAATAATTAAATAATCACAAGCCCGAAACTTACCCTCGCTGCAATCGAATGAGTAAGGATTGAATAATTTCTCAATGAAAATAGGGTTAAGAAACTTGCATAATCAAATCCGAGTAAGGAAACTTGCCTGATACGTCTTTTACAGTTTAAGTTATCAACTAGTCCTCCACGTAACCTAATCACATATGTCACGTTAAGCAACTAAGTAATCCCACTCTAATTTAAAATATAATTGTTTCCTTTTATATTAATTAGGTTGTTAAACCAACTCGCATTCAATCATCAATACAATTTAATTACACATGCATGTTGCATCACATAGATAAAGGTGTTCAATATTGCAATCTGAAAGAAAATAAATTTCTGGCATCCTGACTCGACCCGACCCGGATCCGACCCGACCCCTCCCGGCGCAGCTGCGCAGCCTCAAACCGTGTTACCGGGGCAGCTGCGCTGCCTGGAAAACCCGGAACCCATCTTTGAGTGGCGCAGCTGCGCAGAGTTAAGCCGTATGAATGGCGCAGCTGCGCTTCTCTTCATGCCCAGAAATTTTTTCCTGCCGAGCAGCCTACTTCCCGATTTATTTCCCACTTGTTTACAGGTTGTATGACCATGGTATTTGGACACCATACACTCCATACATCCCAGTATTTTACAAAAATACAACATACATGAAACTAACATGTTAAGACCATAAACCAGCAGCCTAAAAAAGTGTGCACGAACTGGTTCCATACTTAGCAAAATTCTGGGTTCTTCCCCAGATTCTGCAGATTTTTATAATAACATGCTTGCTACCGAATTACATATCTTGCTCATTTTAACTCCGTTTCTTTTGAAACTTGGACATGTTAGACATCATACAACATAGCATTTTACAAAATTATTACATGCAATAAACGAATTACTAAAGGCATGATTTCAAGCGACCGAAAAACCCGAAAAGTCATGCAATACTAGTTTAAACCCATTTGACAAAAATCCACCATTTTGATTCTAGCATGAAATCTAAAAGCTCATATTGTCCAGATCATCTATACTAACATGATTGCACATAACACAACCTTTAACTCTAACAACTTTCCATGATTTGAATAAATTAGCAACTAAGAGACATTTTATCAAACATATAGCATGCATGCTCGAATTCCTTGATTCTCTACGTAATTGATGCATGATACATTCCAGAATTTTCATTCTTCATCTCCATACAACAAAAACACATCCAATCATGGCATTACAAATTCAAAACCAATCATTTTCATACTTATACATGCATTTTCCTTACTATTTCCTTAAAGAACATAAAATGAATATACAATACTTACTTAATGAACTACTCTTGGTTGAATTAGTTAATAATTCTTCCTCCTTGCTTGATTATACTCTGAATTTCCAAAACTCCTCCCAACTCTCAAACTCTCATTCTCTCAAATTCTTTGGCTCTCTTGGTGGAACTTTTTGGAAAAGAAGAGGAAGAATGCACTAAGGTGGATTGTATATATATATATAGCTTAATAGAACTGAAATCTCCAGCCCCTCCATATCCCTATATCAGTTATACACACTACACCCATTAATTAACATTGAAGGAGAGGTGGGGTTTTGAGAATGGAAAGGTCTTGGTTTATTAAGGAAGAAAATATAACTCCCTCCTTATTCATTTGTAATATACGTATACTCCTCCCCTCCTTATCCCAATTCGTGTGTCACAAGGAGTCCGACCAGCTGCTGACTCATTTCAAAAATATTAGTATAATCAATTTAACCACTTAATAAAATATTTTGACCATTTTGCCCCCCCCCCTGTAGCCAAACTTTTCGATACTTATATCGATTCCTACTAAAGTCGACATTTCGGACGTCATGGGACTATCCGTTTCGTCAAATTCATCTCCGAAATTCGTGGTTGACTTTTTCCCCAAAAAAGTTAACCGTGAGACATTTTTGCAGTTACAGTCTATCTTGACTAATTTCGACGTTCTTGACTCAAATACGCAGTCCGCATCTCTAAATTTCGCTCCAAACTCCAACTCATATTTTAATACCATCCCACAAAATTAATCAATTAATTATCTACTCAACCAATTTAAATAGTTAAATTAAATTAAACCAACTATTTAAATACATCTCATCACATAACATTTATGAATAGCACATATACCCCTAATAATAGAAATCACACAAGAGTTTCACATAAATTCGTCTATTAAAAATTATTAAATTACACAATAATTCTCGGATATTACATTCACCCTCCCTTATAAGGATTCCGTCCCTGGAATCATTACAAAGTTAAACAAAAAGACTAGGGTAATTTTTTATCATTTTCTCCTTGAGTTCCCACGTAGCCTCTTCGGCGTTGTGGTTCCTCCATACTACCTTAACAGAAGGTATTATCTTATTTCTTAACACTTGCTCTTTTCTATCAATTATCTGTACAGGAACCTCTTCATAGGTTAGGTCCTTCTCAAATTGGATGGTTTCATACTCTATGACATGCTTGTAATCCTATTTATAGGGTCGTAAAACTGATACGTGGAACACGTTGTGTATTTGTTCTAACTCTGGAGATAAAGCTATTTCATAAGCCACCTCACCGACTCGCCTTAACACTTTAAAGTGTCCTATAAATCTGGGACTAAGTTTTCCCTTCTTCCCAAATCTCATTTTCCCTTTCCAAGGTGAAACCTTTAGAAACACATAAGTGCCGACGTCGAAGTCTTGTTGTTGCCGATGTTGATCAGCATATTTCTTCTGTCGATCCTGAGCTGTCACTAATCTCGCTCGTATTATTTTGATCACATTCGCAGTTTGCTGCACTAATTCTGGCCCTAGCAATTTACATTCTCCTACTTCATCCCAGCACAATGGCGTTCTACATTTCCTTCCATATAAAGATTCATAAGGTGACATCCCGATGCTCGCGTGGTAACTGTTGATGTATACAAATTCCACCAACGGTAGGTGGTCATCCAAGCTTCCTTTGAAATCCATAACACATGCTCTCAGCATATCCTCTAACGTTTGGATAGTTCTTTTGCTCTGCCCGTCTGTTTGAGGATGATACGTGGTGCTCAACCTCAATTGCGTTCCCATGCGTTCTTGAAAACTTTTCCAAAAATTTGCTGTGAACCGCGGATCGCGATCTGACACAATTGATACAGGTACACCGTGTCTGGAAACAATCTCCTTGATATAAAGCTTTGCCAACTGATCCAAGGTATATCTGATCTTGATTAGCAAGAAATGCGATGACTTGGTCAATCAATCAACAATCACCCAAACTGCATCGTAACCCTTCTGTGTATTTGGAAGTCCTACCACGAAGTCCATCGTGATATGCTCCCATTTCCATTCCAGAATTTCTAAAGGTTGAAGTAACCCGCTCGGTCTTTGATGTTCCGCCTTAACTCTCTGGCATGTCAAACACCTACTGACGCACTCTGCCACTCCTCTCTTCATATTGGGCCACCAATAATGTTGGCGAAGATCCTGATACATCTTTGTGCTTCCCGGGTGAATTGAGTAACTTGAGCTATGAGCTCCCTGCAAGATTTCCTCCTTCAACTTAGATACCGCTGGCACCCAAATTCTCCTCTCAAATCTTAATAATCCATCACCACCCACATTGAACTTAAGCTCCTCTCCATATAAAATTCTTTTCCTTACCTTCTCGCATTCTTCATCGCTGCTTTGTTCTTCCTTAATTTTGTCCAATAGAGTCGGTCGAACCTCCATTGCGAATAACTTCTCATCTGACTCACTCGAACTCTTTACCTCGAGTTCCAAACTGGCCATTTCCTTAATCAACTCCTCTTGAGCCATTAGCATTGCCAACCTACCACTGCCCTTTCTGCTTAGCGCATCTGCGACCACATTAGCTTTCCCCAGATGATATAAGATGTCGCAATCGTAATCCTTTATTAGTTCCAACCATCTTCTATGTCTCATATTCAACTCCTTCTGCGTGAAGATATACTTTAGACTTTTATGGTCCGTGTATATTTCACACTTTACACCATATAAATAGTGCCTCCAAATCTTCAGGGCAAATACTACCGCTGCCAATTCCAGGTCATGGGTAGGATATCCCTTTTCATAATCCTTCAACTGACGCGATGTGTACGCAATAACATTACCATGTTGCATAAGCACACAGCCAAGTCCTTTGTGCGACGCATCATTAAAAATTACGAAATCACCAGTATCTTCTGGTAGAGACAATACCGGTGCTTCACTCAGTCTTTTCTTAAGTTCCTGAAAACTTTCTTCACACTTATCAGTCCAGATAAATTTTATCGACTTCTTCGTTAAATTCGTCAACGTTCCTGCTATCTTCAAAAAATCTTGGACAAACCGTCTGTAATAGCCTGCCAATCCTAAGAAACTTCTTACTTCAGTCGGTGTCTTTGGTTGTTCCCAATTCTGTACCGCTTCCACCTTTGCTGGATCCACGGAGATTCCGTCTTTGTCGATCACGTGACTCAGAAATTGAACTTTCTCCAACCAAAACTTGCACTTTGAAAATTTTAAGTATAACTTATCCTTCCTCAACGCCTCCAATACCAACCTTAAGTGTTTAGCATGATCTCCTGAGTCTTGGAATAGATCAGGATATCATCTATGAACACGACTACGAATTTATCTAAGTATTGCTTGAATACCCAGTTCATCATGTCCATAAATACCGTCGGCGCGTTCGTTAACCCAAATGACATCACCAGAAACTCGTAGTGTCCGTAACGAGTCCTGAATGCTGTCTTAGGTACATCTTCCTTCCTCACCTTCAACTGGTGATATCCCGTCCTCAAGTCTATCTTAGAAAAATATTTCGCTCCCTTCAATTGATCGAACAGATCATCTATCCTAGGTAACGGATACTTGTTCTTGATCGTCACCTTGTTCAATTCTCAATAATCGATGCAAAGTCTCATCGACCCGTCCTTCTTCTTCACAAATAAAACTGGTGCTCCCCAAGGAGATACACTCGGTTGAATATACTTCCTATCCAATAATTCTCGCAACTGTACCATTAGATCCTTCATCTCTGCTGGTGCCATTCTGTATGGGGCTTTTGAAATCGGGGTCGTTCCTAGTACTAAATCTATAACAAATTCGACCTCCCTATCCGGTGGAATACTTGGCAATTCCTCCGAAAATACATCCAAAAATTCATTCACTACTGGTATCTGTCCCATCCCTACCCCTACTTTTTGCGTATCGACGATATGGGTCAAATAACCTATACATCCCTTCCTTAGCAACTTCCTCGCTTGCATCATCGTCAGACATCTCGAGTGTCTCGGCGACTTACTCTCGTAGAATAATACCTTAGACTGATTTGGAGTCTTAAGGTTTATACACTTCTTCTGGCAATCTATCATCACTCCATGGTTAAATAACCAATCCATTCCTAAAATTACATCAAATTCCCCTAATTGAATTTGAATTAAATCTACAGGTAACTTATATCCCCTGATATCTACAACACAATTCCTATGGACATGGCTAATGAGAATTCTTTCGTTATTAGCAACTTCTATGTTCATCGGATATTCTAATTCTTCCTGGGGTAAGTTTAATCGTTGGGAGAATTCATGTGACACGAAGGAACAAGTAGCACCCGAATCAAAAAATATATAAGCAGATACATCATTGATCGGAATGATACCTGAAACCACGTCCTTGGATGCAACCGCATCCTGAACCGTCATGTTGAAAGTCCTTGCTGTTGGTCGATTCTGAGTTGGTGGTCCAGTAATTGTGAGATTTTCACCGCTTGGTCCCCTTCCTCCATTTCCTCCTGCTGAATTCTTCTTTGGGCAATTGGTTGCCTGATGATCCAATGCTCCACAGTTGAAGCATCCATTCCTCTTTGGTGCAGAGAAATAGGGAGAGATGTGCCCCTCTTGCCTGCAATTGAAACAGACATTCTTCCCCTTTAGACATGCACCCGAGTGATTCCTCCCACACTCCTTGCATGCCTCAGTCCTCTTCTTTGTTTCCCCTGGTTTTCCCCCAGAGTTTCCAGAGTTGAAATTATTGTTGCTGTTGTTGTTATTCCACTTCCTCTTGTTTGCACCACTGCTGCTACCTTCCCCGCAATTCCCTCCTTCATTCTTCTTCTTTTTCTCCTTATTAAACTTCATTAGGGCTTCACTTCCGCCCTCAGCAATTAAAGCCTTCTCCAGGAGAGTCGCGAAGCTGTTCGTCTGCAACACTAAAAGTCTACTGTATAACCATGGTTTGAGACCCTGCTCAAACCTCCTCGTTTTCCTCTCCTCAGTGTCGACCTGATGAGGCGCGAACCTCGCTAGTTCGTTGAACTTTGCAGCATACTGGGGTACCGTCATGTCATCTTGCTTCAGCTCCAGGAATCGCATCTCCTTGCAACTCTGCATACTCACAGGAAAGTAATTCTCGAAAAATATCTTCTTAAACCCTTCCCAAGGCATCACACCTTCTCCAGCCCTGGTCTGGTTTGCCTCCCACCAGTAGTTGGCTTCACCCTTCAGCATATACGTAGCGAAGATTGTTTTCTGATCATCTCCTACTCGGGCGATAGCGAACACCTTTTTGATTTCCTTAACCCAAGTTTGGGCTTCAATGGGTTCGGTGGTTCATTTAAATTCTTGGGGTCCCGCGCCCTTGAAGTCCTTAAAGTGTGCCACCTAGCCCGCTGGAGGGTTATTGGTATTCGGGGTTCGATTCTGAAGTGCCCCAACTAACATGTCTACGAATTGTTGCATGGGGTTCGGTGGACCCCCAGCATTACGGCCTGACCCTTCTAGTACTTGACGACGTCTTCCTCTAGCCATCTATCTATTTAAATAAACTTAATGTTATCATCTCATAACTTATTCCTACAGCATATATAATTCATATAAAACTTAATCATCACATCACATATTTAAATAAAAGCATATTTATTTAAAAAAAACCATAATCACAAGGTATCTCATCATCTTATGGCATTATGCCATTTACATCTCTTTAACCCAAAACACTTGGAAAAATCGAAAACCAAGTTTTATTTCATAGATAAGCGTTCTATACGCTAGTAGTAAAAGTTCAACACGAATAAACTAAAGACCCCGCCTAATGGCGTCTTCATGCTCTTCATCCGCTATCTCCAGCACCAGCCCTCGGCTTATAACATGTCTAGACCGGTGCTCCTCACGTGGAAAGTGATACACCCTATGCTGCAACCTCCCATGTGCTGACTTAAACGCGTACTTCATCTTGTCTATCCTAACCTTCTAATCTCTTACTTCTCCTTCTAACTCGCCTGCTAGCTTCTCGGTCCGAGCACGGCCTCTCCTCTCATCTCCCCAAAATGTGG
Source organism: Panax stipuleanatus (assembly GCA_020205555.1). Taxonomy (NCBI): domain Eukaryota; kingdom Viridiplantae; phylum Streptophyta; class Magnoliopsida; order Apiales; family Araliaceae; genus Panax; species Panax stipuleanatus. The sequence goes on from CM035119.1 coordinate 83,884,666, forward strand.
TAATGATCTGCTTGTCAGTTTGGAGACTCTGGATCCTCGACTCCAACCCATTAATGGTATGACCGAAGTGGGTCCTGATAGCTTCTTTCTCATCCTTCAGCCTATCCGCCTTCTGGCCTGCTGTTCGCAGCTTGTCAGCCAGATCCCGGTTCCTAATTATTAGGTGGTGCACCAATGCCTCTAGCAATGCTGTAGCTTGCTGCTCCCCCTGATACAGCTCCTCCAACTCATGGACCTTGTTATCCAATTCAGTAATCCTATCCATCAACTCATCCAACATAGTATCCTCAGGTGCTTCTTCGGAGTCCTCCTTGGCCTCCTCTTCCTCTTCAGGATACTCCTCTGGGTCTGAGTCAGCTGCTGCCTCATCTATGGGCTCAGGTACAGCTTTCACCAACTGCTCACTCACAACGTGAATATCTCTAACCTCATCTTCTCCTGACATCCTACAATCAAGACAAACAACTCGATTAGAATTTTAAAATAGATATTGATTTTGTTTTTAGAAAAATAGATTTGACACAACCCTTAGAACTCTACGTGAGTTCATCTCTTTATATCCTCCACTAACTACCCTAATGTTATAGTCTAAGGTTCCCCACCTAAGGTTTATAACCTACAGCTTTGATACCAACCTGTGACGCCCCCAAATCCGTGTAACATCAAACACAGGACATGGTGCTCACGGTACAACATACATCAGCATCTAACTAAGTAAACTTCAGAAATAAACATAATATTAATAATAACTATTACATACTTATTCGAATAAAATACCAAGTATTTACAACCTTAAATAAACTAAAACTTAAACTTAGTGTTTATTGCTATATAACATCATATGCGAAAATATAAACTTATTACATAAGGTAACTAGCATCATTTCATCTTAGATTTTCCCTTGTCCTTGCCCGAACCCTCAGCCTGTTCATCCTTAACTGAAAGGTTTAAGTAAGAATGAGCACAAATTGCCCAGCAAGTATATAAAGTAGTTTGAAAACATACATCAGGAGTAAAAACGTCTGTATGGCAATATCTCAACAGTTGAAAGAATTATCAAGTGTAAACAGGAATATTAAAGATAAGAGTTTAAGAATTCTCAATATCATACTAAGGGGTGTTAAATACCCTGAACGTTACTTTGTTTCATCGAAAACCATCAGACGGTTTAATAATCAAATAGATTGCAAACGGTCTCTGCAAGTACTCCAGGTGATCAGCCTATTGTACCCTACATTGTGCACAAGTATAAAGTTTAAACTACATAAGCATAAATGGGACTATATGCCCGACATCTATTTGCCCGTTTATTCGGGTTGTTCATCTTAGTATTCATGCGAGACCGCACCAAAGCAATTTGGATTGGTAAACATTAAATATCTTCAAAAGATTTTGATTATATCATTTTTCATCAATAATAACAAGCCGAAACAAAAGGCCAGGAAGCATACTTAGAAACAGTTCGTTAAAGGAATAAGAACTTTACAGCATAACAGTTGAATTAATAACTGGATAATCATCTATAACGTTTCGTAAAATAATTGAAATTATAGAATTTTACGACAAAGGAACTTGTACGAATAATTAAAGAATCACAAGCCCGAAACTTACCGTCGCTGCAATCAAATGAGTAAGGATTGAATAATTTCTCAATGAAAATATGGTTAAGAAACTTGCATAATCAAATCCGAGTAAGGCCAGGAACATTAAATAGCTTCAAAAGATTTTGATTATATCATTTTTCATCAATAATAACAAGCCGAAACAAAAGGCCAGGAAGCATACTTAGAAACAGTTCGTTAAAGGAATAAGAACTTTACAGCATAACAGTTGAATTAATAACTAGATAATCATCTATAACATTTCGCAAAATAATTGAAATTGTAGAATTTTACGACAAAGGAACTTGTACGAATAATTAAATAATCACAAGCCCGAAACTTACCCTCGCTGCAATCAAATGAGTAAGGATTGAATAATTTCTCAATGAAAATAGGGTTAAGAAACTTGCATAATCAAATCCGAGTAAGGAAACTTGCCTGATACGTCTTCTACAGTTTAAGCTATCAACTAGTCCTTCACGTAACCTAATCACATATGTCACGTTAAGCAACTAAGTAATCCCACTCTAATTTAAAATATAATTGTTTCCTTTTATATTAATTAGGTTGTTAAACAAACTCGCATTCAATCATCAATACAATTTAATTACACAAGCATGTTGCATCACATAGATAAAGGCGTTCAATATTGGAATATGAAAGAAAATAAATTTCTGACATTCTGACCCGACCCGACCCGGCCCGGCACAGCTGTGCATCCTCAAGTAGTGTTACCGGCGCAGCTGCGCTGCCTGGCAAACCCGAAACCCATCTTTGAGTGGCGCAGCTACGCAAAGTTAAGCCGTATGAACGGCGCAGCTGCGCTTCTCTTCATGCCCAGAATTTTTTTCCTGCCGAGCAGCCTACTTTCCTATTTAATTCCCACTTGTTTACAAGTTGTATGACCATGATATTTGGACACCATACACTCCATACATCCCATTATTTTACAAAAATACAACATACATGAAACTAACATGTTAAAACCATAAACCAGCAGCCTAGAAAAGCGTGCACGAACTAGTTCCATACTTAGCAAAATTCTGGGTTCTTCCCCAGATTCTGCAGATTTTTATAATAACATGCTCGCTACCGAATTACATATCTTGCTCATTTTAACTCTGTTTCTTTTGAAACTTGGACAGGTTAGACATCATACAACATAGCATTTTACAAAATTATTACATGCAACAAACGGATTACTAAAGACATGATTTCAAGCGACCGAAAAACCCGAAAAGTCATGCAATACTAGTTTAAACCCATTTGACAAAAATCCACCATTTCGATTCTAGCATGAAATCTAAAGGCTCATATTGTCCAGATCATCTATACTAACATGCTTGCACATAAAACAACCTTTAACTTTAACAACTTTCCATGATTTGAATAAATTAGCAACTAAGAGACATTTTATCAAACATATAGCATGCATGCTCGAATTCCTTGATTCTCTACGTAATTGATGCATGATACATTCCATAATTTTCATTCTTAATATCCATACAACAGAAACACACCCAATCATGGCATTACAAATTCAAAACCAATCATTTTCATACTTATACATGCATTTTCCTTACAATTTCCTTAAAGAACATAAAACAAATATACAATACTTACTTGATGAACTACTCTTGGTTGAATTAGTTAATGATTCTTCCTCCTTGCTTGATTATACTCTGAATTTCTAGAACTCTTCCCAACTCTCAAACTCTCATTCTCTCAAATTCTTTGGCTCTCTTGGTGGAACTTTTTGGAAAAGAAAAGGAAGAATGCACTAAGGTGGATTGTATATATATATATATATATATATAGCTTAATAGAACTGAAATCTCCATCCCCTCCATATCCCTATATCAGTTATACACACTACACCCACTAATTAACATTGAAGGAGAGGTGGGGTTTTGAGAATGGAAAGGTCTTGGTTTATTAAAGAAGAAAATATAACTCCCTCCTTATTCATTTGTAATATACGTATACTCCTCCCCTCCTTATCCCAATTCGTGTGTCACAAGGAGTCCGACCAGCTGCTGACTCATTACAAAAATATTAGTATAATCAATTTAACCACTTAATAAAATATTTTGACCATTTTGCCCCCCCCCCCCCCCCCCGTAGCCAAATGTTTCGATACTTATATCGATTCCTACTAAAGTCGACGTTTCGGACGTCATGGGACTATCCGTTTTATCAAATTCATCTCTGAAATGCGTGGTTGACTTTTTCCCCAAAAAAGTCAACTGGTTGACTTTGACCAAAAAGTCAACCGTGACACATTTTTGAGGTTACAGTCTATCTTGACTAATTTTGACGTTCCGGACTCAAATACACAGTCCGCATCTCTAAATTCCGCTCCGAACTCCAACTTATGTTTTAATACCATTTCACGAAATTAATCAATTAATTATCTATTCAACCAATTTAAATAGTTAAATTAAATTAAACCAACTATTTAAATACATCTCATCACATAACATATATGAATAGCACTTATACCCCTAATAATAGAAATCACACAAGAGTTTCACATAAATTTGTCTATTGAAAATTATTAAATTACACAATAATTCTCGAATATTACAACATAGATGTCTCGGGTCTCCTCCTCTCTAAGCACCTGAGGTAACTCCTCTCTAACCTGACTGGACTTTCCAACGTTCGTCATCCTGACAAAAGAATTTTAAAGTTTATTATTACGTGATATCGAGTCATCACTCTTCGAAAACTTAAACGTAAACACATAGAACATAAGATAGTTTATTATCTTTATTTATCACCACTATCTTTTCGATCTTCCTATAAGGCTTCTACCTAAGGTTTTTCCCCCCACCTAAGGTTCATAACCTATTGCTTTGATACCAACCTGTGACACCCCCAAATTCGGGTACTTCGTTTCCAGAAGATTTGGTGTTCACTTTCTAAATAAAACATGTATCTACCCAATAATAAAGAATTGCAAAGTAGATTACAACCTTCATAATTACTTAAATAAAAATCATCTTCCTTATAAAAGGAGTACAACCTTGTCCAAACTTAATCCCAGGGTTATCTAACCTTAACATAACAATCAAGTGCGGAAATAAAATATCATAAACTATACAATCAAGATTGAAGACAACAAGTCTTCACTTTCTCATCTTTTCTTTCCCTTTACTGGTTGACGGTACGTCAACATTCTCGGCTTTAACTGCAAGGGGTTATAAAATGTGCAAGAGTGAGCAAAAAAAAGCTCACTTGAAATATAACAATAATATGACATAACTGAATAACTTTAAAAATGGTTTGAATAACTTTACTTTCATCAAATTAAAGAATTGAATAATAATTTTTTCATCATATTTAAAATTCGAATATAGAATTTATCTGAGGGTCATATGACCTTGAACTATGTCCTAGGTTATAAATATTTCTATTTAAAATCTTTAACAGTCATTGAGACTATGGACCTTTAACTCATAGTTAGGGGGATCAGCCCTTCGTACCATGTATTGTGCATAAACATTTAACGCTTTCGCATAGTAACCTCCCCTAATAAATAGGGTTGTTCATCTAAGTATTTGAATACAAGTCCGCACCAAAGAAAGTTTGGTTTGGATAAGCTTAAAGGAAATTTGGAGTTTCAACTGTCATCAACTAAGGAGTAGTTGAATTGACTCATAATACTTTATCAGTTCGATAATATAAGAACTATGAACCAATTGTAAGATATAACAATAGACTTCATAATAAGTAGGCATGCTTTAGAAATAACTTAAAATAATTGAAAGATTAAATAGATCTTGCTTGAACAATTAAGTCAAGATCGCAATACTTCAATAATACTTCAATACTTGTGCATTATGAATATTAGAATACAACATAACTTGTACAATACATAACAAGTTAAGAATCGAAAATAAATTTGCATGATATAATGAGCAAGGGTTAGAGGACTTGCACAATGAAAAGATATAATGAGAAAGCTCGCATAAAAATAAAAGAAAGGTCTTAGGAAACTTGCTTAACATAAAAGAATAAGGATTAGAAAACTTGCCTCAAGCGCAAGCTACACTTTATAATTACAAACCACTTCCACAATTACCCTACATATTACATTATTTTTATAATATCAATTAGTACACGATTGTTACGTTTACATCGTTAAACTTCTTACTTAAGTTCAACTCACAACGTGGTTTACAACATAAGTTGCTAACTAGCCACATACGTGAGTCTATACTCACAACATACACTTCACAAGCTTATAACGCTTTAAACTATCAGGCGTACCTTATGAAAGTAATATACACGTACACATATAATATATTCATATAAGACTTCTAGTCATCTTAAACATAGCAAAAGTATGTTATGTCATTGTCTATTACACTTAACAAGTCATCAATATACGTTAGCTAAACAAACACTGCACAAAAACTCAACGAAGCACAAATAAAATTCCCGGACAGTAGGTTGCCCCACTGTGGCGAGTCCACCAAGGCTAAAAGCCCTGCTGGGGCAGGGCCCACTACTGGTACCCAGCTCGCGAACGGCAGAGAAATAAGCCAATTTGGCTTATTTCTTCACACCAAAGTCCTATTTTTCTCCACATGATGTACATGAAACTTAATGAAAATAAAATTTTAGACTCTTAACATGATTATAACATACAAAATCATTACAACACGTAATCAAAACACAGTTTTCATGATTTTTGAAGAAAATGACATTCTTAAGCGTTCTTCACGAAAATTGCTACTGTGAATTCATTTTTAAATCAAATCATGAAATTCCAATTGTGTTAACTCTATTTCTTCACATATTAACATAATCCATGATCAATTTAAACAACAATTGATAAACACATACCAATTTTGATGATTTAAAGACTATTTTCAAAGTAAGCTCACAGTAAATTACTATGAACATGATTTCTTCACGTTCATCGTAATTACGTGGACTGAATCGCTAAAACAACTATATAATTCATATATAAGCATAAATATATATATATATATATATATATATATATATCACATATATACATCATGATCAAGTAATTTACTCAAAAAAGATTTTTTTACAGAGAAGTTCTATTTATGAAAAACATGGAATACGTAAAACACAATATAGAAAAGATTTAACATAGAGATTATACTCTTTCTAGCTTGGATTAGGAGAAAAGATGAAGATGATGATGGTGTGTTTGCTTCCTTTTGCTTTCTCAAAGCCTTCTTCTTCTTCTCTCTTCTTCCTTTCCTCTCTATCTTTTCTCTATTCTTTCTTTTCTCTCTGTTTTTGTTCTTTCTTTCTCTAACAGACTAACTTTTCTAAACTAACGTCTATCATAGATATATAATATACATATAACATATATAACATATATGTAACTTACAATATTAATGTAGCTAATAAGTATTATACTAACTACTACTTAATTATATAAGTTACAAAATTTTGAACTTAAAAAGCCCTAAGGCCATGTTTGGCAAAACAGCATTATTTTTAAAACAGATTAATAGTAACTAAGGCCATGTTTAGTAAAAACGGGTTTAAAACAAAAGTAAGGGCCTTGTTTGGTAAAATCAATTTAAAACCCTTTTCAATTCTTTTAATAAATCTTTTAGCCCATAGTTTAAATGCTACATTTTATTTAATCAAATTACAACCTTCTAATTCAATTAAATACATGCTAACATTTATTAATTAATTAAAATTGCACATAATACTAAATTGCTACACAATTGTAATTTCTTTATTAATCATAATTCATGTAACAAATTAGTAAATCATTATAAACACTTAGCACATAATATTATTCTAATTTAATTATTCTCAATTAAATTAGAATTATGCTACACTATTACTTACACATCAATTTAATTAATTCTATTGCACTTAATTAAATTATTCCACAACAATCACACAATTTATTTATTTAGCTCAATAAATAAATCAAATAAAATTGTTATTTAATTCAATAAATATTTATAATTAATATATAAAATTCTTATTCATTACATCAACTAAATACCAACAGATCTTGAAATTAAGTATCAATTTTCAATTTGTGACTCTAACCCTTCAACATTTAGGCGAATAAAATCATGGAACCAAGCAAAAATTGAAGCAGATTTCCAATTTCTAGCAGATTTTAGGCTTTTATACCTAAAAAATAAAGAAAACTAAATTCTCAAATTCCCTCCCCCACACTCAAACCTTACATTGTCCCCAATGTAAGAACATCATGCAAGTAGAAAACTACTAAAACTAACAAATTAAAAAGGAAAGGAATGGAAAGATCAAATCTGCATTCTTTGGGTGCCTCCCAAGTAGCTGCCATTGTTTATTGTCATTGGATTGACATCTTCCCTCTCATTCTATGTAATTGTACTTGTGAACTTCAAGTGGACTGGTAACAATTTTAGCTCTAAATTAGGAATATTTTGTACATCATGATCATGCTCATTTCCAGCCACCAAATCCTCCTTGTATAATTGTATTCGATCAAAAGATTCATGCACTGAATAACCCACAACATCAATAGTAAAAATAGATATAACATTACCAAGATACCTTTTAGCCTCATATGCGCTGAACTGAAACTTTGCATTGTCTAATTCCATGGTAAAGGTTCTCATAATTTCTGTTGGTTGTATTGATAGAGATGAATCCATTACTTTCTTGTAGAGATCTGCATAACTTATCAAATTTTCCCCCTCTTCCTCTTGTTCATTCTCTTTATCAAATTCTATATTACTCTCTGTTCCTAAAGTAAGCACTGAATCCTCCTGCTCCTCTTCGTCACATCTAATTTTACTTAAGTTCTCAACAAACTGAGGAGTTAGCTTCCCTAAGCCTTGAGATTCCATACTACTAACTGTGGTAGCAAGCTGACTCATCTGATTCTTCAACATGTGGATAGAAGTCCTTGTCTCTTGCTGGAACTGTTGCGTCTGATTCATGAAAGCTTTGAACATATCCGCCATAGACGTTCCAGAAAAATTAGCAGGTACTTCGTAGCTCAAGTAGACATGATCTCTCCATCTGGGATTGTGAGTGTCTGCCCAAGGATCATATTGATGCTGATCATGTCCTAAGAATGTTCCCACAACATTGTCGTGTTGCACAGTTTCATCCTCATGCAATATTGGACAATCATCATTGGTATGTCCTGACTTTGAGCAAATTCCACACTCTTTTACAACTTGCATATTCCCTGTAGCCATTTAACGAACCAAAGTAGTTAATTCAAAAATCTGATGTTCAATATTACTTACACTTACCCCATTTACCCTTTGAGGTGCATGATCCATCCTAGTTCCATACTGCTGTGAGTTAGCTGCCATGTTTGCAATTAAGTTCCTTGCAGCTTCTGGAGTCTTGTTTACCAGTGCTCCTCCACTTGCTGCATCAATCATGCTTCTATCCATTGGTAACAACCCCTCATAGAAGTACTGAATCAAGTGATAGTCATCAATTCCATGAGGTGGGCAGCTGGAACACAACTTCTTGAACCTTTCCCAATACTCATAGAGATTTTCTCCGTTAAACTGCCTGATTCCACATATCTCCTTCCTTATGTTAGCAACTCTCGAAGCAGGAAAGTAGTTCTCCAAGAATAAATTTTACATCTCAAGCCATGATCGTATTGATCTTGAAGGAAGGTAGTATAACCAGTCTTTAGCCAAATCTGCTAATGAGAATGGAAATAGTCTAAGCTTGATCTGCTCCTCTGGTACTCTTTGTGATTTCATTGTGGAACACACCACATGGAACTCCTTTAGACGCTTATATGGATTTTCACCTGTAAGACCATGAAAAATAGGCCAAAGACGAATTAGTCCAGAGTTAAGTTCGAAAGCAACATCTAAAGTAGGATATTCAATACACAAGGATGGTTGATCAAGGTCAGGAGTAGCTAGTTCTTTTAAAGTTCTATTGTATCATGGCACCTCCATCTTTTCCTTTTCATGTGTTGGAACAAGAGCTTCTTTTGTATCTGCAATTTTCTCTATCTCTTGATCAAAATTTAAGTCAATAAATTGAGAGGATTGAGTCATAAAACAAAAATAAAAAAATAAAAAATGAAAAACAAAGAATAAACAAAAACAAATAACACTCCCAGGCAACGACACCAAAATTTGGGAGATGTCGTTAGCACTCCTAAATTAATACCTTACTTCTTCTCTACTATCACAAGAATGAGTATAGCAATAAGCAATGATCGATCCCACAGAGAGTGTATTGTTTTATATTTATCCAATTATTTTCTAATGAATTGTGGTTTTTGTTTTGAATAACTAAATTAACAATAGTAAATTTAGAAGAAATATCAATAAGTAAAAATCTTCAATTCTTTTGTTCAGTATGACCTTTTCACAATCATGGATTAATCAAGTTTTACAATATTTATCCTTCAATAAGATTAACAACCCTAGATAACCGCGATCGCTAATTATCCAAAATTCTCCTTATGTGTAAATCTAATGCGATGATCGCCAACAAATGATCCTAACTATCATATAACCTAGAACTATCAGTCTAGATTTAATACAATACAAGCATTAAGAATGAGAATTAGATTATTCCAAGCAGCAATTGCACAATCAGGAATTATTTAACTTGTCTTCGGAAAACCTTAACAATACCCAAAAGCTTGTCCACAATCAAGTATCATTAATTGCTACTTATGATTAGACATACATCATTTGCTTAATATATATCTCAATCTAGCAGATGATATTTATCAGATTAATCTAACTGGCCGTATCAAATTAATCAGATAGTATAGCATACAAGAAGTTTATGTAGATAATCAGAATAAATCTCACATACGAAGAAATAAATGAAGTAAACTTGATTAAACCATTAATTATGAATAAGGTTCAACATCCCTTTAGAATTGAATTGAGTAGTTTAGCTTGACATGCTTTGATACCCCCAAAATTGGGGTTTGAATGAATGTAGAAGAAGATATATGTAAACTAATCTAATGGAATATATCCCCCTAATCCTTGTGTATTTTTCTCCTTTTATAGCCCTCTTATTTGCAGCCCAACTTGCAGCCTTTATTTAGCCCAAGTCTTATTCGAACAAGGAAAGCTCCTCATCAGTCGCGACTACCCGCCCCGACATTTATTTATACCCTGACACACCCGCCCCAGCTGGTGTTTGTACAGTCCGGCCACCTCTAAGTCTGCCCCGACTGGATTTTAGACTATGAAAAGCCGCCCCGGCGGGTATTGCTCTAGCACCTGCAACATCCTTTGGTAAAATGAGCATAACATTTGATCCAAGAAGAGTTACGGGGCCTTCTACCTGTCAAATCGAAGTTGTCGACAAGATATACAACTTTAATTCTTTGAGCATTTACAGATTCGAATTGGATCAGGGTTGAAATAGGCTCTAAGTGACTGCTATATAAATTGCAACTTCCAAACTTTGAGGTTTTAACTTCTACTTTGTAAAAAGGTCATAACTTTTTCATTTGAACTTCGATTGGAACGATTTAAGATGTTACGAAAAGCTAAGGAATAGCTCTACAATAAAATCCAAGTCCCAAGCCAAGACCATGAATCTAAATTAGCATTAAAAACCTAATAATCTTCCTATTTTCCTCGTTTCATCTCCATTTTGACCTAAAACCCATAAACAAACCTATTAAGCCCTTGTTAACAACCAAACATGCAATAGACTACACATAAAGGAATCAAAATAAATGAATATCATACACTCGTCAAGTGCTGCTCTCAGATATTTCCTGGATGAGATAGCAGGCCAGACTAGCGAGCTCTTGAGTTATTAGGACAGTATCATGCATACTACGATAGAGTTTTTAACCCATATTGAGACAGTTGGGTAGGAGCTTAAGAATGCACCCCCGTCTGTAGAGAGGGATAGTCTTCTGTCTTTGTTAACCCAATTGGTTTTGGGTTTATAGTTTTGCTTTCCTTTCCTGCATATACTAGGTTAATCACTTTTGTCATGTACATGACACATTGTATATATCAAATAGTAACATATGGAAAGGAAATATATTTTAGTTCACTTCCCTTTTGGATATGTTTAGACTTTGTTTTATAGTCACCATTTTATCTCCGTGACTTGCTATCTTGATGTATCACGAACTCTTCCATGATGGACTAACATTGAGATGTCGTAGGGTATCTCAGCATGGGTCGTCAATCTTCTGGTTTTTTATGTGTAAAGGATTTTTAGGTTTGATTTTGGTGTCTTGGGACTGGCATTTTGTTAGGGTTTATATTGAGGTAGAGTGTTTGGTTTTTCTTTGGAGGGTTAGACCGCACCATAAATGGCTGTCTACATACTTCTGTAGATGGGGGAAATCAGGTATTACGTAGTTCAAGCTCATTTGACAAGACCTGATTTAATTGATTGATTGATTGATTTTCAGGACTATGATGGTTATTTGCAGAATGTTCAGACATAGTACATTTTCACGGATTTTCACGGAGTCTGAATTGATTAGTTGAGGAAACTCTTCATCGTCCATTTCTTATAATCTGAGGGCTCCTCCTGACAATGCTTCTTTGACAATGAAAGGGCCTTCCCATTTTTGGGCAAATTTTCCATTGGCTTCATTTTGATTTGAGATGACCTTTTTTAGTACCAGGTCATTTTCTTTGAATTGACAAAGTCGTACCTTCTTGTTGTAGGATCGGGTGATCCTTTGCTGATACAATTGACCATGGAATATGGCGACAACCCTTTTCTCATCTATCAGAGCTAATTGGTTGTACCGGTCTTGCAGCCACTAGTCTTTTTCCATCTGGGCATCTATTAACACTCTTAATGATGCAATTTCCACTTCGATGGGAAGTATTGCTTCCATGCCATAGACCAATGAATAGGGGGTAGCCCAAGTGGAAGTACACATTGATGTTCTGTATGCTAACATAGTCAGAGGCAGTAAGTCAGGCCATCTTTTGTGATTGGAGGACATCTTTTGCATGATTTTCTTGATATTTTAGTTTGCTGCTTCCACATCACCATTCATCTTAGGCTGGTAGATGACGGAATTGAGATGCTTAATGTGGAATTTGCTGCATAATTCATTCATAATCTGATTGTTCAGATTCTTTGCATTGTCTGATACTATCACTTTCGATTGTCCGTATCGACAGATTACATTATTTTTGATGAAACTAAGTCTTAAGGGACAAGTCAAAGTATAACTCATCATACACAACATACTATGATGATCTCAAGTCTAAGGATTATTTGTACTACTATCACTTAAGAAATTCCTAGTGATAGACAAGTAAAACTCCATTAGGTATTCCTTAGCGAGCCACATTCAGTGTACTTATTCTATAATAAGCACCTACATACTTGCTTTAGTGTCTTCACACAAATGATTATGAGATCAATCATTCTCATCCAATGAGCAACCGACGTATGTACCAATCTATCCACATTCACTAATCCCCTTTTTCGTAATCCAATAATTGGAAACTATTTTAGTTTTAAGCAATCTAAGAATTTAGATCTCATTAGCATAATCATCATCATGATTCTAAAAACATTGCTTAAAACTATGGGTTTATCACATATTATAATAACAGCACCATGTAGATAAATTAAATGTCGTTAATTAAATAATACTTTTATTAATAAATGAATAAAATTGTTACAAAGTAAATGCTTTATCATCAAACATGATTGACTTGTATGCTTCTTACTTTCGATCTCCTACTTGCACTAAATCTAATCGTCATGGTATCTCATACCCATTTTCTCTAAGTGACGATCAAACTGTTGTTGTGTTAAAGCTTTAGTAAATGGATCTGCAACGTTGTCTTGCGAGTCCACACGCTCCAGGGTGACATCTCCTCTTTCAATGATCTCTAAAATCAAATGAAATCGCCGCAACACATGTTTGGATTTTTGATGAGTCATGGGTTCCTTAGCCTGTGCAACAGCTCCGGTGTTGTAACAGAATAAGGGTACTGCTCCTCTAATGCTAGAAACCACACCAAGTTTAGTTATGAACTTCTTCATCCAAACATCTTTCTTTGCAGCTTCACTTGCAACTATGCCTTTATCACTGAATCAACAACTGTTTGTTGCTTGGAACTCTTCCAACTCACTGCGCTACCGTTTAAGGTAATCACATACCCCGAAACGGATTTACTGTCATCTTGGTCCATTTGAAAACTTGAGTCTGTGTAGCCCTCTAGTTTCAACTAAGACCCACCATAGACAAGAAATATATCCTTAGTTCTTCTTAAAAACTCAAAGATATTTTTAACTACCTTCCAGTGTTCTTCTCCAGGATTCGATTGATATCTTCTCGTTACACTAAGTGCATGAGCAATATCCGATCTAGTACATATCATACCATACATGATAGATCATATTGCTGAAGCATAAGGAATCTTACTCATACGGTCTCTCTCCTCAGGTGTCTTTGGGGCCTGTTTCTTGGAGAGGTGTATTCCATGGCTCATCGGCATGAGACCTCTCTTGGAATCTTTCATGCTAAACCTCTTTAGCATTGTGTCAAGGTACGTTCCTTGGGACAAACCAAACATCCTTTTAGATCTATCTCTATAGATCTTTATTCCCAAAATATAGGATGCTTCTGATAGTAGTGTGCATACAAGCCAATCATGTATGCTGATAAAGCACGTACTTTGTAAACAATCTTATTTATTTATTAATAACATATTCATTTATTAAAGGCATTTAATTATCTACATGTTGCTGTTTTTATAATATGTAAATAACCCATAGTTTTAAGCAATGCTTTTAGAATCATGATGATGATCATGCTAATGAGATCTAAATTCTTAGAAAGTTTTAAAACTAAAATAGTTCCCAATCGTGGGATTACTAAACAGGGGATTAGTAAATCCGGATAGATTGGTACATATGTTGCTTGCTCATTGGATGAGGATGATTGATCTCATGATCATTTGTGTGGAGACACTAAAGCAAGTATGCAGGTGCTTATTGGAGAATAAGTTCACTGAACGTGATTCGCTATGGAATACCTAATGGAGATTTACTCGCCTGTCAATAGGAATTCTTAATGTGATAGTAGTACAAGTGATCCTTGGACTTGAGATCATCATAGTATCTTGTATGTAACAAATTATACTTTGACTTATTCCTTAAGACCTTTTAAGGCATATATAGGGTATGCTTGGGTATAATGAGTTACATATGGAGATAATGAATGATCAATAAAGAATCTACCACCTCTAGTAAAAGAGGAGATATGTCCTATGTGATTCGTTAAATGACAACCCAGGAATCCTTGGCCAAGGTGAAATGAAATAAGAAAAGAGTTTCTAATTTTCATTATTTGGAGTTGTGCATTTTCTAATCGAAATACATATAGTTAAATAAAATAAGACTTGACAGTAAATTCATGTCTTATATTTAATTGGGACATTGTATGGTGGAAGGATTGAATTGTATGGTAACTATTTACTCACAGGTTCTTTTATGATTAATGTTGAAATCTATATTATCTGGAAAGTCGTTGATCGCTTGGGAGGCTTATCCCTATTGTAGAATAAATATTATTTATTTAAATAGATTATTAGTTTAATTTATTTATTTAAATAAGATTAGAATTGTTCTAATTGATTTATTCACAACCGGTTTAATATAGAGAACCTAAAGGGTCACACCATAAAAGGAAGAATAATTATTTAAGAAGGTAATGGCATAATCATAATAATGCATTAAGTGTAATTAATTTAATCTATAGTGATAGAATAAATTAAATAGCTTAATGTTTATTATTTAATATTTTAGAAATATTAAATATAAATTAATAAGAGGAGTCTTATTAATATTATTATAATTATTATTATTTTAATTTCTAAAGGAGTTTAGTAATTAATTTAATATTAGTACTCTCATTTATTCCTAATAAGATTAGGAGACAAATTAATTAAATGAATTTAATTAATTATTCCCCATGTGGTGGGAAGCCTAAATTAATTAAAGGAGTTCAATTAATTAAAAGAAATTTCATGTCTAATAGGATTAGAAGGGTTGACCAATATCTATATAAGAGGAGTCTTATAATAGATATCAGTTGAGGCAATTCCAATTGTTGGAGAGTACTCCTTTTCTATAGAGGATAAAAAACTAAGCCAACCACCCTCCTTCTTGATAATTCATCTTCCTTGGTGGATCACCTCTAGAGGCCAAACACTTGGGTGGCTAACGTTGATCAAAGGAAGGAATCTAACCCGGAAATTCAAGGAGATCACGAAGAACAAAGAGTTGAACTAGTACCCGTGGAAGCTTCGTTCTACAAGGGTATGATTCCATAACTTCTTATTTATCGTTTTAAATTAATAATTTGCATAAACAATGATCCGGGTAATGGTTTTGTAGAAATTTTTTAAACTCTGATATACCATGTTTCCGCTAATTTTTGCAATTTGATTGCATCACGATTTCGTACAAATCCAACAGTGGCATCAGAGCCAAACCTTTATGCAATTATTAATTTATTTTTGATTTCATATACATATGGGTATATATTTAAAATAATTTATTGGGCATAATTTTATTGTATAAAATTATTATTTTTTAAGAAAAAAAAAATGTCGTTTTTTTTTTGGGACGAATCAGAATTTTTTTTTGGGTGCTAATCTTGAATTCTGCAAAGAAAAGGTGTTGTCTCTTTCTTACTCCAAAAAGAAGATGACCCATCAATAAAGGACTCTTTTAATAAACCTGCAGGACTCTTTTATTAAAAGAAGGTGACTTCTTTTTAAAAAATAAATGTGAATTTATATTATATATATATATGATATATTTATATATTATATTCTAAATAATTTTATAATTAAAATAAAGAGTTTATTTTAATCTTGAAATTGGATTTCATGCAATTTAAAATTGCCCATTAAATGATACTCATATATATTTGGAATGTTTTAATTCATGAGATGAATATTTATTTATTGATATATATGGTGATATATATGATAATAAATGGGGATTGATTATGGACTATTTGACCAATGTGATTGGATTTTATTTTAGTTGAATGCTTGAATGAATGAGTTTTATTAAATGGGGTCTGTGTACCTCGTCTTCTCTAATTTTTTTTTCTTGATGTAAAATTATATCTCCCTCCTATGTACTTCCCCTTGACTGCTGATCAAGGTTTCTATTTAAATTAAATAGTTTAATGTAATAGAAATAGTTAGAATTATCTTGAAGAAATTGGAGACCAAGGAGCAAGGAGCGCGTGAAGACCCGTTTGTATGGAGCCCGGTTTAAATGTAATAGTTATATTTAAATTTAAATTCTTGCACTCCTAGGTTTGACCTTTTGGTTCACTTGGTGGCTCTAGTGAACCAAACTAGAATAAAAGTCCATAATCAATCCGGGTAGAATATAATATTCTATATTGCATGCTAAATATTATATATATTATATTTTATGCAAACATGTTTCGCATGTTTAATAAAATGACGCGTATTTTATATATATATGTGCATGTGCGCTAAACAAGATGAGACAAATAATAACAAACCCCTCAAAGAAATAATATTAAGTCCGAAGCGTTCAAATGATATTTGGAATATCGAACGTCGCCTTCTAGCATGATAAATTAATAGAGTATTAAATATTTAATATGAGCTTGTTGTGCTATCCACAAGGCGAGTATTGTGTATTTAAGATGTTAATTAATCACATTTGATGCTTATCAAGAAAATTGAACGATCTAGTCTTGTTGTGCTATCCACAAGGACGAACATTTTTCTTTTTTGAATTTATAGAAGTGCTAGGCTGGACTTAACTTAAATCATTTTAGTTCGGATGTGCACACACTTGACCATTATGATTTAAGAGGCAAAATAAAAGGAGTTATATAGTGATGTAATTGACAAGAGTTGTCTACCTATTTATTTGTATATCGCTTGTTGTGCTATCCACAAGGTTATATACATTTGAAATGGGATCCTTATTCTCACTAGTAAATCTTTAATTAGATGTTGCCGAACTATATAAGTGAAGGTAATATAGTTTGATAAAAATAGTGGGAGATACCAATTTAAAATAAAGACCTAAACTTATTTTGGTATGCAAAATTAATAAAATGAATGTTTGCTAAAATGCTATTTTTCACATGCAGAATTTTAAAAATGTCAAAATCACTAATTTCACTGCGAAGCATACTTGATGCTAATAAGCTTACCGGGCCGAATTATACGGACTGGCTAAGAAATCTGAGAATAGTTCTCACTGCTGAAAAGATTTCTTATGTCCTAAACTCACCTGTCCCTAGAACTGTTCTAGAAACAGCCTCTGAGGAAGAGATTGCCACCATTGTAAAGTGGCAAGATGATGCATCTGTGGCTCAATGCATCATGCTCGCATCTATGAATAACGAGCTTCAGCGTCAGCACGAAAACATGGATGCTCCTACTATGTTGATTCACCTCAAGGAGTTGTATGGTGAACAAAGTAGGACTGCTAGATATGAGATATCTAAGGAGCTCTTCCGATCTCGGATGACCAAGGGCAAAGTGAACATAAAGGAACAAAAGAAATCTGATCCAGCTAGCAAAGGAATGTGCTTCCATTGCAAAGAGCCGGGTCATTGGAAGAGGAACTGCAAGAAGTTTCTGGCAAAGAAGAAGCTTGGAGAAGCTTCGACTTCCAATCAAGGTTTGTTCATGATTGAAATTAATTTTTTAGAAAGTCAAAATTCTACTTGGGTATTGGATACCGGCTGTGGTTCTCACATATGTAATAATGTGAAGGGACTGGTCAGAAGTAGAAAGCTGAACAATGATGAGGTGATCTTACGAGTGGGGAATGGAGCAAAGGTTGCTGCATTAGCTGTAGGAACTTATTATTTAGCAATGCCTTCGGGCAAGTCCATTTATCTTAATAATTGTTATTATGTTCCGAATATTATTAAAAACATTATTTCAATTTCTGTATTGGATATGGAAGGATTCAACGTTGTTATAAATAACAATAGTTGTTCTATTTATAAAGACGATGTTTTATATGGTGTTGGAAATTTGCGAAATGGACTTTATACACTTGACTTACAAGAAAATATTTTTCAAATTGAACAAACTAAGAAAAGGAAAAGAGATGATATTAATTATACCTACATGTGGCACTGTAGACTCGGTCATATAAATGAAACAAGATTATCCAAGTTGCATAAAGATAGGCTCCTTGAGTTATCTGATTATGAATCATATCCAACTTATGAATCTTATCTCATGGGTAAAATGACTAAATCTCCTTTTAGTAGAAAATGAGAAAGAGTTACAGAGTTGTTGGCATTGATTCACACAGACGTTTGTGGACCTATGACAACAAGTGCACGGGGTGGGTATTCTTATTTTATTACTTTCACTGATGATCACTCAAGATTTGGATATGTGTATTTAATGAAATACAAGTCAGAATCATTTGAAAAGTTCAAAGAGTTCAGAAGTGAAGTAGAGAAACAAACGGGCAAGAGTATTAAGATACTTCGATCAGATCGAGGTGGAGAATACTTAAGCGGTGAGTTTCTCAATTGTCTCAAAGAAAATGGTATAATCTCACAATGGACTCCTCCAGGTAAACCACAGTTAAATGGAGTATCTGAAAGGAGAAATCGAACACTAATGGACATGGTTCGATCCATGATGAGTTTTACCGACCTTCCAATTTCTTTCTGGGATATGCCCTAGAAACGGCTGCTTACCTACTTAACAAGGTACCTACCAAATCCACCCCAAAGACTCCATATGAGATGTGGAAATGGAGGAAACCAAATCTTAAGCATGTTAAGACTTGGGGTTGCCCAGCTTATGTCAAAAAGTTTAAAAATGATAAGCTACAGACTAAATCCGATAAGTGTAGATTTGTGGGATACCCTAAAGAAACTATAGGATATTATTTCTATCATCCAACTGATCAAAAGGTGTTTGTTGCGAAACATTCTGCCTTCTTGGAAAAGGAGTTTATCCATGAAGGGGTCAGTGGGAGTAAGATATATCTTGAAGAAGTTGAAGAACCACAAATTACCACGAATCAAAGTCAGGTACCTGACCAAGTAGAAGAACCTACTATACCACACCCTGTTCGTAAATCTGGAAGTGTACCGAAGATACCTGAGAGGTATGGGTTCGTTATAGAGGATGACGATGAGGTACACATCATGAATGATGATGATCCATTGAATTACGAACAGTCTATGAGTAATAAAGACTCAGGGAAATGGCTTGAAGCCATGAAATCCGAAATGGACTCCATGTATGAAAACAAAGTATGGACTTTGGTTTCACCACCTGAAGGCATTAAGCCTATTGGGTGTAAATGGGTCTTTAAAAGAAAGACTGGAGCTGACGGCAAGGTGGAGACCTATAAGGCCCGACTGGTTGCAAAAGGTTTCAAACAAAGACAAGGAGTTGACTATGATGAAACCTTTTCACCAGTAGCTATGCTCAAGTCCATTCGGATTTTGCTTGCGATTGCAGCTTATAACGACTATGAGATCTGGCAGATGGACGTGAAAACGGCCTTCCTCAATGGAAAACTTGAGGAGGATGTGTATATGACACAGCCAGAGGGATTTGTTTCAAAGGTTGGAATAAATCAAGTCTGTAAGCTGCAACGATCCATTTATGGATTGAAGCAAGCTTCTCGTAGATGGAACATTCGTTTTTTATGAGACAATCAAAGAGTTTGATTTTATCAAAAATGACGATGAACCATGTGTGGACAAGAAGGTTAGTGGGAGCGCAGTTTCATTCCTTGTATTATATGTTGATGATATATTACTGATAGAGAATGACATTCCTATGCTACAATCGATTAAAATCTGGTTATCTAAACACTTCTCCATGAAGAACTTGGGAGAAGCATCCTATATTTTGGGGATAAAGATCTATAGAGATAGATCTAAAAGGATGTTTAGTTTATCCCAAGGAACGTACATTGATGCAATGCTAAAGAGATTTAGCATGGAAGATTCCAAAAGTGGTCTCATGCCAATGAGCCATGGAATACATCTCTCCAAGAAACAGGCCCCAAAGACACCTGAGGAGAGAGACCGTATGAGTAAGATCCCTTATGCTTCTGCAATAGGATCTATCATGTACGGTATGATATGTACTAGACCGGATGTTGCTCATGCACTTAGTGTAACGAGCAGATACCAGTCGAATCCAGGAGAAGAGCACTGGAAGGCAGTGAAGAATATCCTAAAATACTTAAGAAGGACTAAGGATATTTTTCTTGTCTACGGTGGGTCTGAATTAAAACTCGAGGGCTTCACAGACTCAAGTTTTCAAATGGACCAAGATGACAGTAAATCTGTTTCAGGGTATGTTTTTACCTTGAACGAAGGCGCAGTGAGTTGGAAGAGTTCCAAGCAGCAAACAGTTGCTGATTCAGTGACAGAGGCAGAGTATATAGTTGCAAGTGAAGCTGCAAAGGAAGCTGTTTTGATGAAGAAGTTCATAACTGAACTTGGTGTGGTTCCAAGCATTGGAGAAGCAGTTCCCGTTTATTGTGACAACACAGGAGCAGTTGCACAGGCTAAGGAACCGAGGTCTCATCAGAAATCTAAACATGTGTTGCGGCGATTTCATTTGATCAGGGAGATCATTGAAAGAGGAGACGTCACCTTGGAGCGTGTAGACTCTCAAGACAACATTGCAGATCCATTTACTAAAGCTTTAACACAACAGCAGTTTGATCGTCACTTAGAGAAGATGGGTATGAGATACCATGGCGATTGGCTTTAGTGCAAGTGGGAGATTGATAGTAGTGTGCATACAAGCCAATCATGTATGATGATAAAGCACTTACTTTGTAAACAATCTTATTTATTTATTAATAAAATATTCATTTAGTAAAGGCATTTAATTATCTACATGTTGCTGTTTTTATAATATGTAAATAACCCATAGTTTTAAGCAATGCTTTTAGAATCATGATGATGATCATGCTACTGAGATCTAAATTCTTAGAAAGTTTTAAAACTAAAATAGTTCCCAATCGTGGGATTACTAAACAGGGGATTAGTAAATCCGGATAGATTGGTACATATGTTGCTTGCTCATTGGATGAGGATGATTGATCTCATGATCATTTGTGTGGAGACACTAAAGCAAGCATGTAGGTGCTTATTGGAGAATAAGTTCACTGAACGTGATTCGCTATGGAATACCTAATGGAGATTTACTCGCCTGTCAATAGGAATTCTTAATGTGATAGTAGTACAAGTGATCCTTGGACTTGAGATCATCATAGTATCTTGTATGTAACAAATTATAGTTTGACTTATTCCTTAAGACCTTTTAAGGCATATATAGGGTATGCTTGGGTATAATGAGTTACATATGGAGATAATGAATGATCAATAAAAAATCTACCACCTCTAGTAAAAGAGGAGATATGTCCTATGTGATTCGTTAAATGACAACCCAGGAATCCTTGGCCAAGGTGAAATGAAATAAGAAAGGAGTTTCTAATTTTCAGTATTTGGAGTTGTGCATTTTCTAATCGAAATACATATAATTAAATAAAATAAGACTTGACAGTAAATTCATGTCTTATATTTAATTGGGACATTGTATGGTGGAAGGATTGAATTGTATGGTAACTATTTACTCACAGGTTCTTTTATGATTAATGTTGAAATCTATATTATCTGGAAAGTCGTTGATCGCTAGGGAGGTTTATCCCTATTGTAGAATAAATATTATTTATTTAAATAGATTATTAGTTTAATTTATTTATTTAAATAAGATTATAATTGTTCTAATTGATTTATTCACAACCGGTTTAATATAGAGAACCTAAAGGGTCACACCATAAAAGGAAGAATAATTATTTAAGAAGGTAATGACATAATCGTAATAATGCATTAAGTGTAATTAATTTAATCTATAGTGATAGAATAAATTAAATAGCTTAATATTTATTATTTAATATTTTAGAAATATTAAATATAAATTAATAAGAGGAGACTTATTAATATTATTATAATTATTATTATTTTAATTTCTAAAGGAGTTTAGTAATTAATTTAATATTAGTACTCTCATTTATTCCTAATAAGATTAGGAGACAAATTAATTAAATGAATTTAATTAATTATTCCCCATGTGGTGGGAAGCCTAAATTAATTAAAGGAGTTCAATTAATTAAAAGAAATTCCATGTCTAATAGGATTAGAAGGGTTGACCAATATCTATATAAGAGGAGTCTTATAATAGATATCAGTTGAGGCAATTCCAATTGTTGGAGAGTACTCCTTTTCTATAGAGGATAGAAAACTAAGCCAACCACCCTCCTTCTTGATAATTCATCTTCCTTGGTGGATCACCTCTAGAGGCCAAACACTTGGGTGGCTAACGTTGATCAAAGGAAGGAATCTAACCCGGAAATTCAAGGAGATCACGAAGAACAAGGAGTTGAACTAGTACCTGTGGAAGCTTCGTTCTACAAGGGTATGATTCCATAACTTCTTATTTATCGTTTTAAATTAATAATTTGCATAAAGGATGATCCGGGTAATGGTTTTGTAGAAATTTTTTAAACTCTGATATACCATGCTTCCGCTAATTTTTGCAATTTGATTGCATCACGATTTCGTACAAACCCAACAGCTTCTCCCAAGTCCTTCGTGGAGAAGTGTTTAGATAACCAAATTTTGATTGACTGTAGCATAGGAATATCATTCCCTATCATTAATATATCATCAACATATAGTACAAGGAATTATACAGCGCTCCCACTAACCTTCTTGTACACACATGGTTCATCCTCATTTTTGATAAAATCAAACTCTTTGATTGTCTCATCAAAATAGATGTTCCACCTTTGAGAAGCTTGCTTAATTCATAAATGGAAAGATGCAGCTTACAGACTTGATTTGTTCCAACCATTGAAACAAAACCATCTAGCTGTGTCATATACACATCTTCCTCAAAGTTTTCATCGAGGAAGGCCGTTTTCACGTCCATCTACCAGATTTCGTAGTCATAGTAAGCTGCAATCGCAAGCAAAATTCGAATGGACTTGAGTATAGCTACTAGAGAGAAGGTTTCATCATAGTCAACACCTTGTCTTTGTTTGAAACCTTTCGTAACCAGTCGGGCCTTATAGGTCTCTACCTTGCTGTCTGCTCCAGTCTTTCTTTTTAGGACATATTTGCACCCAATAGGATTAATGCCCTCAGGTGATGAAACCAAAGTCTATACTTTGTTCTCATACATGGAGCCCATCTCGAATTTTATGGCTTCTTGCCATTTTTCTAAGTCTTTACTACTCATAGTCTGTTCGTAATTCAAAGGATTATCATCATCTATGATACGTACCTCATTGTCATCCTCTGTAACGAATCCATACCTGTAATACCAGTGAATTTTATAAATAATATTAATATTGATATTAATAAACGTGTGAATATTTATTTTAATATAAACATTTAGGAAACATGAGATGAGTAACTCAATTAGATTAAATTGAATTTATGATAATTGAAAAATGTGGAGAATTTATGATAAGCTCGTGAAATGCCTTGTGTGGCACGATGATGGAATTTACAATGATCTAATTAAATTAAAGAATGAATGAATTAATAAGTGAAGGATTAATTAATATTATATTGTTAATTAAATGTTATTATGAGTAAAAGCGTATTAATGAGTAAATAATTAATTAATATAATAGATTAATGTTTATTCAATTAATTGCTATGTACAATAATATGTAATGATTAATCATATATTATATAGTACCTACATCAATTTAATATAAAATAAGGTGTGACATTGCAAGGTAACTATATAATATAGGAAACTATATGATAAAATTAAATGAATCATATAAGTTACATAAATGGGCCTATGTGACAACATGTTATGTGTGGATACATTAAATGTGTACTTTAATGAGAAGAATTAAATTAGAATAAATAAATGATTGTTATTTAATAATTATTTCAATAAGTATAATTGAAATAATAAAGTCTTATGATAATATGGAATGATAGTACTCAGTTAAATTATATTTCGATATTATCTGGAATAATCAAATGTACATAAATTATATAATGATATGTATATATATACCCCCAACTTACCACAATGTAATAATATTACCTCATTAAAATTATATTGTAAACCCAAAAGGAATTAAAACTATGCAATCATTTTGCAAATGCTGAGAGTAGGAGAGCTTGTCCCATAATCTTTGTCCCTTTTGCTCTCTCAGCCGTATACTAGGCCAATGGCCTATGTCCTTCTCATCTCAATTCCCAACAAAATTAAATGATGAAAGGAGTGGCTCTAACAGTGATAATGGAACTATTACACCAAACCTTGATTACCCAACATCTTTTTCTTCTTTCTGTCAGTTAAAATTGGAGGACAAAGGCTTTGCATGGTTAACAAATTTCTCTATAAATGAAGCTCTCCTCTTCTCATTTTAATTGCTGAGTTTCTGATAAGTTAAAGTATAGTGTGAGTATACTGATTTGGAGAGGAGACTAAGAATTTGTAAATAGCAGCAAGCTTAGAATTTCACTTCATAAAGGTAAAATTCTTACAGTGTTCTTAATTTTGATGATTGAAGAATTCTAGAAATTTCTTGAAAACTTGATAATTGATTTAGATATGGAATATCATGGTGTTATATGAGTTTACATAAACTATAATAGCAATGTAACTGATTTTGAATAGATTACGTAAAGATTTTTATGTATGGGTTTGTGTTCTGCCGAAGCAGAGCTATTCTTGGAACTGTCCAGCAAGGGCGCAGCTGCGCCCTTCTATAGTTCAAATCCCGCACAGTTGCGCCGGCTGCAGACTCTGAGCATGTTCTGGAGCAGCGCAGCTGCAGTAAGACCACAAATTTTCAAAAATTATTAAAATAAGAATTTAGTAAATAAAATTCTTAAGGCATGTGTTGGGTTCAAATAAGAATATATATGCGTTATGAGGTATGTGGTATTGTGTTGCATAGGGTAATATGAACTATGCGATATGTGATTTTTTTTGTGTTTGATAAATATATTATTATTATATATTTGTTATTCATTGTAGATGCAATTTATTTGAAGTAAAGGAGATGGATAAAATTTATCTATCGATATTAAATAATTTATAAAAATATTTTATCATAGTAAGTTGGTGACATTAAATATCTTTAATGGATAATCACCATTTTTTTGGGTATGTATACTAGTGACTAATATGATGTAATATGGATCAAAATTGGTACTCAAACTGTTCATGGATGGATTGAGATAGCAAAGCATGAATTAGTTAAGGGAATTAACTAATAAGAATAAATATTGGTTAATTTAAATTTAAGTTGAAAGTTATATTATGGAATAATATAATTTAAATATTAAAACCTTAATTGACTGAGGTGATATAATAAAGGGGTTAATTCACTTGAGTAAATAGTGAATTGATATAAATGTTTTGGATAAGGAAAAGAAAATGTGTGTGTTAAATAAATTTAGTATTGTTTTTATATATTACTTAGCATAGTAATATATGTAAGAGTCTAATGTTCGGAACAACGTTAATAAAATATATACGTTGTTGAGGAGAGAAGAAAAACCAATATATCTTTAGATAAATATTGATTAGATATTTATAAATTTAAATTGACATATGGCTAAGATGTGAAGATTGAAGAAATTGTTTTGGGACAATTTATAGAAAGAAAAGAGAAACCATTATTATATATTTTAAATAAAGGATATTAAAATAAATTCTAGCATTGAATTATTTTAATAAAAGGAGAATATTATTTAATGATATTACCTTATATAGCTTTGTATGGGGTAATATGTATGATTAAGTAAGATGGTAAATATATTAAAACATATTTGCTATATGTAAATAAATTGATAGAAACAATTTATCATAATAGAAAATAAACTTATTATCTATTTTCTATATATAATATATGTACATGTGACATACATGTAATTATTTTAATGAGACATAGATATTATATTAAAATAATATCTTGAGAAAATGAGTAAATCATTTTATTATAATCAATACCTCTATTTGGAGAAAACGTAATAAAAATAATTTATGTATGTTTTCATGGTGGAATACATAGTTTATATAGTAGTATTTATATCTTATGTATCTCCAAGAAGGTTAAACTTATAAAGAAAACTAAGTTATTTTAAATTTACTAAATAACTTGAGTTACTATATTACCCGTAGATTTTATAAATAATAA
Organism: Panax stipuleanatus; assembly: GCA_020205555.1. Taxonomy (NCBI): domain Eukaryota; kingdom Viridiplantae; phylum Streptophyta; class Magnoliopsida; order Apiales; family Araliaceae; genus Panax; species Panax stipuleanatus. The sequence goes on from CM035119.1 coordinate 83,911,491, forward strand.
TAAAAACATTTGAATATTTCCGTTCACGATATATGTATTTATGTGAATCTTGAAATATAATAGTTCAAATGTAAATTGAACACGAGATGATTATGTAATTAATGTGGTGGAAGTGATAATAAGCTTAATTTAAGCTTATGGTATATGCCTAGTGTATATTGATGGACTAAGGAATCGTTTAATTAAATTAGTAAGGAAATGATAAGGTAATGTGATGGACTATTTATTATTATTACTTTAGCTAATTATGTGTAAATACATTGTTGTAAGAGCACAAGTATTAATGCAATAAAATTGCTTCGTATATAAAATATAAGATATTAAGAATAATTATTATATAAGGTTATGTTGTGAGAGTAAGCTTGAGTTATGTAATTTACTATGCTTACACAATTATGCCTTGTGTGGCATGAATAATAAAGTTAAATCAACGGGAGATTTAACTGGAAGTATTAAAAGAAAACTTATGGTAAGGGAATAAATGATGAACATTAATTAGTCATGGTAATGTTTCTGTGTGATAATAAGTGTTATAGAGATGATGGGTGGAGAATACCCAACTAAATTATATTTAGCCCAATTAAGATATTAATTGAATTAACTCAATGTACATGAGGTACATGATTATATGTATTGGTATATATTCAAGATATGAGTATACTTGTTTATATGTGGGTGCACATATGTGAAGATTTGTGTATATGTGCCCATAACTTAAAATGTGTAGCAATATTAAGTTATTAAAATTGACTTAATGAGCCCAAAAGCAATAAAACCTAAGTATGCTAGCATCAATTTTTACAAATGCTGAGTTTTAAAAGGGGTTATCCCATTTTGAGAGTCTCATTTCTTTATCACATGAGTAGGCCATTGATCTATCCTATTTCATTGTTGCTGAGAAATCAAAAAGGCTAGCAAGGATAGAGATGATGGCTATGTAAATGATGAAGGGGGGGGGGGGGGGTTTCAATAGTGCCTCTCCACCAAATTCCGCTTGTCCAATGTCTTCTATTTCTTCCCTTTGGTTAATTCTAAGGCAAGAACCACTAATTGGGAAATAACCTCTCTATAAATTGGAAGCTCCCCCTCTCAAATTCAAGTTGCTAAATGTTTGATAAGTCTATATTAGAGAGTGAGTACTCTGAAATTGAGTGAGCAATCTGAAATGGGAAGCAAGAATTAACTTCACAAAGCTTCAAAGAGGTAACATTACCTTATCATGTTCTTGAATTTCAAATTGGTAAAATCCTAGAAATTCTTGAATTCTTGGTAATTGGTTTGGTAATGGATACCATTGTGTTATATGAGTTATATGTATGGATATAAGTGTAATATAGTTGTCTAAAGCATGCTTCATTAAAGTGCTAGATGTTAATTTTCTAAAAATTCTGTAGAAGCAGAGCCATGTCTGGTGCTGAACCGAAGTGGCGCGGCCGCGCCACTTCCCCTTTCAAAACCAGTGTGGCCGCGATGGTGGGCAGTTCTTGAAAATTATATTTATTGCTTCTAATTTTTTGAACATGTTTGGTTGGTTTGAAAAAGCAAGTAAATAACCCCAACACATAGATTGAAGTTACCTTAGTTATAGTAGGTCACTATAACTTGTTTTAGCTGAGTTTTAAAGAAAACTTAAGGTTTTGCAAAACAAACTTTGATGTACCTAGTATCCTTAAAATCTGACTTTTGGAGAATATGTGCGTGACTTGATTATGTGTGTTAACCAGTATGAAATATAGTTTTTAAGTTACCTTGCATATACTAGATTGTTATGGCTTGGTTTAGAATGTTTTTAAGAAAAACTTGGAAGTTTTGAGAACTAATATTCTTGAACATTGTGTAAATAGTATTCTGACCTTTCAAGCATGTATTCTAGGATATTTTATGCCTCTTGACATGACGGATGTGTTCACCATCTAGCTAAGCATGAGTTAGACCTTTCAAGCATGGTTAAAATAAGATTTCAAGTGTTAAACTATTCAACCTAAGTGTAAATGAGATAGATACATGTGAGCATGCGTATTAAAGGCTTATTAGTACCAATATATGGTTTAAAAGCTTATATCATTGACCTTTTGTTAAATGAAGTTGTTAAGCCTTGTTGATTGAAATAATTCAATATGGAGCTATGTGATTCAAAACTAAATAGTTTGAATGTGAACTTAAAGAAAGACCAAAACCTACTTGACCTTTGTTTATATATGTATCATCAAAGTATGCTATAGGGTAAGATAGAATCATGCGAACTCTATTTCAGTTCTGGTTTTGGCAGGGAGTAGCGCGGTCGCGCCGTTCTGCAGATTGGCCAAGAGCAGTTTGTTAACTACTTGGACTTAAGGCATGTTTATATATTTTTCTTAAAGACCACATGGAATGAAACAAGATATTTTCAATAGAATAAGAATGAGGGTATAATGTGGTAACGACGTAGTTATCCTAAGATGAAATGAAAAGAAGGATTTAAAAACCAAGTTAGGAGACAATGTATTATCTATTATTTTATTGAGAATGTATGGATGTGTATGACTGATGGGTATGAATCCATGATTATACAATTGTGTAGAAATACACGAAGTGCAGATAGCTACGAGCAGTTAAGTTGTAGTTGATAAACTACAAGCCAAGTAAGTCTTTCAGTTCCTATTTGATATATGAATTCGATAACTGTTGGTTGAATTATATTATGCTATGATGATGTTGATTTATATATGAAATGCATGTTAGATATGTATGAAATTTGAAAGTTGATGTTTGACGATATGCTTAAGAAGTTAATCTCTATATTTTTTATGTGAGAAGCAACATGCGTAGTAAATTTAAATGATTATGAATGCATGAACTGAGCATGATATTATATGCGATGTGATGCATAAAAATTGTTAGAATTGCTGAGCTGTCGAGCTCACTCTTGCAAATAACCATTTTTACAGGTTAAGGACTCACGGTAAAGTTACGTGCTACTTGATTGATAGAGTTTAATAGTATCACAAGAAGATTATTATTTAGTTGAAGTTATTGCTTTAAACCATGTTTACGGTTCTAGGAGATATACATGATAGTAGTTACGATGTTTAATACATGTTGAGTTGTAAAGTCGTACTATCGATATATAGAGGATATCAAATCGAGATGTAAAATCTTATATGGTAATTCGAATAAAGTGAATCATAACATAATTTGATTCAAAGATATGTAATCGATAAAGATTGTGATTTAGAAATAATAAAGAAAGAAGATTGAAAAAGTTTAAATTATTCTGCATTTTCATAACATCGAATATGATGTAAAGACAGGAATGGTAAATGACCAGGATTGGGAACTTATTAAAGTTTGGGTTCGTTATACAGATTCTGGAAATGGAAGGAATTTATATTCTAATTTGTAATAAAGTGAAGTTATATTCATTAAGTTATGAATAAAAAATATAAATAATTTGACGATAGTAGTATCGTGACGCACAAGGTCTGAGGTTCAAGGGACCCGGATTTGGGGGCGTTACAGGTTGGTATCAAAGCTGTAGGTTATAAACCTTAGGAAAAAGTACCTTAGGCTATAACCTTAGAGAGGGAAAGAAAAGATTAAAATATATAGGTGAAGATTCAAAGAAGAATCTTGAAATATCTAGAGAATGAAATCAGGAGTTACCTGACTCTGGTAATAAAAATGTTAAGACGATGTCTATAAGATGAATATGACAAAGATAATAAGAATAAACTCAAATGAAGCTTAATTGACGATAGGAAAGAACCATAAGGTAAACCAATGATCACGACGTGATCAGATTGAGCTATGAAATGATAGATGGTATGTAATGACTGAGTAGTTATAGCTTGATGCTATAAAGAGAATGTACTATGAAATGGTACGAGATGAACTCATGAGGAGTTGTATATGATGAAATATAGAAAATTATTAACGAGCAAAGAATTAAGTTAAGAGTAAGATAGAGTTAGGTGTTGGATTTCCATTGAGGACTCATGTGATGGCTTAATTGTACAAACTTTTGTATGTGCAGAGGTTTTGTGCTTATGCTGGGTGTATCACATTGATAATTGTTGGAATAATGGTGTTGCGCTATTAATATACGTATGGCGGAAAGGTGATTCTTTTCTCATATTTATTTTTGATAGATAGAGACTACTAAGAGTAAATTAGAGAATATTAAGATTAGGTGCGAGTTCTTGAGACTCATGCCTATGATAAGTTTGTGACTCATAATCATATGTATTTTTGAGCCTATAAGCGTATGGACAGTCCTTGATTGGTTCTTGGACTACGTATTGCTAAGACAAGTTCCTAAAATCTTAGTATTGTGGTAAGTTCCTGAACTTCCTAGGGTGTGGTAAGTTTGATGAACTATACTGGGAATAAATATATTATATATCAAAAAATTACGAGTTTTGGTATAGTGAGTGTAACGACCCCAAAATTCATACAATAATATTTTCCTTCTCGATCGTTAACAATACAACTTTAATCTCTCATTACATTAGTATTCGATATTAAAAATCACTAAAAATGCGGAATATCTAAAATTTTTATAAACTTTCTTTTTATATTACCCTGAATCGCAACCTTTACATTACATCTCTTCGATTCAAATCTATATCATGAATCGTTATAACAAAATGACTATACAAAGTCTTACCTCACTAAGCAATAACCATTACACGTCGGATAGCTTAACTTACAACTTAACAACTAAGTTACAATCAAAACATCAACTAAAATTTAAAATTTAACATAACTAATATTCTTGAACATTGATCTCTATAAATCACTTAACACGTATCTTTACCTTGCATCCTTGACCTGCAAAAATGGTTATTTGCAAGAGTGAGCTCGACAGCTCAGCAAGAACTAACAGTTATTATGCATCACGTAGCATATAATTAACATGCTCAACATACATCTAATAAATCTTAAAATAACATGGCATACATGCTTTAATCACATAACAAATATAAAGATTGAGTTCCTTACTCAACCAACATTCCTAAATTAATTAATATAGTCATTAATTGACTTTCACATTTCATTCTTGCAACATATATAACATGGCATGCTCTTTGCAATACAATTTAAAACAGTTCATTATCAAGTTCACGTAGAAAATAGGAACTGAAAGACTTGCCTTTACCGGCGTTTTACCAACACGCTAATACTTCGCGTCCTTGCATAACCTACACTGTATGTGAGATTGATAATAAACAAAATCAATACTCGATCTCATGGTCAAATTTATTCTAAAACCTTACTTTATCTTATTATCTTTTATAATGTCTTTATAGACGTCTAACTGTGTTTTATATGCAACTCGATTTTATTTTCATTTTCATCACCACACATGCTAGATTATCGCACTTGTAGTTTAATGTGCGTATATCACACCATTTTATTATACCACTTTGGTTTTAAAAATGCATATTCAACACATTGTTTACATGTCTAATTTTCCTTCAAAAATCAAAAATCGCCCTTTTTGATTTCTTTCCATTATTATTCTTGTATTATCATCTTTTCATACTTAGATGCACATAACACCCAATATTAGCCATTAGTTAGACACTTTGTATACCAAAGTTTAGAAACACTATTACTCTTAGGCATTTTATCGAGCACGTTATGTGCGCACATTAACTTATCTCAACTCTTGATCTTAAATGGTTAATTATACATAGAATGTGATAACACATATCTATACTCATTACATATGTCAAAACATATTGTTAATTATCAAAATATACCATCACCCAAAATCTTAATTCAAACAGAATTATAAAACTCATCTTCACAATTTCTTTAACAAAATGTTGTTTTTGTTTTTAACGTAACTCCTTCGTTACATGTCCGTTTTTGTTCCTTCTTATACAGAATTAACTCTTACTCAGTGTACTACAACCTCATCTAGGCCTTACAGTCAGACCCTTATCCATCTGAAATAGATTCTGCAATTTCATTAACTAGTCCAGAAAATGAAATTTTCTGGACATCCTTACTAAACAATTTATTTCGGACATGATCCGGTCCATAAAATGGCTTAATCTCGCGAGTCTGGCTAGTAAACTTCCATATCTACAACTTTTCATTTTAGAGTTTCTTCATATTCAAAACACACGAATTTATATAAATTTTTCAAAGTCATAAACCGTAACAGTTTTGATTTTCTGGGCAGATTATTTTCCCTTCGGACCAGCCTTACTAAAACAGACATTGCAAGAAATCTACAAGGAGTTTTCATGTGATTCCACTTTCAGAATATAGCTTACTTTCATAGCTTCGATTTGATATAAGGCTCACTTTCTAACTCATTATACCCAAAGAGGTATGAATTTCACAAGATCTGTCCACAATTACTCAAAACCTACGAATTTTGTTCTTCAACTTTTCTTTCCATTTCATTTTCTTTCTTGAATCCTCTTGTTTGATTCTTGATAATCCAAGATTAAACCAATACAAACAAGATTAAGCATGATCTACTACCCTAGATCTTATAAAAACATAAATCTACCCAAAAAAAAAATTAAAGATTAAACAAGGGTTTAGAAGTGACCTTCTTCTAGTTTTTTTTTTCTTCTTCTTCTTCTTCTAGCTTCTCTCAATTCCTCTATTTCTCTCTATCTCTCTCAATTTCTTTATTTCTCTCTTCCACAAAGACTCTTGCTCTAAAATAAAAAAACTCTAGGATTTCTTCTTGTGTAACTCCTCATTTGGGTAATAGTTATGTAACTAATTAATATAATAGTAACCCCCACTAATAGCATAAGGCTTATGTTACAAAACTCCTACATGCATGACCAATATCACACTAAGCCATCTTAGTAGCATAATGTCACTTTTCCATCATTAGTTAAGCAACCCAATGGTTAGGCTATTCATTATATACTATTATTACTTTACTATGACATATAACATATTTCTAATGTAACACTTAAATAATTACTTATTTATATAATTCCAATTTTATTTAACAAATCACTAGCCCTCTAATTTAATTATTTAATTAAATTAAGACATCACCAACACATTAGCGTAATAAAATACGCACAAATTATAAAATTATTTCTCATCAATTTATTTAATATCATCATACTTAAATAAATTATTCCATAATAATTTCTATTGAATATTTATTTTAATCCATAAATATTTCAACTAAAATATTTATTTTATATGATAAATATATTAATTATCTACGAACCTCACAATCGTAACATAATAACATATTACATTTATATGTAACATACATTACTCTCTCATTTTATTAAAACACGTCATAATAAGAATTTTATTCATTAAATTCTTATTTTAATTATTATACATTAATTCACTATTTTAATTAAGTGAATACTCACATTATTTATGAGATTAACTCGTAACAAATTCATTGCCACAAGTCATAATAATCAAATTATATTATTCCATAATATAATTCCCAACTTAATTAAATTAGCTTAATTCCCTTTCCAAATAATTTCATTTATCTTTTTCAATAGTTAAATTAAATTAACTACTAAATCTCATTCTTCCATCATATGAATATATATATATATATATATATATATATATATATATTCTATATTCACACCGAATCATATATTTCACAATATATAACACATATATACACATATCCAAACTCAAAATATCTCGTAATAAGAATTTTATTTATTAAATTCTTATTTTAATAATTTTCAAAAATCCTGGTTGTCACATCCTTCCCTCCTTATATGGATTCCGTCCTCGGAATCACCGAAAACTTACCTTACTCAGGTTTCCATCAACTCTCTTTAAGAACATTTATCGTTGAACGACTTCAACACATTACCTTAATATTGGTTTTATATATATATTCAACTACATTCAGTTCTTAAATAAATTTTTAGGTTTTATTTCATAACCTTCAATTAAACACAATCCTATATCAAATATAATATATTCTTTAACTTGTTCATTCCTTTCTAAGGATCATTACCAAATACTCTACTCGTCGAATTAATATACTTCATAATTCACCATCTATAATTATTCGGGTTATCACATTCACCCCTTCTTCTAAGAATTTCGTCCTCGAAATTTTTTTTAATCTTCATTCATTCAATCTATAAAATAGATTTTACGTTAATCTTATTCACTAACTTGTTGCGTTCTACAATTATTTCTTTCTAAAGAATATCCTTCTCGCTACATTCTCCTTTAGAACAATAAGAATCTTTCACAATTGCTCAATAATTGGGAAGCGATATAAATAACTCAAGAATTTAAAAGATTCCATATCATAATGAGTGGTCGCAAGACCTTGAACTTATTTTTAGGTTTAATAGTGCTTCACCCCCGGTACTTCACACTATAAAACCGCATCAGTACTCTAGGTGGCCAGCCTATCGTACCCCTACGTCGGGCCCAAACGTAGTACATCGTAACGACTATATGCGTTACATTCGGAACTATAGTCTCCGATAACATGTCCCCCTTTTATAGGGTTGTTCAACTCAGCTTCTTAACATCTGAATCCGCACCAAAATAATTTGGTTTGTCATAGTTTGACCAAGAACGCTCGAATTTCGTAAACATCTTTCAACATTCGTCTTGCTGAATCAAGTAGCATAGACTTCTAGTAAAAATTCGGACATTAATCGATATATATATATATATATATATATATATATATATTTTTAACCAACTCAATATAATAATATATATATATATATATATATATTTCGTTTAAGGAAACTAAAAGTAAATAAATCTTTTTTTTTTCCTTTTTTTTAAGGAAAGTAAAATAATAAGTAAATCTTTTCATAATATCCTGATACCGTACCGTAGTAATGATACGTTGAGGATTTCGTCATTACATGATGTCGTCATACTACATCATACCATAGTGGGCTAACGATCATACGATCACATCCAACACTAGGTTTAACTGCATTGATAACTTCCTCGATTGTTTTTACACCATATCAAATGATGCATATGAAATACATTTTGAAGATTTAAAATCATTTTGTCCAGCTGAAGCAATTAGCATAGACATGTGAATAATAGCACTATTTTAAAAATTCATTGGTTCCATCATTGATCCAATGTTTTTCAAGAAAACAGAAGTGCAACATCAGCACGAAGTCAATAAATTTTGAAAAACTAGCAAAGCTAGGAGATTTAGAATATAAAAACTTTCTCCATCAATATAAATCTTTACTCCATCATTACTTAATCATTCTATCAACCTTAAACAATGTCAATGCTTTCTATATTATAAACTTTCTATACCTAGTATAGTTCATTGAACTTACCACACTTTGGAAGTTTAAGAACTTGCCACAATAATATGAGTTTAAGAACTTGTCCTAGCAATACGTAGTCAAAGAACTGATCAGAGACTGTCCATATGCTTAGGGGTTCGAAACATACATACGACTATGAGTCACGAACTTATCATAAGTATGAGTTTTAAGAACTCGCCTAACCTTAAGATCATCTAATCAAATCTTAATATCATCTAATCTAACCTCTATTGACTCTAACTACCAATTATAATATGAGAAAAGAAACACCTTCTCGTCATATATATATCGATAGCGCGACACCAACCTTCAATGATTATCAATATGATAAGCCAAGTATAAGCACAAAACTCTGCGCATACAAAGATTTGTACAACTCAGTCACCACATGAGTCCTCAGTTGAAATCCCACTTAACTCTATTTTCTTCTTAACTTATTGCTCTATACTTGATACAGATTTCCTGTATCTCCTCATTTATAAAACCTCGTGAGTTAATCTCGTACCATATCATAGTACATTCTCGTTATAGTCTCAAACTATAACTATACAATAATTACAGACCATCTGTCTTTTACAACTTTAAAAGATATCACGTCGTGATCTTATTCTATAATCCTCTCCCTTATGATTCTTCCTTATCTCATTATCGTTTTGTTTTAAAACTTCTTATCTTACCTCTCATCATATCATACTATGATTCCATTTATGCTTTTAAATCTTATAGACTTCGTCTATTCATCGTTATTCGTCATCTAGATTATTGGAGTTAGGAACTCCTGATTCTTATCTCTACATCTCTTCAAGATTCTTCTTTGAATCTTTTTGTTTATTAATCAATTCTTGTTCTTTAAGAATTTCTAATTCCATTCCTGTTGCTCAATATTTTATTCCAGTTTTATTCCTCGCCATTCTAATCTTTTTCTTATAATATTTCTTGGACTTAACTCATCCTATACATCTACGTATGTGAAAAGAATCACCTTTTCGTTATACGTAACTTAAACTTAACTTCTTATTCTCCAAGGTCATAGCCTAAGGTACTCTTACCTAAGGTGTATAACCTACAGCTTTGATACCAACTGTAACGACCCCAAAATTCATACAATAATATTTTCCTTCTCGATCGTTAACAATACAACTTTAATCTCTCATTACATCAGTATTCGATATTAAAAATCACTAAAAATGCGGAATATCTAAAATTTTTATAAACTTTCTTTTTATATTGCTCTGAATCGCAACCTTTACATTACATCTCTTCGATTCAAATCTATATCATGAATCGTTACAACAAAATGACTATACAAAGTCTTAACTCACTAAGCAATAACCATTACACGTCGGATAGCTCAACTTACAACTTAACAACTAAGTTACAATCAAAACATCAACTAAAATTTGAAATTTAACATAACTAATATTCTTGAACATTGATATCTATAAATCACTTAACACGTATCTTTACCTTGCATCCTTGACCTGCAAAAATGGTTATTTGCAAGAGTGAGCTCGACAGCTCAGCAAGAACTAACAGTTATCATGCATCACGTAGCATATAATTAACATGCTCAACATACATCTCATAAATCTTAAAATAACATGGCATACATGCTTTAATCACATAACAAATATAAAGATTGAGTTCCTTACTCAACCAACATTCCTAAATTAATTAATGTAGTCATAAATTGACTTTCACATTTCATGCTTGCAACATATATAACATGGCATGCTCTTTGCAATACAATTTAAAACAGTTCATTATCAAGTTCACGTAGAAAATAGGAACTGAAAGACTTGCCTTTACCGGCGTTTTACCAACACGCTAATACTTCGCGTCCTTGCATAACCTACACTGTATGTGAGATTGATAATAAACAAAATCAATACTCGATCTCATGGTCAAATTTATTCTAAAACCTTACTTTATCTTATTATCTTTTATAATGTCTTTATAGACGTCTAACTGTGTTTTATATGCAACTCGATTTTATTTTCATTTTCATCACCACACATGCTAGATTATCGCACTTGTAGTTTAATGTGCGTATATCACACCATTTTATTATACCACTTTGGTTTCAAAAATGCATATTCAACACATTGTTAACATGTCTAATTTTCCTTCAAAAATCAAAAATCGCCCTTTTTGATTTCTGTCCATTATTATTCTTGTATTATCATCTTTTCATACTTAGATGCACATAACACCCAATATTAGCCATTAGTTAGACACTTTGTATACCGAAGTTTAGAAACACTATTACTCTTAGACATTTTATCGAGCACGTTATGTGCGCACATTAACTTATCTCAACTCTTGATCTTAAATGATTAATTATACATAGAATGTGATAACACATATCTATACTCATTACATATGTCAAAACATAATGTTAATCATCAAAATAAACCATCACCCAAAATCTTAATTCAAACAGAATTATAAAACTCATCTTCACAATTTCTTTAACAAAACGTTGTTTTCGTTTTTAACGTAACTCCTTCGTTACATGTCCGTTTTTGTTCCTTCTTATACAGAATTAACTCTTACTCAGTGTACTACAACCTCATCTAGGCCTTACAGTCAGACCCTTATCCATCTGAAATAGATTCTGCAATTTCATTAACTAGTCCAGAAAATGAAATTTTCTGGACAGCCTTACTAAACAATTTATTTCGGACATGATCCGGTCCATAAAATGGCTTAATCTTGCGAGTCTGGCTAGTAAACTTCCATATCTACAACTTTTCAGTTTAGAGTTTATTCAGATTCAAAACACACGAATTTATATAAATTTTTCAAAGTCATAAACCGTAACAGTTTTGATTTTCTGGGCAGATTGTTTTCCCTTCGGACCAGCCTTACTAAAACAGACATTGCAAGAAATCTACAAGGAGTTTTCATGTGATTCCACTTTTAGAATATAGCTTACTTTCATAGCTTCGATTTGATATAAGGCTCACTTTCTAACTCATTATACCCAAAGAGGTATGAATTTCACAAGATCTGTCCATAATTACTCAAAACCTACGAATTTTGTTCTTCAACTTTTCTTTCCATTTCATTTTCTTTCTTGAATCCTCTAGTTTGATTCTTGATAATCCAAGATTAAACCAATACAAACAAGATTAAGCATGATCTACTACCCTAGATCTTATAAAAACATAAATCTACCCAAAAAAAAAATTAAAGATTAAACAAGGGTTTAGAAGTGACCTTCTTCTAGTTTTTTTTTTTTTCTTCTTCTTCTAGCTTCTCTCAATTCCTCTATTTCTCTCTATCTCTCTCAATTTCTTTATTTCTCTCTTCCACAAAGACTCTTGCTCTAAAATAAAAAAACTCTAGGATTTCTTCTTGTGTAACTCCTCATTTGGGTAATAGTTATGTAACTAATTAATATAATAGTAACCCCCACTAATAGCATAAGGCTTATGTTACAAAACTCCTACATGCATGACCAATATCACACTAAGCCATCTTAGTAGCATAATGTCACTTTCCATCATTAGTTAAGCAACCCAATGGTTAGGCTATTCATTATATACTATTATTACTTTACTATGACATATAACATATTTCTAATGTAACACTTAAATAATTACTTATTTATATAATTCCAATTTTATTTAACAAATCACTAGCCCTCTAATTTAATTATTTAATTAAATTAAGACATCACCAATACATTAGCGTAATAAAATACGCACAAATTATAAAATTATTTATCATCAATTTATTTAATATCATCATACTTAAATAAATTATTCCATAATAATTTCCATTGAATATTTATTTTAATCCATAAATATTTCAACTAAAATATTTATTTTATATGATAAATATATTAATTATCTACGAACCTCACAATCGTAACATAATAACATATTACATTTATATCATAATAAGAATTTTATTCATTAAATTCTTATTTTAATTATTATACATTAATTCACTATTTTAATTAAGTGAATACTCACATTATTTATGAGATTAACTCATAACAAATTCATTGCCACAAGTCATAATAATCAAATTATATTATTCCATAATATAATTTCCAACTTAATTAAATTAGCTTAATTCCCTTTTCAAACAATTTCATTTATCTTTTTCAATAGTTAAATTAAATTAACTACTAAATCTCATTCTTCCATCATATGAATATATATATATATATATATATATATATATATATATTCTATATTCACACCGAATTATATATTTCACAATATATAACACATATATACACATCCAAACTCAAAACATCTCGTAATAAGAATTTTATTTATTTAATTCTTATTTTAATAATTTTCAAAAATTCGAGTTGTCACAGTGAGCATTAATGGAATTGAAGATTGATAAAGTAATGAAGCAATTGATGGAGAAATATGAATTTTTCTAAATCTTCTAGTTATGCTAGATTTTCAAAATTTATTGATTTCGTTCTAATGTTTGCACTTCTGTTTTCTTAAAAAAACCTTGGGTCAGATGACTAAACTAATGAGTTTTAAAAATAATACCATTATTCGTATGCCTATGGTATTTGTTTCGGCTAAGACAAAAATAATTTGAAAATTTTTCAAAATGTATTTTGACTATATACATCATTTGATATGGTGTAGGGAATGGTAAACGATGGAGTCATCAATACAATCGAACCTAGTGTCAGGAGTGATCGTAAGATCGTCAGTCCATTATGGTATGATGTAGTATAACAAAGTCATAAAATGTCGGATTCTTCAACGTACTACTAAGTTGGTACGGTATCATGACGTCATAAAAGAATTTTTGGTTTTCGTTTAAACTATGAAAAAGATCAATTAAGTTGATTAATTTCGATTGATGTCCGAATTGTTTATAAATGTCTAATCTATTTGATTCAACTAGATGACTGTTAAAGAATATTTATGGAATTCAAGCATTCTTGAGTACTTATGCCAAACCAGGTTGCTATGGTGCAGATTCAGATGTTGAAAGGCTGAGGTGAACAACCCTATAAAAGGGACATGTTTTCGGAGACAATAGTTTCGAGCGTAACGCATATAGTCGTTACAATATGCTACGTTTACGGTATAACGTAGTAGTACAATAGGATGATCACCTAGTGTACGCATGAAGGGTGTTTTCAGTCTTTGTGATTGATAAACACTCTGGTTTACAGTGTGAAGCATTATGGTGAAGCACTAGTAAACCTAGATAAGAGTTCACAGTCTTGCGACCCCTCAGCATAATTTGGAATCTGAGTTAGTCATACTACTTTCCGATTATTGAACAATTGTGGAAGATTCTTATTCTTTCTGAAGGATGAATGTAGTAAGTAGAATGTTCTTAGAAAGAATAAAGTGGTAGGATACAATTGGGCAATTTATAATAATAAAATTTTTGAAAATTAAGAGAATGGATGAAGTTATCTAAGGAATATGTAATATTCTGAATAGCACCGAGTAGGGAAGGTTTCGGTGATTTCGAGGACGAAATCTTTATAAGGGGAAGAGGATGTAAGAACCCGAATTTTCAGAAATTATTAAAATAAGAATTTAGTAAATAAAATTCTTAAGGCATTTGTTGGGTTCAAATAAGAATATATATGCGTTATGAGGTATGTGGTATTGTGTTGCATAGGGTAATATGAACTATGCGATATGTGATTGTTTTGTGTTTAATACATATATTATTATTATATATTTGTTATTCATTGTAGAGGCAATTTATTTGAAGTAAAGGAGATGGATAAAATTTATCTATCGATATTAAGTAATTTATAAAATTATTTTATCATAGTAAGTTGGTGACATTAAATATCTTTAAAGGATAATCACCATTTTTTTTGGGTATGTATACTAGTGACTAGTATGATGTAATATGGGTCATAATTGGTACTCAAACTGTCCATGGATGGATTGAGATAGCAAAGCATGAATTAGTTAAGGGAATTAACTAATAAGAATAAATATTGGTTAATTTAAATTTAAGTTGAAAGTTATATTATGGAATAATATAATTTGAATATTAAAACCTTAATTGACTGAGGTGATATAATAAAGGGGTTAATTCACTTGAGTAAATAGTGAATTGATATAAATGTTTTGGATAAGGAAAAGGAAATGAGTGTTTTAATTAAATTTAGTATTGTTTTTATATATTACTTAGCATAGTAATATATGTAAGAGTCTAATGTTCGGAACGACGTTAATAAAACATATATGTTGTTAAGGAGAGAAGAAAACCAATATATCTTTAGATAAATATTGATTAGAGATTTATAAATTTAAATTGACATATGGCTAAGATGTGAAGATTGAAGAAATTATTTTGGGATAATTTATAAAAAGGAAAGAGAAACAATTATTGTATATTTTAAATAAAGAACCTTAAAATAAATTCTAGCATTGAATTATTTTAATAAAAGGTGAATATTATTTAATGATATTACCTTATATAGCTTTGTATAAGGTAATATGTATGGTTAAGTAAGATGGTAAATATATTAAAATATATTTGCTATATGTAAATAAATTAATAGAAATAATTTATCATAATAGAAAATAAATTTATTATCTATTTTTTATTTATAATATGTGTACATGTGTCGTACATGTAATTATTTTAATGAGTAAATCATTTTATTATAATCAATACCTCTATTTGGAGAAAACGTAATAAAAAAAATTTATTTATGTTTTTATGGGGGATTACATAGTTTATATAGTACTAATTATGTCTTATGTATCTCCAAGAAGGTTAAAATTATAAAGAAAACTAAATTATTTTAATTTACTAAATAACTTGAGTTACTATATTACCAGTAGATTTTATAAATAATAATAATAACATTTGAATATTTTCGTTCACGATATATGTATTTATGTGAATCTTGAAATATAATAGTTCAAATGTAAA
This sequence comes from Panax stipuleanatus, assembly GCA_020205555.1. Lineage (NCBI taxonomy): Eukaryota > Viridiplantae > Streptophyta > Magnoliopsida > Apiales > Araliaceae > Panax > Panax stipuleanatus. The sequence goes on from CM035119.1 coordinate 83,927,678, forward strand.
TTGAACACGAGATGATTATGTAATTAATGTGGTGGAAGTGATAATGAGCTTAATTTATGCTTGTGGTATATGCCTAGTGTGGCATATTGATGGACTAAGGAATCGTTTAATTAAATTAGTAAGGAAATGATAAAGTAATGTGATTGACTATTCATTATTATTACTTTAGCTAATTATGTGCAAATACATGTGTTGTAAGAGCACAAGTATTAATGCAATAAAATTGCTTTGTGTAAAAAATATAAGATATTAAGAATAATTATTATATAAGGTTATGTTGTGCGAGTAAGCTTGAGTTATGTAATTTACTAAGCTTACATAATGATGCCTTGTGTGGCATGAATAGTAAAGTTAAATCAACGGGAGATTTTACTGGAAGTATTAAAAGAAAACTTATGGTAAGGGAATAAATGATGAACATTAATTAGTCATGGTAATATTTCTGTGTGATAATAAGTGTTATAGAGATGATGGGTAGAGAATACATAACTAAATTATATTTAGTCCAATTAAAATATTAATTGGATTAACCCATTGTACATGAGGTACATGATTAAATGTATTGGTATATATTCAAGATGTGAGTATACTTGTTTATATGTGGGTGTACATATATGAAGATTTGTGTATATGTGCCCATAACTTAAAATGTGTAGCAATATTAAGTTATTAAAATTGACTTAATAAGCCCAAAAAAATAAATCTAAGTATGGTAGCATCAATTTTTACAAATGCTGAGTTTTAAAAGGGGTTGTCCCATTTTTAGAGTCTCATTTATTTATCACGTGAGTAGGCCATTGGCCTATCCTATTTCATTGTTGCTGAGAAATCAAAAAGGCTAGCAAGGATGGAGATGATGGCTATGGAAATGATGAAGGGGGGAGTGGGTTCAATAGTGCCTCTCCACCAAATCCCTCTTGTCCAATGTCCTCTATTTCTTCCCTTTGGTTAATTCTAAGGCAAGAACCACTAATTGGGCAATAGCCTCTCTATAAATTGGAAGCTCCCCCTCTCAAATTCAAGTTGCTAAATGTTTGATAAGTCTATATTAGAGAGTGAGTACTCTGAAATTGAGTGAGCAATCTGAAATCGGAAGCAAGAATTAACTTCACAAAGCTTCAAAGAGGTAACATTGCCATATCATGTCCTTGAGTTTCAAATTGGTAAAATCCTAGAAATTCTTGAATTCTTGGTAATTGGTTTGGTAATGGATACCATTGTGTTATATGAGTTATATGTATGGTTATAAGTGTAATATAGTTGCCTAAAGCATGCTACATTGAAGTGCTAGATTTTAAGTTTATGAAAATTCTGCAGAAGCAGAGCTTAGTCTGGTGCTGAACTGAAGTGGAGTGGCCGCGCCACTTCCCCTTTCAAAACCAGTGCGGCCGCGCTGGTGGGCAGTTCTTGAAAATTATTTTTATTGATTCTAATTTTCTAAACATGTTGGGTTGATTTGAAAAAGCATGCAAATAACCCCAACACAGGGATTGAAGTTACCTTAGTTATAGTAGGTCACTATAACTTGTTTTAGTTGAGTTTTAAAGAAAACTTAAGGTTTTGAAAAACAAACATTTATGTACCTAGTAACCTTGAAATCTGACTTTTGGAGCATATATACGTGACTTGATTATGTGTGTCAACAAGTATGAAATATAATTTCTAAGTTACCTTGCATTTACTAGATTGTTATGGCTTGGTTTAGAATGTTTTGAAGGAAAACATATAAGCTTTGAGAACTAATATTCTTGAACATTGTGTAAATAGTATCCTGACCTTTCAAGCATGTATGCTAGGACATTTTATGCCTCTAGACATGACGGATGTGTTCACCATATAGCTAAGCATGAGTTAGACCTTTCAAGCATGGTTAAAATAAGATTTCAAGTGTTAAACTATTCAACCTAAGTGTAAATGAGATAGATACATGTGAGCATGCGTATTAAAGGCTTATTAGTACCAATATATGGTTTAAAAGCTTATATCATTGACCCTTTGTTAAATGAAGTTGTTAAGCCTTGTTGATTGAAATAATTTAATATGGAGCTATGTGTTTCTAAACTAAATAGTTTGAATGTGAACTTGAAAAAAAGACCAGAACCTACTTGACGTATGTTTATATATATATATCATCAAAGTATGCTAGAGGGTAAGCTAGAATCATGTGAACTCTATTTCAGTTCTGGTTTTGGCAGGGAGTAGCGCGGCCGTGCCACTCCCACGCATATATGCAGCGCGGCCGCGCCGTTCTGCAGAGTGGCCAAGAGCAGTTTGTTAATTGCTTGGACTTAAATCATGTTTATATATTTTTCTTAAAGACCACATGGAATGAAACAAGATGTTTTCAATAGAATAAGCATGAGGGTATAATGTGGTACGACATAGTTATCCTAAGATGAATCAAAAAGAAGGATTTAAATGCCAAGTTATGAGACAATGTAATATCTATTATTATATTGAGAATGTATGGATGTGTATGACTGATGGGTATGAATCCATGATTATACAATTGTGTAGGAATACACAAAGTGTGGTTAGCTATAAGTAGTTAAGTTGTAGTTGATAAACTATAAGCCAGACACGTCTTTCAGTTCCTAGTTGATATATGAATTTGATAACTGTTGGTTGAATTATATTATGCTATGAGGATGTTGATTTATATATGAAATACATATGAGATATGTATGAAATTTGAAAGTTGATCTTTGTTGATATGCTTAAGAAGTTAATCTCTATATTTGCTATGTGAGAAGCAACATGCGCAGCAAATTTAAATGATTATGAATGCATGAACTAAGCATGATATTATATGCGATGTGATGCATGAAAACTGTTCGAATTGCTGAGCTGTCGAGCTCACTCTTGTAAATAACCATTTTTTCATGTTAAGGACTCACGGTAAAGTTACGTGCTACTTGATTGATAAAGTTCAATAGTATCACAAGAAGATTATTATTTAGTTGAAGTTATTGCTTTAAACTATGTTTAAGGTTCTAGGAGATGTACATGATAGTAGTTACGATGTTTAATACATGTTGAGTTGTAAAGTCGTACTATTGATATATAGAGGATATCGAATCGAGATGTAAAATCTTATACGGCAATTCGAATAAAGTGAATCATAACATAATTTAATTCAAGGATATGTAATTGATAAAGATTGTGATTTAGAAATAATAACGATAGAAGTTTGAAAAAATTTAAATTATTCCGCATTTTCATAACATCGAATATGATGTAAAGATAGGAATGGTAAATGACCAAGATTGGGAACTTATTAAAGTTTGGGTTCGTTATACAGATTCTGGAAATGGAAGGAATTTATATTCTAACTTTTAATAAAGCGAAGTTATATTCATTAAGTTATGAATAAAAGATATAAATAATTTGAAGATAGTAGTATCGAAACAAACCAGGTCTGAGGTTCAAGGGACCCGGATTTAGGGGCGTTAGAGCTGTGCTGCTCCCACAGTTCAGAACGGTGCAGCTGCGCCGTGCACCAGTCTTAAATCTTGACTTCTGTTATAATTTGATAAGTTCTAACATATTGGTATGACTTAGACATGCATGAAAACAGGCTTGACTTGTGGACTTAGGTTTCTTTGCATAGCATGAGTGTTATAGCTTGCATTAGCATGTGCTTTCTAAAAAAAACCAAGTTTTGATGATGAACATTGATGATGACTTGTGATGTAAAGGTACTGACCTTATTAGCATGCACACATGACCTTTAGTACAAATGAAATATAATTCAAAGTTGCTTTATAGATGCTAAAATTACTTTGGCTTGGTTTAAACCAACTTTTAAAAGGAAAACTTGAAAGTTTTGCAACTATGTTCGTGGACATGATGATTTTTACATTCTGATATTTGGACATGCATGTTAGTACTCTTATATCCCTAAACATAACCTATATGTGTGTTCATTTAGTAGGACATTACATATGGTCGTTCTAGTATGAATTTAAGTAAGTTTCCAAGTTATGAATTATGTTAGCTATGAGTCAATGATGTGAATACATGCAAGCATGCATATTTCAGATGGTATGACCTTCTCATAGGAATAGATTGTTAACATAGTTGACCTTGTGATTTCATGACTTTATTTGACCTTAATTCATTAGAAATACTAATCTAAAACTATAACGTGTAAAGTTGAACTTGAAATGATTATGTAAGCATGCAAGACCCTTAAACATGTGTGTTGGGTTTGTATGTAACGCAATCATGCAATCAAATCACATAAATAGGGCGGAAGCGTAAAAAACTAGGTTTTCAAAATTTATACAAACCCATAACCATGATCATGCTTTGTGCTTGTTATCAATAACAGAAAAGAGAGAACATGGAATTATACCTTTGAAGATCTAAGCTTCCTCAGGTACAAGTTCTACTCCTTTGATTCATTTGATTCCTCTGATAGTGGCTCCTTCCCTTGAATAATGTCAGCCACCCAAATGTTTGGCCTCTAACGGTGATCCACCAAGGAAGATGAAGAACTCAAGAAGATGGGTTATTGGCTTAACCCTTGTTTCTATCTCTATAGAATATGTGTACTCCCAACTCTTGGAAAATTTCACATCCCTTATTTCTGATATAAGACTCTCTTATATAGATATTAGGTTAACCCTCCTAATCCAATTAGAATAGGGTTTTATTTAATTAATTAATTAAATACTTTTAATTAATTTATATCCTAATCTTTATTAGGATTGAGAGAGAGTACTGATATTATATTAATTCCTAAACTCCTTTAGAATTAAAATAATAATATTAATAATAATATTAATAAGACTCCTCTTATTAATTTATATTTAATATTTCTAAAATATTAAATAATAAACATTAAGCTATTTAATTTATTCTATCATCATAGATTAAATTAATTATACTTAATGCATTATTACTATCATGCCATTTTCTTCTTAAATAATTCTTCTTCCTTTTATGGTGTGACCCTTTAGGTTCTCCATATTAAACCGGTTGTGAATAAATCAATTAGAACAATTCTAATCTTATTTAAATAAATAAATTAAACTAATAATCTATTTAAATAAATAACATTTATTCTACAATAGGGATAAGCCTCCCTAGCGATCAACGACTTTCCAGATAATATAGATTTTAACATTAATCATAAAAGAACCTGTGAGTTAATAGTTACCGTACAATTCAATCCTTCCACCATACAATGTCCCAATTAAATATAAGACATGGATTTACTGTCAAGTCTTAATTTATTTAATCATATGTATTTCGATTAGAAAATGCACAACTCCAAATAATGCAAATTAGAAACCTCTTTCTAATTACATTCTACCTTGGCCAAGGTTTCCTGGGTTGTCATTTAACGAATCACATAGGACATATCTCCTCTTTTACTAGAGGTGGTAGATTCTTTATTGATCATTCATTATCTCTATATGTAACTCATTACACCCAAGCATACCCTATATATGCCTTAAAAGGCCTTAAGGAATTAGTCAAAGTATAATTTGTTACATACAAGATACTATGATGATCTCAAGTCCAAGGATCACATGTACTACTATCGCATTAAGAATTCCTATTGACAGGCGAGTAAAACTCCATTAGGTATTCCATAGCGAGTCACGTTCAGTGAACTTATTCTCCAATAAGCACTTACATACTTGCTTTAGTGTCTCCACACAAATGACCATGAGATCAGTCATCCTTATCCAATGAGCAAGCAACATATGTACCAATCTATCCGGATTTACTAATCCCCTTTTTAGTAATCCCACGATTGGGAACTATTTTAGTTTTAAAGCTTTCTAAGAATTTAGATCTCATTAGCATGATCAACATCATGATTCTAAAAGCATTGCTTAAAACTATGGGTTATTTACATATTATAAAAACAGCACCATGTAGATAATTAAATGCCTTTAATAAATAAATATTTTATTAATAAATAAATAAGATTGTTTACAAAGTATGTGCTTTATCATCATACATGATTGGCTTGTATGCACACTACTATCAATCTCCCACTTGCACTAAAGCCAATCGCCATGGTATCTCATACCCAACTTCTCTAAGTGACGATCAAACTGCTGTTGTGTTAAAGCTTTAGTAAATGGATCTGCAATGTTGTCTTGAGAGTCTACACGCTCCAAGGTGACATCTCCTCTTTCAATGATCTCCCTGATCAAGTGAAATCGCCGCAACACGTGTTTAGATTTCTGATGAGACCTGGGTTCCTAAGCCTGTGCAACCGCTCCGGTGTTGTCACAGTATACGGGAACTGCTTCTCCAATGCTAGGAACCACACCAAGTTCAGTTATGAACTTCTTCATCCAAACAGCTTCCTTTGCAGCTTCACTTGCAGCTATATACTCTGCCTCTGTCACTGAATCAGCAGCCGTTTGCTGCTTGGAACTCTTCCAACTCACTGCACCTCCGTTCAAGGTAAACACATACCCTGAAATAGATTTACTGTCATCTTGGTCTGTTTGAAAACTTGAGTCCGTGAATCCCTCGAGTTTTAATTCAGACCCACAGTAGACAAGAAAAATATCTTTAGTCCTTCTCAAGTACTTTAGGATATTTTTCACTACCTTCCAGTGCTCTTCTCCTGGATTCGACTGGTATCTGCTTCTTACACTAAGTGCGTGAGCAACATCCGGTCTAGTACATATCATACCGTACATGATAGATCCTATTGCAGAAGCATAAGGGATCTTACTCATACGGTCTCTCTCCTCAGGTGTCTTTGGGGCCTGTTTCTTGGAGAGATGTATTCCATGGCTCATCGGCATGAGACCTCTTTTGGAATCTTCCATGCTAAACCTCTTTAGCATTGTATCAATGTACGTTCCTTGGGATAAGCCGAGCATCCTTTTAGATCTATCTCTATAGATCTTTATCCCCAAAATATAGGATGCTTCACCCAAGTCCTTCATGGAGAAGTTTTTAGATAACCAGATTTTAATGGATTGTAACATAGGAATGTCATTCCCTATCAGTAATATATCATCAACATATAATACAAGAAATGATACTTCGCTCCCACTAACCTTCTTGTATACACGTGGTTCATCCTCGTTTTTGATAAAATCAAACTCTTTGATTGTCTCATCAAAACAAATGTTCCATCTACGAGAAGCTTGCTTCAACCCATAAATGGATCGTTGTAGCTTACAGACTTGATTTGTTCCAACTTTTGAAATAAATCCCTCTGGCTGTGTCATATACACATCCTCCTTAAGTTTTACATTGAGGAAGGCTGTTTTCACGTCCATCTGCCAGATCTCATAGTCGTTGTAAGCTGCAATCGCAAGCAAAATCCGAATGGACTTGAGCATGGCTACTGGTGAGAAGGTTTCATCATAGTCAACTCCTTGTCTTTGTTTGAAACCTTTTGCAACCAGTCGGGCCTTATAGGTCTCTACCTTTCCGTCTGCTCCAGTCTTTTTCTTAAAAACCCATTTATACCCAATAGGTTTAATACCTTCAGGTGGTGAAACCAAAGACCATACTTTGTTTTCATACATGGAGTCCATTTCAGATTTCATGGCTTCAAGCCATTTCCCTGAGTCTTTATTACTCATAGCCTGTTCGTAATTCAATGGATCATCATCATTCATGATGTGTACCTCATCGTCATCCTCTATAACGAATCCATACCTCTCAGGTATCTTCGGTACTCTTCCAGATTTACGAACATGGTGTGGTACAGTAGGTTCTTCTACTTGGTTAGGTACCTGACTTTGGTCCGTGGTAACTTGTGGTTCTTGAACTTCTTCAAGATATATCTTACTCCCACTGACCCCTTCATGGATAAACTCTTTCTCCAAGAAGGTAGCATGTTTCGCAACAAACACCTTTTGATCAGTTGGATGATAGAAATAATACCCTACGATTTCTTTAGGGTATCCCACAAATCTACACTTATCGGATTTAGTCTGTAGCTTATCATTTTCAAATTTTTTGACATAAGCTGGACAACCCCAAGTCTTAACATGCTTAAGATTTGGTTTCCTCCCTTTCCACATCTCATATGGAGTCTTTGGGGCGGATTTGGTAGGTACCTTGTTAAGTAGGTATGCAGCCGTTTCTAGGGCATATCCCCAGAAGGAAATTGGAAGGTCGGTAAAACTCATCATGGATCGAACCATGTCCAACAGTGTTCGATTTCTCCTTTCAGATACTCCATTTAACTGTGGTGTACCTGGAGGAGTCCATTGTGAGATTATACCATTTTCTCTGAGACAATTGAGAAACTCACTGCTTAAGTATTCTCCACCTCGATCTGATCGAAGTATCTTAATACTCTTGCCCGTTTGTTTCTCTACTTCACTTCTGAACTCTTTGAACTTTTCAAATGATTCTGATTTGTATTTCATTAAATACACATATCCAAATCTTGAGTGATCATCAGTGAAAGTAATAAAATAAGAATACCCACCCCGTGCACTTGTTGTCATTGGTCCACAAACGTCTGTGTGAATCAATGCCAACAACTCTGTAACTCTCTCTCCTTTTCCACTAAAAGGAGATTTAGTCATTTTACCCATGAGACAAGATTCACAAGTTGGATATGATTCATAATCGGATAGCTCGAGGAGTCCATCTTTATGCAACTTGGATAATCTTGTTTCATTGATATGACCGAGTCTACAGTGCCACATGTAGGTATAATTAATATCATCTCTTTTTCTTTTCTTAGTTTGTTCAATTTGAAATATATTTTCTTGTAAGTCAAGTGTATAAAGCCCATTTCGCAAATTTCCAATACCATATAAAACATCGTCTTTATAAATAGAACAACCATTGTTCTTTATAATAACGTCAAAACCTTCCATATCCAATACAGAAATTGAAATAATGTTTTTAATAATATTCGGAACATAATAACAATTATTAAGATAAATGGATTTGCCCGAAGGCATTGCTAAACAATAAGTTCCTACAGCTAATGCAGCAACTTTTGCTCCATTTCCCACTCGTAGGATCACCTCATCATTGTTCAGCTTTCTACTTCTGACCAGTCCCTGCACAGTATTACATATGTGAGAACCACAGCCGGTATCCAATACCCAAGTAGAATTATGACTTTCAGAAAAATTAATTTCAATCATAAACAAACCTTGATTGGAAGTCGAAGCTTCTCTAAGCTTCTTCTCTGCTAGAAACTTCTTGCAGTTCCTCTTCCAATGTCCCGGCTCATTGCAATGAAAGCACATTCCTTTAGCTGGTTTAGGTTTCTTTTGCTCCTTTTCTTTCCCTTTTCCCTTAGCCTTCTTAGATTTCTTCTTTTCAGAAGACACCTTGGGCCTCTTCCTTTTATTGGAAGAATCCACCATCAAGACATGGTTCTTCTTGGATGAGAAGTGACCTTCTGCAGTTTTCAGCATGTTAAGCAGCTCAGGTAAGCTGACATCTAGCTTATTCATGTGAAAATTAACCACAAACTGCGAGAAGGTCTCAGGGAGTGACTGCAAGACCAAGTCTTGACTCAACTCCCCATCCATGACGAACCCAAGCTGTCCAAGGCGTTCAATCAAATTGATTACCTTCAGATCATGAGTTTCGACAGTAGTGCCCTCGGTCATCCGAGATCGGAAGAGCTCCTTAGATATCTCATATCTAGCAGTCCTACTCTGTTCACCATATAACTCCTTGAGGTGAAGCAGCATAGCAGGAGCATCCATTTTTTCGTGCTGACGCTGAAGCTCGTTATTCATGGATGCGAGCATGATGCATTGAGCCACAGATGCATCATCTTGCCACTTATTGAAAGTGGCAATCTCTTCCTCAGAGGCTGTTTCTGAAACAGATTCAGGGATAGTGGAATTTAGGACATAAGAAATCTTTTCAGCAGTGAGAACAATTTTCAGATTTCTTAGCCAGTCCTCATAATTCGGGCCGGTAAGCTTATTTGCATCAAGTATGCTTCGTAGTGAGATTAGTGATTTTGACATTTTTAAAATTCTGCATGTGAAAAAACAACATTTTAGCAAACATTCATTTTATTAACTTTGCATACCAAAATAAATTTAGGTCTTTATTTTAAATTGGTATCTCCCACTATTTTCATCAAACTATATTACCCTCACTCATATAGTTCGGCAACATCTAATTAAAGATTTGCTAGTGAGATTAAGGATCCCATTTCAAATGTATATAACCTTGTGGATAGCACAACAAGCGATATACAAATAAATAGGTAGACAACTCTTGTCAATTACATCACCATGTAACTCCTTTTATTTTGCCTCTTAAATCATAATGGTCATATGTGTGCACATCCGAACTAAAATGATTTAAGTTAAGTCCAGCCTAGCACTTCCATAAATTCAAAAAAGAAAAATTTTCGTCCTTGTGGATAGCACAACAAGACTAGATCGTTCAATTTTCTTGATAAGCATCAAATGTGATTAATTAACATCTTAAATATTCAATACTCGCCTTGTGGATAGCACAACAAACTCATATTAAATATTTAATACTCTATTAACTAATCATGCTAGAAGGCTACGTTCGATATTCCAAATATCATTTGAACGTTTCAGACTTAATATTATTTCTTTGAGGGGTTTGTTATTATTTGTCTCATCTTTTTAAGCGCGCATGCACATATATATATATATAAAATACGCGTCATTTTATTAAACATGCGAAGCATGTTTGTATAAAATATAATATATATAATATTTAGCATGTAATATAGAATACTATATTCTACCCGGATTGATTATGGACTTTTATTCTAGTTTGGTTTACTAGAGCCACCAAGTGAACCAAAAGGTCAAACCTAGGAGTGCAAGAATTTAAATTTTAAATGTAACTATTACATTTAAACCCGGGCTCCATACAAACGAGTCTTCATGCGTTCCTTGCTCCTTGGTCTCCAATTTCTTCAAAATAATTCTAACTATCTCTATTACATTAACTATTTAAAATTAAATAGAAACCTTGATCAGCAGTCAAGGGGAAGTACATAGAAAGGAGATAGAATTTTCATCGAGAATAAAACTAGAGAAGACGAGGTACGCAGACCCCATTTTATAAAACCCATACATTCAAGCATTCATCCAAAATAAAATCCAATCACATTGGTCATAGTCCATAATCAACCCTATTTATTATCATACACATCAACATATGCATCAATAAATATCCATTCATCTCATGAATAACAATGCTATTCCATATATGGATCGATGTTATTTAATGGACAAAAGTTTTGCTAAATTTTATTTTTGAAACAAAATAAACTCTTTTATTTTAATCAAAAATAAATCCAAATTAAACTCCTTTAATTTTAGCATTCTGAAATCATATTTCAGATAAAATAAACTTCTTTATTTTAAAACTTTATCAATTAAATAAACAGTTTACTTAATTAATTAAAATCAATTTTCAGGGTCTGTCCAGGTACCGGCGCAGCTGCGCCAGTAATGAACTGGGAAGCTGCGCAGCTGCGCAGGTAGACGGAAGAAGCAGTTTTTGCAGACCGGCGCAGCTGCGCCAGTAATGAACTGGGCAGCTGCGCAGCTGCGCCGTTCGTCGCAGAAACTTGCAGAAAACGATTTTTGTCCAGAAAAACGATCCAATTCTCACATCAATTCATACATGGAATTATAAAATTGATAATTAGCACAAAGTTAGGCTCTGATACCACTGTTGGGTTTGTATGTAACGCAATCATGCAATCAAATCACATAAATAGGGCGGAAGCGTAAAAAACTAGGTTTTCAAAATTTATACAAACCCATAACCATGATCATGCTTTGTGCTTGTTATCAATAACCGAAAAGAGAGAACATGGAATTATACCTTTGAAGATCTAAGCTTCCTCAGGTACAAGTTCTACTCCTTTGATTCATTTGATTCCTCTGATAGTGGCTCCTTCCCTTGAATAATGTCAGCCACCCAAATGTTTGGCCTCTAACGGTGATCCACCAAGAAAGATGAAGAACTCAAGAAGATGGGTTATTGGCTTAACCCTTGTTTCTATCTCTATAGAATATGTGTACTCCCAACTCTTGGAAAATTTCACATCCCTTATTTCTGATATAAGACTCTCTTATATAGATATTAGGTTAACCCTCCTAATCCAATTAGAATAGGGTTTTATTTAATTAATTAATTAAATACTTTTAATTAATTTATATCGTAATCTTTATTAGGATTGAGAGAGAGTACTGATATTATATTAATTCCTAAACTCCTTTAGAATTAAAATAATAATAATAATAATAATATTAATAAGACTCCTCTTATTAATTTATATTTAATATTTCTAAAATATTAAATAATAAACATTAAGCTATTTAATTTATTCTATCATCATAGATTAAATTAATTATACTTAATGCATTATTACTATCATGCCATTTTCTTCTTAAATAATTCTTCTTCCTTTTATGGTGTGACCCTTTAGGTTCTCCATATTAAACCGGTTGTGAATAAATCAATTAGAACAATTCTAATCTTATTTAAATAAACAAATTAAACTAATAATCTATTTAAATAAATAATATTTATTCTACAATAGGGATAAGCCTCCCTAGCGATCAACGACTTTCCAGATAATATAGATTTCAACATTAATCATAAAAGAACCTGTGAGTTAATAGTTACCGTACAATTCAATCCTTCCACCATACAATGTCCCAATTAAATATAAGACATGGATTTACTGTCAAGTCTTAATTTATTTAATCATATGTATTTCGATTAGAAAATGCACAACTCCAAATAATGCAAATTAGAAACCTCTTTCTAATTACATTCTACCTTGGCCAAGGATTCCTGGGTTGTCATTTAACGAATCACATAGGACATATCTCCTCTTTTACTAGAGGTGGTAGATTCTTTATTGATCATTCATTATCTCCATATGTAACTCATTACACCCAAGCATACCCTATATATGCCTTAAAAGGCCTTAAGGCATTAGTCAAAGTATAATTTGTTACATACAAGATACTATGATGATCTCAAGTCCAAGGATCACATGTACTACTATCACATTAGGAATTCCTATTGACAGGCGAGTAAAACTCCATTAGGTATTCCATAGCGAGTCACGTTCAGTGAACTTATTCTCCAATAAGCACTTATATACTTGCTTTAGTGTCTCCACACAAATGACCATGAGATCAGTCATCCTCATCCAATGAGCAAGCAACATATGTACCAATCTATCCGGATTTACTAATCCCCTTTTTAGTAATCCCACGATTGGGAACTATTTTAGTTTTAAAGCTTTCTAAGAATTTAGATCTCATTAGCATGATCAACATCATGATTCTAAAAGCATTGCTTAAAACTATGGGTTATTTACATATTATAAAAACAGCACCATGTAGATAATTAAATGCCTTTAATAAATAAATATTTTATTAATAAATAAATAAGATTGTTTACAAAATATGTGCTTTATCATCATACATGATTGGCTTGTATGCATACTACTATCAATGTGTATGTGCTATATGCTAATGTGTATATAGGCTAAGCAAAAAGATAGAACCAGGAGAGCAAAAGTTCAACTCTGGTCTGGCCAGGGGACAGTGCAGCTGCGCCTTCCCTAAGCCTAATCAGAGCGCAGCTGCGCCCTCCTACATTCTTGTTTGAGTTATTCTTCTTGTGATCTGAAACTTGATGCATGTGTGTATGGATGTTTAAGCTATAGTACATGACTCAAGTGATGTTCTAAGTATACAACATGTGTTGACTATATGTGGATAAATGTTTCTAAGAACTTTCAAAAGCTAAGTTAACGGGATTACATAACTAAGAAGTTGGTTATGTAGTAACGTGTAATTTGATTATGTAACTAAGTTAGAACCTAATATATGTATTTGACCTACATATCAAGTATATGTATTCAACGTACGTAACTAATGAATACCCTGTATACGTAACTATGTTACCATAGGATCTTAAAGTGATGATAAGCTATAGGTTGGTAAATTGCGCTTAAGGCAAGTTCCCTAACTCTTTTCACTTTACATATTGTATAAATCCGAATTGTTGCCATATCAATCATATTTACATCAAACAAATATCTGTTGCTATTCGGAAATTAGTTTTGTATCTTGATGTTGTTGCAAGCATTTGAACTTATCATTCCTAAATGCATTACAAAAGTTGTCTAAGCCATTTGATTCGGCTAGACTAATATCGTATGTTAGAAAGCCATCCAAACCAATTGACTTGGTGCGGACTCTTATAATTCTACTGAGATAAACAACCCTCATGGCGGGGAAAATTATATACAACTGTCGGGGAACCGACGTGCGCACATGAGTATGATTAAATATTATGCATAACGTAGGGTACTTTAGGCTGATCACCTGTTGTACTTGTTTTTATTTGATTATTAGCATAATATTGTTAATTCTAGTAAGAGTTCATAGGCATTAGTGACTGCTTAGTGTTCATTATTCTAGAACCTTGAAATGTTTAAACCTTAAATCTTGTTGATATCTTTCTGTTCATAGTGGCTTTTATTGAAAACTATTGATACTTCTTGTTATTCTTGAACTATCATTTACTGTTGTACCCTTGAGATTTGAAATTTATATTATTCACCCTTATTGCTATATCACTTGCTGAGCAAACTTGTTGCGCATTCTTGCTTTCCCCTAAAACATTTCAGTTAAGGCAGAGCAGTGCGAACCCTCTAGCACAGATAAAGGCAAGGGCAAGGCTACGGCGTAAAATATTATGATGATTGTAATAAGACTTATATTATATTATGTATTAGTTATGTTTAAGTTATGTTTAAGATGATGGAGATATGTTTAAGTTACGTGATCGTGGGACCTGAATATTTATATTAAATAAATATAAATTATTCCATTATTCTGTTGCATGAGATGTTAGTATGTTATTAGATATTTAGCAAATGATGCACCGAATTCGAGACGCGTGTGGTTTGAATTTGGGGGCGTCACAGGTTGGTATCAGAGCGTTGGCTATAAACCTTAGGAGCGAGAGTACTTAGATTATAACTTTAGGAGAACTTAGAAGATAGAAGAGGATGAAACTCATGTAGAATTTTCCTAGAGAGACTTAGTGTGTTATAAAATATAGTTTCATTCTATATAGTAAAGTTAAGTTTTATTTTATATTCTAATGGAGTTTGTTGTTTGCTGTCTTATAATTGTGGTTGTAGGATAACAGACATGGGAGGACCTAGTAGAGTGGTAGAGGAGGAGCCCCGGGATATACATGTAGCATATGAGGCACATTTAGTAGCCGAGCCTATGCAGGCAGTTGTGATAACCCGAAGATATAAAATCTTGAATGATTAGAATAAAGGTTAAAGAATAAAACCTAGATGAGAATTTTAAGATTTATTTAAAATTTTTAAATAAAATCTATATTGTTTCCTATTTGAATGAGAATAGAGAAAATATAGATTACAAAATTTCAAAACCATAGAAATGGTGTGAAGAAATGTTAAGACTAAGGTATTACGATACCTAGAAAGTTGATGTAAACTAAATAGTGTAAAAAATGTTATAATGATGCATGTGAAAATTTTATTAATTAAAATTCACATAAAAAGATGCTATGAGATTAAAAGAAGATGAGTATATATATATATATATATATAGATATATATATATACTTAGAAGGGTGCTATATATTCTAGCAGGAGGAATGATGAGTTAAGTTAAGGATATGAGAATCAAGTTAAAACTATGTTAGCAATTAGCGTATATAGCTTGAATGTTGCCCTTGATTGGCAAATAAGTTTATGAATGACTATAAAATCATTAGCTAATATAATTAGCAATGATAAGGGAGTAAGTTAAAATTCAAAATTTGAGTTAGAGATAGAATTTTGAAGCACGGATTTCTCGGTTGCATCCGGAACGTTAAGTTTAGTCAGAATGGACAGTAAACACAAAATGTGTGAGGGCTGACTTTTTGGTCAAAGCCAACAGTTGACTTTTATGGAAAAAAAAAGTCAAAATTGGAGGTAGAGGTGGAATATATTATGATTTATGTGAACTATATATGTGATTAAATAAATATACATTATATGATGTGAATACATTTATTTTGTATATAAAGAGTGAATTAATAATAAAGTTATGTAACCTAATATATATTAGATATGATATTTAAATAACCTAAGGGTTATAATAGAAGAGGATGTTAGTATGTAAAATGTAACGACCATGAATTTTAAGCTCCTTATTAATTTTATATGTGATTTAAAAATTTTAGGAGTTAATTTTTTAAACTTATTTAAACCTTATGTGGTTATGTGCTTATGTGAATTTAGCCTATGCGAATAAATGCTAGAATTTTTATTAAAGGGAATCACTAATGGTTATTTAACTTAGTAGATTAACCCTGAGACTTTTATATCAGAGAATTGATAGAAGTGTTAATAAATTATATATTCAAATTTCTTGAATATGGTGTAGAGATTAACCGGGATTAATTATTTATATTTGAGTAATTAATTGATAACGTATGAAATTATCATTGTTGTTGATTTATAATTATTATGAATAAATAATAATTAATGAATTGGGAGTAATTAGTTGATAATGTGATGATTAATTATTATTATGAATAGATAATAATTAACGAGTAAGAGATTAATAAATATAATAATATTATATTTACTTGATTAATTATTTTATACAAGCATGCGATATATTAAACCTTGTAATATATGGTGGATACCTTCATATTATATAAAGTGCAATGTGCACATTAATGTGGCTATGTATATTATATATAGACTATATAGTAAAATTTATTTGCATTAGTAGAGTTACACAATAATATTGCTTATGTGACTTGAAGTGTGTAAGTAAACATTCATGTATGCCTCATCAACATATAGTAATATCAATGAATAATTATTAATTGATAAATGATTTCAATAAGTTGTTATAATAATTATAATAACAGTTGTGATGGTAAATAATAATAATGCCTACTTGAATTATATCTGGTGTTAATAGAAAATGTACATGAATTATATGATTGGTGTATATGTATCTACTTAATGCATGATATTTTTGTTAATTGAAATAACATGGTAACACTCATTTTAATGTATAACTTAAATATATATTATGTGTATATATATTATAGAGCCTAGTGTATTTATTATATAACTAATTGTTGGGTACACTATTAGAATGCTGAGATTGCTTTGCTTGTCCCATAATGTAAGGCATTCTTTCCCTTCACGTGCATAGCCATAAGGCCTAAGCCTACTCTCCTCCTCAAACTCAGTAAAGCTATAGCAATCATCAATGGGGGAGTGGAAATAATGATTTGATTCACACACTAAATACCTACCATTCCATAACCCTCATGAAATCCTTCAATCCGTTAGTTTGATTTGGGAGAGAAAAGCTTGGTCTGGACATTAGCTTCTCTATATATATAAGCTCTTCTCCTTCACAAATTCATTGCTGAGGTATTCTTTTAGTATAGAATAGAACTTATATACTGATTTTCATTTGAATTGAGAAGGAATTAGTTTAAACAGCAAGTTCAATTTCCAAATTTGCAGAGGTACATTCTCATTCTTGTTTTTCATTCTCTGCAATTTTCTAAATTTTTGAATTCTTGATTGAACAAGGTTTGATGGTAATTGGGTTGTGATATATGTTTTGATAAGTGTTATATGAAGCTATATGCATGACAGGATTGTATTATAGCTGGTACAGGAAGAATTTTGTAAATTGATTTTGAGTTGGGCTAAGAACTGTCGAAAACTGCACTGCTCTGCGTCTGGTCGCCAGCTTGCGCAGCTGCGCTAGTGCCTGTCTGCAGAAAAATTTTCTGTTTTGCTTTCTGCTCATGCTAGCTTGATGGTACTAAATTGGACATGCATGAAAGTTAGTTTAACTCATATATATATATATATATATATATATATATATATATATATATATGTTCTTGATACAACATGCATGATTTTAACCATGTTAGTATACGTTATGGAAGGAAGCTTTATAATTTTATAAATGAACTTAGGATTTGTTAAAGTAAACTTGTCATGAACATATAAGTACCCCAGCTATATTCTGACTTTTGATACTTTCTTGTATGACCTAGAAATACATGAGAAACATGTCAACTTGCATACATAAGTTTCATGACGGAATGTGAACCCCACTATTGGACATTTCTAATGAAAGATACAAGTTTCAAAGGTGAACTTTAACATATAGAAATTGTGTATGCATTCTAATTCAACAAGCATGTTAGTATGACCTAGATTGGCATGAAGAGCATGTTAATTGGTATATACATGTTTAAAAATGTGCACGGTCATGTTGGACCTCATTAGGGAAAACTTACTAACGAAACGTGAGCATTGAACATGGACTTGGCATGTTACATTGAGATATGAATTCTGATTTTATGAACCTGACCGTATGGTCTATATATGTACGTTTAAAGTGTTGAACACACTAGCATGCACGATTGCAAGATTTCAACGATTTCAAAAGAGAAACTTAAGACTTTCAAAGTGAACTTAACTAAGACTTGTGTCTTTTAGATTGTGACCACTTAAATACATGTATGTAACTTATTGTATGCATTCTAATATATGTGGGTAACGATTACGAGATACTTTACATGTACCGTGTTGTCTTTTTGACTTGGTGTACCTTGTAATAGAAACTTAGAATGTGAAATAGCATTGAATACCATATGAATGATATTATGACCATGCGAGCATGTGTATTAGAGTTCGTTATGCCTATAAGCATATTAACATAGACCTCGTTTGGTCAAAGCGTGAATTTCGCATATGCACGTATTCATAAGAAATGAATTTCTGAAGCACGAACTACGTGATTAAAGTATATTTGTGTAGTATACTCAAGCATACATATTAAGTATTGTTTAGCCTTGTTATGAGATAGTATGACCGGAGTAGCGAACCTTTGAAGTATGAACTTGTTTAACTTAAGGTTTACCGGCATGAAAACATATGACTTCGAAATTGGATTAGGACGAGCATGCTAGTTTCGAATGGGAAATTATAACTTGATAAGCATGTGTGTTGGTTTAATGGCAATAGTTGCATGCCAGAGTTACGTCGGGACATTTTCAGACCCGAACAATTTGCTTAAGTCAGATTTTAACAGTTAACATATTATGATGCTATAAATGGTATGTTTGATATTGAACATGATCTTATGTGATAGATTTATATAGTGACTAGATTCTTGTATGTGTGAACTTAAATTAGTTTATACATGCTAATTGATAGACCGACTTGTTAATGATAGGTCGTTCCAACACAGTTTTATTAAAGCTAGAATTAACTGTAGCTGAGCAAACAGGCAAGTTTTCTGACTTACACTCATTTATAGTGCAAGTATCTGAACCCTACTTTTATTATGTTGCAAGTATCCTATCCTTGTGTTTACTTTACTCAAGAAACGTTATAATCGAGTTTCTTAAACTTCACTTGATTTGAATGCAAGTCTCCCTAACCTTACTCAAATTTATATTGAGCATGGTATTATCATATTGCAAGTTTTCATGAACTACACTTTTATTTGAGCAAGTTTTCTTGACTTATACTTATTTATTGTACAAGTATCCGGATCCTATTGTGCAAGTATTCTAAATTCTTGTACTACCTTATTCAATGAACCGTGTAAGCGAGTTTCTAAACTTAACTTATTTTTGGTGAAAGTTTCCTATCCTTCTCATATTGTATTGAGCAGGTTATTATTGTATTGTGAAAGTTTCCTGAAATTCACACTTTGGTTATTGTGAAAGTTCCCCGAACTTCACACTTTGGTTATTGTGAAAGTTCCCCGAACTTCACATTTTGAGTATTGTGAAAGTTCTCCGAACTTCACACTTTGGTTATTGTGCAAGTTCCCCGAACTTCACACGTTGAGTATTGTGCAAGTTCCCCGAACTTACACAAATTCTTATATTGTGCAAATTCTAAACTTCACTTTGTGCAACTTCTCTATCCTTCTCATATTGTATTGAGTAGGTTATTATTGAATCGAAAGTTGTCTACTTAATTGCTTGAACTTTATTTCCAAGCATGTTATTTAATGGTTTAATTACTTATCAATTATTCCACATTGATATTATTGATGTCCGCACCTAGTGTATTTGAGCTCGTACAGTCTTGGACTTGTACATTATTCAAGGTTCTAAATTTCTTGAACTATATCAGTAAGAGTCTGAACCTTTGCTCGGTCAGACTAGTGTACGAAGTTTTCTTTGAAGCTATCCAAACCAATTGATGGTAAGGATTCTTAGACGGAACAGAACACCTCTCATATGTAGGAGTGTGCCCAGGTATCTAATATATATGATACAAGCAGATATAAGTGTTATGCATATTCACGTTGTGCCCGAGGCTGATCTCCTCGAGGTACTTAGTTTCTGTAGCCAGAAGCCAGTAATCCAAAAAGGGTCAATTAGCTATTGAACCCATTGGAAAGTTATAGTTCAAAGTCTACTCGACTATTAGTCATTCTAAAGGCAATTATTATCTTTTCTTTTAATAGTCATATTATTGAATATTTCAGATATTCATTTTGTTGAATCATGCAGGTTGTTGAACCTTACAGATATTCATATCGTTGAATCATACAGACATTCATAGTATTGAATCGTTCAGATTGTTGAATCATTCTAACATTCATATTGTTGAATCTTTAAGATATTTATTTTGTTGAAATCATTGTCAGATATTTTTTCATTCATCATGATATATCCTTTATTGTTGTATTTAAACTTGCTGAACAAACTTGTTGCTCATTCTTGCTATATCATGACTTATATTGCAGTTAAGCCCGAGCCCTCAAGGAAGGACAAGGGTAAAGGAAAGATATAGGATGGTTTGCAAGGAGCAGACGTTGTCTTTATGATTTGTGTAATTATTGTTAATATAATATGAACCCTAATGTTTATTCTAGGGTATATTTGTGTTGATGTATTAAGGTTATCGAATCTTGGGACTAGTAACACCTTTTGAATAAACGACGTACGTTTATTATATTCTGCATTTTAGTTATCGTATGTTGCTTAAAGGTGGACGTTAGTATTTTTTCGTAGCGACCGGACAGGGGTCAGAGGACTCGAATTCGGGGGTGTCACATAAAATATATACTAACCCTAAAGATTTATTTTATATATCTCAAATAATTAATTTTATAACCAAGTCTAATTAGGATATGAAATTAAAGAGGCATGAGGAAGGAATTTATTTTCAAACGTGGGAAATGAAAACCCTAATTAAATGATTAAGGTAGGATATAATTAAGAGTGTTGGACTATGATAATGTTCAGAGCCCAAGGAATTAATTAGAGAGCCCAACACATTATATAAGGTGGCCCAACTAAGCCCACCAAGTGTAGAGAATTATTGAACCCTAATGACATATTTACTTTACTTGTATATGGCAAGTCTAGTTGGGTTATGCAAATAAAGTATTATAATTGATTTGTAGGAATGTGTAATAGTCCAAGTAGTATATAATACTAGTGGACTAGCCCAATTGGATTAATAATCAAGCCCACTTGTTTTATTGAAGGTGGACTTGAATGTCATTAGGTAAATTAATTAACTTAGCCCAACATGTAGAGAAATAAATAGTAGCCCAAGTATAGTATAAATGAACTTGACTACTAGTGGCCCAAAATAATTATATGAGCCCAAACATTAATTAAAGAGGCCCAAATCTTGGTCCATTGAGGGAGGAACTATTTAGTCATTAGAGTAAGTAAATAATACAAGAAAAATAAATCTATAATGGGAGAAGAGGAGGGACATGGCCAGCCCTATGGGGGTATTATGGGGAGAGATAGCAATTTTGTTGAGCTTGTCAAAAATCTTGGTTAAAATCTACTAAATCTACCAACTAAGTCATGTGTCACTCTCTTAGCATGTCCAACACTTATGGTTAAGTGTACAAGCAACCATTAAAATGATTAAGAGAGAGAACTAGTGAAGGAGGGAATATTTACACACTTAATCATACTTACTTCACTTATTTCATTTTATTCCTTACACTTCTAATCTCCTTAGCAAAAGAAAAAAATATATATAGAGCTAGAGGGAGAGCCATTTCGGCCACTACAAGGAGGAAAGGAGAGCTTTGATCTTCATGCATGCTAAGTATCTAAGCTACTTTAGAAGAATAAGAAGAATAGCAAGAAGAACTAGGTAATGATTCTCAAAAATTTCATGTTTAGATTACTTATTTTGTTAGATTATGATGAAACAAGGAGCCTTATGTTTGATCTTTAAAATCACTTCATCTATATGAATATAAGTGTTTTATATGAGGATCAAAACATTTTTTTTAAAGTTGAAAGTTAGATCAAAATAGAGAAAAGAGAGATTTGTACAAAATGGGTAATGAAAAAGCTTATACATGCATGCTGTATGTATTCTATGTTAGATTCTTGGGGATGCATGTTGTATATGGTTAATATCATATTACAATGCTAGATCTTGAGTTTAATAAGTTAAACTTGTGGATTTGTATGAGTTCATATGAAAAAGTTTGGGAAAAGGAAGT
This sequence comes from Panax stipuleanatus, assembly GCA_020205555.1. Lineage (NCBI taxonomy): Eukaryota > Viridiplantae > Streptophyta > Magnoliopsida > Apiales > Araliaceae > Panax > Panax stipuleanatus. Next base: position 83,950,216 of record CM035119.1, read on the forward strand.
TAGATGGATTTTTGGAGAATTTTTATTTAACTAGTGTGCTATAACATGTGCATGTTGAAATCTTCAAGTGATATTTGAGATTTTCTTTCTTGGTATGATAGATACAAGAGTTAAGGGAAAAACCCATTTGGAATCACTCAAATATGTTTAAAAATGAGCAAGTTACGAATTTAATCCAAAACTACCCAACTGTTAGAATCATGCTATTGATCAGCCACTTCTGGGCTATTTTTAGTAACCAAAATAGACTCAAATTTTGTGTTTGATATATGAAAATTATATTTCAAGAAAATATGAATCCAACGATACCAATTGTACCTAAATCTGAGATGTAGATCTCGAGTTACAAGCATTTCCGTGAAGGACCCCAAATCTGAAAAACAAACCAACTGTTGTAAACATCCTTGCTAATCAGTCACTTTAGCCCTGATTTTCGGGACCTAAAAGATCATAATTTGATGTTTGATAAATGAAAAGACGAATCCAACGCCTTCAACGGAACCTAAATCTGAGTTGTAGATCTCGTTTTACAAGCGTTTCCGTGAAAGACCCCAAATCTAAAATTTTGGGCCAAAATTATAGTAATAGTAGAAATTAAATGGAAAATGAATAATTATAATAAATAACTTTTAAAGCCACTAATGGACTAGTAAACTAATTACATATAAAGTTAAATGTAATTAACTATTTAATTATTATTTAAATGATATTAAGTAATAATTAAGTAGAGTTAGTGTTAATAAAATAATTATTTATTATTTAATTAAGATTAAATAATAATTATAGTTAAATAATTAATTAATTATTATTTAATTAGTATTAAATAATGATTAAAGAATATTTAAGTAATATTAAGTAATTACTTACTTACATTGATATAAAAGTTATATAAATGATTATTTATTATTTAACCAACATTAAATAATAAATAAGAACATGTAATAATTAATTATTCTTATATTAATAAAAAAGAATAATTAAAGATTTACTAAGTGAATTAATATTTATTATTAAATAATAACTAAAGGTAATTAATTAATTACTATTTAATTAATATTAAATAGTAATCAAAGGAAGAGGGAGTTAACAATTAAAAAATATATTAAATAAATCCTTAATTAAACAATTATAATAAATTGTTTAAAGATCTAATAAGTGTTTATCACCTAAGAAAAGCCTTATTAATTATTAAATCATTAACCTAAGATCAATTAAATATCTTATAGGATTAATGATAGTGCATTAAATATGTACTTTGTGATCAAATTATTTGTTTAATGTTAGCACCAGTAAGTGTATAGATGAAAAATTATACGCAATACTAATTGATAGATCAACATTATCAATGTTAGGTCATTCAAAGAATTTTAATTAATGCTAGCTAGCCGTAGCTCGTCGAACAGGCAAGTTCTCTAACTCAAACTCGAGTAGTTATTTTTCAAGCATGGTAGTGAATAATTATTGTTGATTATTCCACATCTAAGTTTATTATTGAATATTCGCATTTATTGTAAGTTTTCTAACTCAAACTTGAGTTATTATGTTTCAAGCATGCTAGTGGTTTAATTATTTATAATTATTCCACATATCTGATTATTGATTCGCATTTAGTGCAAATTGCATATGTTCATCGGGTATGAACGACTGATCATCTTCATTACCATAAGGTTCAGTTAATTTTGTTAATGGTCATTGTTGACCACCTAGTATTATTGATTCAATCATTCAATTATGAAAATTTAATTCTCAATCTTTCACAATTGTTATATATTGTTGAAAATTCAGAAAGCTATACTCTTTTCTTCAATCATAATATACCTTTATTTTATTTAAACTTGCTGAGCAAAGTAGTTGCTCACTTTTGCTATATCATGATAACATATTTCAGATTAAGACGAATGTTTCAGGATTAAAGACAGAGACACAAGCAAATGACAAGATTAGAGTGTTATGCAAAATAACTTTTTAGTTATCTTATGTAAACCTTTTGTAATGTTGAAGGTATGTATTCAGTTAAGGTTAATAAACATGGGAAAATATTATAGAATCATGTGAAATAAATAATATATGTTTATTAGTTCCGCATTAGATGATAGAATATGTATGATAATGAAGTACCGTAACGTACCAAGTCTGAGGTTCTTGGGACCCGAATTTGGGGGCGTTACAGGTTGGTATCAGAGCTGTAGGTTATAAACCTTAGGTAAGATTACCTTAGGCTATAACTGTAGAGATGAGGATGATGAATAAACTCAAATAGAGTTGAAGTGACAAGAGATGAATTCAGAAAATTCATCATTAAGATAAGAAGATGATAAATAAGATTCAAAGAAGAATCTTAAAAAATTATAAGATAAGAATCTGGAGTTGCCTGACTCCAATAGTAAAGATGAAAAATGACAATAAATAGACAAAGTCTATAAGATGAAAAGTGTAAAATTATAATATAATATGATTAAGGGAAAAGAAGATCGTAAATAAAACAATCATGAGATAGAAAAGAATCGTAATATAACACGATTGTAAGATACGATCACAACGTGATCTGATGAGGTCTTATGAGGACAGATGATCAATCTATGGATTGAAGACTTTATAGCAGAATTTCTATACGAATATGGTACTATGAAATAGTACGAGTTAAACTCAAAAGAGTTGAAAAGGATGATACAGATTAAATGAAATTCGTATTGAGCAAAGGGGAGACTAAGATTATGTGGGATATCAATTGAGGACTCATGTTAGCAGCTAAGTTGTATGGTTCCTTGCATGGGCGGGGAATTTATGCTTGGTTGTAGAACCACTTAGCTTCTTTTATTGATATAGTGGTTGAGTTGAACAATTCTTTGTATGAGCAGGGAGTTGTCCTTGGTCTAACAAACCGCTTAGCTTCCTGTGTTAATTTGTGGCTGAGTTGACCAATTCCTTGTATGGTGGGCAAAGGATTGTGTTAGGTTCGACAACCACTTAGCTTCTTACACTGATATTCATTAAAATATTGATGTCGCGCTATTCGCTATATGTATGCTGAGAATGTGATTCTTTTTTCATGTGTATAACGAATAGGTAGAGAATATAAGAATAGGCGCTAGTTCTTGGAACTCGTACTTATGGTAAGTTCGTGACTCATAATTGTAAGGTATGTTTTTGAACCCCTAAGCGTATGGACAGGTCCTGATTGGTTCTTGAACTACGTATTGCTAGGATAAGTTCCTAAACTCATATTATTGTGGTAAGTTCATGAACTCATAACGTGTGGTAAGTTTGATGAACTATACTAGGGTATAGGAAAGTTGTGGATGGAGAATTGAGAATTTTTAATAGATAGCATTATTAAGAAATTGATCATTAGAGAAATTGAAGTTGATGGTGGAAGCATAGGTATTCCAAATCTTCTAGCTGTGATAGACTTCAAATTTTTGATATCAAGCTAAATTCGCACTGATGTGTTTTTTGAAATAAAATGAATTTTTGTTATCAGCAATACATGGTTACAATTGTGTAGAAGTGGGCTTCGTACCACTAACACATTGTTACCAGTTGCGGCATGATAACATCAAAAATGATTTTCAATAGTTTTTGAACGGTTTAAAGAAAAGTCTACGCTAATTGTTTTGGCTAGACAAAAATAATTTGAGATATGAAAATGTATTTTGTATATTATTGATGCATCATGGAACCTGATGCAGCGATGATAAAAATGATTGAGTTATCAATGCAGAATTACCTAGTGTTGGATGTGATCTAAGGATCGTCAGCCCACTATGGTACGATGTAGTATGACAAAGTCATAAAATGACGAAATCCTCAAACGGACTGTAAAAAAAATAGTGCGATATCATGACGTCATAAAATAATTTTTAGAATTTTTTAAAAAAGTTAAGTGCCAATTAAATCTGGCCAGACACATGTTTCGATTGATATTCAAATTATTGGTATACGTCTAAGTTAATTAATTCAGCTAAAAAAATGTTTATGAATATTCAAGTATCTCTTTGAGAATTTTCCCGAACCAAATTGATTTGGTACGGACTCTAATGTTAAGACTGAGATGAACAACCCTGAAAAATGGGGATATACTGGTTGGATGATATATTCCAATCCTTGAACGCATACAGCCGTTCTGAGAACTAATGTATAATAGATTGATCACCTAACGTACCCGTATCAGTAATTTACCTTCTTCATGATTGTAAACATACCAAGTGCAACATAGTTAACAGATTTGGTTACGGTGAATACCGTTAAACCTGAGAGTTCACAGTCTATATGACCCCTCAGCCCGATATTAAAAGTTTTAACTCCTTAAAGAAAAGTAATGGAAGAATGTGAATATAGCAGAGCTCCTCATAGATGGAAGTAGTATGTACTCATTAAATTGAGCATGAAATCATGTAAAGGTTAACTTGAAAACCTAGTTTTGATGAATAAAAAGAGTAGAAATTAGTAGACTGTAATTTTGAGGACGAAATTCTTAGAAGAAGGGGTGAATGTGATAACCCGAAGATGTAAAATCTTGAATGATTAGAATAAAGATTAAAGAATAAAACTTAGATGAGAATTTGAGGATTTACTTAAAATTTTTAAATAAAATCTTTATAGTTTCTTATTTGAATGAGAATAGAGAAAATATGGGTTACAAAATTTCAAAACCCTAGAAATGGTGTAAAGAAATGTTAAGACTAAGGTATTATAATACCTAGAAAGTTGATGTAAACTGAATAGCGTAAGAAATGTTATAATGATGCATGTGGAAATTTTAATAATTAAAATTCACATAAAAAGATGCTATGAGATTAAACGAAGATGAGTATATGTATATATATATATATATATATATATATATATATATATATATATATATATACTTAGAAAGGTGCTATATATTCTAGCAGGAGGAATGATGAGTTAAGTTAAGGATATGAGAATCAAGTTAAAACTATGTTAGTAATTAACATAGCTTGAATGTTGGCCTTGATTGGCAAATAAGAATATGAATGAGTATAAAATCATTAGTTAATATAATTAGCAATGATAAGAGAATAAGTTAAAACTCAAAATTTGAGTTAGAGATAGAATTTTGAAGCACGGACTGCTCGGTTGCGTTTGGAACGTTAAGTTTAGTCAAAAAAGACAGTAAACACAAAATGTGTGAGGGCTGACTTTTTGGTCAAAGCTAACAGTTGACTTTTATGGAAAAAAGTCAAAATTGGAGGTAGAGGTGGAATATGTTATGATTTATGTGAACTATATATGTGATTAAATAAATATACATTATATGATGTGAATACATTTATTTTTTATATAAAGAGAGAATTAAGAATAAAGTTATGTAACCTAATATATATATTAGGTATGATATTTAAATAACCTAAGGGTTATAATAGAAGAGGATGTTAGTATATAAAATATATACTAACCCTAGAGATTTATTTTATATATCTCAAATAATTAATTTTATAACCAAGTCTAATTGGGATATGAAATTAAAGAGGCATAAGGAAAGAATTTATTTTCAAACGTGGGAAATAAAAACCCTAATTAAATGATTAGGGTAGGATATAATTAAGAGTGTTGGACTGTGATAATGTTCATAGCCCAAGGAATTAATTAGAGAGCCCAACACATTATATAAGGTGGCGCAACTAAGCCCACCAAGTGTAGGGGATTATTGAACCCTAATGACATATTTACTTTACTTGTATATGGCAAGTCTAGTTGGGTTATGCAAATAAAGTATTATAATTGATTTATAGGAATGTGTAATAGTACAAGTAGTATATAATACTAGTGGACTAGCCCAATTGGATTAATAATCAAGCCCACTTGTTTTATTGAAGGTGGAGTTGAATGTTATTAGGTAAATTAATTAACTTAGCCCAACATATAGAGAAATAAATAGTAGCCCAAGTATAGTATAAATGAACTTGACTACTAGTGGCCCAAAATAATCATATGATCCCAAGCATTAATTAAAGAGGCCCAAATCTTGGTCCATTGAGGGAGGGACTTTATAGTCATTAGAGTAAGTAAATAATACAAGAAAAATAAATCTATAATGGGAGAAGAGGAGGGACATGGCCAGCCCTATGGGGGGTACTATGGGGAGAGATAGCAATATTGTTGAGCTTGTCAAAAATCTTGGTTAAAATCTACTAAATCTACCAACTAAGCCATGTGTCACTCTCTTAGCATGTCCAACACTTATGGTTAAGTGTACAAGCAATCATTAGAATGATTAAGAGAGAGAAGTAGTGGAGAAGGGAATATTTACACACTTAATCATACTTACTCCACTTACTTTATTTTATTCCTTACACTTCCAAGCTCCTTAGCAAAGAAAAAAAAATATAGAGAGGGAGAGGGAGAGGGAGAGCCATTTCGGCCACTACAAGGAGGAAAGGAGAGCTTTGATCTTCATGCATGCTAAGTATCTAAGCTACTTTGGAAGAATAAAAAGAATAGCAAGAAAAACTAGGTAATGATTCTCAAAAATTTCTAGTTTGATAACTTATTTTGTTATATTTTGATGAAACAAGGAGCTTTATGTTTGATCTTTAAAAACTCTTCATCTATATGAATATAAGTATTTTATATGAGGATCAAAACATTTTTTTTAAAGTTGAAAGTTAGATCAAAATAGAGAAAAGAAAGATTTTTACAAAATGGGTAAAGAAAAAGCTTATGCATGCATGCTCTTTGTATTCTATGTTAGATTCTTGGGGATGCATGTTGTATATGGTTAATATCATTTTACAATGCTAGATCTTGAGTTTAATAAGTTAAACTTGTGGATTTGTATGAGTTCATATGAAAAAGTTTGGTAAAAGAAAGTTAGATGGATTTTTTGAGAATTTTTATTTAACTAGTGTGCTATAACATGTGCATGTTGAAATATTCAAGTGATATTTGAGATTTTTTTTTTGGTATGCTAGATACATGAGTTAAGGGAAAAACCCCTTTGGAATCACTCAAATGTGTTTAAAAATGAGCAAGTTATGAATTTAATCCCAAACTACCCAACTGTTGGAATCATGCTACTGATTAGCCACTTCTGGGCTATTTTCGGTAACCAAAACAGACTCAAATTATGTGTTTGATATATGAAAATTCTAGTTCGGGAAAATATGAATCCAACGATACTAATTGAACCTAAATTTGAGATGTAAATCTCGAGTTACAAGCGTTTCTGTGAAGACGCCAAATCTGAAAAACGAACCAACTGTTGTAAACATCCTTGCTGATCAGTCACTTTACGAATCCAACGCCTCCAACGAAACCTAAATCTATGTTGTAGATCTCGTTTTACAAGCGTTTTCGTGAAATACCCCAAATCTGAAATTTTGGGCGAAAGGTATAATAATAGTAGATATTAAATGGAAAATGAATAATTATAATAAATAACTTTTACGGCCACTAATGGGCTAGTAAACTAGTTACATATAAAGTTAAATGTAATTAACTATTTAATTATTATTTAAATGATATTAAGTAATAATTAAGTAGAGTTAATGTTAATAAAATAACTATTTATTACTTAATTAAGATTAAATAATAATTAGAGTTAAATAATTAATTAATTATTATTTAATTAGTATTAAATAACGATTAAAGAATATTTAAGTAAGATTAAGTAATAATAAAGTAATTACTTACTTACATTGACATAAAAATTATATAAATGATTATTTATTATTTAACTAACATTAAATAATAAATATTAATAAGAAAGAATAATTAAAGATTTAATAAGTGAATTAATTATTTATTATTTAATAATAAATAAGGATGAATGTTAATTAATTATTCTTTAAATAATAATAAGGAATAATTAAAGACTAATGAAGTAAATAAATCAATTATTTATTATTCAAGGATAAGGAATTAATTAATTCTTATTAAAGACTAATAATAATTTAATTATCTATTATTTAATTAACATTAAATAATGAGGAGTTATAATTGGTTATTATTTATTATTAAATATTAACTAAAGGTAATTAATTAATTACTATTTAATTAATATTAAATAGTAATCAAATGAAGAGAGAGAGTTAACAATTAAAGGAAATTTAAATAACTCCTTAATTAAATAATTATAATAAATTATTTAAAGATCTAATAAGTGTTTATCACCTAAGAAAAATCTTATTAATTATTAAATTATTAACCTAAGTTCAATTAAATATCTTATAGGATTAATGATAGTGCATTAAATATGTATTTTGTGATCGAATTATTTGTTAGATGTTAGCACCAGTAAGTGTATAGATGAAAAATTATACGCAGTACTAATTGATAGATCTACATTATCAATGTTAGGTCATTCAAAGAGTTTTAATTAAAGCTAGCTAGCCGAGCTCGTCGAACAGGCAAGTTCTCTAACTCAAACTCGAGTTGTTATTTTTCAAGCATGGTAATGGATAATTATTGTTGATTATTCCACATCTAAGTTTATTATTGAATATTCGCATTTATTGTAAGTTTTCTAACTCAAACTTGAGTTATTATGTTTTAAGCATGCTAGTGGTTTAATTATTTACAATTATTCCACATCTCTGATTATTGATTCGCACTTAGTGCAAATTGCATATGTTCATCGGGTATGAAAGGCTGATCACCTTCATTACCATAACGTTCAGTTAAATTTGTTAATGGTCATTGTTGACCACCCAGTATTATTGATTCAGTCATTCAATTATTAAAATTTAATTATCAATCTTTCACAATTGTTATATATTTTTGAAAATTCAGAAAGCTATACTCTTTTCTTCAATTATGATATATCTTTATTATATTTAAACTTGCTGAGCAAAGTAGTTGCTCACTCTTGCTATATCATGAGAACACATTTCAGATTAAGACAAATGTTCCAGGATTAAAGACAAAGACACAAGCAAATGACAAGATTAGAGTGTTATGCAAAATAACTTTTTAGTTATCTTATGTAAACCTTTTGTAATGTTGAAGGTATGTATTCAGTTAAGGTTAATAAACTTTGAAAAATGTTATAGAATCATGTGAAATAAACAATATATGTTTATTAGTTCCGCATTAGATGATAGAATATGTATGATAATGAAGTACAATATATGTTTATTAGTTCCGCATTAGATGGTAGAATATGTATGTTAATAAAGTACCGTAACGTACCAAGTCCGAGGTTCTTGGGACCCGAATTTGGGGCCGTCACAGCAGTAGCACCGTCAGAGTTTGACGACGAGTTCGAGATAGAGGTAGAGTTTGATCCAAAGGAGGAGCCCATGGAGGACTCTGACGAGGCTACGATCGAGGAGAGGATGTTAGGAGAATACGAGGAGCGAATCTTGGAGTTATACTGTCGAGTTCAGGAGCTAGAGGCAGAGGCTCAGGAGAGAGAGATCGAGTTCCAGAAACTAAAGGACGAAGACCACTGGAGGAAGTTAGTGATGCAGGATATGGAGGTGGAGATTGCTTACCGAAAGGATGCAAGGATTCAGAAGGGGACTTTTTTTCCACCGATCAGTATCTAGGAATGTGGACTTTACAAGAAAACTAGTGGAGGTTGAGCAGAGATAGTTGAGCGAGAAGGCGGAGAAGGAGGCTTTCCGTACTCAGCTCGAACTGGAAGTAATGGAGATGATCCACTTCGAGGAGAAGTGGGAAGGAGCTAATGATAGGGCTGGAGATTTATAGGATGAGGTGAGATGTAAGAAGAGAAAGATGAACAAGATGGGTTATGTTTTTTGCTCGGCCATAGAGAGTGATTGATGGTGTATACCACTATCCGGCGAAGCAGGGGTAGACCCGACATACCATGAGCAAGGATTTGATGGTATACATATCGCAAGTGGAGTACAAGAGCACCGTGGAGCGCAAAATATTAGGATGAGACCTATTAGTCTAGTAGTAGTAGTAGTAGTAGTAGTAGTAGTAGTAGTAGTAGTAGTAGTAGTAGTAGTAGTAGTAGTTCCTTTTATGTGATGTACACATTGTGATGAAATCCTAATCTTTTGTGTAAGATATGGGATAGATATGTAAACCCCGAGTAGACTTGTGATAGATATGTTCCACCTTTGAGAATCTTGCTTTAATTCATAAATGGATTGTTGCAGCTTACAGACTTGATTTGTTCCAACCATTGAAACAAATTCCTCTGGTTGTGTCATATACACATCTACCTCAAGGTTTCCAACAAAGAAGGCAGTTTTCACATCTATCTGCCAGATTTCACAGTCATAGTAAGCTACAATCGCAAACAAAATCCGATTGGACTTGAGAATAGCTACTGGAGAGAAGGTTTTCATCATAGTCAACACCTTGTCTTTGTTTGAAACCTTTCACAATAAATCGAGCCTTATAGGTCTCTACCTTGTCGTCCGCTCCAGTCTTTCTTTTAAAGACCCATTTGCACTAATAAGATTAATGCCGTCAGGTGATGAAACCAAAGTCCATACTTTGTTCTCATACAAGGAGCCCATCTTGGATTTTATAGCTTCATGCCATTTCTCTGAGTCTTTACTACTCATAGCATGATTGTAATTCAAAGTATCATCATCATCTATGATGCGTACCTCATCGTCATCCAATATAACTAATCCATACCAATCAGGTATCTTCGGTACTCTCCCAGATTTACAAATAGGGTGTGTGACAGTAGTTTCTTCCACTTGGTCAGGTAACTGACTTTGATCCTTAGTAATTTGTGGTTCTTGATTTTCTTCAAGATATATCTTACTCCCGCTGACCCCTTCGAGGATAAACTCCTTTTCCAAGAAGGCATCATATTTCACAACTAACACCTTTTGATCAGTTGGATGATAGAAATAATACCCTGATGTTTCTTTAGTGTATCCCATAAATCTACACTTGTCGGATCTAGTCTGCAGCTTATCATTCTCAAACTTTTTGACATAAGCTGGACAACCCCAAGTTTTAACATGCTTAAGATTTGGTTTCCTCCATGTCCATATCTCATATAGAGTCTTTTGGACTGATTTAATAGGTACCTTGTTAAGTAGGTATGCAGCCGATTCTAGAAGGAAACTGGAAGATCGGTAAAACTCATCATGGAACCAACCATGTCAACCAGTGTTCGATTTCTCCTTTTAGGCACATCATTCAACTGTGGTGTTTCTGGTGGAGTCAACTTTGAGATTATAACATTTTATTTAAGACAATTGAGAAACTCACCGCTTAAGTATTCACCACCTCGATCCGATCTAAGAATCTTAATACTCTTGCCAGTTTGTTTTTCTACTTCACTTCTGAATTATTTGAACTTTTCAAACAATTCAGATTTGTATTTCATTAAATACACATATCTAAATCTTGAATGATCATCAGTGAATGTAATAAAATAAGAATACCCTCCTCGTGCATTCATTGTCCTAGGTCCACAAACATCTGTGAGTACCAACGCTAACAACTCTGTAACTATTTCTCCTTTTCCACTAAAAGGAGATTTAGTCATCTTACCCATGAGACAAGATTCACGAGTTGGATATGATTTATAATCAGATAGCTCTAAGAGCCCATCTTTATGCAACTTGGATAATCTTGTTTCATTAATATGACCAAGTCTACAATGCCACATAAAAGTATAATTAACATCATCTCTTTTCCTTTTCTTGGTTTGTTCAATTTGAAGTATATTTTCATGCAAGTCAAGTACATAAAGTCCATTGAGTAATTTTCCAACTCCATATAAAACATCCTTATTGTAAATAGAACAACTATTGTTCTTTATTATAATATTATAACCATCCATATCCAATACATAAATAGAAATAATGATTAATTTCTTATGATTGTTGGAATGAAATAACAATTATTTAAATTAATGGACTTGCCGTAGGTAGTGCTAAACAATAAGTTCCTACAGCTAATGTAGCAACCTTTTCTCCATTTCCAACTCGTAGGACGACTTCATCCTTGTTCAACTTTCTACTTCTGACAAGTCCCTGCATAGTATTACATATGTAAGAACAACTACCGGTATCCAATACCTAAGTAAAAATTTAACTTCCAGAAAAATTAATTTCAATCATGAACAAACCTTGATTGGCAGTCAAAGCTTCTACAAGCTTCTTCTCTGCCAGAAACCTCTTGTAGTTCCTCTTCCATTGACACGGCTCGTTGCAATGGAAGCACATTCCTTTGATAGTTGGATCAGGTTTTTTTTGATCCTTGACTTTCGTTCTGCCCTTAGCCTTCTTGGTTTCTTCTTTTCAGAAGATACCTTGGGCCTCTTCCTTTTCTTGGAAGAATAATCCACCAGTAAGACTTGGTTCTTTTTGGATGAGAAGTGTCCTTCAGTAGTTTTCAACATGTTAAGTAATTCAGGCAAGCTGACATCTAACTTATTCATGTGGAAATTCATAACAAATTATGAAAATGTATCTAGGAGTGACTGCAAGATCAAATCTTGACATAACTCCCCATCCATGATGAACCCAAGTTGTCCAAGACGTTCAATCAACACCAAATAATGCAAATTAGAAACTACTTTCTAATTTCATTATGCCTTGGCCAAGGACTACTGTTTTATCATTTATCGAATCACATAGGATGTGACGCCCCCAAATTCCAGGACCGCTACTTGGTCTCTCGAATTCGGTTCATCACGTGCTCATGGTAATACATCACAATAATAATAACTAAACAACACACATCACAGCGGAAAATCTATTCTAGAATAATTTACAATGATCTATTATAAGTATTCCTCCAAGTCTCGCAACCTACAGTACTTAATAGATTACATAATAATATCAATTAACGACTTATTACATAACCTAACTTAAGCTTAAACATAATCAAAATCAGTCTTACTATATCATCTTAATACAACAATAAAATATTTAAAAACATAAAAGAGACAAGCTAGTTGGTAGCCTTGCCCTTGCCCTTATCAACGCCCGAAGGTTCGCCCTGCTCTGCCTAAACTGAAATGTTTTAGGGAAAGCAAGAATGAGCACAAATTGTCCAGCAAGTGATATACAATAAGGGTAAGTGATATAATTCTTAATTTTCGAAAGGGTATAACAAAGTTTGATAGTTCAAGGATAACAAGAATATCAACAGTTTTCAATAACAGTCGCTAAGGACAGAATAATATCAAGGTGATTCAATAATAAATCAATTCAAGATTTTAAGATAACTGAATACTGAGCAGTCGCTAAGGACTATGAACTTCTACTAGAATTAACAGTAATAAACTAAAAATCCAACAAAAACAGGTACAACAGGTGATCAGCCTAAAGTACCATCGTTATGCATAGCAATCAATCATACCCAAGTGTGCGCGTCGGTTCTCTGACAGTTATAGTTTGTTCTTCTCAGTCAAATATAAGATCCCGCCTGGCTCTTATCACTGTCACCACGTCTGCGGTTTGTTGTACTAACTCTGGTCCGAGTATTCGTCGCTCCCCAACTTCGTCCCAACATAATGGCGTTATGCACTTTCTTCCGTAAAGAGCTTCGTACGGTGGCATGCCGATACTTGCATGGTAACTATTATTATATGCGAATTCTACTAAGGGTAGGTGGTCGTCCCAATTTCCCTTAAAATCCATCACGCAAGTCCTAAGCATGTCCTCCAGCGTTTGTATTGTTCGCTCACTTTGTCCGTCTGTCTGAGGATGGTAAGCAGTACTTAACCTCAACTGTGTTCCCATTCTTTCTTTCAAACTCTTCCAAAAATTAGACGTGAAGCGCGGATCTCGATCAGAGACAATTGACACCGGCACTCTATGTCGTGAGACAATTTCTTTTACGTATAATATCGCTAACTGATTCAAACTGTAGCGGATCTTGATTGGTAGAAAATGTGCGATCTTGGTTAGTCGATCCACGATAACCCAAATAGCATCATAACCTTTTTGCGTAACTGGAAGTCCTACCATGAAGTCCATCGTAATATGCTCCCATTTCCACTCTGGTATTTCTAACGGTTGTAGTAAACCACTTAGCCGTTGATGCTCTGCTTTAACGTGTTGGCAAGTCAAACATCTACTGACGTACTCTGCGACTTCCCGTTTCAAATTGGGCCACCAAAAATGTTGCTTCAAATCTCGGTACATCTTAGTGCCTCACGGATGAACGGAATACGTCGTATTGTGTGCCTCATGCAAAATCTCTTCCCTCAACTCGGTTACCGCTGGTACCCACACTCTTCCTTCAAATCTCAAAATGCCGTCTTTATCCATTTGAAATTTTTCTTCCTCATTTTCCGTGATCCTCTTTCAAATTTTCTCACACTCTTCATCCTTTTCCTGGGCTTCCTTTACTCTATCCAACAATGTCGGATGAGCTCCCACTACAAACAACTTCTCTCCAGGCTTCTTTGGTTCTTTTACTTCTATTTCCAATTTCTCCATCTCTCTTATCAATTCTTCCTGAGTCGTCAAGTTAAACAACTTTTCCCTTCCTTTTCTGCTCAGAGCGTCGGCAACCACGTTTGCCTTTCCCGGTTGATAAAGAATATCGCAGTCATAATCCTTGATCAATTCTAACCACCTCCTCTGACGCATATTCAACTCCTTCTGTGTGAAGATATATTTCAGACTCTTGTGGTCCGTGTATATCTCACATTTTTCTCCGTACAAATAATGCCTCCATATCTTTAACGCAAAAACTATTGCCGCTAACTCTAAGTCGTGAGTAGGGTATCGTTTTTCGTAATCCTTCAATTATCGTGATGCATACGCAATGACCTTGTCGTGCTGCATAAGCACACAACCAAGTCCCTTGTGCGATGCATCACTGTACACAACAAAATTTCCCGCATCATCTGGTAAGGATAACACAGGTGCTTCGCTCAATCTCCTTTTCAGTTCTTGAAAACTTTCTTCGCATTTGTCGGTCCATACAAATTCCACCGTCTTTTTAGTCAAATTGGTCAGCGTGGTTGCTATCTTAGAAAAATCTTGGATGAATCTTCGATAGTATCCAGCTAACCCTAAAAAGCTTCTCACCTCCGTCGGTGTTCTCGGTTGTTCCCAATTACTTATTGCTTCAACCTTCGCAGGGTCTACAGAGATTCCATTCTTATCCACCACGTGGCCTAAGAATTGAACCTTCTCCATCCAAAATTCGCACTTTGAAAATTTTGCATACATCTTTTCCTTCCTTAGTGCCTCCAAAACAATATTCAGATGTTCGGCGTGTTCTTCCTCTGTCTTCGAGTAGATCAAAATGTCGTCGATAAAAACCACTACAAATTTATCCAAGTATGGCTAGAAAACTCGGTTCATCAAGTCCATAAATGCTGCCGGAGCATTAGTCAATCCAAATAACATTACCAAAAACTCGTAGTGTCCATAACGGGTTCGAAACGCAGTCTTTGGTATGTCCTCATCCCGTACCTTCAGTTGATGATATCCTATTCGTAGGTCGATCTTCGAGAAACACTTTGCTCCCTTCAGTTGATCAAACAAGTCGTCTATCCTCGGTAGCGGATATCGGTTCTTGATCGTTACTCTGTTCAATTCTCAATAATCGATACAGAGTCTCATCGATCCGTCCTTCTTCTTAATGAATAGCACTGGTGCTCCCCAAGGAGAAACACTCGGTCGAATGTAACCCTTATCCAATAACTCTTGCAATTGTATCATCAATTCCTTCATTTCTACTGGCGCCATACGATATGGAGCTTTCGAAATCGGTGCCGTTCCCGGTGCTAAGTCTATTATGAATTCGATTTCTCTGTCTGGCGGAAGACCAGGCAGATCGTCCGGAAACACATCTAGAAATTCATTAACTACGGATATATCTTTAATTTCTACTCCCTTTTTCCGAGTATCAACGATGTAAGCTAGATAACCTACACATCCTTTTCTTAACAATTTCTTGGCCTGCATCATCGTAACGCAACACGATTGCTTAAGCGATGAGCTACCATAAAACACTATCTTAGACTTACTCGGAGTCTGAAGGTTCACACATTTGTTCTGACAGTCAATTATCGCAGCATGGTTATACAACCAATCCATTCCTAGTATTACATCAAATTCTCCCAATCTAATAGGAATCAAGTCTACGCTCAGTTCATGTTCTCTAATGTTTGCGTGACAATCTTGATAAATGTATTCTACAGGGATCACTTCCTTATTAGCAACTTCTATGATCAAAGGATTTTCTAATCGTTCTCGGGGTGTACTAAGTCTACTAGCAAATTCTTCAGATACAAAAGAACAGGTGGCACCCGAATCAAATAATACATAAGCATTTATATCATTTATTGGGATTATACCTGACACCACGTCCTTCACAGCCACGGCGTCCTGGACGGTCATGTTAAAGGTTCTGGCGGTTGGGCGGTTGGATTGTGCCGGTCCACCGATCATCAGCTTGTTTTCTCCCCCTTGTTGGCTACCACTTCTGCCACTTCCCTTCTTCGGACAATCCTTAATACAGTGCTCAGTTGAGCAGCAAGCAAAAAACCCTTGGATCTTCTTTGGTTTCGGACAGTTGGGCAAGATGTGCCCTTCCTGTCCGCAGTTGTAGCAAGTGCCACGTCCCTTCCAGCACTCGCCCTGGTGATTCTTCCCACACTTTGGGCATCCTTCAGCCTTCTTCTTGAAACCTCCACGAAAATTCCCTGATTGATTATTGTTGTTTTTGTTGTTATTCTCCCACTTTCTCTTTCCCAAATTACTTCCTCCACTGCTGCTTCCTCCAGTACGATTCTCTCCTCCAGCATTCTTTCCTTTCTTCTCTTTGTTATAAAGGCTTAAGGCCTCACTGCCACCTTCCGTAATGATTGCCTTTTCCAGTAATGTTGCAAAGAAATCAATTTGAAGAACTGATACCTTATTGAACAGCCACGGCTTCAACCCTTGTTCGAAGCGTCTAGCCTTTCTCTCTTCATCACCAACTTGGTGCTCCGCAAATCGCGCTAGTTCATTAAACCTAGCCGCGTATTGCGCCACCGTCATCTCACCTTGTTTTAACTCTAGGAATTTCACCTCCATCCTATTCTTCATACTCTTTGGGAAGTAATTCTCGAAGAACAGCGTCTTAAACTTATCCCAAGCTATTATCCCTTCTCCAGCTCTTTGTTGATTAGCCTCCCACCAGTAGTTCGCTTCTCCCCTCATCATGTACGTGGCAAACACCGTCTTCTGATCTTCTCCTATGCTAGCTATAGTGAAAGCTTTTTCAATCTCTTTGATCCAGGTTTGTGCGACGATTGGGTCGGTAGTTCCCTCGAACTCCGGGGGTCCTACACTCTTAAAATCTTTAAAGGTTGTTACTGGCACAGTCTAAGGGTTTGGGCGAATGGGTTCATTGTTCCTTCCCCTTAAGGCCTCTCCTAACAAGTCTACCAGTTTCTGGATCGGGTCTACTTGTTCCCTCTCATTGTTCACTGACTCCTCAGGTGCAGTCAATCTACGTCTGGGCGGCATTATCTGCATCACAAGTTTTCATTTTAATATTATTCAAGTATATTACTTAAGTATTTCTTTTAATACTAAAAGAATAAATTATAACACGTTTCTAAATAAACTTCATTTATATTCATATGCCAAATCGTTTCATTACAAGATTTCCTAGCATACTGCTATAAATGTTATCACATATATCCCCTAATATCACAAAAGACGGGGAATCTACCAACCTACTACCAAACTACCCCTCTAACAAAAGCTAACACGGGGTTCACATCATTATCCCACATCTTACACAAAATATTGGGATTACAACATAGTATGTACAACACATAAAGATAAATTCTACTAAACTACTACTAGACTGACTACGGGAATCTCATCCCATCATCCCGCGCTCCACTGAGCTCTTGTACTCCAACTGTGCTATATAAGCAACCAGCTCTCGGCTCATAGTGTGTAGGGTCTGTCCCTGCTCTGCCGGGTACTGGTACACACCATCAAGTACCCTCTCAAAAGCTGAACGGAACACATACCCCATCTTGTTCATCTTTCTCTTCTTGCACCTGACCTCGTCCTCTAGGTCGTCAGCTCTCTCAATGGACGCCTCCCACTTCTCCTCGAAGTGTAACCTATCCATCACCTCCAACTCTAGCTGAGTACGGAGTGCCTCTTTCTCAATCTTCTCACTCAATTTTCTATGTTCTACTTCTTCCAGCTTTCCTGCCAGATCCACATTCTGAGCCACTGACCTGTGAAACAGAGTCCCCATCTGGATCCCTGCCTCCCTACGGTAGGCAATCTCCACCTCTAACTCCTGCATAGCCATCTTCCTCTGATGGTCCTCGTCCCTCAGTTTCTGGAACTCGGACTCTCTCTCTTGGGCCTCTGCCTCCAGCTCTTGGACCCTGCAGTCTAACTCTAGGATCCGCTCCTCGTACTCTCCTAACATCTGCTCCTCTATAGTAGCCTCATCAGAGTCCTCTACTGGTTCATCCTCCATCGGCTCCTCCTCTGGATCAGTCTCTATCTCAATCTCGATCTCATCCTCGTCATCAAACTCGGATGGTGCAATTGCCTGCACTGGCACAGCCTCTAGAGGTTCCTCGTATACTACATGTATATCCCTGGGCTCCTCCTCTGCCACTCTACTAGGTACACCTGTATATGTCCTACAATCACAAACACAAGACAAACAAACAGCAACTCCATTAGAATGTTAAATAAAATATAAGTTCAATGTATAGAATGAAGTTACATTTCATAACAGACTAAGTCTCTCAAGGAAAACTCTACATGAGTTTTATCTCCTTCCTAACTTCTAAGTTCGCCTAAGTTATAGTCTAAGGACACTCGTTCCTAAGGTTTATAACTACGGCTTTGATACCAACCTGTGACGCCTCCAAATTCCAGGACCGCCACTTGGTCTCTCGAATTCGGTTCATCACGTGCTCATGGTAATACATCACAATAATAATAACTAAACAACACACATCACAGTGGAAAATCTATTCTAGAATAATTTACAATGATCTATTATAAGTATTCCTCCAAGTCTCGCAACCTACAGTACTTAATAGATTACATAATAATATCAATTAATGACTTATTACATAACCTAACTTAAGCTTAAACATAATCAAAATCAGTCTTACTACATCATCTTAATACAACAATAAAATATTTAAAAACATAAAAGAGACAAGCTAGTTGGTAGCCTTGCCCTTGCCCTTATCAACGCCCGAAGGTTTGCCCTGCTCTGCCTTAACTGAAAAGTTTTAGGAAAAGCAAGAATGAGCACAAATTGCCCAGCAAGTAATATACAATAAGGGTAAGTGATATAATCCTTAATTTTCGAAAGGGTATAACAAAGTTTGATAGTTCAAGGATAACAAGAATATCAACAGTTTTCAATAACAGTCGCTAAGGACAAAATAATATCAAGGTGATTCAATAATAAATCAATTCAAGATTTCAAGATAACTGAATACTGAGCAGTCGCTAAGGACTATGAACTTCTACTAGAATTAACAGTAATAAACTGAAAATCCAACAAAAACAGGTACAACAGGTGATCAGCCTAAAGTACCATCGTTATGCATAGCAATCAATCATACCCAAGTGCGCGCGTCGGTTCTCCGACAGTTATAGTTTGTTCTTCTCAGTCAAATATAAGATCCCGCACCAATCAATTGATTTTGGGTCTCTTTTCAATAATATAAGTCTAGCCAAATCAAATGGCATAGACACTTTCACAATATTCAAGAACAATACTAAGTTCAACATGAATAATAGCTTTAATGAAATAAGAGTTCAAGTATGCTAATTCAATTCAACGACTAAGTAGAAAACTAGTTCGCAATATACAAAGATAAAATACTTGCATCTAAAGAGATAAGGTTTAGATACTCGCTTACGATATCCGTTGAATAAAGTAATGCAAGGGTTTAGGATACTTGCCTTATGTGTAGTTTACTCACGTAAAGCTAGCCAACACTTTGGAATCCTATTTATAACGTATTATATGTATAGGATTTTCATTAGTTAACACATCCTTACACAAACTTATTACTCAATATACATATATGTTACTATCTTAGTCACATGTCATACTTATACTCATTAGATTATAAGTTATCACGAATTAAGTACATAGTTATAACATAACTGATACTATAGCAAATCATCATGCTCAAGTGGTTATGATCCTTTGACCCATTATATAAGTGAAACATTATCTTATTACTTAATCATCACATATATACACATATCAGTAGGGTGTAAACCATTTCTAGCAGTTTTGAACAACAATTTACACTAACTGACATGACCAGAACAAGTAGATTTCAACAATTTAGATTCCAGATCGGCGCAGCTGCGCCATGGCTAAGCCTAGGGCCAGCGCATCTGCGCAGCCCTCTGGCCAAGCCAAGGCTGAGCTGTGCCTTATGATTTCTGTCCGGTCATGCAAGCCAACAACACCACATAGCATATAAACATATTAAAAGATACTTTTATATTTGTACAACCTTTCCTCGTTTCAAATATATGTGATAAAGATTCTAAGTCAATACTTTCAATAACTTAAAGCCATTCAAGGTCATGAAACCACGAAGCTATCATACTTGTCATGTACACACATAAGGTGGTCGTGTAACGTGTTCTAGGCATGTTCATGAATATCTTTACCACATACTTCCAGGCCAAATGCCAAATTACTTCACGAATTTGATTATAATCAACTACATTATAATTTTAACAGGTATATAAGTTCACATAACAAATAAATAAGTGCTCTACAATCCAATTGCAATCCAATTTTGCATAATCAAGAATTTAAGCAATTGCAGTAACAGAAACAGGAAATGAAAATGAAGAACAAGGAGAGGAATTATACCTCTGTTAGTTTGTGAATTGAACTTGCTGCTATACTACTACTTACAATGCTGCTATACTATCAATGTATTCTCTCAACTCAACACTTATGTAAACTCACAGCAAATGAAATTGAAGGAGAATGGGCCATATAAATAGCAAAGCCAAGACCCAGACAATGTAATTGTACAACAAATTAAACCAATGAGATTTTTGAATTGCATGGGGGTTAAAAAGTAGTAGGTAAATGGTAGTTGGATTAATCATGAATCCCATTTCCTCGATAATCATGAGCTATGCAATGCTGAGTTTGAGGAAGAAATAGGGAGTAGGCTAGCTTAAGTTGTTCACGTGTATAAGGATTGTGTTTGTCAGCATGAGCCAATCTTCTAAGTATCCAGCATTTTGCAACATGAAGTGTATTAACACTAAGGCCATATATACATATATCATACACTTAGGCTATTACATATACATTCATACTATATATTTAGATTATAATTATCATTATAATGTAAGTCACATGCTTAATATTTCAAAGTAGTAGATGTGATATGGCAATGTAACATACATATCATCCATGTACATTTATTAATACCGGATATAATCACATCACATTATTTCCTTTATTAAATTTTATTATTCCATTATATATATAAATATTCACCAATTATTATTTATATTTATGATACAATATTTTAATGTATACTTACATACATATTGTCACATAGGCTATTAATCAAGTAGCTCATATAGTTTAATAAGCCTTACCATATAATAGTGTCATATTACACTTCACATAATACATAGTTAGCTAATGTATGTTACACATTTAATTCGCATGCTTGCACATAACAATGAATATAATCTTATTATATTAATAACTTACTTATTTATTTTATTATTCATAATATCAAATAAATAAATTATTCATTTCATTGATTAATTATTAATAATATTAATTAATCCATTCCTCACTGATTATTAATTTTCATAATAATCGATTAACACTTATATGATTAAATATCACATTAAATGAATATAAATCTTATTATAATATAAACCCATTGCTTATTATTATTATTATATTTCTTGCAATAATAATAATCACATATTATTAATTAATCACCATTAATATTCTATAACAATGATTCTATGATGATAATTAATTAATATTCTACGATTAACAATTAATATAGATTAATTGTTCGCTTAAATTAATATAATCATTCTTATATTACGTCACTGTGCCACACAAATCAATGAGTTTATCGCAAACTCCATCAATTTCTCAATTATAATAATTATTCAATTTTATATATAATTGAATTAATTATTCTCATAACACAAAATCATTTATATTTCAAATAAATTCTCATATCCATTAATATATTTATTTAATAATATTAGGAAATTCTCGGGTATTACATAGGACATTATCTTCTTTAACTAGAAGTGGTAGATCCTTTATTGATCATTCATTATCTCCATGTATAAATCATTATTACTAATCATACCCTTTGATATACCATTAGGGTCTTAAGAAACATGTCAAAGTATAACTCATCATACATAAGATACTATGATGATTTCAAGTCTAAGGATTATTTGTACTACTATCACTTAAGGAATTCCTATTGATTGGCAAGTAAAACTCTATTAGGTATTCCTTAACGAGCCACGTTCAGTGTACTTATTCTCTAATAAGCACCTACATACTTTCTTTAGTGTCTTCACACAAATAATTATGAGATCAATCATCCTCATCCAATGAACAAGCAACGTATGTACCAATCTATCCGAATTCACTAATCTCTTTTTTAGTAATCCAACGATTGAGAACTATTTTAGTTTTAAGCTATCTAAGAATTTAGAAATCATTAGCGTGATCATCATCATGATTATAAAAGTATTGCTTAAAACTATGGGTTTATCACATATTATAAAAACAGCACCATGTAGATAAATTAAATGCATTTAATTAAATAATACTTTTATTAATAAATGAATAAAATTATTACAAAATAAATGCTTTATCATTAAACATGATTGGCTTGTATGCATATTAGTTTCAACAATGTCCCAATTAAATATAAGACATGGATTTACTATCAAGTCTTATTTTTTTAATTATATGTAATCCGATCCTAAATGCACAAACTCTGATAATGCAAATTAGAAACTACTTTCTAATTTGATTCTGCCTTGGCCAAGGACTACTGAGTTGTCATTTATCGAATCACATAGGACATTCACTTCTTTTACTAGAAGTGGTAGATCCTTTATTGATCATTCATTATCTTCATGTATAATTAATTATACCCAAACATACCCTTTGATATACCCTTAGGTTCTTATGGGACATGTCAAAGTATAACTCATCATACATAAGATATTATGATGATCTCAAGTCTAATGATTACTTGTACTGCTATCACTAAAGAAATTCCTATTGATGGGCGAGTAAAACTCGATTAGGTATTCCTTAGCGAGCCACGTTCAGTGTACTTATTCTCCAATAAGTATCTACATACTTGCTTTAGTGTCTCCACGCAAATGATTATGAGATCGACCATCCTCTTTCAAAGAGCAAGCAATGTATGTACCAATCTATTCAGATTCACTAATCCCCTATTTTGTAATCCATCGATTGGGAACTATTTTAGTTTTAAGCTATCTAAGAATTTAGATCTCATTAGCATGATCATCATCATGATTCTAAAAGCATCGCTTAAAACTATGGGTTTATCATATTTAAATATAACATAATCATATAGATAATATAAACGCCTTTAATTAAATAATTCTTTTATTAATAAATGAATAAGATTCTTTATCATCAAACATGATTGTCTTGTGTTCATACTACTTTCAATCTCTCACTTGCACTAAAGCCAATCACCATGGAATCTCATACATATCTTCTCTAAGTGGCGATCAAACTGCTGTTGTGTTAAAGCTTTAGTAAATGAATCTGTAATGTTGTTTTGAGTGACCACACGTTCTAGGGTGACATCTCTTATTTCAATGATTTCTCTAATCAAATGAAATCGCAGCAACATGTGTTTGGATTTCTGATGAGACTTGGGTTCCTTGGCCTGTGCAATAGCTCCGGTGTTGTCATAGAATAAAGGTAATGCTCCTCCAATGCTAGGAACCACGCCAAGTTCAGTTATTAACTTTTTCATCCAAACAGCTTCCTTTGTAGCTTCAGTTGCAGCTATGTAGTCTGCCTTTGTTACTGAATCAGCAACTGTTTGATGCTTGGAACTCTTTCAACTTACTGCTACACCGTTTAAGGTAAATACATACCCCAAAATAGATTTACTATCATCTTGGTTCGTTTGAAAACTTGAGTCTGTATAGCCTTCTAGTTTCAACTCAGACCCACCGTAGACCAAAAATCCATCCTTAGTTCTTTTTAAGTAATTTAGGATATTTTTCACTGCCTTCCAGTGGTCTTCTCCTGGATTCGACTAATATCTGGTCGTTACACTAAGTGCATGAGCGACATCCGGTCTAGTACATATCAGACCTGTAAAACCCCAACTTTTTATGAATAAGATTTAATTTCCTCTATATATTATTTTAAATAGCAAGGTATAGATTTGATAAATATGATAGTTATGGGTGATATGTGCACAATTTTCAAAGTAAGCAAATTGTCATAAAATATTCGGAGAATATTCTTTTTGTCGGGGAATATTTGTACGACAACACAATCATTGGTGAGCCCATAATAGAATAACTGTCGAATGAAGAAAACGACAAAAATAAGTTTTCTAAAAATTGACGGCGAAACTTTTACCGTTAACTATTGAAATACCCGGTGATAAAAGTACAATAATACGCGTTATTGCACAGTAGCACACGGTATTGCATAGTATCTCTGATTATTGATGCTTACGTAAGAAGTCACTCAGTATTTAATTTAATAATTGCTACAGTGATAATTGCATAATATTTTATATTATCAAATCAATAATTGTCAAAACACAGTAACTCGTATTATTTAAATTATATTATTAGATAGTATTATTGGCAATATCTAGAAAGTTCTGTCAAGGAAAGGGTTAGGTTATATAAGTGTGCGCCAATAAGGATAAATCCTTATCGAAAAGCTCCCTCTTTCCTAGAAAGGATCTAGTTGTCAATATTGTGTGCTTATAATATTAATTGTGAATAATTATTATGTGGTGAATATATGTCCAATTTTTGTTACAAATGAAGGAATTTAGAATGAGATATTTGTTGAAAGTTTGGTATATTTTTCTATGAAATTATAATTATCTTCTCTGATAAAATATTCATTCAAATATATTATTATAATAGTATATTATAATAGTATAGTTTTTTTAATATAATATTATAATAATATAATATTATAATATTATATTAACTTTGTCATATTGTTAAGTTTTTTTTTTAAAACTTTCGGTGCACTTTTCTTTTTCCTAATGGGTGAAATACTTCTTATGCAAACTATGTTTTCTAAATGTGTGGGCCCTCAACCAATAAGAAAAAAAGACAGAAAGAAAGAAAGAAAGAAAGAAAAAAAGAAAGAAAGAAAGAAAGAAAGAAAGAAAGAAAGTTAGGCGGGAGAAAAGTTAGGTAGAGAAAGAAAGAAAGAAAAAGGACGGTTAGGCAGGAAAATTTATATTTTTCCTCCGTGCTGCACTATAAAAAGGAAGGTAACCCCTTCATCCTAACAAACCAAACATAAGTGTTTATACTATTATATTGTGAGTATTTCTTTTGAGTATAAGGATACTTTGAGTTTAGTTTGTAGTTCAAGATTTTCTCAGGATAATATCCGGTATACCAGTCAAATCTAGTTTTCTACTAAGGTAAATGATATTATTTTATTTCATTACTCGTAAGGGATATCATTTTCTTTCATACTCCATATTATGAAAGTGATATTATTTCATTTCATATTCCTAAATTTAAACTTACTATAATAATTATTGCTTCTATAATTCTTGAAATGATTAGGAATTCCTTAAGGTTTGCGCTTCATCTAATATCATTTCACTGGAATATTGTTTTGAATTTATTTTATCAAATTTTAATATTTTCATGTCGAGTTACTATTCATACGGGTTACTATTCATACGGTATTCACGGAATACTATTCACGATAAAAATTAGTTTCTTTTCTGTCCAAATTATTTTTGATATATGAATATCATTCTTGAATTTTACTCCACAATTGATTATTATGTTGATAATTTGAACATTCTTAAATTTGGATAAATTAAATTATAAATATCTAATATTTATCCTTGATCTCACTTGATTCGTTCTTTATATCATTTTTCATCATCCTCGGTCTTAAATTATGGTGAAAGTTATCTTTGGCCTCTAGTGCAAAGATGAACTATGATTGATGAATATCTTTGGCCCTTAGTGCAAAGATGAATTGTTGATTAATAAATATCTTTGGCTCGTAGTGCAAAGATGGACAGGTGTTTGGCATGATCATGACCACTGGTGATACAAATGAATATCTTTGGCCCGTAGTGCAATGATAAATTATTGATTTAAAATATTTATTGATTGATGTTATATGAATAAAATATTGATGATAAACTTTTAAATCATAGAAAATAGTAGATATCATGCTCTACTTGACTAGCCGGGGAATGGAGTGATGGTCCTAGATAGTGATATAGTAGTCCTCACTATTTTATAAAATAGTGTGATAATAATTATAATGAGGACTCAATTTGAGAGTTGATATTTTCGTATTATATACGACATAATATCTATATTGAAGCTCACAGTTTGTGTAGTCGTATTTTGCACGACAGTTTGATATAAAAGATTTGTATTTGGATTCTGTACCATATAATTGGCGATTCAGAATGGGTTGTGTGGACCTATTTTAGGGGCATCACAGTTGGTATCGGAGCTTAGGGATATGATCTCTGGCGGAGATCTGGGATTAGAACTAGGAGGGGAGAGACGAGTAAAACCTTTGGTAGTGTGTCTTACCTAAGCTTGTTTGCTATTTAATTGGTCGGTTGGAATATAGGGATAATATGTGACATGTTAATTTTTTTAATTAACCTTTGTTTTATGGCAGTATTTGAGAATGACATCTGAAAATCGGGAGGTATGCAATGGAGCATATGAGACTATTAAGACACCAACAATTAATAAACAGGATAATGTGCCTCAAGAAGGCAATAATACTCATGTAAACAACACCCCTGACCAAATGATGAACGATGAGGTATTTAGGAGCTTTCTACAATTCATGCAAAACCAGACGAAAGAGACTCCTGTTCAAAATGCAGGTGGAAACAATGTAACTCGCGGCTGGTCACTGCTAAGCAATTCAAGGAGTTGGGACTGCTAGAGTTTTTGGGAAAACCAGAGCCACTCAAGGCAGAAGCTTGGATTAAGCTGATCACCAAAATATTTGATGTTTTGGGATGCACAGAGGAGCAAAAGGTTCCCTTCGCCACCTTTATGTTGCGTGGAGAGGCAGATTACTGGTGGAAATCTGTGAAACGTACTAAGCTTCCCGCACTTAAGATGTCTTGGGAGAAGTTCCAAGAAATGTTCAACCGCAAGTACTTTCCAGAAAGTATACGTCATATGAAGGAGGTGGAATTCATCAAATAAAAATAGAACAATATGACTGTATCACAATACGAGCCCAAGTTTGCGGAATTATCCCGTTTTATATCCCATTTGGTGGATAATGAGGAACGAATGAAACGAATGTTTTTGAGAGGTTTGAAACTTGAAATTCGTCAATACCTCATTCCTCATAAACTTTGTTTGTATTTAGATGTTGTGAATAGGGCTCAATTATTGGAGAGAGATAATGAGACTGTTCAACCAAAGGACAATAACTATATTCGTACCGGTGGCAACAGTCATCGGAACAATGATAATCAGCGTGGAGGAAATTATCATGCTTGAAATGGTAACCACTTTGGTGGTAATCATGGCCAAGATAATAGAAGAAATGAGTCAGATGGAAATTTCAAAAAGAAAAGATTCAACAATGACGATGGAAAGACATCGGCAGCAGCACCAGCACCAGCACCAACAATCGTTTCTAGGGGAGAGGAACGACCACCGGTCATATGTTACAAATGCGGACAAGAGGGACACATCAGTCCAAACTGCACAAAGCAATCAAAGGTATGCTACAATTGCAGAAAGGAAGGTAACATAGCTCGAGTGTGCCTTATAGCGAAGTCAAGTCCAGCTGGGATGGTGACACCAAAGGTTGTCCCAGACAAGTCAAAGTCGGTGGTTTAGGGGAGAGCTTTTGTCGTGCCTACCTAAAAAGCGAGGAACCCGAACTAAGTTATCGCGGGTAAGCTAATCATAAACTCTTGTGAAGTCTATACCTTATTATATACTGGTTCTACCCATTCTTTTATTTCACCTACTTGTGCTCAATGTTTGAACTTGATGAAAGTAGTATGCATATAAGCCAATCATGTATCATGATAAAGCATATACTTTGGAGAGAATCTTATTTATTTATTAATAAAAGTATTAATTTATTAAAGGCATTTAATTATCTACATGATGCTATTTTTATAATATGTAAATAACCCATGGTTTTAAGCAATGCTTTTAGAATCATAATGTTGATCATGCTAATGAGATCTAAATTCTTAGAAAGCTTAAAACTAAAATAGTTCCCAATCGTTGAATTACTAAAAATGGGATTAGTAAATCCAGATAGATTGGTACATATGTTGCTTGCTCATTGGATGAGGATGATTGATCTCATGATCATTTGTGTGAAGACACTAAAGCAAGTATGTAGGTGCTTATTGGAGAATAAGTTCACTGAACGTGACTCGCTATGGAATACCTAATGGAGTTTTACTTTCCTGTCAATAGGAATTCTTAATGTGATAATAGTACAAGTGATCCTTGGACTTGAGATCATCATAGTATCTTGTATGTAATGAATTATACTTTGGCTTATTCCTTAAAAACCCTTAGGGTATATCAAAGGGTATGCTTGGGTATAATGAGTTACATATGGAGATAATGAATGATCAATAAAGAATCTATCACTTCTAGTAAAAGAAGAGATATGTCCTATGTGATTCGTTAAATGACAACCCAGTAGTCCTTGGCTAAGGCAGAATGAAATTAGAAAGGAGTTTCTAATTTACATTATTTTGAGTTGTGTATTTTCCAATCGAAATACATATGATTAAATAAAATAAGACTTGACAGTAATTCCATGTCTTATATTTAATTGAGACATTTTATGGTGGAAGGATTGAATTGTACGGTAACTATTTACTCATAGGTTTTTTTATGATTAATGTTAAAATCTATATTATCTGAAAAGTCGTTGATCGCCAAGAAGGTTTATCCCTATTGTAGAATAAATATTATTTATTTAAATAAATTATTAGTTTAATTTATTTATTTAAATAATATTAGAATTGTTCTAATTGATTTATTCACAACCGATTTAATATGGAGAACCTAAAGGGTCACACCATAAAAGGAAGAATAATTATTTAAGAAGGTAATGACAAAAACATAATAATGCATTAAGTGTAATTAATTTAATCTATGGTGATAGAATAAATTAAATAGATCAATGTTTATTATTTAATATTTTGAAAATATTAAATATAAATTAATAAGAGGAGTCTTATTAATATTATTACAATTATTATTATTTTAATTTCTAAAGGAGTTTAGAAATTAATTTAATATAAGTACTCTCATTTATTCCTAATAAGATTAGGAGGCAAATTAATTAAAGGATTTTAATTAATTAAATCCCAATATGTTGGGAAGCTTAATTAATTAAATGAGTTTAATTAATTAAATGAAAACCTATGTCTAATAGAATTAGAAGGGTTGACCAATATCTATATAAGAGGAGTCTTATGTTAGATATCAGTTGATGCAATTCCAATTGTTGGAGAGTACTTCTTTTCTATAGAGGATAGAAAACTAGGGTTTAGCCAACCACCCTCCTTCCTGATAATTCCTCTTCCTCAGTGGATCACCTCTAGAGGCCAAACACTTGGGTGGCTAACATTGATCAAAGAAAGGAATCTAACCCGAAAATTCAAGGAGATCACTAAGAACTAGGAGGTGAACTCGTACTTGTGGAAGCTTCGTTCTACAAGAGTATGATTCCATAACTTCTTATTTATCGTTTTAAATTAATAATTTGCATAAAGGATGATCCGGGTAATAGTTTTGTAGAAATTTTTAAAACTTTGATATACTATGCTTCCGCTAATTTTTGCAATTTGATTGCGTCACGATTTCATACAAACCCAACACTTGACCCTTGAGAAATTAGACTTTAACTTATCTGTTGAAACTCCGTTGGGAGATACCTTCGTTACATCCACAGTTTACAAATCTTGTTTGATTCAAATTGGCGCCCTCACATTACCGGTTGATCTCATCTTTTTGAAAAAACTTGCTTTTGATGTGATTTTAGGAATTGACTGGTTAAGCACACATCATACTAAAATTGATTGTTTTCATAAGGTTGTTAGCTTTCATATTCTTAACCAACCTGTTATGCGAATTCAAACGACCAAACCACTAAAATCAATCACTGTTATTTCAAGTCATAAAGCTATTCGTTTATTAAAAAACATATGTCAAGCTTTCTTAGCCCATATCACTGATTTAAACCAGAATACGTCATATTTAAATGTTTTTTTTGTTGTTAATAAAGTCCTTGATGTATTTTTCGAAGAACTTCCTGGCCTACCCACGGAACGTGAAGTTGAATTCTTTATTGACCTTGAACCCGGTACAAAACCCATTTCCAAAACCCCATATCGAATGGCTCCTATTGAACTTCAGGAGTTAAAAGTTCAATTACAGGAGTTGTTAGACATCGGCTTTATACGTCGTAGTACATCTCCTTGGGGTGCTCCTATTTTTTTCGTAAAGAAGAAAGACGGGAGTATGCGGCTTTGTATTGACTATCGAGAGTTAAACCATGTCACCATCAAAAATAGGTATCCGTTACCTCGCATTGATGACTTGTTTGACCAGTTGTAAGGTGCTAAATTCTTTTCAAAGATCGATCTTCATTCTAGGTATCATCAGTTAAAGATTAAAACTGATGACATTCCAAAGACTGCCTTCAGAACTCGATACGAGTATTATGAATTCTTAGTCATGTCTGTTGGATTGACTAATGCTCCTGCTACCTTTATGGATATTATGAACCGGATATTCAAGGAATATTTGGATCATTTTGTGGTTGTCTTTATTGATGACATCCTAATTTACTCCAAAAGCCGTGAAGATCATAAGCAACACTTGAAGCTGATACTCCAAAAGCTTTGTGAAAATAAGCTATATGCCCAGTTTAAGAAATGTGAGTTCTGGGTTGAGAAAGTAGCATTCATTGGGCACGTGGTATCGAAACATAGAATATCAGTTGACCCGATGAAGATTGAAGCAATACAAAGTTGAGAGCAACCTAAGTCAGTAACCAAAATACGTAGTTTTCTGGGCCTAGCTGGTTATTATCAGAGATTCGTGGAAGGATTTCCTCGAACCGCTACTCCATTAACTCAGCTGACTCAACATGATACAAAATTCGAATGGAGCGAGGAATATGAGAAGTGCTTCTAAGAGCTCCAGAGGAGACTCATTTCAGCACATGTTCTGACAATTCCATCTAGTTCGGAGGGATTTGTCATCTACAGTGATGCGTCAGGCAAAAGGTTAGGATGTGTTCTCATGCAATATGGAAAAGTCATAGCCTATGCCTCACGATAACTCAAAGAATATGAGAGGATCTATCCTACATATGATCAAGAGTTGGAAGCTGTCGTTTTCACGTTGAAGATCTGGAGACACTACTTGTATGGGGAGAAAGTGAAGATCTATACGGATCATAAGAACCTTAAATATTTCTTCACTCAAAAGGAACTCAACATGCGGCTACGACGTTGGCTTGAGCTGTTGAAAGATTACGACCATACCATCCAATACCATCCTAGAACGCGAACGTGGTAGCTGACGTGTTAAGTAGAAGATCATATGCGGGTACGAGTGCGATAATGTCAACACAAAGACCCATTTTGTATGACTTACAAAGGATGGAGATAGAGTTAAAGACTCCAGGGACCCACGTGAAGATGGCAAATATGCGCATAGAATAAGCTTTAATTGATATACTTAAAGCTACCCAAACTATAGACCCGGAGCTGATGAATATGAAGAAGAAGGTGCAAGAAGGTGCTATTCCAAAAGCAAAAATCGACGAAGAGGGAATACTTCGAGTCAACTCCAGACTTTGTGTTCCTAACGACTCTAATTTGAAGTATAAAATCATGATGGAGGCACAAAACACACCGTTTGCAATCCATCCTGGAGCACCAAAATGTTTCGTGATCTTCGACATACATTTTGGTTGAGCAATATGAAGAGAGAGATCGCAGTGTTTATCTCGAGGTGTTTAATGTGTCAACGTGTCAAGGCAGAGCATTAAATGCCAAAAGGTCCATTGCAACCAATTGAAATTCTAGAATGGAAGTGGGAGCATATCAACATGGATTTCTTTACGGGACTTCATAAGGTTTCTCAAGACATAAATGCAATTTGGGTTATTGTAGATAGATTAACCAAGTCTGCTCATTTCTTGCCTATACGAGAGACTTATTCACTTGAACGTCTTGCTCACATATATATAAATGAGATTATTAGACTGCATGGTATGCCAGTATCTATAGTTTATGATCAAGACCCAAGATTCGCTTCACGATTTTGGGTCAGCTTACAGAAAGCTATGTGCACTGATTTACGATTCAGTTCTGCATATCATCCTCAAACGGATGGGCAATCAGAAAGTACTATTCAAACTCTTGAAGATCTATTGAGACTTTGTGTTCTAGACTTCAAAGGAGGTTGGGATAAGTACTTACCATTGGTGAAATTCTCCTATAACAACAATTATTAGGTATGTATAGGCCTGGCTCCATTCAAGGTGTTGTATAGATGAAAGTATCGTTCTCTAGTATGCTGGGACGAGGTGAGTGAAACAATATTATTGGGACCAGAGTTAGTACGTATGACTACGAAAAAGATTCAAATAATCCAGCAACGTATACAAACAGCACAAGATCGACAAAAGAATTATGTTGATCTTCATCGAAGGGACGTGGAATTTAATGTCGAAGACCATGTATTGTTACGTGTTGCTCCATGGATAGGAGTTACGAGATTCAGAAAGAGAGAAAAACTCAACCCAAGATTTATTGGTCCATTTAAAATCCTCTACCGAGTAGGAACCGTGGCCTATAGACTCGCCTTACCGCCAAGGATGTCTCGTATTCATAACATTTTTCATAAATCAATGCTACGTAAATATGTGAAAGACCCAAACCATAATATTGAATTAGAACCAGACGAGATAGCCGAAGATTTAACGTATGAGGAGGTACCTGTCAAAAGCTTGGATAAGAAGGAACATATTTTACGCTCAAAGATTATACCTCAAGTCAAAATTTTATGGAGAAACTATGATATTGAGAAAATGACCTGGGAGTTAGAATCTAAAATAAAAGCAAGGTGTTCTCACCTCTTCGAAATGCCAGGTACGTTCGTCAATTTTGAGGAAGAAATTTCATAAGTAGGAGAGGTTGTAAAACCCCAACTTTTTATGAATAAGATTTAATTTCCTCTATATATTATTTTAATTAGTAAGGTGTGGATTTGATAAATGTGATAGTTATGGGTGATATGTGCAAATTTTTCAAAGTAAACAAGTTATCATAAAATATTCGGAGAATATTCTTTTTATCAGGGAATATTCGTACGACGGCGTAATCATTGGTAGAATAACTGTCGGATGAAGAAAACGACAAAAATAAGTTTTCTAAAAATTGAGGGCTGAACTTTTACCGTTAACTATAGAAATACCCGGTGATAAAAGTACAGTAATACGCGTTGTTTCACAGGAACACTCGGTATTGCACAGTATCTCTGATTATTGATGCTTACATCAGAAGTCACTCAGTATTTCATTCAATAATTGCTACAGTGATAATTGCATAATATTTTATATTATAAAATTAATAATTGTCACAATAAAGTAACTCATATTATTTAAATGATATTATTAGAAAGCATTATTGGCAATGTCTATAAAGTTCTGTCAAGAAAAGGGGTTAGGTAATATAATTGCGCGCCAATAAAGATAAATCCTTATCGGAAAGGCCCCTCTTTCCTGAGAACGATTTGGTTGTCAATATTATGAGATTATAATATTAATTGTGAATAATTATTATTTGGTGGTTATTTGTCCAATTTTTGTTACAAATGGAGGAATTTAGAATGAGATATTTGTTGAAAGTGTGGTAGATTTTTCTTTGGAATTATAATTATCTTCTCCGATAAAATATTCATTCAAATATGTTATTATAATAGTATAGTTTTATTAAATATAATATTATAATATTATATTAACTTTGTCAGATTGTTAAGTTTTTTAAAAAACTTTCCGTGCACTTCTCTTTTTCCTAATGGGTGAAATACTTCTCCTACAAACCATGTTTTCTAAATGTGTGGGCCCTCAACCAATAAGAAAGAAAGAAAAAAAGTTAGGCGCGAGAAAAGTTAGGAAGAGAAGGAAAGAAAAAAAAGGACGGTTAGGCAGAAAAATTTATTTTTTTCCTCCGTGCTGCACTATAAAAAGCGAGGTAACCCCTTCATCCTAACACACCAAAGATAAGTGTTTCTACTATTATATTGTGAGTATTTCTTTTGAGTATAAGGATACTTTGAGTATAGTTTATAGTGCAAGATTTTTTCAGGATAATATCTGGTATACCGGTCAAATCTAATTTTCTACTAAGGTAAATGATATTATTTTATTTCATTACTCATAAGGGATATCATTTTCTTTTATACTCCATATTATGAAAGTGATATTATTTCAATTCATGTTCCTAAATTTAAACTTACTATGGTAAGTATTGCTTTTATAATTCCTGAAATGATTAGGAATTCCTTAAGGTTTGCGCTTCATCTAATATCATTTCATTGGAATATTGTTCTGAATTTATTTTATCAAATTTTAATATTTTCATGTCGGGGTACTATTCATACGGTACTATTCACGATAAATATTGGTTTCTTTTCTGTCTAAATTATTTTTGATATATGAATATCATTCTTGAATTTTACTCCACAATTGATTATTTTGTTGATAATTTGAACACTCTTTAATTTGGATAAATTAAATTTCAAAGCTCTAATATTTATTCTTGATCTCAATTGATTCGTTCTTTATATCATTTTTCATCATCCTTAGTCTTAAATTGTGATGAAAGTTATATTTGGCCCGTAGTGCAAAGATGAACTGTGATCAATGAATATCTTTGGCCTGTAGTGTAAAGATGAATTGTTGATTGATAAATATCTTTAGCCCGTAGTGCAAAGATGGACAGGTGTTTGGCATGATCATGACCACTGGTGATTCAAATGAATATCTTTGGCCCGTAGTACAAAGATAAATTATTGATTTGAAATATTTTTTGATTGATGTTATAGGGATAAAATATTGATGATGGACTTTTAAATCATAGAAGATAGTAGACATCATGTTCTACTTGACTCTTCTAATGGATTGCTACTTCCGTTGCAGTTGTTGATCTAAAACTTGTTTTCCATTATATTTTATCTGATTTGTTATTGTTAAAGGCTAAAGATAAATTATTCTTCATTATCTTGGCCATAATATTCTTTACTGGGCTAGTTGAGCTCACCCTTTTCTTTTATTGTTCTCTTCAGGAAATGAGAATATAGTTGGGACTAGCCGGGAAATGGAGTGATGGTCCGAGATAGTGATATAGTAGTCCTCACTATTTTGTAAACTAGTGTGATAATAATTGTAATGAGGACTTAATTTGAGCGTTGATATTTTTGTATTATATACGACATAATATCTATATTGAAGCTCACAGTTTGTGTGGTCGTATTTTGCACGACAGTTTGATATAAAAGATTTGTATTTGGATTCTGTACCATGTAATTTGCGACTCAGAATGGATTGTGTGGACTTATTTTGGGGGCGTCACAGTTGGTATCGAAGCTTATGGATATGATCTCTGGCAGAGATCTGGGATTAGAATTAGGAGGGGAGAGACGAGTAAAACCTTTGTTAGTGTGTCTTTCCTAAACTTATTTGTTATTAAATTAGTCTGTTAGAATATAGGGATAATATGTGACATGTTAATTACTTTAATTAACCATTGTTTTATGGCAGTATTTGAGAATGACATCTGAAAATTGAGATATATGCAATAGAGCATATGAGACCATTGAGACACCGACAATCAATAACTAGGATAATGTGCCTCATGAAGGCAATAATACTCATGTAAACAACACCACCGACCAAATGTGAACGATGGGGTGTTTAGGAGCTTTCTACAATTCATGCGAAACCATACGAGAGAGACTCCTGTTCAAAATGCAAGTGGAAACAATGGTAACTCGCGGCTTGTCACTGCTAAGCAATTCAAGGAGTTGAGACTGCCAGAGTTTTTGGGAAAGCCAGAGCCACTCAAGGCAGAAGCTTGGATTAAGCAGATCACTACAATATTTGATGTTTTGGGATGCACAGAGGAGTAAAAGGTTCCCTTCGCAACCTTTATGTTGCATGGAGAGGCAGATTACTGGTGGAAATCTGTGAAATGTACTCAGCTTTTCGCACTTAAGGTGTCTTGGGAGATGTTCCAAGAATTGTTCAACGACAAGTACTTTCCAGAAAGTATTTGTCATATGAAGGAGGTGGAATTCATCAAACTAGAACATAACAATATGACTGTATCACAATACGAGGCCAAGTTTGTGAAATTATCCCGGTTTGCATCCCATTTGGTGGATAATGAGGAACGAATTACACAAATGTTTTTGAGAGGTTTGAAACTTGAAATTCGCCAATACCTTGTTTCTCATAATCTTTATTTGTATTCAGATTTTATGAATAGGGCTGAATTATTGGAGCGAGATAATGAGACTGTTCAACCAAAGGACAACAACCATAGTCGTACCGGTGGAAACAGTCATCGGAACAATGATAACCAGCGTGGAGGAAATTATCATGCCTGAAATGGTAACCACTTTGGTGGTAATCATGACCAAGATAATAGAAGAAATGAGTTAGGTGGAAATTTCAAAAAGAGAAGATTCAACAATAACAACGGAAAGACATCGGCAGCAGCACCAACACCATCAATCGTTTCTAGGGGAGGGGAACGACCACCGGTCGTACGTTATAAATGCGGACAAGAGGGACACATCAGTCTAAAATGCACAAAGCAATCCAAGGTGTGCTATAATTGCTGAAAGGAAGGTCATATAGCTCGAGTGTGCCCTATAGAAAAGTCAAGTCCAACTGGTATGGTGACACCGAAGGTTGTCCCAGACAAGTCAAAGTCGGTGGTTCAGGGGAGAGATTTTTTCGTTACTACCTAAAAAGGGAGGAACTCGAATGAAGTTATCACGGGTAAGCTAATCATAAATTATTGTGAAGTCTATACCTTATTATATACCGGTTCTACCCATTCTTTTATTTCACCTACTTGTGCTCAACATTTGAACTTGACCCCTGTGAAATTAAACTTTAAATTATCTGTTGAAACTCCTTTGGGAGAAACATTCGTTACATCCACAGTTTACAAATCTTGTTTGATTCAAATTGGCACCCTCACATTACCTATTGATCTTATCTCTTTGAAAATACTTGCATTTGATGTGATTTTAGGAATCGACTGAGTAACCACTCACCATGCTAAAATTGATTGCTTTTGTAAGGTTGTTAGCTTTCATATTCCTAACTAACCTGTTATGCAAATTCAAATAACCAAACCACTAAAATCAATCACTGTCATTTCAAGTCATAAAGCTATTCGTTTATTAAAAACGGATGTCAAGTTTTCTTAGCCCATGCAACCAATTTAAATAAGAATACGTCAGATTTGAATAATATTTTTTGTTGTTAATAAATTCCTTGATGTATTTCTCGAAGAACTTCCTGGCCTACCCCCGGAACGTGAAGTTGAATTTTTTATTGACCTTGAACCCGGTATAAAACCCATTTCCAAAAACCCATATTGAATGGCTCCTATTGAACTTCAGGAGTTAAATGTGCAACTACAGGAGTTGTTAGACATCGGCTTTATACGTCGTAGTACATCTCCTTGGGGTGCTCCTATTTTATTCGTAAAGAAGAAAGGCGGGAGTATGCACTTTGTATTGACTATCGAGAGTAAACAATGTCACCATCAAAAATAGCTATCCGTTACCTCGCGTTGGTGACTTGGTTGACCAGTTGCAAGATGCTAAATTCTTCTCAAAGATCGATCTTCGTTCAAGATATCATCAGTTAAAGATTAAAATTGATGACATTCCAAAGACTGCTTTCAGAACTCGCTACGAGCATTATGAATTCTTAGTCATGTCTTTTGGATTGACTAATGCTCATACTGCCTTCATGGATATTATGAACCAAATATTCAAAGAATATTTGGATCATTTTGTGGTTATCTTTTTTGATGACATTCTCATTTACTCCAAAAGTCGTAAAGATCATAAGCAACACTTGAAGCTGATACTCCAAAATTTTCGTGAAAACAAGCTATATTCCAAGTTTAAGAAATGGGATTCTGGCCGTGGTATCAAAACATAGAATATCAGTTGACCCGACGAAGATTAAAGCAATACAAAGTTGGGAGAAACCTAAGTTAGTAACCAAAATACGTAGCTTTCTGGGCTTAGTTGGTTATTATCAGAGATTCGTGGAAGGATTTTCTCGAATTGCTACTCCATTAACTCAGCTGACTCGAAATGATACAAAATTTGGATGGAGCGAGAAATGTGAGAAGAGCTTCCAAGAGCTCAAGAGGAAACTTATTTCAGGACCTGTTCTGACAGTACCATCTGATTCGGAGGGATTTGTCATCTACAGTGATGCATCAGGCAAAAGGTTAGGATGTGTTCTCATGAAATATGGGAAAGTCATAGCCTATGCCTCACGACAACTCAAAGAATATGAGAGGATCTATCCTACTTATGATCAAGAGTTGGCAGCTGTCGTTTTGGCGTTGAAGATCTGGAGACACTACATGTATGGGGAGAAAGTGAAGATCTATACGGATCATAAGAGCCTTAAATATTTCTTCACTCAAAAGAAACTCAACATGCGGCAACGACGTTGGCTTGAGCTGTTGAAAGATTATGACCATACCATCCAATACCATCCTGGAAAGCGAACGTGGTAGCTGACGCGTTAAGTAGAAGATCATATGCGGGTACGAGTGAGATAATGTCAACACAAAGGCTCATTTTGTATGACTTACAAAGAATAGAGAAAGAGTTAAAGACTCTAGAGACCCACGTGAATATGACAAATATATGCGTAGAACAAGCTTTAATTGATAAAGTTAAAGCTGCTCAAGATATCCTCATCTCTTCGAAATACCAAGTACGTACATCAATTTCGAGGAAGAAATTTCATTAGGAGGAGAGGTTGTAAGACCCTAACTTTTTATGAATAAGATTTAATTTCCTCTATATATTATTTTAAATAGTAAGGTGTGAATTTGATAAATGTGATAGTTATGGGTGATATGTGCAAAATTTTCAAAGTAAGCAAGTTATCTTAAAATATTCGGAGAATATTCTTTTTATCAGGGAATATTCGTACGACAGCGCAATCATTGGTAGAATAATTGTTGGATGAAGAAAACGACAAAAATAAGTTTTCTAAAAATTGAGGGCTGAACTTTTATCGTTAACTATTGAAATACCTGGTGATAAAAGTATAGTAATACGCGTTGTTGCACAGTAGAACATGGTATTGAACAATATCTCTGATTATTGAAGCTTACGTAAGAAGTCACTCAGTATTTCATTCAATAATTGCTACAGCGATAATTGCATAATATTTTATATTATCAAATTAATAATTGTCACAATAAAGTAACTCATATTATTTAAATGATATTATTAGATTGCATTATTGGCAATGTCTAAAAAGTTCTGTCAAGAAAAGAGGTTAGGTTATATAATTGCGCGCCAATAAGGATAAATCCTTATCGGAAAGCCCCCTCTTTCTTGGGAACTATCTGGTTGTCAATATTGCGAGCTTATAATATTAATTGTGAATAATTATTATGTGGTGGATATTTGTCCAATTTTTGCTACAAATGGAGTAGTTTAGAATGAGATATTTGTTGAAAGTTTGGTAGATTTTTCTATGAAATTATAATTATCTTCTCCAATAAAATATTCATTCAAATATATTATTATAATAGTATAGTTTTTGTTAATAAAATATTATAATAATATAATAATATTATATTATATTAATTTTGTTAGATTATTAAGTTTTTTTTTAAAACATCCCGTGCACTTCTCTTTTTCTTAATAGGTGAAATACTTTTCCTGCAAACCATGTTTTCTAAATGTGTGGGCCCTCAACCAATAAGAAAATAAGAAAGAAAGAAAGAAAGAAAGAAAGTTAGGCAGGATAAAAGTTAGGCAGAGAAGGAAAGAAAAAAAAGGACGGTTAGGCAGAGAAAAGTTAGGTAGGAAAATTTATATTTTTCCTCCTTGATGCACTATAAAAAGGGAGGTAACCCCTTCATCCTAACACACCAAACATAAGTGTTTCTACTATTATATTATGAGTATTTCTTTAGAGTATAAGGATACTTTGAGTGTAGTTTATAGTTCAACATTTTCTCAAGATAATATTCGGTATACCAGTCAAATCTAGTTTTCTACTAAGGTAAATGATATTATTTTATTTCATTACTCGTAAGGGATATCATTTTCTTGCATACTCCATATTATCAAAGTGATATTATTTTATTTCATATACCTAAATTTAAACTTACTATGATAAGTATTGCTTCTATAATTCTTGAAATGATTAGGAATTTCTTAAGGTTTGCGCTTCATCTAATATCATTTCACTGGAATACTGTTTTGAATTTTTTTTTTATCAAATTTTAATATTTTTATGTTGGGATACTATTCATATTGTACTATTTATACGGTACTATTCGCGGAGTACTATTCACGATAAAAATTGGTTTCTTTTCTGTCCAAA
The DNA here is from genome assembly GCA_020205555.1 of Panax stipuleanatus. Lineage (NCBI taxonomy): Eukaryota > Viridiplantae > Streptophyta > Magnoliopsida > Apiales > Araliaceae > Panax > Panax stipuleanatus. The sequence goes on from CM035119.1 coordinate 83,991,076, forward strand.
TTATTTTTGATATATGAATATCATTCTTGAATTTTACTCCACAATTGATTATTATGTTGATAATTTGAACATTCTTGAATTTGGATAAATTAAATTACAAATCTCTAATATTTAACCTTGATCTCACTTGATTGGTTCTTTGTATCATTTTTCATCATCCTCAGTCTTAAATTGTGGTGAAAGTTATCTTTGGCCCGTAGTGCAAAGATGAACTATGATTGATGAATATCTTTGGCCCGTAGTGCAAATATGAACGGTTGATTGATAAATATCTTTGGTCCATAGTGCAAAGACCAAAGATGGACAGGTGTTTGGCATGATCATGACAACTGGTGATACAAATGAATATCTTTGGTGTTGGGTTTGTATGTAACGCAATCATGCAATCAAATCACATAAATAGGGCGGAAGCGTAAAAACTAGGTTTTCAAAATTTATACAAACCCATAACCATGATCATGCTTTGTGCTTGTTATCAATAACAGAAAAGAGAGAACATGGAATTATACCTTTGAAGATCTAAGCTTCCTCAGGTACAAGTTCTACTCCTTTGATTCCTTTGATTCCTCTGATAGTGGCTCCTTCCCTTGAATAATGTCAGCCACCCAAATGTTTGGCCTCTAACGGTGATCCACCAAGGAAGATGAAGAACTCAAGAAGATGGGTTATTGGCTTAACCCTTGTTTCTATCTCTATAGAATATGTGTACTCCCAACTCTTGGAAAATTTCACATCACTTATTTCTGATATAAGACTCTCTTATATAGATATTAGGTTAACCCTCCTAATCCAATTAGAATAGGGTTTTATTTAATTAATTAATTAAATACTTTTAATTAATTTATATCCTAATCTTTATTAGGATTGAGAGAGAGTACTGATATTATATTAATTCCTAAACTCCTTTAGAATTAAAATAATAATAATAATAATAATATTAATAAGACTCCTCTTATTAATTTATATTTAATATTTCTAAAATATTAAATAATAAACATTAAGCTATTTAATTTATTCTATCATCACAGATTAAATTAATTATACTTAATGCATTATTACTATCATGCCATTTTCTTCTTAAATAATTCTTCTACCTTTTATGGTGTGACCCTTTAGGTTCTCCATATTAAACCGGTTGTGAATAAATCAATTAGAACAATTCTAATCTTATTTAAATAAACAAATTAAACTAATAATCTATTTAAATAAATAACGTTTATTCTACAATAGGGATAAGCCTCCCTAGCGATCAACGACTTTCCAGATAATATAGATTTCAACATTAATCATAAAAGAACCTGTGAGTTAATAGTTACCGTACAATTCAATCCTTCCACCATACAATGTCCCAATTAAATATAAGACATGGATTTACTGTCAAGTCTTAATTTATTTAATCATATGTATTTCGATTAGAAAATGCACAACTCCAAATAATGCAAATTAGAAACCTCTTTCTAATTTCATTCTACCTTGGCCAAGGATTCCTGGGTTGTCATTTAACGAATCACATAGGACATATCTCCTGTTTTACTAGAGGTGGTAGATTCTTTATTGATCATTCATTATCTCCATATGTAACTCATTACACCCAAGCATACCCTATATATGCCTTAAAAGGCCTTAAGGAATTAGTCAAAGTATAATTTGTTACATACAAGATACTATGATGATCTCAAGTCCAAGGATCACATGTACTACTATGACATTAGGAATTCCTATTGACAGGCGAGTAAAACTCCATTAGGTATTCCATAGCGAGTCACGTTCAGTGAACTTATTCTCCAATAAGCACCAACATACTTGCTTTAGTGTCTCCACACAAATGACCATGAGATCAGTCATCCTCATCCAATGAGCAAGCAACATATGTACCAATCTATCCGGATTTACTAATCCCCTTTTTAGTAATCCCACGATTGGGAACTATTTTAGTTTTAAAGCTTTCTAAGAATTTAGATCTCATTAGCATGATCAACATCATGATTCTAAAAGCATTGCTTAAAACTATGGGTTATTTACATATTATAAAAACAGCACCATGTAGATAATTAAATGCCTTTAATAAATAAATATTTTATTAATAAATAAATAAGATTGTTTACAAAGTATGTGCTTTATCTGATAGTAGTGTGCATACAAGCCAATCATGTATGATGATAAAGCACGTACTTTGTAAACAATCTTATTTATTTATTAATAAAATATTCATTTATTAAAGGCATTTAATTATCTACATGTTGCTGTTTTTATAATATGTAAATAACCCATAGTTTTAAGCAATGCTTTTAGAATCATGATGATGATCATGCTAATGAGATCTAAATTCTTAGAAAGTTTTAAAAATAAAATAGTTCCCAATCGTGGGATTACTAAAAAGGGGATTAGTAAATCCGGATAGATTGGTACATATGTTGCTTGCTCATTGGATGAGGATGATTGATCTCATGATCATTTGTGTGGAGACACTAAAGCAAGTATGTAGGTGCTTATTGGAGAATAAGTTTACTGAACATGATTCGCTATGGAAGCTAATGGAGATTTACTCGCCTGTCAATAGGAATTCCTAATGTGATAGTAGTACAAGTAATCCTTGGACTTGAGATCATCATAGTATCTTGTATGTAACAAATTATACTTTGACTTATTCCTTAAGACCTTTTAAGGCATATATAGGGTATGCTTGGGTATAATGAGTTACATATGGAGATAATGAATGATCAATAAAGAATCTACCACCTCTAGTAAAAGAGGAGATATGTCCTATGTGATTCGTTAAATGACAACCCAGGAATCCTTGGCCAAGGTGAAATGAAATTAGAAAGGAGTTTCTAATTTGCATTATTTGGAGTTGTGCATTTTCTAATCGAAATACATATAATTAAATAAAATAAGACTTGACAGTAAATCCATGTCTTATATTTAATTGGGACATTGTATGGTGGAAGGATTGAATTGTACGGTAACTATTTACTCACAGGTTCTTTTTGATTAATGTTGAAATCTATATTATCTGGAAAGTCGTTGATCGCTAGGGAGGCTTATCCCTATTGTAGAATAAATATTATTTATTTAAATAAATTATTAGTTTAATTTATTTATTTAAATAAGATTAAAATTGTTTTAATTGATTTATTCACAACCGGTTTAATATGGAGAACCTAAAGGGTCACACCATAAAAGGAACAATAATTATTTAAGAAGGTAATGGCATAATCGTAATAATGCATTAAGTATAATTAATTTAATCTATGGTGATAGAATAAATTAAATAGCTTAATGTTTATTATTTAATATTTTGGAAATATTAAATATAAATTAATAAGAGGAGTCTTATTAATATTATTACAATTATTATTATTTTAATTTCTAAAGGAGTTTAGTAATTAATTTAATATTTAGTACTCTCATTTATTCCTAATAAGATTAGGAGACAAATTAATTAAATGAATTTAATTAATTATTCCCGTGTGGTGGGAAGCCTAAATTAATTAAAGGAGTTTAATTAATTAAAAGAAATCTCATGTCTAATAGGATTAGAAGGGTTGACCAATGTCTATATAAGAGAAGTCTTATAATAGATATTAGATTGATGCAATTCTAATTGTTGGAGAGTACTCCTTTTCTATAGAGGATAGAAAACTAAGGTTAAGCCAAACACCCTCCTTCTTGATAATTCATCTTCCTTGGTGGATCACCTCTAGAGGCCAAACACTTGGGTGGCTAACGTTGATCAAAGGAAGAAATCTAACCCGGAAATTCAAGGAGATCACGAAGAACAAGGAGTTGAACTAGTACCTGTGGAAGCTTCGTTCTACAAGGGTATGATTCCATAACTTCTTATTTATCGTTTTAAATTAATAATTTGCATAAAGGATGATCCGGGTAATGGTTTTGTAGAAATTTTTTAAACTCTGATATACCATGCTTCCGCTAATTTTTGCAATTTGATTGCGTCACGATTTCGTACAAACCCAACAGTGGCATTAGAGCCAAATCTTTATGCAATTATTAATTTATTTTTGATTTCATATACATATGGGTATGTATTTAAAATAATTTATTGGGCATAATTTTATTGTATAAAATTATATATTTTTTTTTTTTTTTTTAAAAAAAAAAAAAAAAAAAAAGACTTATTTTGGGACGAATCACAATTTTTTTTTGGTGCTAATCTTGAATTCTGCAAAGAAAAGGTGTTGTCTCTTTCTTACTCCAAAAAGAAGGTGACCCATCATGAAAGGACTTTTTTAATAAACCTGCAGGACTCTTTTAATAAAAGAAGGTGACTTCTTTTTAAAAAATAAATATGATATATTTATATATTATATTCTAAATAATTTTATAATTAAAATAAAGAGTTTATTTTAATCTTGAAATTGGATTTCATGCAATTTAAAATTGCCCATTAAATGATACTCATATATATATGGAATGTTTTAATTCATGAGATGAATATTTATTTATTGATATATATGGTGATATGTATGAAAATAAATGGGGATTGATTATGGACTATTTGACCAATGTGATTGAATTTTATTTTAGTTGAATGCTTGAATGAATGGATTTTATTAAATGGGGTCTGCGTACCTCGTCTTCTCTAATTTTTTTTTCTTGATGTAAAATTCTATCTCCTTCCTATGTACTTCCCCTTGACTGTTGATCAAGGTTTCTATTTAAATTAAATAGTTTAATGTAATAAGAATAGTTAGAATTATCTTGAAGAAATTGGAGACCAAGGAGCAAGGAGCGCGTGAAGACCCGTTTGTATGGAGCCCGAGTTTAAATGTAATAGTTATATTTAAATTTAAATTCTTGCACTCCTAGGTTTGACCTTTTGGTTCACTTGGTGGCTCTAGTGAACCAAACTAGAATAAAAGTCCATAATCAATCCGGGTAGAATATAATATTCTATATTGCATGCTAAATATTATATATATTATATTTTATGCAAACATGCTTCGCATGTTTAATAAAATGACGCGTATTTTATATATATATGTGCATGCGCGCTAAACAAGATGAGACAAATAATAACAAACCCCTCAAAGAAATAATATTAAGTCTGAAGCGTTCAATGATATTTGGAATATCGAACGTCGCCTTCTAGCATGATAAATTAATAGAGTATTAAATATTTAATATGAGCTTGTTGTGCTATCCACAAGGCGAGTATTGCGTATTTAAGATGTTAATTAATCACATTTGATGCTTATCAAGAAAATTGAACGATCTAGTCTTGTTGTGCTATCCACAAGGACGAACATTTTTCTTTTTTGAATTTATGGAAGTGCTAGGCTGGACTTAACTTAAATCATTTTAGTTCGGATGTGCACACACTTGACCATTATGATTTAAGAGGCAAAATAAAAGGAGTTATATAGTGTTGTAATTGACAAGAGTTGTCTACCTATTTATTTGTATATCGCTTGTTGTGCTATCCACAAGGTTATATACATTTGAAATGGGATCCTTATTCTCACTAGCAAATCTTTAATTAGATGTTGCCGAACTATATAAGTGAGGGTAATATAGTTTGATAAAAATAGTGGGAGATACTAATTTAAAATAAAGACCTAAATTTATTTTGGTATGCAAAATTAATAAAATGAATGTTTGCTAAAATGTTGTTTTTCACATGCAGAATTTTAAAAATGTCAAAATCACTAATTTCACTGCGAAGCATACTTGATGCTAATAAGCTTACCGGGCCGAATTATACGGACTGGCTAAGAAATCTGAGAATTGTTCTCACTGCTGAAAAGATTTCTTATGTCCTAAATTCAACTGTCCCTGAATCTATTTCAGAAACAGCCTCTGAGGAAGAGATTGCCACCTTCAATAAGTGGCAAGATGATGTATCTGTGGCTCAATGCATCATGCTCGCATCCATGAATAACGAGCTTCAGCGTCAGCACGAAAAAATGGATGCTCCTGCTATGCTGCTTCACCTCAAGGAGTTGTATGGTGAACAGAGTAGGACTGCTAGATATGAGATATCTAAGGAGCTCTTCCGATCTCGGATGACCGAGGGTACTGCCGTCGAGACTCATGTCCTGAAAGTGATCAATTTGATTGAACGCCTTGGACAGCTTGGGTTCGTCATGGATGGGGAGTTGAGTCAAGACTTGGTCTTGCAGTCACTCCCTGAGACCTTCTCGCAGTTTGTGGTTAATTTTCACATGAATAAGCTAGATGTCAGCTTGCCTGAGCTGCTTAACATGCTGAAAACTGCAGAAGGTCACTTCCCATCCAAGAAGAACCATATCTTGATGGTGGATTCTTCCAATAAAAGGAAGAGACCTAAGGTATCTTCTGAAAAGAAGAAATCCAAGAAGGCTAAGGGAAAGGGGAAAGAAAAGGAACAAAAGAAACCTGAACCAGCTAAAGGAATGTGCTTTCATTGCAACAAGCCGGGACATTGGAAAAGGAATTGCAAGAAGTATCTAGCAGAGGAGAAGCTTGGAGAAGCTTCGACTTCCAATCAAGGTTTGTTTATGATTGAAATTAATTTTTCTGAAAGTCATAATTCTACTTGGGTATTGGATACCGGCTGTGGTTCTCACATATGTAATACTGTGCAGGGACTGGTCAGAAGTAGAAAGCTGAACAATGATGAGGTGATCCTACGAGTGGGGAATGGAGCAAAGGTTGCTGCATTAGCTGTAGGAACTTATTATCTAGCAATGCCTTCGGGCAAGTCCATTTATCTTAATAATTGTTATTATGTTCCGAATATTATTAAAAACATTATTTCAATTTCTGTATTGGATATGGAAGGATTTAACGTTGTTATAAAGAACAATAGTTGTTCCATTTATAAAGACGATGTTTTATATGGTATTGGAAATTTGCGAAATGGACTTTATACACTTGACTTACAAGAAAATATATTTCAAATTGAACAAACTAAGAAAAGAAAAAGAGATGATATTAATTATACCTACATGTGGTACTGTAGACTCGGTCATATCAATGAAACAAGATTATCCAAGTTGCATAAAGATGGGCTCCTCGAGCTATCCGATTATGAATCATATCCAACTTGTGAATCTTGTCTCATGGGTAAAATGACTAAATCTCCTTTTAGTGGAAGAGGAGAAAGAGTTACAGAGTTGTTGGCATTGATTCACACAGACGTTTGTGGGCCTATGACAACAAGTGCACGGGGTGGGTATTCTTATTTTATTACTTTCACTGATGATCATTCAAGATTTGGATATGTGTATTTAATGAAATACAAGTCAGAATCATTTGAAAAGTTCAAAGAGTTCAGAAGTGAAGTAGAGAAACAAACGGGCAAGAGTATAAAGATACTTCGATCAGATCGAGGCGGAGAATACTTAAGCGGTGAGTTTCTCAATTGTCTCAAAGAAAATGGTATAATCTCACAATGGACTCCTCCAGGTACACCACAGTTAAATGGAGTATCTGAAAGGAGAAATCGAACACTGTTAGACATGGTTCGATCCATGATGAGTTTTACCGACCTTCCAATTTCCTTCTGGGGATATGCCCTAGAAACGGCTGCATACCTACTTAACAAGGTACCTACCAAATCCGCCCCAAAGACTCCATATGAGATGTGGAAGGGGAGGAAACCAAATCTTAAGCATGTTAAGACTTGGGGTTGTCCAGCTTATGTCAAAAAGTTTGAACATGATAAGCTACAAACTAAATCCGAAAAGTGTAGATTTGTGGGATACCCTAAAGAAACTGTAGGGTATTATTTCTATCATCCAACTGATCAAAAGGTGTTTGTTGCGAAACATGCTGCCTTCTTGGAAAAGGAGTTTATCCATGAAGGGGTCAGTGGGAGTAAGATATATCTTGAAGAAGTTCAAGAACCACAAATTACCACGGATCAAAGTCAGGTACCTGACCAAGTAGAAGAACCTACTATACCACACCCTGTTCGTAAATCTGGAAGAGTACCGAAGATACCTGAGAGGTATGGATTCGTTTTAGGGGATGACGATGAGGTACACATCATGAATGATGATGATCCATTGAATTACGAACAGGCTATGAGTAATAAAGACTCAGAGAAATGGCTTGAAGCCATAAAATCCGAAATGGACTCCATGTATGAAAACAAAGTATGGACTTTGGTTTCACCACCTGAAGGCATTAAGCCTATTGGGTGTAAATGGGTCTTTAAAAGAAAGACTGGAGCGGACGGCAAGGTGGACACCTATAAGGCCCGACTGGTTGCAAAAGGTTTCAAACAAAGACAAGGAGTTGACTATGATGAAACCTTTTCACCAGTAGCTATGCTCAAGTCCATTCGGATTTTGCTTGCGATTGCAGCTTATAACGACTATGAGATCTGGCAGATGGACGTGAAAACGACCTTTCTCAATGAGAAACTTGAGGAGGATGTGTATATGACACAGCCAGAGGGATTTGTTTCAAAGGTTGGAATAAATCAAGTCTGTAAGCTGCAACGATCCATTTATGGATTGAAGCAAGCTTCTCGTAGATGGAACATTCATTTTGATGAGACAATCAAAGAGTTTGATTTTATCAAAAATGACGATGAGCCATGTGTGTACAAGAAGGTTAGTGGGAGCGCAGTTTCATTCCTTGTATTATATGTTGATGATATATTACTGATAGGGAACGACATTCCTATGCTACAATCAATTAAAATCTGGTTATCTAAACACTTCTCCATGAAGGACTTGGGAGAAGCATCCTATATTTTGGGGATAAAGATCTATAGAGATAGATCTAAAAGGATGCTTGGTTTATCCCAAGGAACGTACATTGATACGATGCTAAAGAGGTTTAGCATGGAAGATTCCAAAAGAGGTCTCATGCCGATGAGCCATGGAATACATCTCTCCAAGAAACAGGCCCCAAAGACACCTGAGGAGAGAGACCGTATGAGTAAGATCCCTTATGCTTCTGCAATAGGATCTATCATGTACGGTATGATATGTACTAGACCGGATGTTGCTCATGCACTTAGTGTAACGAGCAGATACCAGTCGAATCCTGGAGAAGAGCACTGAAAGGCAGTGAAAAATATCCTAAAGTACTTGAGAAGGACTAAAGATATTTTTCTTGTCTACGGTGGGTCTGAATTAAAACTCGAGGGCTTCATAGACTCAAGTTTTCAAACGGACCAAGATGACAGTAAATCTATTTCGGGGTATGTTTTACCTTGAACGGAGGCGCAGTGAGTTGGAAGAGTTCTAAGCAGCAAACAGTTGTTGATTCAGTGACAGAGGCAGAGTATATAGCTACAAGTGAAGCTGCAAAGGAAGCTGTTTGGATGAAGAAGTTCATAACTGAACTTGGTGTGGTTCCTAGCATTGGAGAAGTAGTTCCCGTTTACTGTGACAACACAGGAGCAGTTGCACAGGCTAAGGAACCCAGGTCTCATCAGAAATCTAAACACGTGTTGCGGCGATTTCACTTGATCAGGGAGATCATTGAAAGAGGAGACGTCACCTTGGAGCGTGTAAACTCTCAAGATAACATTGCAGATCCATTTACTAAAGCTTTAACACAACAGCAGTTTGATCGTCACTTAGAGAAGATGGGTATGAGATACCATGGCGATTGGCTTTAGTGCAAGTGGGAGATTGATAGTAGTGTGCATACAAGCCAATCATGTATGATGATAAAGCACGTACTTTGTAAACAATCTTATTTATTTATTAATAAAATATTCATTTATTAAAGGCATTTAATTATCTACATGTTGCTGTTTTTATAATATGTAAATAACCCATAGTTTTAAGCAATGCTTTTAGAATCATGATGATGATCATGCTAATGAGATCTAAATTCTTAGAAAGTTTTAAAACTAAAATAGTTCCCAATCGTGGGATTACTAAAAAGGGGATTAGTAAATCCGGATAGATTGGTACATATGTTGCTTGCTCATTGGATGAGGATGATTGATCTCATGATCATTTGTGTGGAGACACTAAAGCAAGTATGTAGGTGCTTATTGGAGAATAAGTTCACTGAACGTGATTCGCTATGGAATACCTAATGGAGATTTACTCGCCTGTCAATAGGAATTCCTAATGTGATAGTAGTACAAGTAATCCTTGGACTTGAGATCATCATAGTATCTTGTATGTAACAAATTATACTTTGACTTATTCCTTAAGACCTTTTAAGGCATATATAGGGTATGCTTGGGTATAATGAGTTACATATGGAGATAATGAATGATCAATAAAGAATCTACCACCTCTAGTAAAAGAGGAGATATGTCCTATGTGATTCGTTAAATGACAACCCAGGAATCCTTGGCCAAGGTGAAATGAAATTAGAAAGGAGTTTCTAATTTGCATTATTTGGAGTTGTGCATTTTCTAATCGAAATACATATAATTAAATAAAATAAGACTTGACAGTAAATCCATGTCTTATATTTAATTGGGACATTGTATGGTGGAAGGATTGAATTGTACGGTAACTATTTACTCACAGGTTCTTTTTGATTAATGTTGAAATCTATATTATCTGGAAAGTCGTTGATCGCTAAGGAGGCTTATCCCTATTGTAGAATAAATATTATTTATTTAAATAAATTATTAGTTTAATTTATTTATTTAAATAAGATTAAAATTGTTTTAATTGATTTATTCACAACCGGTTTAATATGGAGAACCTAAAGGGTCACACCATAAAAGGAAGAATAATTATTTAAGAAGGTAATGGCATAATCGTAATAATGCATTAAGTATAATTAATTTAATCTATGGTGATAGAATAAATTAAATAGCTTAATGTTTATTATTTAATATTTTGGAAATATTAAATATAAATTAATAAGAGGAGTCTTATTAATATTATTACAATTATTATTATTTTAATTTCTAAAGGAGTTTAGTAATTAATTTAATATTTAGTACTCTCATTTATTCCTAATAAGATTAGGAGACAAATTAATTAAATGAATTTAATTAATTATTCCCGTGTGGTGGGAAGCCTAAATTAATTAAAGGAGTTTAATTAATTAAAAGAAATCCCATGTCTAATAGGATTAGAAGGGTTGACCAATGTCTATATAAGAGAAGTCTTATAATAGATATTAGATTGATGCAATTCCAATTGTTGGAGAGTACTCCTTTTCTATAGAGGATAGAAAACTAAGGTTAAGCCAAACACCCTCCTTCTTGATAATTCATCTTCCTTGGTGGATCACCTCTAGAGGCCAAACACTTGGGTGGCTAACGTTGATCAAAGGAAGAAATCTAACCCGGAAATTCAAGGAGATCACGAAGAACAAGGAGTTGAACTAGTACCTGTGGAAGCTTCGTTCTACAAGGGTATGATTCCATAACTTCTTATTTATCGTTTTAAATTAATAATTTGCATAAAGGATGATCCGGGTAATGGTTTTGTAGAAATTTTTTAAACTCTGATATACCATGCTTCCGCTAATTTTTGCAATTTGATTGCGTCACGATTTCGTACAAACCCAACATTATCATCATACATGATTGGCTTGTATGCACACTACTATCAATCTCCCACTTGCACTAAGGCCAATCGCCATGGTATCTCATACCCAACTTCTTTAAGTGACGATCAAACTGCTGTTGTGTTAAAGCTTTAGTAAATGGATCTGCAATGTTGTCTTGAGAGTCTACACGCTCCAAGGTGACTTCTCCTCTTTCAATGATCTCCCTGATCAAGTGAAATCGCCGCAACACGTGTTTAGATTTCTGATGATACCTGGGTTCCTTAGCCTGTGCAACCGCTCCGGTGTTGTCACAGTATACGGGAACTTCTTTTCCAATGCTAGTAACCACACCAAGTTCAGTTATGAACTTCTTCATCCAAACAGCTTCCTTTGCAGCTTCACTTGCAGCTATATACTCTGCCTCTGTCACTAAATCAGCAACCGTTTGCTTCTTGGAACTCTTCCAACTCACTGCACCTCCGTTCAAGGTAAACACATACCCTGAAATAGATTTTACTGTCATCTTGGTCTGTTTGAAAACTTGAGTCCGTGAATCCCTCGAGTTTTAATTCAGACCCACCGTAGACAAGAAAAATATCTTTAGTCCTTCTCAAGTACTTTAGGATATTTTTCACTACCTTCCAGTGCTCTTCTCCTGGATTCGACTGGTATCTGCTTGTTACACTAAGTGCGTGAGCAACATCCGGTCTAGTACATATCATACCGTACATGATAGATCCTATTGCAGAAGCATAAGGGATCTTACTCATACGGTCTCTCTCCTCAGGTGTCTTTGGGGCCTGTTTCTTGGAGAGATGTATTCCATGGATCATCGGCATGAGACCTCTTTTGGAATCTTCCATGCTAAACCTCTTTAGCATTGTATCAATGTACGTTCCTTGGGATAAGCCGAGCATCCTTTTAGATCTATCTCTATAGATCTTTATCCCCAAAATATAGGATGCTTCACCCAAGTCCTTCATGGAGAAGTTTTTAGATAACCAGATTTTAATGGATTGTAACATAGGAATGTCATTCCCTATCGGTAATATATCATCAACATATAATACAAGGAATGATACTGCGCTCCCACTAACCTTCTTGTATACACATGGTTCATCCTCGTTTTTGATAAAATCAAACTCTTTGATTGTCTCATCAAAACGAATGTTCCATCTACGAGAAGCTTGCTTCAACCCATAAATGGATCGTTGTAGCTTACAGACTTGATTTGTTCTAACTTTTGAAATAAATCCCTCTGGCTGTGTCATATACACATCCTCCTCAAGTTTCCCATTGAGGAAGGCCGTTTTCACGTCCATCTGCCAGATCTCATAGTCGTTGTAAGCTGCAATCGCAAGCAAAATCCGAATGGACTTGAGCATGGCTACTGGTGAGAAGGTTTCATCATAGTCAACTCCTTGTCTTTGTTCGAAACCTTTTGCAACCAGTCGGGCCTTATAGGTCTCTACCTTTCCGTCTGCTCCAGTCTTTTTCTTAAAAACCCATTTACACCCAATAGGTTTAATACCTTCAGGTGGTGAAACCAAAGACCATACTTTGTTTTCATACATGGAGTCCATTTCAGATTTTATGGCTTCAAGCCATTTCCCTGAGTCTTTATTACTCATAGCCTGTTCGTAATTCAATGGATCATCATCATTCATGATGTGTACCTCATCGTCATCCTCTATAACGAATCCATACCTCTCAGGTATCTTCGGTACTCTTCCAGATTTATGAACATGGTGTGGTACAGTAGGTTCTTCTACTTGGTTAGGTACCTGACTTTGATCCGTGGTAACTTGTGGTTCTTGAACTTCTTCAAGATATATCTTACTCCCACTGACCCCTTCATGGATAAACTCTTTCTCCAAGAAGGTAGCATGTTTCGCAACAAACACCTTTTGATCAGTTGGATGATAGAAATAATACCCTACGGTTTCTTTAGGGTATCCCACAAATCTACACTTATCGGATTTAGTCTGTAGCTTATCATTTTCAAACTTTTTGGCATAAGCTGGACAACCCCAAGTCTTAACATGCTTAAGATTTGGTTTCCTCCCTTTCCATATCTCATATGGAGTCTTTGGTGCGGATTTGGTAGGTACCTTGTTAAGTAGGTATGCAGCCGTTTCTAGGGCATATCCCCAGAAGGAAATTGGAAGGTCGGTAAAACTCATCATGGATCGAACCATGTCCAACAGTGTTCGATTTCTCCTTTCCGATACTCCATTTAACTGTGGTGTACCTGGAGGAGTCCATTGTGAGATTATACCATTTTCTCTGAGACAATTGAGAAACTCACTGCTTAAGTATTCTCCACCTCGATCTGATCGAAGTATCTTAATACTCTTGCCCGTTTGTTTCTCTACTTCACTTCTGAACTCTTTGAACTTTTCAAATGATTCTGATTTGTATTTCATTAAATACACATATCCAAATCTTGAGTGATCATCAGTGAAAGTAATAAAATAAGAATACCCACCCCGTGCACTTGTTGTCATAGGTCCACAAACGTCTGTGTGAATCAATGCCAACAACTCTGTAACTCTCTCTCCTTTTCCACTAAAAGGAGATTTAGTCATTTTACCCATGAGACAAGATTCACAAGTTGGATATGATTCATAATCGGATAGCTCGAGGAGTCCATCTTTATGCAACTTGGATAATCTTGTTTCATTGATATGACCGAGTCTACAGTGCCACATGTAGGTATAATTAATATCATCTCTTTTCCTTTTCTTAGTTTGTTCAATTTGAAATATATTTTCTTGTAAGTCAAGTGTATAAAGTCCATTTCGCAAATTTCCAATACTATATAAAACATCGTCTTTATAAATAGAACAACCATTGTTCTTTATAATAACGTCAAAACCTTCCATATCCAATACAGAAATTGAAATAATGTTTTTAATAATATTCGGAACATAATAACAATTATTAAGATAAATGGATTTGCCCGAAGGCATTGCTAAACAATAAGTTCCTACAGCTAATGCAGCAACTTTTGCTCCATTTCCCACTCGTAGGATAACCTCATCATTGTTCAGCTTTCTACTTCTGACCAGTCCCTGCATAGTATTACATATGTGAGAACCACAGCCGGTATCCAATACCCAAGTAGAATTATGACTTTCAGAAAAATTAATTTCAATCATAAACAAACCTTGATTGGAAGTCGAAGCTTCTCCAAGCTTCTTCTCTGCTAGAAACTTCTTGCAGTTCCTCTTCCAATGTCCTGGCTCATTGCAATGAAAGCACATTCCTTTAGCTGGTTCAGGTTTCTTTTGCTCCTTTTCTTTCCCTTTTCCCTTAGCCTTCTTAGATTTCTTCTTTTCAGAAGACACCTTGGGCCTCTTCCTTTTATTGGAAGAATCCACCATCAAGACATGGTTCTTCTTGGATGAGAAGTGACCTTCTGCAGTTTTCAGCATGTTAAGCAGCTCAGGTAAGCTGACATCTAGCTTATTCATGTGAAAATTAACCACAAACTGCGAGAAGGTCTCAGGGAGTGACTGCAAGACCAAGTCTTGACTCAACTCCCCATCCATGACGAACCCAAGCTGTCCAAGGTGTTCAATCAAATTGATTACCTTCAGAACATGAGTCTCGACGGCAGTGCCCTCGGTCATCCGAGATCGGAAGAGCTCCTTAGATATCTCATATCTAGCAGTCCTACTTTGTTCACCATACAACTCCTTGAGGTGAAGCAGCATAGCAGGAGCATCCATTTTTTTCGTGCTGACGCTGAAGCTCGTTATTCATGGATGCGAGCATGATGCATTGAGCCACAGATGCATCATCTTGCCACTTATTGAAAGTGGCAATCTCTTCCTCAGAGGCTGTTTCTGAAACAGATTCAGGGATAGTGGAATTTAGGACATAAGAAATCTTTTCAGCAGTGAGAACAATTCTCAGATTTCTTAGCCAGTCCTCATAATTCGGGCCGGTAAGCTTATTTGCATCAAGTATGCTTCGTAGTGAGATTAGTGATTTTAACATTTTTAAAATTCTGCATGTGAAAAGACAACATTTTAGCAAACATTCATTTTATTAACTTTGCATACCAAAATAAATTTAGGTCTTTATTTTAAATTGGTATCTCCCACTATTTTCATCAAACTATATTACCCTCACTCATATAGTTCGGCAACATCTAATTAA
The DNA here is from genome assembly GCA_020205555.1 of Panax stipuleanatus. Lineage (NCBI taxonomy): Eukaryota > Viridiplantae > Streptophyta > Magnoliopsida > Apiales > Araliaceae > Panax > Panax stipuleanatus. The sequence continues at coordinate 84,006,679 of CM035119.1, forward strand.
AGATTTGCTAGTGAGATTAAGGAACCCATTTCAAATGTATATAACCTTGTGGATAGCACAACAAGCGATATACAAATAAATAGGTAGACAACTCTTGCCAATTACATCACCATGTAACTCCTTTTATTTTGCCTCTTAAATCATAATGGTCATGTGTGTGCACATCCGAACTAAAATGATTTAAGTTAAGTCCAGCCTAGCACTTCCATAAATTCAAAAAAGAAAAATTTTCGTCCTTGTGGATAGCACAACAAGACTAGATCGTTCAATTTTCTTGATAAGCATCAAATGTGATTAATTAACATCTTAAATATTCAATACTCGCCTTGTGGATAGCACAACAAACTCATATTAAATATTTAATACTCTATTAACTAATCATGCTACAAGGCGACGTTCGATATTCCAAATATCATTTGAACGCTTCAGACTTAATATTATTTCTTTGAGGGGTTTGTTATTATTTGTCTCATCTTTTTAAGCGCGCATGCACATATATATATAAAATACGCGTCATTTTATTAAACATGCGAAACATGTTTGTATAAAATATAATATATATAATATTTAGCATGCAATATAGAATACTATATTCTACCCGGATTGATTATGGACTTTTATTCTAGTTTGGTTCACTAGAGCCACCAAGTGAACCAAAAGGTCAAACCTAGGAGTGCAAGAATTTAAATTTTAAATGTAACTATTACATTTAAACCCGGGCTCCATACAAACGGGTCTTCACGTGCTCCTCGCTCCTTGGTCTCCAATTTCTTCAAAATAATTCTAACTATCTCTATTACATTAACTATTTAAAATTAAATAGAAACCTTGATCAGTAGTCAAGGGGAAGTACATAGAAAGGAGATAGAATTTACATCGAGAATAAAACTAGAGAAGACGAGGTACGCAGACCCCATTTTATAAAACCCATACATTCAAGCATTCATCTAAAATAAAATCCAATCACATTGGTCATAGTCCATAATCAACCCCATTTATTATCATACACATCAACATATGCATCAATAAATATCTATTCATCTCATGAATAACAATGTTATTCCATATATGGATCGATGTTATTTAATGGACAAAAGTTTTGCTAAATTTTATTTTTGAAACAAAATAAACTTTTTTATTTTAATCCAAATTAAACTCCTTTAATTTTAGCATTCTGAAATCATATTTCAGATAAAATAAACTTCTTTATTTTAAAACTTTATCAATTAAATAAACAGTTTACTTAATTAATTAAAATCAATTTTCAGGGTCTGTCCAGGTACCGGCGCAGCTGCGCCAGTAATGAACTGGGAAGCTGCGCAGGTAGACGGAAGCAGCAGTTTTTGCAGACCGGCGCAGCTGCGCCAGTAATGAACTGGGCAGCTGCGCAGCTGAGCCGTTCGTCGCAGAAACTTGCAGAAAACGATTTTTGTCCAGAAAAACGATCCAATTCTCACATCAATTCATACATGGAATTATAAAATTGATAATTAGCACAAAGTTAGGCTTTGATACCACTGTTGGGTTTGTATGTAACGCAATCATGCAATCAAATCACATAAATAGGGCGGAAGCGTAAAAACTAGGTTTTCAAAATTTATACAAACCCATAACCATGATCATGCTTTGTGCTTGTTATCAATAACAGAAAAGAGAGAACATGGAATTATACCTTTGAAGATCTAAGCTTCCTCAGGTACAAGTTCTACTCCTTTGATTCCTTTGATTCCTCTGATAGTGGCTCCTTCCCTTGAATAATGTCAGCCACCCAAATGTTTGGCCTCTAACGGTGATCCACCAAGGAAGATGAAGAACTCAAGAAGATGGGTTATTGGCTTAACCCTTGTTTCTATCTCTATAGAATATGTGTACTCCCAACTCTTGGAAAATTTCACATCACTTATTTCTGATATAAGACTCTCTTATATAGATATTAGGTTAACCCTCCTAATCCAATTAGAATAGGGTTTTATTTAATTAATTAATTAAATACTTTTAATTAATTTATATCCTAATCTTTATTAGGATTGAGAGAGAGTACTGATATTATATTAATTCCTAAACTCCTTTAGAATTAAAATAATAATAATAATAATATTAATAAGACTCCTCTTATTAATTTATATTTAATATTTCTAAAATATTAAATAATAAACATTAAGCTATTTAATTTATTCTATCATCATAGATTAAATTAATTATACTTAATGCATTATTACTATCATGCCATTTTCTTCTTAAATAATTCTTCTTCCTTTTATGGTGTGACCCTTTAGGTTCTCCATATTAAACCGGTTGTGAATAAATCAATTAGAACAATTCTAATCTTATTTAAATAAACAAATTAAACTAATAATCTATTTAAATAAATAACATTTATTCTACAATAGGGATAAGCCTCCCTAGCGATCAACGACTTTCCAGATAATATAGATTTCAACATTAATCATAAAAGAACCTGTGAGTTAATAGTTACCGTACAATTCAATCCTTCCACCATACAATGTCCCAATTAAATATAAGACATGGATTTACTGTCAAGTCTTAATTTATTTAATCATATGTATTTCGATTAGAAAATGCACAACTCCAAATAATGCAAATTAGAAACCTCTTTCTAATTTCATTCTACCTTGGCCAAGGATTCCTGGGTTGTCATTTAACGAATCACATAGGACATATCTCCTCTTTTACTAGAGGTGGTAGATTCTTTATTGATCATTCATTATCTCCATATGTAACTCATTACACCCAAGCATACCCTATATATGCCTTAAAAGGCCTTAAGGAATTAGTCAAAGTATAATTTGTTACATACAAGATACTATGATGATCTCAAGTCCAAGGATCACATGTACTACTATCACATTAGGAATTCCTATTGACAGGCGAGTGAAACTCCATTAGGTATTCCATAGCGAGTCACGTTCAGTGAACTTATTCTCCAATAAGCACCTACATACTTGCTTTAGTGTCTCCACATAAATGACCATGAGATCAGTCATCCTCATCCAATGAGCAAGCAACATATGTACCAATCTATCCGGATTTACTAATCCCCTTTTTAGTAATCCCACGATTGGGAACTATTTTAGTTTTAAAGCTTTCTAAGAATTTAGATCTCATTAGCATGATCAACATCATGATTCTAAAAGCATTGCTTAAAACTATGGGTTATTTACATATTATAAAAACAGCACCATGTAGATAATTAAATGCCTTTAATAAATAAATATTTTATTAATAAATAAATAAGATTGTTTACAAAGTATGTGCTTTATCATCATACATGATTGGCTTGTATGCACACTACTATCATTTGGCCCATAGTGCAAAGATAAATTATTAATTTGAAATATTTATTGATTGATATTACAGGGATAAAATATTGATAATGGGCTTTTAAATCATAGAAGATAGTAGACATCATGCTCTACTTGACTCTTCTAATGGATTTCTATTTTCACTGCAGTTGTTGATTTAAAACTTGTTGTCCATTATATTTTATCTGATTTGTTATTGTTAAAGGCTAAAGATAAATTATGTTCCATTATCTTGGTCATAATATTCTTTACTGGGTTAGTTGAGCTCACCCTTTTCTTTTATTGTTCTCTTCAGGAAATGAGAGTATAGTTGGGACTAGCAGAGGAGTGGAGTGATAGTCCGTGATAGTGATATAGTAGTCCTCACTATTTTGTAAAATAGTGTGATAATAATTGTAATGAAGACTTAAATTGAGCGTTGATATTTTCATATTATATACGACATAATATCTATATTAAAGCTCACATTTTGTGTGGTCGTATTTTGCACGACAGTTTGATATAAAAGATTTGTATTTGGATTCTGTACCATGTAATTGGCGACTCAGAATGGGTTGTGTAGAACTATTTTGGGGGCATCACAATACCGTACATGATAGATCCTATTGTTGAAGCATAATGTATCTTACTCATAATGTCTCTCTCCTCAGTTATCTTTGGGGCTTATTTCTTAGAGAGATGTATTCCATGCCTCATCGGCATGAGACCTCTCTTGGAATCTTCCATGCTAAACTTCTTTAGCATCGAGTCAATGTACGTACTTGGGATAAGCCAAGTATCCTTTTAAATCTATCTCTATAGATCTTTATCCCCAAAATATAGGTAGCTTCTCCCAAGTCCTTTATGGAGAAGTGTTTAGATAACCAAATTTTAATCGACTGTAGTATCAGAATATCATTTCCTATCAGTAATATATCGTCAATATATAGTACAAGGAATGATACAGCGCTCCCACTAACCTTATTGTACACATATGGTTCATCCTCATTTTTGATAAAATCAAACTCTTTGATTGTCTCATCAAAACAAATGTTCCACCTTCGAGAAGCTTGCTTCAATCCATAAATGGATCGTTGTAGCTTACAAACTTGGTTTATTCCAACCGTTAAAACAAAACCCTTTGGCTGTGTCATACACATATCCTCCTTAAGTATCCCATTGAGAAAGGCCATTTTCACGTCTATTTGCCAGATCTCTTAGTCGTTATAAGCTGCAATCGCAAGCAAAATCCGAATGGACTTGAGCATAGTTTTTGGTGAGAAGGTTTCATTATAGTCAATTTCTTGCCTTTGTTTGAAACCTTTTGCAACCGGTCTAGCCTTATAGGTCTCTACATTGCCATCCGCTCTAGTCTTTCTCTTAAAGACCCATTTGCACTCAATAGGCTTAATGCCCTCAGGTGGTGAAACTAAAGTCAATACTTGGTTTTCATACATGAAGACCATCTCGAATTTTATAGCTTCTTGTCATTTCTCTAAGTCTTTACTACTCATAGCCTATTCGTAATTCAATGGATCATCATCATTCATGATGCGTACCTCATCTCCATCCTCTATGACGAATCCATACATATCAGGTATCTTCGGTATCCTTCCATATTTATGAATAGGGTGTTGTACAGTAGGTTCTTCTACTTGGACAGGTTCATCCACTTGATTTGTAGTAGTTTGTGGTTCTTGAATTTCTTCAAGATCTATTTTCCTCCCACTAGCCCCTTCAAGGATAAACTCATTTTCCTAGAAGGCAACGTGTTTCGTAACAAACACCTTGTGCTTAGTAGGATTGTACAAATAGTATTCTAAACATTCTTTAGGATATCCCACAAATGGCACTTATCAGATCTTGTCTCAAGCTTATCATTTTGAAACCTTTTCACATAAGCTAGACATCCCCAAATCTTAACATGCTTAAGAATAGCTTGTCCACATCTCATATGGAGTCTTGGGGACGGATTTTAGGGGGACCTTATTTAATAGATATGTAGCCGCTTCTAGGGCATAGCCCCAGAATGATACTGGAAGATTGAAAAAACTCATCAGGGATCGAACCATATCCAACAATATTTAATTTCTCCTTTCAGATACACCATTTAACTGTGGTGTTCTTGATGGAGTCTATTATGAGATTATACCATTTTCTTTGAGACAATTGAAAAACTCACCACTTAAGTATTCACCACCTTAATTCGATCAAAGAATCTTAATACTATTGCCAGTTTGTTTCTCTACTTCACTTCTAAATCTTTGAACTTTTCTAACGATTCAGATTTGTATTTTATTAAATACACATATCAAAATCTTGAATGATCATCAGTGAAAGAAATAAAGTAAGAATACCCTCCTCGCGCATTAGTTGTCATAGGTCCACATACTTCGTTGTGTACCAACGCTAACAACTCTATAACTCTTTCTCCTTTTCCACTAAAGGGAGATTTAGTAATTTTACCTATGAGACAAGATTTACAAGTAGGATATGATTCATAATTAGATAGCTTTAAGAGCCCATCCTTGTCTAAACTTGAATAATCTTATTTCATTGATATGACCGAGTCTACAGTGCCACATAAAGGTATAATTAACATCATCTATTTTTCGTTTCTTAGATTATTCAATTTGAAGTATATTTTCATGCAAGTCAAGTATATAAAGTCCATTCAACAATTTACCAACACAATATAAAACATTCTTATTATAAATAGAACCATCCATATCTAATACAAACATTGAAATAATGTTTCTTATAAGTGTTGGAACAAAATACCAATTATTTAAAGTAATGAATTTGCCCGTATGCAGTGCTAAACATTAAGTCCCTACAGCTAATGCAACAACCTTTGCTCCATTTCCCACTCGTAGGATGATCTCATCCTATTCAGCTTTCAACCTCTGACTAGTCCATGTACAATATTACATATGTGAGAACCACAGCCGGTATCCAATACCCAAGTAGAATTATGACTTTTAGATAAATTAATTTCAATCATGAACAAACCTGAAGCTTCTCCAAACTTCTTTTGCTTTTGTTCCGCAAGGTACTTTTCACAGTTTCTCTTCTAGTGACCCGGCTTGTTGCAACGGATGCAAATTCTTTGCTGCCTAGATCAGGTTTCTTATTGTCCTTTTTCTTCGCCTTGCCCTTAGCCTTTTTGCTTTTCTTCTTTTTAGAAGATACCTTGGACCTCTTCCTTTTTTGGAAGAATCATCTATCATTAAGACATGGTCCCGCTTGGATGGGAAGTGACCTTCAGCAGTTTTCAACATGTTAAGTAACTCAGGCAAGCTGACGTGCAACTCATTCATGTGAAAATTCATAACAAATTATGAGAAGGTGTCTAGGAGTGACTGCAAGATCAAATCTTGACGTAACTCCTAATCCATGCTGAACTCTAATTATTCGAGTTGTTCAATCAGATTAATCAACTTTAGACAATGACTCTCATCTGTAGTGCCCTCGGACATACGAGATCGAAAGAGCTCCCTAGATATCTGATACCTAGCAGTCCTACTTTGCTCACTATATAATTCTTTTAGGTGTAAGAAAATAGAATAAGCATCCATTTTCTCATGCTGACGCTGTAGCTCGTTACTCATGGATGCGAGCATGATGCATTATGCTATGGATCCATCATCTTGCCACTTTCTAAAAGTAGCAATCTCTTCCTCAGAGGCTGTTTCTGCAACCTTTACAGGGACATATGAATCTTGGATATAAGAAAGTTTTTCAGCAGTGAGAACAATTCTCAAATTTGTTAACCAGTCCGTGTAATTCGGTCCGGTCAACTTGTTAGCATCAAGTATGCTACGCAGTGATAGTGAGTTTGACATATTTCAAATTCTGCACGTGAAATAAAATAACATTTTAGCATACATTCATTTAATTAATTACCAAATTAAATTAGGACTTATTTTAAATTGGTATCTCTCACTATTTTCTTCAAACTATATTACCCTTATAATATATAGTTCGACAAATCTAATTAAAGATTTTCTAGTGAGAATAAAGATCTCATTTCAAATATATATAGCCTTGTGTGTGCACAACAAACTATATATAAATAAATAGGTAGACAACTTTTGTCAATTACATCACCATGTAACTCCTTGTATTTTTCCCTTTAGATCATCATGGTCAAGTGTGTGCACATCTGAAACAAAACGATCTTAATTAAGTCCAACCCAGCATTTCCATCTAAGTGAAGAGAAAATTATAGCCCTTGTGTGTGCACAACAAAGCAATAATATTCAATTCATTTTTAAACATTCAATGTAATAAAACAACATTGTCGACGTCGAGAAAAAATTCGGGTGGGGCAAACCCGGATCTTTGTCTTTTCCTAAGTTTTTTCTACCCTTGCTCTTTTTATTGTGAAAAAGGTTTTGAAGGATTTTTTTAGGAAAAGGAAAACATATATCATGTCGACGATTTGAACGTTTTTACAGAGTTTCCAGTTGGTAGATTTGAAATGATTATACCAACTCAACCGAGTTTGTTTGAAAAGAGGCCCAATTGCTGGACACTGTCGAAACTTAATCTTTGAAACTGAAGTTTTGAGTTCGGGGGCTTGTTTAAGTTTGGGAAAGGTGTTAGGCACCCCACAACTCCTGTGTAAACACTGTACCACATCTTTTTAATATTTCCCTTTTAAATATGCAATGTATGTGTGTGAATGCTGAAAGAAATTGGGCCTATATTTGTTTGGTTTGAAAGCATAGACAAGCTTCGTTGAACCTATATACGAAGGGTGTGACTTGATTTGCAAAAGTCTCTTTATTTAGACAAGATTATTAAAATGATGTTTTAAAAGTAGGTTTTCAAACCCTTGCGCTAGCATAGGAATTGAAGCATATCAACACTTTCGTTTTTATCTTGTCAGCCTCTTGTCTCAATTTTGAATGGTAATTGTCGGGCTGCGAAGCATCCTCGACCACAGAAGATATACAAGTGTCGGTCTTCTCATGGACATGACAGCCATCGGAGTGACTCTGACACGACAAACAATTATTCTCATTATGTTGAGACCTTAAACCTGGAAAACCGTTTTAAGGTCTTTCGGATGTACATTTTTACAGAAAAATCGGCAGGGTACATTTGTAAAGAGGGGTTTGTCCATCATGGGAATCAGATTCTGATCAGTTTGATCATGAATCCCACGATTCCTAGGCTCACAGAGGGAGGTCGATCAAAACCTACACAGTTCAAATATGTACAGAAATATATATTTACATCTAGATGTCTCCAGAACCAAGGATTCATCAGTAAATCCTGGCTCGCATGTAACTGAAGCGTCTCGTTCCCAGTAGATAGCGATATAAGGGCCGCGAGGTAGCTTTTATAACTGAAACTAGAAAAATACTAGATTTAAATAAATCTCAGCCAATCTAGCTTCCCGGTTCTGTCTGGACCTATTTTGAACCGTTTGAAAGCTAGAGTTGGCGAGATTTAAAGAAATCTAGTTCGCCCGCAGAAATGTCAATGCCGATTCATATTAAATGAATATTTAATGTAACAATTTAATCAAAATGAGTAAATCAATATATATATAATTATATATATACGAAAACTATAAAGGGCGATGAGTTTTCACTCCGATGCCCGGACTGGAATGAAAATATATATATTTTTATAAAAGCTGTATAAAAGCCACAGAATAATCCAGGCTGAACAGAATAAAAATGTATATAAAAACTGTAAAGGGCGGTGGGTTTTCACTCCGATACCCGGACTGGAATGGAAATATATATATATATATATATATATATATATATATATATATGTATATATATATATAAATGCCACTGAATGATCTAGGCTGAACATAATATAAATATATATAGAAAAACGGTAAAGGGCGACGAATATTCTATCCTTTGCCCGGACAGAAATGTAAATATATATATATATATATATATAAGTAGTAAAAAGGCCACAGAATGATCCAGGCCAAACTGGAATGTAAATAATAATATATATATTAAAGCAATAAAAAGGCCACGAAGTATAAATCCAGACCCAAAGAAGTCAGAAAAATTATATATATATATATAGTTATATATATATATAAAAGCAGTAAACTACCTCGAATTTGACAACCGGGCTTGACAGAATTGAAAAGTTAGTCTATATATAGTTAAATATACACATTAAAAAGCTAAATTCGGACTGAAAAGATAACCTAGTTCGGCGAAGTTGCTAAAAACAAAGATATATGTATATAAAGGATGTTAGAAGTGACGGATCAACGATCCGAGTTGTAGAAATGCCAAAAAATGAGTTATGTACTAAAATATACAAAAACGTAAGCAAAACGGCCACAAAATTAAGTTCTAGGCATATTCAGAAAATGAAACTTAGCGTGCAAGTGTATAAAATTACTCTGAAGTAATAGAAATTTTTTAATCGTAAAAATACTCATAATGGACTGCTACACGGGCTTTTTGCCAGGTCGTAGGCTTTAAACGCCCTTTTCTACTAGTTAATTTTTGATATGTGGTAGTATGTGGGTTTATCTACGTGTTAGAGTGAAAAAATTTGGGTTTGGAAGACAAAAGTTGGGCTGAGAAACCAAACAGGCAGAGGTTTAGAGCGTTTTTGATTATTGAAATGAGTTGGGGGTCACCTCATATATATAGACTTGGGAGAAGCAGCTCTACCTGCGGCAGCCGCAGGTAGAGGTGAGGCTCCACGTGGCCGGTCCCTTTGCATCGAAGTACGTGCACTCTGAGTAATACGAGGTCAGATTCAAAACTTTTTAACTTTTTATCGGAGTGTCCGTTTGAGGCATGCTGTACCTTTTCGGAAAGCCTTCGCCGAGAATGGTACAATGACATGGGATAAAACATTTTTCGAGTCCAAAAAGACGGGTTCATAACCAGGTCTTTGATTCCTTGCAGTTTGTTTGTTGAGTTGTCTTGCAATATTTTCACTCGGGATCATTGTTATGGTTCGTTCTAACCATAGTGGCATTAATTCGACGTGAGTTTGACCGAATCAGTTTCAAGTTGGTAAAATAACCATTTTGCCGCTCCCGGGGTTTCCTTCAGTGCTGGCATGGCCTTCGGCTGACTTCCTGGGAATGTTTCCAAGGTTTGGATCCCAGCCGATTCTGTTTGTCCTCAAGGTTGTCTCTGAGGCTGACTTGGTTCTTCCAAGATTGTCTCTATAGATGATGTGAGGCTTCGGGGTTGTCTCCGAAGTTGACATGACCTTCTGGGTTGTGACCGGGGATGACCTGTACTTCCCGGGTTGAGGCCGGAGTTGACCTGTACTTCCCGGGTTGAGATCGGGGTTGACCTGTACCTCCCAGGTTGAGACTGGGGCTGACCTGTACCTCCTGGGTTGAGACCGGGGCTGACCTATACCTCCCGGGATGGGACCAAGGCTGACCTGTACCTCTCGGGTTAAGATCGGGGCTGATCTGTACCTCTAGGGTTGAGACCGAGGCTGATCTGTACCTCCCAATTTGAGATCGGGGCTGACATTTACCTCCCAAGTTGAGACTGGGGCTGACCTGTACTTCCCGGGTTGAGATCGGGGCTGACATGTACCTCTCGGGTTGAGACTGGGGCTGACCTATACCCCCAGGTTGAGACCGGGGTTGACCTGTACTTCCCGGGTTGAGATCGGGATTGACCTGTATCTCCCGGGTTAAGAACAGGGCTGTCCTGACCTGTACCTCCCAGGTTGAGACAAAGGCTGACCTGTACCTCCCGGGTTGAGACTGGGGCTGACATTTACTTCCCGGGTTGATACCGGGGCTGACCTATAACCCCCGGGTTAAGACCGAGGCTGACCTGTACTTCTTGGGTTGAGACCGGGGCTGACTTGTATCTCCTGGGTTGAAACCGGGGCTGAACTGTTTCGTCCGGGTTGAGATCTGGGTTGACCTGTACCTCCCGGGTTGAGACGGGGCTGATTGTACCTCCCGGGTTGAGACCAGGGCTGACCTGTACCTCCCGGGTTAAGACTAGGACTGACCTGTACCTCTCGGGTTGAGACCGGGGCTGGCATATACCTCCTAGGTGGATACCGTGGTTGATTTGATGGCCCGATATTGAGACCAGGGTTGAATAGGTGGCCCAGTATTGAGACCGGGGTTGAATTGGTGGCCCGGTATTGAGACCGGGGTTAAATTGGTGGCCCGGTATTGAGACCTGAATTGAATTGGCGGCCCGGTATTAAGACCGGGGTTGATTTTATGGCCCGGTATTGAGACCGGGGTTGATTTTATGGCCCGGTATTGAGATCGGGGTTCATTTGACAAGATAGTTTTGCCCTCCTATAGTGTTAGTAACAGGGAAACAAAATTTCGAGTGTCTACAGATGCCTCTCTTTATCATGTTCATGCAATGCAATGGAATGAACATGATAAAGATTGCTAGACACTAGAAATGCAAATACAAAGGTAAGACAATGCATGGGATGATATGTGATGAATGTTAGATACCTGCGAGGGGTTAGGATTATCATTGAAGGTTTACGTCACTCCCTGCTGGGGATAATGTCATTCACGATAACCTTTGGGGCAGCATTGTCATGCAGTTACTAGTAGGATATCAGAGTTAAACTATCACAGATTGTTCTCGTCACTTTCTGCTGGGGATGACGTTATTCGCGATAGCCTTGTTGACTCTGATGGTGATGACATTATTGATGCTACCTTGGTTTGAGACCAACGGTTTCCCACATCTGTCGATCCTCTTCATAAGATATATTTTCCTTTGACTGATGTCGTTGTACATTTCTGAAGCTTTCTCCATTGGGGATATATTTCGTTTATCGAATTACCTTAGTGGATGCTTCCGATGCATATCTTGATGATAATTTACACCGGTAGTTTGCAATAGGGGGTTGAATCACAAAACCTTCTTTCTGCTTCCTCTAAGGATGTGTATAATAGATTCCATCATCTGTCCTCTATGGGGATGGATTATTATATTATTTTCGTTACCGGATCATTTCTAATGCTTCGCTGGATTGGTGCCAACGGCTGAACTGTCATCGGTCAGTACCCAACGCTTCGCTGTGGTTGAGCCAACGGCTGAACTGTCACCGGTCTGTACTCGACGCTTCGCTGGGGTTGAGCCAACGGCTGAACTGTCACCGGTCTGTACCCGACGCTTCGCTGGGGTTGAGCCAACAGCTGAACTGTCACCAGTCTATACCCGACTCTTCGCTGGGGTTGAGCCAACGGCTGAACTGTCATCAGTCTGTACCCGACGATTCGCTGGGGTTGAGCGAATGGCTGAATTGTTATTGGTCTGTACCCAACGCTTCGCTGAGGTTGAGCCAACGACTGAACTATCATCGGTCTGTACCAGACGCTTTGAAAGTGGCAGTTTTTGGCAGTTTTGTGCAGTTTTAGAGCAGTTTTTCAGCAGTTTTCATCATTGGTCCTCGAATAATGCTTCGGGATGAATACCAATGGTTTTCAGGAATTTCCTCTTTCTGTCAATATATCGCTGCTTAAAAGTGAGATTTTAGGACAAACCGCTCAATCGCGTAGCAAATTTTTCTCAGATTTGACTTTTTAGCTCATATAAACTCTGTTTTAACCAGAATCGAACCGAGCCGGAGGGAGTGGGGCCCACCTTAGGGATCCACAGGTAGAGGTGCAACTGTCGCGGGTGGGGCCGCTTCTTCCTGCGTTTTTAAAATAGGAAGCGGGGAGCTCATATGTTCATTTTCAGTTTCGAGTAATTCGATTTTCTTTTTCAGATCTACCGAGTTCGAGCAGCTTTTTTCAGATTCCGTCAGCGGCTACGCGTTCTGCACATCTCAGGTAACATTTAGATCCTTTCTTTTCAAGTTTTGACCGTTAGAAGTATGTAAACCACGTAGGGTGCTTTTGAAAGCAATGTATCAAAAATGTATGCCTATATGACTTGCTAAAATTTGTTTAACTTCATAAGTATGCATATTTTACTGCAATGCACGTTTTGATGTAAGAAAATTCAGATTCTGAGACAATAAATTTTTGCTCTTTTTGATCAGTTTACTCATCCTTTTTGAGGCCTAGTGAGCCTGGATTTTTGACTAAAAAATGTCCATGGTAATTTGGCTACCATGTGAAATTTATTTTATATTTTTTTTCATAAATATGAACTATTTCTATTTTTGGGAAGGTGTGCTACTGAATAGCCACCTAGACATGCCTGTGTGCATGCGAACAGTCCATTTTACAAAGGAGACTTTGACAAAAAAAATTCAAAAAGCCCGAGCATTTAATATATATACAGTTTGGACTCTACTAAGGATTTTTGACTGACCCATGCATTTTTAAGATTTAGCATTTGAAAAACATGCAATTTTGACTCTATTGGGGATTTTTAATTGACCCATGCATGTTTTAGGATTTATAAATGCATAAAGTGCTGATTTAAATTAATAAGCCACAAGTTTTAGGCTTACCACACCTTTTCTGAGGTGATTTGGAGACTTTGTCCTGGCTATGGACCGAGATAGACCTGGTAGTGCCAGTAGGGTCGTTTCAGGTGTTAGACGGAGGAGAGCCTCCGATGTCCCTCAGCTACGGCCAGCCCAGCCACCTCGCAGGTTAGCTGAGTCAGTGATTCGTTTGACCTAGAATGAGCTGCCAGTCGATATAGACGATGAAGAGGCTCTATTTGCTACTCCTGCCTCAGCTCAAGCCCCAGATACGGAGCTCCCAGGCATTGTTGTGCAAGTCCAGGATGTGCTGGGAGATTTGAGTTGTCATCCCTCGAGGTTTCTCCATGCCAACGAGGTGACTGAAGCTTTTTCTATTTTTGGATTTTCTTTCTTCCTTTTACCATTCTCGGGGCACAGGGTTTTGATATGGGTTGGCTTTTGATGCATGTTCTGGGTTTACATAGCCTCGAGGGAACTGGTTTAATGTGCATTCCCAATATCACACTCTGCACCAGGACTACAGGGACATTGTTGATACCTATGGGTTTCAGGAGTTCTTTTCCATTCTTCCCCGTCGTTGCCCCTGAAGTTTTATGAGGGCTTTATCTGAGCGCTGGTTCCACCAGACTCAGTCTCTACACTTGTTAGACTGTGAGGTGATGATGACCCCTATGGACTAGAGGTTCATCACCGGCATAGAGTTCGAGGGTGAGCCAGTGCTTGTCATGGCTCACATTACGCCCACTGTCGTTCGGTCCTTGCTGGGAGTTCATGCGACAACGATCAAAGGTCAGACGGTCCGATCTGCTCACTTGAGCATAGATGCCCAGAGTGGGGCTTCGCTTGAGCCTCTGCCTGATGATCAGAGGGTTAGGGATCACATCAAGAGGTGATTATTTCTGGTGATCATCAGGGGTTATTTTCTGGCGGACAACTCTACGACGATGTCTTTTGCCTTGGCCAGTGCCACTCGACATGTGAAGCATCTCAGTGACTTTGATTGGGGTACCTACACTTTTCCTATTTTCTCAGAGGCATGCGCATGCGCTCGAAAGGTGTGACGGAAGCTTGGCTAGGGTTCTACCCATTCCTGCTGGTGAGTACATCTTTCTTATACCTTTTTGATTTTTGCATTTACATCTGTCAGTCTTGGTCACTGAGGATGTTTGATATTTACATGGCCAGTTCTGGCATATGAGCGGCTTCCTTGCCTTCGTCCCGCTACCACTTTAGGCCTGGAAACTTATCCCTGGGGACGGCGTTGGCACCACTCCACTCTGACGGAGGTCCCTGTAACTGAGGGATTCACCCATTCCCACCTTCAGCTGGAGCGTTTGACGGCTGGATCGATCTCGTGGATCCCATATACCTCAGACTTTTTGACTGTTGGGTTTAGGGGAAGCTTCCCCACTGGCTGGGAGTTTGTATTGTCGACCCGCAGAGTCCCTTTTTTGACAGAGGGAGGTTGGGAGCTCTATTTAGGAGAGCGTGCTATCAGGAGCATCACGGGGCAGATCCGCATTCCCATTGTTCCTCCTGCCACTAGTTCAGCCACTCACATACATTCTGATGGAGGGCAGAGATGGCTTTACCCTGTCAGAGGGTCCATACAGCCAGGAGGCCTTCAACAGTTGGTCGAGTCCTTGCACTATTAGGGCTCAGACTCGTGCCACCCAGTTCCTGGCAGATATGGTGTCGGGGTCTCTGATGATGACAGACTGGATAGCTTGCCTCAGGGAGCCTACTCACTTGGACCAGATTACAGGACTGACCCAGCAGTTGGAGAGAGGTCATTTGTTTATCAGGTATCTTGGCCGAGATCCATCAGAAGCATCTTCTTTTGATCCATTTAGCTCTAGACCGGGCCCTTCCACAGGTCCATTTTCTAGCAGTCATACAAGGGCTGATCCTCCCTTCTACCACCCTGACATTCCTCATGGCCGAGACTTTGTGTCCACGGAGGAGATGGAGCAGGTTAACCACCTGAGTGTAGATATTTTGGATCTTTTTGGATAACTATTGTAGCTATATCTTTTGGTCGGCCACTATTTTGGCTGTTGGGTGGTTGTGCCCCATTTTGATAGGCCACTGTTAGTAGTTGGGGGGTTGTGCCCCATATCCCTGTACTTTTATTTTTCACTTTATTAGCAGACAGAGATGATGTTTGCAGTAGATAGTTTATTCTAGTTATGCATGATATTTCCTATCTATTGCATCACTTTTATCATTGTCATTATGCATGTATTATGTTATAAATATGCATTTAGATAGATGAGTTCAGATTTGACCCCTGGATGGTCTTGTGATACGGTGATACAGATGTCGTCGTCCACCGTTATTCGTATTGAGCACTCGCCACCGTCCTCGGTGGCATCTTTATTGCAGTCATGGTATGACAGTCTGCCCCTCACAGCCAGAGGGACAGTAGACCAGATGGTAGGGCATTCTCTAGCCCTTTCATTTTTCCAGGTTTCGTATGGGTTTGTGGATGGCATCTTATCATGCTGGATATCTGATCGACAGGTTTTTCGCTTAGGGCTTTACGAGATTACTCCTACCTTAGAGGTGTGTGAGTGTCTTAGAAGCTTGGCACTAGATCTACCTTGCGCTCGTACAGCCATCAGTGATATGCGGAGACCATTTATGACTATGTCAGGTCTGAGTTGTCGAGTTATCAATGAGGAGATTATTGCAGAACATGTGATATCCATTTACTTTCTGATCTATAGCTTCGGCCAGCTAGACAGCTACGAGCGACATTCTGGGATTTCATCACTTCGGTAGATGACTGGCAGCTCGCCCGTGTAGACGTCTTGTTGATGTGTATCATGGCCTACGTTTATATGCAACTACCTTTAGACCACTTAGACGTCGAATTGATGGTCGAAAAAATGGTGCAACCCTGTCTAACGGCCATTAGACAGGGTTGCACCATCTTGCCGATGATATTGGCTGAGACACTGAGGTCAGCTACCTATTGTCGTACCCATCCAGAGGGGTTTTTCAGAGGTAGCTCTGTCTTGTTGTACGTATGGCTCATGTCCCACTTGCTCCCGATTGGCTTTTTCAGACACAAGGATTATTGTTTTACCCATAATATAGCTATGTCATACTCCTTTCTGCCGGCAGAGTGTTTGGATGTAGAGACATGGTCAGCTTTTCTGTCAGATATTGTGCATCGTTTTTCGATTCTGCCCTGTTCAGGGCTAGTCTCCCCTTATAGCTTCATCACCCATGCATCTGGCATGAACTACCTGCCCCTAGTAGGATTGAGGGGAGTGACCACTTACCATCCTTTGGTCGTTATGGGTCAGTTCGATCAGTTCCAGAGCCTGCCCCATTTTGAGGGGGCCATTAATCAGTGAATGTCAGCTTCTTCTATGTCGTCAGCCGACCTGATCAGAATTTATGAGTGTTGGACTCATAGGGAGAGGGCTGATTTCTCTACTAGCCATCCAGATCATTCTCCAGAGTAATTGGCCTGGTTAGAGAGCAATATAGCATCAGCTGCATTCATCCAATCAGCTCTGGTTGTGGATTCAGATGAGGAGGATCTTGATTCTCCTACGGAGAATGATTTATTCATGGGTTTAACAGCAGCAGTAGTTAGTGATCCGCCGATCATTCCTGTAGGGACAAATCCAACTTTGGCAGACTCACTAGCTAGGATGACCTGTTAGAGAGATCAGGATAGGGCGCTAATGTTGACTGTTCTATCTGGCAGAGATATATCTTTTGTTGAGAGAGATGAGGCTCGATCTTCTCGAGATGCTGCTTCTGTCGAGATTGAGGAGGATTTTATTGCCAGGGATGTAGCTTTTGGGGCGAGGGATGAGATTTGATCTGCCAGAGACGTAGACTTTGAGGAGATTGAGGAGGTTTTGATGGCCAAGGACGCTGCTTTTATAGAGAGGGATGAGGCCATAGCTTCCCGGGATTTCCACATTACCGACAGTTCTTCTCTCTGATCCTATACTCATGGCCTAGTTGTCGATATGAGTGTATACATTGATGATCACAGTGCCACTATATAGATGGCTGTGGATGTTTTGGCCCATATAGAGGCTGAGGGTATTGCGCTTGCAGCGGCTCCTCCATCTTCAGAGAGAGATGCCATGTTGGCACTGCTGTCCCATTTATCTTTGGGTCCATATACTAGCTTTGTTTTTCCTGCATATACTAGATCAGCCATTTTTGTCATGTACAGGACACATTGTATATATAAAATAATATCTTATATCAGAGAAATATATTTTGATTCACTTCCCTGTTTGGATATGTATTGTCAATGCTGAGTGATTACAACTTCTTTCATGACTTGTTGTTGTTGATGTATCACGAGCTTCTCCTTGATGGACTGACATTGAGTTGTCGGAGAATATCTTAGATGGGCCTGTTGACCAGGAAGGCTTGATAAAATTTAAGTTTTATATGGTTTTGGTGTCTTGGAACTAGTTCTTACTTGTTTTTCTTTTTTTATTGAAGGTCAAACCGCACCATGAATAGATGCCTACGTACTCCCGGGTTGAGGGAGATCAGGTCATTCGTAGTTCCGTTTTGGTGTGAGAGAGGCTTGAGAAATGTCTCTTTTGAGTTTGGTTTGATGAGTTTTTGAGTTTTTGTTTGGTTTGACCGCACCAGGAATGGCTGCCTACGTACTCCCGAGTTGAGGGAGATCAGGTCATTCGTAGTTCAGTTTTCTAATGAAAACTGAACTAGTTTTATCGACTTGCAAGGCCAGGATGCGGATATGCATGTATTTCAGATATAGTACCTTTTCACAGTGTCTGAATTGATGAGTTGGGGAAATCCACTCCAGTCCATCTCTTGCAATCTGATAGTTCCTCCTGTCAACACTTCTTTGACAATGAAAGGGCCTTCCCAATTTGGGGTGAACTTTCCTTTGGATTCATCTTGATTGGCCTAAACTTTCTTTAGCACCAAGTCATTTTCTTTGAATTGCCGGATTCAGACTTTCTTGTTGTAGGATCGAGCAATCCTTTGCTTATATAACTGTCCTTGGAAAATGGCTGTAGCCCTCTTTTCATCTATCAGGGACAGTTGGTGGTGCATCTCTTGCAACCACTGGTCTTCCTCCATCTGAGCGTCTATTAATACTCTCAAAGACTTCATTTCTACTTCTATGGGAAGTACTGCTTCCATGCCATAGACCAATGAGTTGGGGGTAGCCCCAGTAAAAGTGTGCATTGATGTCCTGTAAGCTAACAGGGTAAGAGGCAACAAGTCAGGCCATTCTTTGTGATTGACTTACATTTTCTACATGATCTTTTTGATGTTCTTGTTGGCCACTTCGATAACACCATTTATCTTGGACCGATAGATGACGAAATTTAGATGCTTGATGTGGAACTTGTTGCATAGTTCTCTCATCATCTGATTGTTTAGGTTCTTGACATTGTCTGATACGATCACCTCCGGTTGTCTATATCAACAGACGACATTATTTCTGATGAAACCAATGATGACCTCTTTTGTAACTTTGGGAAAAGAGGCAGATTCAACCCACTTGGTGAAGTAATCTATCATTGTGAAAATGAATCGATGACCATTGCCGACTTTGGGTTCCACTGGGCTTATCACATCCATTCCCCACATGAAGAAAGGCCATGGCGAACTCATATTGTGTAGCTCATTTGGAGGAGCGTGGATAGCATTTCTATGTACTTAGCATTGAAAGCATCTCCTGACGTGATCGTCACAGTCAGCTTTGAGAGTGATCCAATAATGCACTGTTCTCAATATTTTCTTTGCTAACAGATAACCGCTCATGCGTGGATCGCAGATTCCGCCGTGGACTTCATCCATCAGTCTCTGGGCTTGCTTTTTATCAAGGCATCTTAAGAGCCCTACTCCAGCATCCCTTTTGTAGAGTGCATCTCAGCTCAGATAGAACTTCATGGCCATCTTGTGAATCCTTTTTGGTTCGGAGTGGCTTGCCTCAGTGGGTGTAGATCCATCTCGGAGATACTCCTTGATGTTCTAATACCAAGGCTGTTTGATAGGAGGTATTTCATCTGATACTTCTCCAATGTAATTCCAGTATGTCAGGGCCTTCTAGCTTGTGAATTTGATGTCAGAAATCCCATTCCTATTAGATATATGGATTAAGGAAGCCAACGTCGCCAATGCATCAGCGAAGTCATTCCTACCCTGAGGAATATGGATGAAGGTTATGTCTTCAAACTCCATGGATATTTTGACGACCTGCCGGTGATAGGACAGCAAATGCAGTTCTTTGGTGTGATACGCCCCAGTGGTTTGTTTGATAACTAACTCAGAATCTCCAAATACTAGTAAATGCTTGACACCCATGGACTGGGCTAATTTCAACCCCATTATGCAGCCTTCATAATCAGCCGTGTTGTTTGTGTTGACAAACTGTAGCTTGGTAGCCACAAAATATTATTCTCCCGTACTAGAGATAAGGACTGCCCCAGCTCTGGCACCTTTTATGTTTACTGCTCCAAAAAATACATCTTCCAAGGTTGGACTGTATTTTCTTGAAGACCATGCTGAATTGTCATGATCCCATCATCCGGGAAGTAAATCTCCAAAGGTTCGAACCCTCCTGATGGTGCTTTGGCTAGTTGATCTGCAATGCCTTGACCTTTGATGAACTTCTGAGTCATGTAGACAATGTCAAACTGTTGGAGGATCAACTGCCATTTGGACAGTTAACAATTCAACATTGGCTTGTTGAATACGTATTTTAGCGGATCCATACGAAATATAAGGTAGGTCGTATGCCTAATGCAGATAATGTTGTAACCTCATAGCGGCCCATGCTAACGCTCAGCAGGTTTTCTCGATCAGGGTGTACTTCTGTTTACCAATGCTAAATCTTTTGTTGATGTAGTAGATGGCTCTCTCCTTACTACTATCATCTTTCTGTCCTAACATACAGCCCATTGCATATGCATTGACGGACAAGTACATAAATAGTGGAACTCCATCCCTTGGGGTTACCAAGACTAGTGCTTCAATCAGCTGCTTCTTGATTGCAAAGAAGACTTTATGACAATCCTTATTCCATTTGGTGGAGGAATTCTTCCTTAGTAGCTTAAAAATGGGTTCACAAGTTGCTATGAGCTGGGAAATGAATCTTCTTATAAAATTGATCCTTATCAGGAACCCGCATATCTCCTTCTCTATTCGAGGTACTATCATCTCAGTGATGGCTTTTATCTTGGCAGGATCCAAATTAATGCCTCTATTGCTTACTAGGAATCCTAACAACTTGCTTGATTTGACGCCAAAAGCACATTTGGCTGGATTTAGCTTGAGGGTGTACTTACGCAATCTGTTGAACAGCTTCCTGAGATGGTCAATGTGATCGTCCTCCTTCTGGGATTTGAGGATGATGTCATCCATATAGACCTCTATCTTGTTACGCATCATGTCATGAAATAGGGCCATCATGGCTCGCTGATATGTGGCTCCAACATTGATGAGGTCGAAGGATAGTCGTCTGTAGCAGAAGGTTCCCCAGGGAGTGATAAAAGTTATTTTCTCCTGTCTTCTTCAGTAACCATAATTTGATAGTAACCAGCAAAGCAATCCACGAAGGAATATATGCCATACTGCGCCGTGTTGTCTATTAAGATGTGGATGAAAGGTACCGGGAAATTATCCTTGAGGCAGGCTTTGTTCAAATCCCGGTAATCCATGCATACTCATACCTTTCCTCTGGGCTTAGGCATAGGAACTATGTTTTACAGCCACTCTGGGTATGTTGATACTATGATGTTGCTGACTTTGAATTATTTAACAACGTCTTCTTTGACTTTCAGACTCCATTCAGGTTTCAATCGCCTGAGCTTCTATTTCATGGGCTTGAATCCATCTTTGATGGGCATTCGATGGATGACAATGTTAGTAGACAGGCCAATCATATCTTTATGTGACCATGCAAACATATCCTTGAACTGTGTTAGGAGTTCGATCAGATTGGTCTTTATGTCTTGGGTGAGGTCTAAGTCTATCTGGATTTCTTTGAGGTTTTTGGAGGTTCCTATGTTGATAGTGGTGGTTTGGTCGAGGTTTGATTTGGGTTTGTCTTCGACCCATTCTTTGATCTCCTCGGGCACCTCATAGTCATCTTCCTCCTCTTGATCAACTTCCATCAAGTTGAAGTTCAGTTCTACATCAAAGTTGTAGTCACTATGACAGGTTGACATCTCATCAACAGGGACAAACAAATCCAATCTTGGAGTCCTGAAAATAAAATTCTTTTACTTTAATATATGCAACTGTTTAAACATACAAAGCATTTGGCAAAGCATGACAAAAGTTACTGCTATAGATGTGCAACCAAAATAAGTAGTAAATAAAACCATATTACAGGGCAGACAGTTTCTCTGCCCTTTTACCCTTTTTGCATGAGGCAAGGGACGCTGCTCCAGGTGTCCACGGTCAGATCCTCACGAACAGGAAGGATCAAGGAATTGTTCTCTTCTGCCTCATCTCAGATGATGACTAAGACATCCTTCAAAATAAGGTCGGGGTTTTTCTTTGAACTGCATCTCTTTTTATTTTTGGATGCGAGGAATTTGGATCTGATCCTCTTTATCACTGTCTGGGATATCATCATTCATACCCTCGTAGTGTATGCGGACACGCATGTTAGCAAATGGGTCTCGTCCTTCGTACATGAACTTTTATTTTCCCTTTTTACTATCCCCCTCAAGCTTTGGGGTCTTTCTCTCACATACCGGTATGATTGGAGGAAACAACATGGCTGACACAACAACATGAATCTTCCTCATTGGCTTCATAAATTCAGCATCAGTGAGGTATGGCAATAATATGGTGGAAGCATAAGCCTTAGGATGCTTATGTGGGTTTTGTCGGTTTGACTCAGATGAATAACCCAATCCGGCTCTCCCTAACTAGCTCGGGACCTACACCGGGCTTTTGATTCCATGGTGATTCTTTCCTAACCCTTCTCCAGGTTGGAAACCCAAAGACACCATTTCCTGGCCCACCGTCATCACTTCGGGGGAGACTTTAGGCTTCAAGGCTAGTGCCCTAACTGGTATGTAATGAGTATCGCTTACCTCCAATGCTTAAAAACTAGTAGGTTCAATCGCTGCATCCAGGCTGATCATTGGCATGTCTCCCAGTATGCAGATAGGGTATTCCAGTTTGGCATTCACCGTGATTAGGTTGTCGTTGATATTGTATTTGAGTTGCTGATGGAAGGTGGATGGTACTGCCCCTACCATATGGATCCATGGCCTTCCCAGAAATAAGTTGTATCTTGTGGTTATATTGAGCACCTAGAAGGACATATATAAAGTGTGTGGACCAATCTCCAGGGAAGCTCAATTTCTCCCATAGCTTGTCAGCGAGATCCATTGAAAGCCTAGATGACCACATGTCAAGTTTTGATCAAGTTTGGGTTAATCTTCATTCTCTCCAAGGTGTCGTAGGGACAGATGTTGAGGGATGATCCTCTATCTTTTAGCACACCTCCGATCACAAACCCGAATGATATTACAACAATGTGTAGTGACTTGCGATGACCTGTCCCCTCTGCAGGTATATCATCGTCAGTGAAAGATATCACATTGCTGTTGAAAATGTGTTCTACCACGTGACAGAATTTCTCAGCATCTACAGTATGTGGCAGATGGGCTTCTTCCAGTACTTTCAACAGAATGTTGCGATGATCCACCGATGATAAGACCAGATCTAGAATGGACATTTGGTTGGGTGCATCTTTCAGGCTTTGCACTACTTTGATTTCATTGTGTCCCATTTTACTGGGGAACTCTTCTATTTTCTCTTCAGCCACCTTTTCTTTGGCTTTGATGACTTCTTTGATCACCTGCTAAGGCAAGTACAATGGATTCTCCTTTGGTACGATGACAATGTTTTTTGAGGTAGAACCTTCCTAATTCCCGTAGTTCCACAATACTTTCTGCAGACTGATCACTGGATACTGAGGTCTGAATGGTAATATCAAAGGTTCGGGCACCGCCAACTTCATAGGATTTTATATTTCTTGGACCGCTTTCCCTGGTAGCATTAAGGGTGTAAGGGGTGGCTCCTTATCATAGGAAATAACAGCCACTGTATCCTGATTCCATGCAATGGGAATAAAGAGAGTTTCTTCATCTGGGAGGCCATAATCTCGATTCCCTTTTATCAGTTCACCACTTTCAATCATGTTCTGAATTAAATGACGAAGTGTCCAGCAGTCCTCACTATCATGGCCGGGTTCATTGGAGTGGTACTGGCAGATCCGGTCTGGTTTAAATTTCTTGGATCATGGATTTACCGGGGGTAATAAGTCTAACACCATTCCCTCATTGATTAACATCTGGAGGATTTCTTTCATCTGTTGGTTTAGGTTGGTGAAATTCCTTTGGAAAACGAATTCCCTATCAGCCTGGAACTTCTCTTCCTTGGCCATCTTGTCGGCCCAGGGTTCATGCTGATGAAAACGATAATGGTCTCTTATAAGAATGGAACCGATTTCTGGTGTGGAAGGACTTGCATCAGACTGGTTGGTCTGGTTTATCAGCTGTCTGGTGACCTGATGTTGGTATACGACCAGTTCTGATAATTGTCCAATCTGCTCCTTGATAGATTTGATCTCCTGTTCTATCAGGAATCGCCTTTCTGAGACTTCCCAATTGTCTGGGCTGGATTGAGTTGATTCTCCGACATATCGGAGGTATTTGGATCCTTCTCCATTTTACGTGCTAATCATGTTAACACCCTCCTCTTTATGTTGAAGGAGGGGATTATCCTGCACGTGCGGCTGCTCAGGCTTTGTCACCACAATCTCTTCGTTGTCAATCAAGTCTTGAATTTTGTGCTTGAGAGACCAGCAGTCTTGTGTATCATGTCCCGGGGATCCGGAATGGTAAGCACACTTTTTCTTGGGTTAAAATTTTGTCCACCGGTGTTGGTTGGTGGAATGAGTTGAATGATCTTTTTATGTGCTGTCAACAACTTCAGCACATTCTCGAGTGAATCCTCTAACGGGGTGAACGATCTCCGACGTTTGGCCTCCAAATTTATTTGGAATGGCGGGTTTGAAGGTTGTACTAGAGCTTGAAAAGGGGAATAGTTCCTCCTCTAAATGGGCATGCTGTTTGAATCACCCCTCTGATTCTGTCCTTGCAATATCAATGATACTTCTTCGTCTTTCTTTATGTGTACTTTCCGGGGATTATTCCCGTAATTCCCGGACTGGATATGTTTGGCAACAGCTTCTAATGCGGTTAGATCATTTATCTTCCCATATTTGAGCCCCATTTCTGCCATTTCGCCATACTTGATCATTTCTGAGAATGCATTTCCTATGCCTGCTAGGACCCTTTCATAATACAGGGCTTCTTGAATGTCGATGAAGGTCATGACTATCTCGGACTTATTCATAGGTGGAGTGACTTGTGCGGCCATTCGTCTCCAGCGTTGAGCATATTCTCTGAATGATTCAGTACCTTATTTCTTAATTTTGGTTATTTGGTATCTGTCGAAAGCTAGTTGAGACTGGAAGCTGTATTGACTGAGGAAAGCATGCGCCAGCTCTTCCCAGCTGTGAATCTTAGAGTTGTCCAGACGAATATACCAGGCTCTTGCCTCTCCGGTCAAACATTTCTAGAATAGTTGCATTCGGAGTTTCTCGTCCTCTGCATAGGATCTGAGTTCTCCATTGAACACCTTCAAGTGAGTGTAGTGGTCTCCCAATCCATCGTATTTCTCAAAATTAGTAGTTCTAAATTTTTCGGGATAACAAGCCCCAGGGAAAATTTATAAGTCAGAATAATTGACACTGCCAAATGCCCCAGTCCCTTTGATAGACCGGATGGTTTATTCCATCTGTTGGACTTTCTTCATAATGTCACCAGCTTCCTGTTCTTTATTGAGGATGGTGATTTTAGGGGTTTTGTTGGTTGTATCCTGATTCTATGATTTAGGAATCTGAGTGTCCTTTTTCCCGATCTCTTGACTACCACCGGGTGTACCTGGTTCTGTGTGACCTTGTGCTTGTTTCCCTTTAAGAGCTTTACTCTGTTCTCTTAAAAAAAGAGCTAATTCGGCTATCTGATTTTTCAGTCCATCAAACTATTCCCTAGAGACAGGGGTGGATTCTGGCTGAGCACTGGAAGTCTTGTCCTGAGATGGACTTAGTGCTTTCTTAGACTTAGATCTAGTGACAGGACTAATCTTTCACCTACAACAAAACGTAGGCGTGTCAATTTCCTCAAGTAGTTATGGACAGGATGAATGCAATGATGTGTGTTTATGGTTTTTTAATCTTATCCTGCAAAACAGAGGTTAGTTGTTTTGATGACAGGATGTATACAACAGGGAATGTATATTTACATTATGATATTTACATTGGAATTAAAAACTTGACATTGAAATGGAAAGAGGAAGGCATGAAGAGGCTTCCCTTCGGATTTGGTTAATAAGTGGCTGACCTATCTTAGGTTACTCTCACAGCTTTTTCGGCATGAAGGTCCCCAGATCATCGCAATCTACTAGAGGGGAAATTAATCCGATCTTTCAACTGGAGCGAATCTGAGTGGTGATTTTTCATGAGCCCCGAGGACTTAGCCGTCCTCGAAGACATTACTCTGTCACCGACGGGTTTGGCTCTTGGTGGAGGAATCACACAACATACATTCACATACATCGTGTCTCATTGTATGTATATGATGACATTGGTGCGAAGCACTAATATGGGTGTGAAGAACTAATAAAGCAGGAAAGCATTCATTCATATTCATTCAATGTAAAGACGCAACATTCACCAATTTATTCAATGTAAAGACGCAGCATTCATACATACGCAGATATTAATGGGAAATTTTAAAAAGATTTGAGCACGGCCTAAGCCCTCTACTGTCCCCAGCGGAGTCTGTGACGTCCCCAAATTCTGACCGCCACTTGGTCACTCGAATTCGGTTCGTCACGTTCTCATGGTAATACGATAATAACTAAAATCACAAAATCACAGCGAAAAATCTAATCTAGAATAATTTACAATGATTTATTATAATTATTCCCCCAAGTCTCGCAACCTACAGTACTTAATAGATTACATAATAATATCAAAAAAAAACTTATTACATAATCTAACTTAAGCTTAAACATAGTCAAATCCAGTCTTACTACATCATCTTAATACAACATTATAATATTTAAAACATAAAAAAAGACAAGCTAGTCGGTAGCCTTGCCCTTGCCCTTATTGACGCCCGAAGGTTCGCCCTGCTCTGCCTTAACTGAAATGCTTTTATAGAAATCAAGAATGAGCACAAATTGTCCAGCAAGTAATATACAATAAGGGTGAAGAGCTTATCTCACGAGTTTGAAATATCAAAGTGTAATCTCTAAGATAGTTCAGAGTTTCAGAATAATATCATGAATACCGAGTATCAACAATTCTCAAAATCAAATCTTTGGAATTTGAAATGATAGTTCAATATAGATCAACAGATATATATGAATTACAAGGCTATCAACGTATCCAACTGGATAAAACAATTTATACTTAGCAGTCATTAAAGACTATTGAACATCTACTAGAATCATCAATATTAAACTGATAACCCAAAAGAAATAAATATGATAGATGATCAGTCTACAATACTTTATGTTATTCATAACACCACAATAATACTAATGCGTGTGTTGGGGGATCCAACAATATACACTCCCCTTACCATAAGGATTGTTCAACTCAGTTTTTAAGATTTTTGCACCAGTCAATTGGTTTGGACAATTTTATAAACATGCGTCTAGCCGAATCAAATGGCATAGACACTTTCACAATATTTAAGAACAATACCAAGTTCAACATGAATAATAGTTTTCATACGACTTAATGAAATAAGAGTTCAAGTATGGTAACTCAATTTAAACGAGTAAGTAAGGAAACTAGCTCGCAATATACAAGGATAGAATACTTGCACCGTAAAAGAGTGTAAGTTAGGAAACTTGCCTTATGCATAGTCTATCCACGATATTAGTCAACACTTTCGAATCCTATCGTAATATATATATATATATATATATATATATATATGATATTCATTAGTCATATATTTTAACATCGTATCTTATCTTCGGATATACGATTGACACATAAGCTAAGTTTTAACCTAGCTACACAGTTATATATATAGTATCATATTAATATAACTTTTATCCTTAACGTTCCTCTTTTTGAGTTTAAACATATTCTCATATCATTAATATCACATAAGACCACAATCAATACTAAATATATTTTATTTTAGTAAGTTATGGCATTTCTATAAGTTAACCGTCAAAATCGGATTCAAGTGTCAACATATGATATCACATAGCATGTATTCATATTAAAGGATACTTTCATGCTTGTTCAACCTTTTCACGTTCAACTTACATGATATAGGTTCTAGATCTATATTTTGAACAAATTAAGGCTTTACAACATCATGAAATCATGTAAGCTATCATGCTTTGTTATTTTAAACACATAAGGTATTCATATAACTTGTATTAAGCATGTTCATGAGTATTGATATCGCATACATGCAACTATCATTGTTATTAGTTTGAAAACATGCTTCGTTTATGCTAAACTTGAATCACAACACCTAATCATGGTATATATACATGTATGATACATGAGTGAGTCTACGAGTGCTATCTATCATGTCCATAAATTTCAAAATCCAACTCTCAAGGTAGCATGTTAACATTCACGTTCAAAGTTCGTTTTTTCATTAGCAAAGCTTACTAATAAGTCCAACATGTTCATGCTTCCTTACGAATCATATAAACACAAGTTAACGGGTTATTCGTGCATTTCTAAACCATTCTAACATGCTTGCAAAATCAATACCTCAATCTGTCACACACATGTCAAAGTTTGTTTTCAAAAATTCCATTCTCGTTAGGAATGTGCACTAGTGAGGTTCACATGTTCATATTATATTATGAAATCCATATACATAAATTAATATGTCTTTCATGCATCTTTACGTCATTCTAACGTGTCTCAAAAGTCAGAATACTAACGTTCATGCTTCATATATGCTAACGTTCGTTTATGAAACTTTAAGTTTATTTTCACAACTACATGTCGTTTCATATACTTTGCATGCAAACATAATAATACATGTTCACACTAGGTCTAGGTATATCACTATACATGTTTAACCAGACACCAAGGTTGTTTAAACTTATGCGAGCAAGCCATGACTTAATAGATTGCAGCAGGATGCAGAAAACAATTTCCAGAGACTTGCGTAGCTGTGCTGCGCCCCAGTGTATTACGGACGCAGCTGCACCACGTCTAGTTCAAGCCAAGAACAGCCTGCTTCGGCAGGATTCCGGCCCAACCACAGAAATCATTCACGAATTTGATTCAAAGCATGTCACATTGCATACTAACATGTTACTAAGTCTATATAACAACTATATAAATGTTCTACCACCCAATTATAATCCAATTTGGTATAATCAAGAAATTTGAATTCAAGAATAGAAATTCTTTTGATAGAGAATGAAAATGAAGAATAAGAAAATTTTTATATGAATTTGATTGCTACCAAGCCACATTGTGTACTAACATGATTATAAGTTTTATACAACAACCAACAAACAATATCCCATCACAACTTCATGGATTACATACTAAGTCCAAGTAATTGAAATTTTTTGACAGAGAATGAAAATGAAGAACAAGGAATGTATATTATACCTCTGTAACACGAATTAAGCTTGCTAATACTGCTATAGAAATCCTCCCTCAACTCAATAGATAATCACAGTATACTATCCTCACTTGGAATTCTCAGAATATGAATTTAGAAGGAGATGGGTTGTATTTATAGAGAAAATGATATCCAGATATTGCATTCTTCCATTGAATCAAACCATCAGATTGGGGAATTACATGAAGGTTATGGAGTGGTAGGTAAATGGTTGGTGAATCAAATCATCAGAACCACTCCCCTCATGATCATGGTAGCTAGATTTTTGAGTTTAAGGAATAGGGAGTAGGCTAGCTTCATGATGTATTCACGTGAAGGAAATGTGACTCTATTTTGGGACAAGAAAATCAACTTCAGCATTTTAGCAACACTTATGTTATATATAATATCTACTCTTAGGTTATATCTTATATACATTTTATCCATACATAGGTTATAATTTAAATGCCACAATGCAATAATACTTCAATGTAATTTGTACATATATAATCCATGTACATTTTATCATGCCGGTATAATTTACTCAGATATTATAACATTACATTATCTCCTTGTTATTAAATTCTACAATCAACAATTGATTACAATATATTCATGATGTATTATTTTATTGTATACACACTCACATTGTCACATAGGCATTGATATGTAACTTAATAAATCTTAATATATGGTTTATATATATATATATATATATATATATATATATATATATATAATATAGTCACATTACACTTTACTCTTCATATAATATATAGGTAGCTACTATACATTATACACTTAATCGTCACATGCTCGCACATAGAAATTAATTGGGCATATATAGTCTACTCGTTATATATTATTATTCTCAATGATAATTAATTAATTACCTATCTTATTAATTAATTAATAATAATAATATTAATTAATCCCTTCCTTGTAAATCAATGAAATTATTAATCTCTATAACAATTGATTAACACTTATATGATTTAATTATCACAGTAAATAAATATAAACTTTATTATATTTATAAACACGTTGCGTATTATTATTGTATCTCTAATAATAATAATCACCTATCATTAATCAATCACCATTAATATTCCATTTCTCATAATAGTAATTAAATAACAATTAATATATGATTAATTGTTCACACAGTAATTCCTTTATTAATTAATATAATCATTAATATTTCTCATCACTGTGCCACACAAGACATTCAACGAGTTTATCGCAAACTCCATATATTCTCAATTATTATAATTATTCAATTTAATATAATTGAGTTAACTCATCTCATAACACAATTCATTTATATTCAAATAAATATTCATTTCCATTAATATATTCATTTAATAATATATGGAAATTCTCGGGTATTACATCTTCCCCCCCTTATAAAAATTTCGTCCTCGGAATTGCTACAAGGTTACACAGATAGATGGGGATAATCCCTCATCATCCTATCTTTTAATTCCCACGTAGCCTCCTCGACATCGTGGTTACGCCAAAGTACTTTTACAGAAGATATAATTTTATTTCTCAAGGTTTTCTCTTTCCTATCTAGTATTTGGACAGGAATTTCTTCATACGCCAAGTTCTTCTCCACTTGAATGGGCTCATAAGAAATCATGTGCTTGTAGTCGGCCTTGTACGATCGCAACACGGAAACGTGGAACACGTTGTGGATGTGCTCCAACTCGGGTGGTAATGCAACTTTATATGCCACTTCGCCCACTCGCTTCAGTATCTCGAACGGTCCTATAAATCTTGGACTCAATTTTCCCTTCTTGCCGAAACGGATCTTTCCCTTCCATGGAGATACCTTCGAGAATACGAAACTGCCGACTTTGAAGTCTCGGTCCTGTCGATGCAAATCTGGGTATTTCTTCTAGCGGTCTTGAGCTATTACTAGTATGGCTCTTATCATTGTCACCACGTCTACGGTTTGTTGAACTAACTCTGGTCCGAGTATTCGTCATTCTCCGACTTCGTCCCAACATATTGGTGTTCTGCACTTTCTTTCGTAAAGAGCTTCGTACGGTGGCATGCCGATACTCGCACGGTAACTATTATTATACCCAAATTCGACTAAGGAAAGGTGGTCGTCCCAATTTCCCTTGAAGTCCATCACGCAAGTCCTAAGCATGTCCTCTAGTGTTTGTATAGTTAGCTCACTCTGTCCGTCTATCTGAGGATGATAAGCGGTACTTAACCTCAACTTGTTCCCATTCTCTCTTGCAAACTCTTCCAAAAATTTAACGTGAAGCGCGGATCTCGATCGGAGACAATTGACACCGGCACTTCATGTCGTGAAATAATCTCCTTTACGTATAAACTCGCTAACTGATTCAAACTGTAGTGCATCTTGATTGGTAGAAAATGTGCGGTCTTTGTTAGTCGATCCACGATAACCCAAATGGCATCATATCCTTTCTGTGTGACTGGAAGTCCTACCACGAAGTCCATCGTAATATGCTCCCATTTCCACTCCAGTATTTCCAACGGTTGTAGTAAACCACTCGGCCGCTGGTGTTCTGCTTTAATACATTGGCAAGTCAAACATTTACTAACGCACTCTTTGACTTTTCGTTTCAGATTGGGCAACCAAAAGTGTTGTCTCAAATCACGGTACATCTTAGTGTCTCTTGGATGAACGGAATACGTTGTATTGTGTGCCTCGTCCAAAATCTCTTCTCTTAACTCGGTTACCACTGGTACCCACACTCTTCCTTTGAGTCTCAAAATATCGTCTTTATCCATTCGGAATCTCTCTTCTTCATTTTCTCCGATCCTTTTTCTGATTTTCTCGCACTCTTCGTTTTTCTCTTGTGATTCTTTTACTCTATCCAACAAGGTTGGACGAGCTTCCATTTCGAACAACTTCTCTTCCGACCTTTCCGGTCCCCTTACCTCTATCTCTAATCTTTCCATTTCTCTTACCAATTCTTCCTGAGTCGTCAAACGAAACAGTTTCTCCCTTCCTTTTCTGCTCAGAGCGTCGGCAACCACGTTTGCCTTACCTGGGTGATAAAGAATATCACAGTCATAGTCCTTGATCAATTCTAACCACCTCCTTTAACGTATATTCAACTCTTTCTGTGTGAAGATATATTTCAGACTCTCGTGGTCCGTGTATATCTCACATTTCTCCCCGTACAAATAATGCCTCCAAATTTTCAACGCAAAAACTACTGCCGCTAACTCTAAATCGTGAGTAGGGTATCGTTTTTCGTAATCCTTCAATTGTTGTAATGCATACGCAATGACTTTGTCGTGTTGCATTAGCACACAACCAATTCCCTTGTGCGATGCGTCACTATACACCACAAAATTTCTCGCATCATCTGGTAGTGATAACACAGGCGCTTCGCTTAATCTCTTCTTCAGTTCTTGAAAACTCTTTTCGCATTTGTCTGTCCATACAAATTTCACCGTCTTCCTCGCCAAATTGGTCAACGGGGTTGCTATCTTAGAAAAATCCTGGATGAATCTTCGATAGTACCCAGCTAACCCTAAGAAACTTCTCACCTCTGTTGGTGTTCTCGGTTGCTCCCAATTACTTACTGCGTCGACCGTTGCAGGGTCCACTGAGATTTTACTCTTATCCACCACGTGACCTAAGAATTGAACCTTCTCCATCCAAAATTCACTTTTTGAAAATTTCGCATACATCTTCTCCTTCCTTAGTGCCTCTAAAATAATCTTCAGATGTTCGGCTTGTTCTTCCTTTGTCTTCGAGTAGATCAGAATGTCGTCGATAAAAACTACCACGAATTTATCCAAGTATGGCTTGAAAACTCGATTCATCAAGTCCATGAATGCTGCCGACGAATTAGTCAATCCAAATGACATTACCAAAAACTCGTAATGTCCAAAACGGGTTCGAAACGCAGTCTTTGGTATGTTCTCATCCCGTACCTTCAATTGGTGATAACCTGTCCGTAGGTCGATCTTCGAAAAACACTTTGCTCCCTTCAGTTGATCAAATAAGTCGTCTATCCTTGGTAGCAGATATCTGTTCTTGATCGTTACTCTGTTCAATTTTCGATAATCGATATAGAGCCTCATCGATCCATCTTTTTTCTTAACGAATAACGCTGGTGCTCCCCAAGGAGACATACTCGGTCGAATGTAACCCTTATCCAATAACTCTTGCAGTTGTATCATTAATTCCTTCATTTCTACTGGCGCCATACGGTATGGAGCTTTCGAAATCGGTGTCGTTCCCGGTGCTAAGTCTATTACGAATTCAATTTCTCTGTCTGGCGGAAGACCAGGAAGATCGTCAGGAAATACATCTCTAAATTCATTCACTACGGATATATCCTTTGTAACGCCCGAGAAAATCGAACCTTTATGTAAATGAATTGATTTATTGAATAAAATTTGGATTATTTGTTTATTAAACTAAGTAAGCTAATTGTAGGTCATTTTATGACCTAGAGAATGCAGAAATGAGTAGGATTCTGGCTATGTGCTTGGAATAAATGATATGAATTTATAAGACGAAAATAAAAGGTTTTCGAGAATAAAAATATTTTGGGAAAAGATGAAATAGACACTATTTAACCCTAAGGGTTAGGGTTGGAGACCCTAAGCCATTTTGAGAGTTCGGGATGTCAGAATGACATTCTGTCGGAAGATTTGACGATAATATACCGTGAAAAGTTAAGTTAGCCGAGAAAAATTTTCTCAGGAGAAAAAGTATGGGAATCACTATTCATCCGTTTCTGCTCGAAAATTTATTTTGAAATTCCGAGAAACGCGTAATGATAGGATTTTGATACGAGATGGAATATGTAATAATATTTCATTTATGACTCACGAAGTTTTCGCGTAGGGACTTAATGTAAGAACCTGAATTTTCAAGAAATTATTAAAATAAGGATTTAAAAAAAAAAATTCTTAAAGTGTGAGATGGGTTCGAATAAGAACATTTATGTTATACAAGTTATGTAGTATTGTGTTACATAGGGTAATATGAACTATGTAATATGTGATTAATAAATATACATTGTTATTTATCGTAGAGACAATTCAGTTGAGATAAAGGAATTGGATAAAATTTCCTATCGATATTACATAATTTATAGGATTATTTTATCATAGTAAGTTGGTGACATTAAATATCTTTAATGTATAATCACCATTTTCTTGTGTATACTAATAACTAGTATGTTTATAATATA
Source organism: Panax stipuleanatus (assembly GCA_020205555.1). Taxonomy (NCBI): domain Eukaryota; kingdom Viridiplantae; phylum Streptophyta; class Magnoliopsida; order Apiales; family Araliaceae; genus Panax; species Panax stipuleanatus. The sequence continues at coordinate 84,041,317 of CM035119.1, forward strand.
GGTTATTGATAGTACTTAAACTATCCGTGAATGGGTTTGGATAGTGAAACATAAGTTAGTTAAGAGAATTAGCTAATAAGAATAAATACCGGTTAATTGATAGTTGAGAGTTATATTATGGAATAATATAATGTGGGTATCGAACCTTAATTAACTAAGGTGATATAGTACAGGGTTTAATTTACTTAAGTAATAGAGTGAATTAATATATGTGTTGGATATGAAACTATAGTTCGTACTTTTATATATTACTTAGAATGGTAATATGTGAGAAAGTCTAATGTGCGAATAACGTTAATAAATATATATACGTTACTAAAAGGGAGATGTAAATCAATATTTTTTTTAAATGAATATTTAATATTTGAAGAAATTGTTTTGGGGACAATTTATAGAAAATAAAGAGAAATAATTATTATATATTTCTAATAAAGGATATTAAAATAATTTTTAATATTGAATTATTTTAATAAAAGGAGAAAATGTTATTTTTGAATAATAATATTTTCTTATATGTTTTTTATGAGGTAATATGTATGATTGATTAATATAGTAAATATATTAAAACGTATTTGCTATATGAAAATAAATTGATAGAAACAATTTATTATAATATAAAATAAACTCATTATCTATTTTCTATATATAAAATATGTACATATGTCGTACATGTAGTTATTTGATATTATATTAAGAATAATATCTTGAGACAATAAATAAATTATTTTCTAATAATGAATATCTTTATTCGGAGAAAACATAATATTTTATATTATGGCAAAATACAGAATTTCTAATGTATTTTCAAGAGAGTTAATTAATGAAAGAAAACTAAGTTATTTTAATATATTAAATAACTTAAGTTATTATTTTATCATAGATGTTATCATTTAAATAATTAATAGAGTATATATTAAATATTATAAGCGTAAAGGTTATACTTATTATAAGTATAATTAATTGAGGTAGTTTAGCATCTTAATAGCTTACCGTAAATGTTATAAAGAATATTTGAATATTTCCATTCACGATATATTTATATATGTGAACCTTGTGATTTAATAGTTCTAAGTAAATTGAACATGGGATGGATAAGTAGTATGGTGGGAGTGATAATAAGCTTGAGATTGAGCTTGTGAGAAATGCCTTGTGTGGCACAATAATAAATTCGATGATGAATTAATTAATTCAAGGACGGAAGAATTATTAATTAAACAATTAATCTATATTAATTGTTATTATAATAATATGTTGATTTATTATTATGGCTAGTGATAGTATAATAATAAGAAAATTGATTATAAATATAATCCAAATGGTATTGATGAGGGATGAGATATATTGTCTTATAATATTAATTATTGTTATGAACAATGTACTAGTATCAAGTAATTATTTGATAATATGTTGATTAACGAGTAAATAATTTATAAATATAATAAGATTTATATTTATTTAATGTAAATGCTAACCAATTGTTATAGAGATTAATAATTGATTTACGAGGAAGGAATTAATTAATATTATTATTAATTAATTGATAAGATAAGTAATTTATCAATTCCTATGTGCAAGCACGCGATATTAAAAGTATAACGTATGGTAGTTAACTATATATTATACGAAGTGTAAAGTGCGATGTGACTATGTTATTTAGGTATATAAACTATATAATAAAGTTAATTGAGTTATAAGAGTTACATGAAATGTGTGTGTGACAATGTGTATATAAGTATACAATAAAATAATATATCATGGATATATTGTAAACAATTATTGAATTAATAAAATTTAATAATAAAGGAGACAATGTAATATGATAATATCCAATCAAATTATATTCGGTGTTAATAAGATGTACATGGATTATATGTATACCCCTACTTGGTAATAGTAATTGTTTATTGGGACTACATTGTGACTATATTATACCAAGTGTATGAAATGTAATGTGCATATTTTATATAACCTAAGTACCTACACTTGCTAGTTGTCAAATTGCTGAGTAATTGGCTTGGCCCAAATTAAGTGTCCATCTCATTTCTTCCTCACATGAACCCCCTAGCTAGATACCCTCTTCCCAATTTCAGCAATATAGAGCCAATGATCATGGGAGGAGTGGAGATCATGATGAGAATTACCAACTCTCACCTACCATTCCTAAACCATTATACAATCTTGCTATCCGTTGGTTTGAATTGGTGGAGAAAGTCATGGACTGTGTATTAGAAATTCTATAAATATAGTTTTCCTTCTTCTTTTCTTTTTGCTGAGTTTTTTTCTGCTAGCTAAGCATTTAGAGAGAGTATATTAGTGAAGTGAGGAAACTGAGAATTCATAGGAATTCATCCAAGCTTTAGCAAAGGTAATCCTCCTACATATTATACTTAATTTTTGAAATTCTAGATTCTTAATCATACATGAATTCGTGTTAGTTGGACTAAGGATTGTTATCAACTTGTTATATAAGTTAGTAATTATGTTAGTAGTACAATGTGAGTCAGTTAAGATGAATTTTGTATAAAAATTTCTGAGTTGGGCTAGGAACTGCCGATGCAGTTCAGGTTCTATTTTTGGTCAAACCCCGGCGCAGCTACGCCGGGTTTATGCATGATAGCTGCACAGCTTCGCAGGTTCCTCTAATCTGTTTTTGATTTCTGTTTCAGTTCTGTTAAGTGTTACCACGTGGCCTCACTTGGAACAAGCATGTGAACATGATTAAACTATAAATATTAGTACATTACATGATATAAGCATGAATAATCATGATAGTGTACACGATTGACGAAAAACTTATGATTTTGAAATGAAACTTATAGTTTCGGTTGTGAACTTAGACACATATGTAATATGTATAGATTCTGATATTTTAAACATGATAGTATGGTTTATATTGACATGAAATGCATGTTTAAAGTATTAATCGTACACTAGTATTGGAAGTTAAGACAATTTCTGAAATAATAAACTTAAGACTTTCAAAAACAAACTTGACCAAGACTAATGTCTTTTAGATTCTGACCATATGAGAACGTTTATGTGGTTTAAATATGTGTTTCTAGTGCATATGAAATATATATATATATATATATATATATATATATATATCAAGATGCCTTGCATGTACTACGATGCCTTTGTTGACTTAGTGTGATTTCCAATAAAAAGCTTAGAGTGTGAAAGCTAAGGACATCAATTACCATATGAATTATGTTATGATCATGCAAGCGTATACATTAGGATGTCATTATGCCTGTAGATGTGTTGACATGAACATCATTTGATTGAAACATGAATACCACCTATGCACACGTATTCAAATGATGAAATTCTAAGGCATGAACTAATGTGGGTTAAGGTATACACATGTAGTATAAGCACAAGTATGACTACTTAGTATTGTTTAGCCTCTTTATGTGGTAAAATGACATTAGTGGTTGACCCTTGAGGCATGAACTTGATTTACTTAAGGTATATGAAAGTCCGGCATGAAAATTATATGATTTTGACTCGGAGTAGAATGTGCATGCTAGGTTTCAAACTTGCGTTAGTAACCTTATAAACATGTATACATGATGGACATAGTAGCCTTGCATGACTAGTTTAAATATGACAAGGATTTTAAAAGGTGAAACTTAGAAAGTTTGAATGTAATGGTTTCGATAAGGTTGGAGAAACGCAAGAGCAATATAGATTATATATTTATGAGTTTTAAATATGTGTCGAACACTTAGATAGTTAAGTGTGTTAATATTGATATTAAGTATGGTTAAGGTATACCTATACATACCTAGCTATACTAAGCATATGAAGAAAGTGAAACAGGGTTCTAAGAACCAAGATAGAAAATAATGTAATACTTATTATATTAAGAATGTATGGATGTGTATAACTGACGAGTATGAATCCACGATTATATAACTGTGTAGGATTATATGAAGTGCAGATATCTATAAGCAGTTAAGTCGTAGTTGTTAAACTACGAATCAGGCAAGTCTTTTAGTTCCTATTTGATATATGAATTCAATAACTATTAGTTAAATTATATTATGCTGTGATGATGTGAACTAATATATGAACTGTATATGAGGTGTGTATGAGATTGAAAGTTGATCTTTGATGATATGCTTATTATGTGAGAAGTAACATGCTTAGTAAATATAAATTAATTATAAATACATGAACTGAGTATGATGTTATATGTTATGTGATGCATGAAAACTGTTAGAATTGCTGAGCTGTCGAGCTCACTCTTGCAAATAACCACTTTTGCATGTTAAGGACTCACAATAAGAGTAACGTGCTAAGTGATAGAATTTAAAGATTTATGTTTATTTAGATACATGCTCTCGAACCATGTTTAGGTTCTAGGAGTTGTACTTGATAGTTGTTTACAATGTTTAGTACTTGTCGTATCGTAAAGATGTATTAGTTAATACATAGAGGATATAGAATTGAGATGTAAACGTTTATACAATAATTCGGATATAGTGAATCATATATAGTGATCAAGGATTTGTAATTGATTTAAGATTGTGAAATCAATAAAAGATTTTATTCAAAGAAGATTAAAAAAGTTTAAGTTATTTCGCATTTTTATAATATCGAACATGATATAAGACAGGAATGGTAAATGACCAAGATTGTAACTTATAAAAGTTTGGGGTTATTATACGAGATCCTGATAATGAAAAGAATTTATATTCTAAATTGTAATAAAGCAAGTTTATTCTTTTAAGTTATGAATAAAAGATATAATAGTTTGACGATAGTAGTATCGTGACTGCACCGGATCCGAGGCAAAAAGGGACTCGAATTTGGGGGCGTCACACTTAAAATCCTAACGGTTAGGGAAAGTGATCTAATGAAATAATTGTTTACGTATAATAATAAATGATTATTATACGAAAAGAATACGTGTATAATACGAGGTATTATACAAAAATAATACGTAGAGAATACGAGAATTAATACGACGTATAATATGAATTTTATACGGAGTAAATAAGTTAAAATAAAGTGAATTAGAATTAATTGGAATTAAAAGTTGATAAGTTTGACCCGTGGGTCGAACCATTGGGTAAACGGGTGGTTTTAACCCATGGTTGAGCCCACAACCCATGTTGGACATGGGGGAACAAAGCCACATGGGAGCATGTGGGAGCACAAGGGGGGTATATAGTTGGCCATGTGATAGCACATGGGCCTTAACTTGGTTGGAAAGAAAAGAGAGGAGGTGGGAATAGTAGAGGAGGTTGGGCCTAAATGACTCTTCTACCCTAAGTCTTGCCAACTTCTATAAATATAGAGCTTGCTCTTCATTATTTTGTTGTTTTACAATTCCTCCAACAAAGAGATAGAGAGAGAGAAGAAGAAGAAGAAGCTAGATTGAGCTTTGCCTAGTTAACTCATCAATCAAGAAGGAAGAAGACCATTGAGTCTCCATACTCACTCCACAAAGAACACAAAAGGTATAACCATAAGAAAGTATATAAACATCATCTTTTCTTTCAATAACAATTTTGATAGAGAGGTGTTAGAGAAAGCATGAACCCTAAAAAGTTACAAGGATGGCTTAATGAGTAACTAAGAACCTTAATAAGCCATGTATGATGGAAGACTAAGAATTGATTAGGTACTAATAATGGACTTAATGAATTCATAGGAAATGGACTAATGAACATGTGAAACCATGAAAAATTTAAATGTTCTAAATGATTAGAATTAGTAATAATCAACCATGGGATTGATTCCAAGTGGTTTGGAGTAATAATAATGAAGAACGAAGATTCGGCGAAAGTTACGCGATTAGACGATAATCGTCGAAAACTTAAATTTCTCGGATTAGAAGTCAAAAGTTGCCATGAGCATCAAAAATGATGGTTTTTGATTGCAACACGTGAAATTAGGTAAATAAGACTTGCGAGGGAAAGAACGGATTGATTCCGACTTAAAACGAAGATTTGAGCGTCGAACGTTCACGAACGTTTAACGAAAATGAAAAAAATGGACTAATCGGAGAATTTCTCGCCAACAGATTCGGAAATGAATTCCAACTTGATAGGATGGTAGAGCATGTCGTTTATGAACTTTTCACTTTGGAACGAACCAATTCGGAGTTATAACGATCAAGTTACGGACTCCGGAATTTCAGAATTTTCAAAGACTTAGAAAATTTCTCTAAGTTGCAGAGCTAGCGCCGCAGCGCCAGCCAATAGACTTAAATCCGGCGCTGCAGCGCCACTCCAGGGAGAAATCTCTAGAGAGTAGTGCTGCAGCGCCACTCCAAGGGTAATATCTGGCGCCGCAGCGCCAGCATGTGAGAAAATTTGACATTGTTAAATAATTACTTAACCTTTTGCATATCATTAAGGGGCTAGTAAATGATGTAATGTAAACCTTAAACAACATGTTTAAGTAAGAGTTTATGAAAATTAAATGTTAAATAAACGTAATTAAACTTAAGTTTTGGACGTTAACCAAAACTAAGTTAAGGAACAAGTTAAATACTCGTTTAATCATCATGCCTAGTGATGATTAAGAAGAGTTGGTTTATAACATAGGATGTTAATAAACCGTAATGAACATTAAATAGCTTAAATAAATGTTATTAATTTAACATTTTGATTAAGTTATACAAGAAGGAGAAGTTAGGCTATACTTGGTATATCGATGATGAATTCTCATAGGTATGCTTTGTGTTATGCTTTGTAGACGTTGTAAAGACTGAATAGACTACGTGTAAAGGTTTAGAAGATGCAAAGGAAAGTTTTCTAACTTCGTTCATTCTTTACTATGAATGCAAGTTTTCTAAACTCTTGTCTATACGTTATGGTTGGACAAGAGGTCATTGTGCATAATTGCTTATGCATGAACTGTTATTGAATAGTCGATGCCATTTGATTCGGCTAGACTAAGATTTAGCATATTTTGGTGGGTTTTTCCATAAATCTTTCCAAAATATATATAATGTTGTGATCCTATGCCAATTGCTTGGTACGGATTCTCAGGCAAACCTGAGTATGAATAAAACAAAGGTTTTAAACGTCGTTAATTTGATAGGCACGTGAGGCTGCCACCAATTAAACGTAAACACATTTAATGTATGAGTGTTGATCAACATAGAGTACTATAGGCTGATCTCCTGGATATGCTCATAAGCTATATCGAACTTACGACCTTTGTGTCGGGTTATTCCTTTCATGAATGAGAACTAAAATATATGGTTCATGGTCGTTGACCAAAATGGATTCCGAAGAGGCTATAAAGTCCTTGGGAATTGTTTTAAAGGAATCAAAATGATATTTTGATTATTCTTAAGTACTTCATAACTATTGTACAGTTATTGAAGACCAAGGATTATGATTCTTGATTTTGTGGTTTCAAGATATATTGTTTAACTTGCTGAGCTGTTTATGCTCATTCTTGCTTAAAACTAAATGATTTCAGCTAAGAACGAACGGACTGAAGGATCCGGTAAAGACAAAGGCAAGTCCAAGCTGGACAAGTAGTGACCTTTGTAATAGCATAGTATTAGTATTGTATTGACTGATATTATGACACAGAACAATGTATTGGTTACGAATACTTGGGAAGGAATTTAATAGAATGTAATAATTAGTAAACTTATGCATTGATATTGATGTCCTCAATTAAATGTATGAGTAGATTGTAGCACCGTGTGGCACCATGTCTTGGGTTTGAAGCTATCCAGATTTGGGGGGGTCACAGGTTGGTATCAAAGCTGTAGGTTATAAAACTTAAGGGGTAAAAACCTTAGGCTATAACCTGGAGAAGTGAAGTAGAAGTTAGAAGTCAACAAACTTGGGTAAAGTTTTGAAAGAAGAAAGTAACCTTAAACATATTAAATGTTATATAAACTGTTCATATTTGATTGTATACTAATCCAATTATTTATGTTTTGTGTAGATAACATGAATAATGAACATGTATAATGAAATACATGAGGTTAGCGAGGATTCAGTCAACTTGGTAGAAGTTGTACCAATGCCGGTGGCGGAGGTACCATTAGTGATTCTAGAGGGGACTGATATAGAGGAAGAGGACCCGTCCGAGTACTCTGATAACTTTGACTACGCGTCATTGTTTGAGGGTAAGTCGGAGGAGGAGGTTGAGTCGGTGCTGATTAATACGGTACTGCCTACTTAGGAGGAGGAGACAATGCCGATTACTATGGTATTGCCTACAGAGGTAGATGTGGAGGATTTTACACCGGGAGAGTCCATGAAACTATTGTTCATGGCAATACTGGACAGAAATGTCCAACTAAGTAAGGAGGTCCGTGACCTCAAGAACGTGGTGGATGATGTGGTAGAAGATAGAGAGAATATGGAGATCTTCTGGGAGGCCGAGCACGATGAGAAAGTGATGGCTAAGGATAAAGTCCGGGACTTGAAGTTAGAAGTCCAGGAATTGAAGGCTGAACTTCTGAACGTGAAGCGGAAGATAGGTAGAATGTACTATATTCATAGGTGTTCGCACGAGGATTACCAGCAGCAGATGGCTGAGTATCCTATGGAGGAAGGGCAGACTCGGCATACTATTAGCTGGGACATTGTGGCCAGTATGGTCGATGCGGATTACATGAATGCCGTGTTGCAGAGGTAGTTCCGTAGTATGCATAGAAAATATAGCGATGTAAATAGCTATGTAAATGTGTGTATAACTAGTGATGATGTAAAACCCTCTTTTGTATAGATAAGGGTAGTCTTTTGTAAGTCCCAACTTTTGGAAAGTAATTGCGGGATAGTAATGTAAATGGCCGAAGCCATGTAATGCAAAGTGTAGTGTTATACTACAAGGAAGTATTTTAATATAAAGGTTTTATTTAAAATACTTGGCAATGTGATTGAATTATTATTTGATTGTTAATAATAACTGAATGAAGAAATAAAGAATAACACAATATTTTTGTATTAATTGAAAATGCCGCCAAGAAGACGTGCCAGAAATCATGAAGAAGAACCTTGTAATGAGGAGGAGCAAGGGAATAATAACCCGATGCAGGAATTTCTGAATCTTTTAGCTACGGTTCTCAATCGAATGAGAGGTACCGTACGCACTAATCCTGGGATAGGTCAGGGGACTACCTTTAAGGAGTTCAAGATAATTGGTCCGCCTGAGTTCTATGGGACTACGGACCCAATAGCTGCCCATGTTTGGGTGAAAGAAATAGAGAAGGTATTTGTTATAGAAAATGTCGGTGAGGCGCAGAAGACTTCTTTTGCGACTTACATAATGAAGGGGGAGGCCAACTACTGGTGGGAAGCTAACCAGGGTAGGGCCGGAACAGAAGTGGTTATGTGGGAGCGGTTCAAGGAGTTATTCTTTGAGAACTACTTCCCCACGAGTATGCAGGGGAGAATGGAAATTTAATTCGTAGAACTGAAGCAGGGGGACATGACGGTACCCCAATATGCAGCCAGGTTCAATGAACTCGTAAGGTTTGCTCCACACCAAGTGGACACAGAGTTACGAAAGGCACGACGGTTTGAGCAGGGATTAAAACCCTGGGTCTACAAACGGATATCGGTTTTCCAAAGTGTTACCTTTGGAGCTGTGTTAGAAAAGGCGATTATCGCTTAGGGTGGTAGTGAAGCATTGACCTTATACCACAAAGAGAAGAAGAATAAAACCAAGACTGAGGTATCAGTCAAGATCGAGGGAGCCAGTGGAAGTGGCCAGAAGATGAAAGATTTTAGCTCCGGGAATACCGGAGTAGAACATGAGTTTTCCAAGAGGAAAATAGAAGCGTGCAAGAATTGCAGTAAGACTCATCTAGGAGTCTGCCTCAGGGGTAAGGCGGTCTGTTATAACTGTGGACAGGAGGGGCATATTTCGCCTAACTGTCCCAGTCCCAAGAAGAGTTGTGGTTGTTTTATATGTGGATCTACTGACCACATAGCGCGTAACTGTCTGAAGAAGGGATTGGATGGTGGGAAGGGAGCTAGCAGTAATAAGCTGGCGATTGGTGGTGCAGTACCACAGGGTAGACCGACTGCTCGTACTTTTAATATGACGGTCCAAGATGCGATAGCATCAAACGACGTCGTAGCAGGTATCATTCCGGTTAACGACATTAATGCATATGTACTATTTGATTCAGGTGCAACGTGTTATTTCATAGCATGTGAGTTTGCTAAACGATTAGAATCACTCCCTGAAAAACTTGTAATACCTTTAAAAATTAAGGTAGCTAACGACGAAGTAATTCCTGTGGACTAGGTTCATAGGAGTTGTTGTGTGGATATTAGAGGTAACAAATTGTCGGTAGATCTTATACCGATAAAGTTGGGAGAATTCGATATAATTCTCGGGATGGACTGGTTAATTAACCATGGGGCGATTATAGACTGCCAAAATAAGAGTGTGAATCTTCGAATTTCTAAGAAACCCAAGGTAGTGTTCTACGGTAGTAAATCACCGGGACGCTCTTGTTGTCTAACCATGACACAAGCTAGAAAATTGTTGAAGAAGGGATGCGAAGGTTACCTGTGCCATGTTGTTGATACCCAACGGTTGGGAGCAACGTTGGAACAGATATCTATAGTCAACAAGTACGCGGATGTATTTCTGAGTGACTTGTCAAGTCTTCCACCTAATAGGGAGACCGAATTTGTTATAGACCTTGCGCCAGGGACGACACCAGTTTCAAAGGCACCATATCATATGGCGCTAGTGGAGTTGAAGGAGTTGATGATTCAGTTGCAAGAACTGTTGGACAAAAAGTATATTTAACCGAGTGTTTCTCCATAGGGAGCGTCGGTATTGTTTATAAAGAAGAAGGATGGATCATCGAGGCTTTGTATCGAATACCAAGAGTTGAACAAACTAACGATAAAGAATAAGTACCCATTGCCCAGGATCGATGATCTCTTTAATAAATTAAGAGGGGCAAAATATTTTTCGAAGATAGATTTACGTACGGGGTATCACCAGTTGAAGGTGAGGGCGGAGGATGTACCTAAGACATCATTTAGGACTCGTTACGGCCATTACGAGTTCTTAGTGATGTCTTTTGGGTTGACGAATGCGCCAGCCGCATTCATAGACCTGATGAACCGAGTGTTCAAATAATATTTGGACAAGTTCGTCGTGGTGTTCATTGATGATATCCTAGTCTATTCCAAGACGAAGGAGGATCATGCTGAACATTTGAGATTAGTGTTGGAGGCACTAAAAAAAGAGAGGTTGTATACAAAATTCACAAAGTGTGAATTTTGGTTAAAGAGGGTGTAGTTTTTGGGGCACGTCATTGACAAGGAAGGAGTTTCAGTGGATCCAGCGAAGGTGGAATCAGTGATGAACTGGGAACAACCGAAAACTCCGACTGAGGTGCGGAGTTTTCTAGGGTTAGCGGGTTACTATCGGAGGTTTATTCAGGACTTCTCGAAGATAGCTACTCCGTTAACCAACTTAACCAGGAAGACGGTAAAATATGTATGGACAGAAAAGTGTGAAGATAGCTTTCAAGAGCTGAAGAAGAGGTTGAGTCAAGCCCCTATATTATCGTTACCAGATGAGACGGGGAATTTCTTGCGTGCTCAGGCAGCATGGCAAGGTCATTACGTATGCATCTAGGCAGTTGAAGGAGTATGAGGGGAATTATTCTACTTATGACCTTGAACTTGCCACAGTGGTTTTCGCCTTAAAGATTTGGAGGCATTACCTATATGGGGAGAAGTGTGAGATCTACACAGACCATAAAAGTCTGAAGTATATCTTCACTCAGAAGGAGTTGAATATGAGACAGCGGAGATGGTTGGAGTTGATAAAGGATTACGATTGTGAAATCCTGTATCTCCCAGTGAAGGGGAATGTGGTGGCCGATGCCTTACTATCGATGTTAACTTCTCAAGATGATTTGGTTACAAAGATGGCAATAATGGAATTAGAAGTACGATGTCCAATCAAAGAAGGGGAGAAACTGTTTGCAATTGAAGTTCAACCCACAATAGTGGAAAAGGTGAAGGAAGTGCAACTCAGAGATGATGAATGCGAGCGGATAAGGAAGAAGATTTCAAACGGTACTGAAATAGCGTACAGTCTTGATAACGAAGGGTTATTGAGATTTAAAGGAAGAATTTGGGTTCCGTGTGAGCCAGAGTTAAAAGAGGAGATAATGGATGAAGCTCATCACTCGAGGTACTCGATTCATCCTGGTAGTACCAAGATGTATCGAGACATTCGAACTAATTTCTGGTGGTCAAATATGAAGAGGGAGATAGCAGAGTATATCTCTAGGTGCTTAACTTGTCAAAAAGTTAAGGCCGAACATCAACGACCTAGTGGTTTGTTACAATCATTGGAGATTTTGGAGTGGAAATGGGAGCATATCACGATGGACTTTGTGGTGGGACTTCCAACGACGCAGAAAGGATACGACGTTATTTGGGTAATAGTGGATCGTTTGACAAAGTCGGCTCATTTCTTGCCGATAAAAGTCAGATACAATTTAGACCAGTTAGCTAAGCTTTATGTTAAAGAGATTGTCTCGAGACATGGAGTGCCAGTTTCGATCTTGTCAGATCTCAACCCGCGATTCACTTCAAATTTTTGGAAGAGTTTGCAAGAGCAGATGGAAACACAATTGAGGTTGAGTACGGCATACCATCCACAGACAGATGGACAAAGCGAAAGAACAATTCAGACGCTAGAAGACATGCTAAGGTCTTGGGTTATGGATTTCAAGGGGAGTTGGGACGATCATCTACCATTAGTAGAGTTCTCCTATAACAACAGTTATCACGCTAGTATAGGCATGCCACCTTACGAAGCGTTATATGGACGAAAGTGTCGAACGCCACTTTGTTGGGATGAAGTGGGAGAGCGTCGAATGTTAGGACCTGAGATGGTACAACAAACGGCGGAAGTAGTTAAGTTAATACGATCACGGCTAGTAGCAGCTCGTGACAGACAGAAAAAGTATGTCGATCCACATCGGAAGAACAGGGAGTTTGAAGTCGGTTCGTATGCATTCCTGAAGGTGTCACCTTGGAAGGGGAAGATGCGTTTTGGGAAAAAGGGGAAGTTAAGCCCTAAGTTCATAGGACCATTTGAAATTTTGCGAAGGGTAGGAGAGGTAGCATATGAGATAGCATTACCTCCAGAGTTGGGGCATATCCATAACGTGTTTCATGTTTTGGTATTACGTCCCTATAAGCTGGATTACAAGCACGTAATCAAGTATGAACCAATTCAAGTCGAGAAAGACTTAACCTATGAGGAGTTTCCTATGCAAATTGTTGATAGGAAGGAACAAGTGTTAAGAAACAAAACTATACCTTCGGTGAAGGTGATATGGAGGAACCACAATGCCGAAGAAGCAACGTGGGAACTCGAGGACAAGATGAGGAAGGCTTATCCCCATTTGTTTGATTAATTTGTATGGTAATTCTGGGGACAGAATTCTTATAAGAAGAGGAGAATGTAACGCCCGAGAAAATCGAACGTTTATGTAAATGAATTTTTATTTGATTTATTGAATAAAATTTGGATTATTTGTTTATTAAACTAAGTAAGCTAATTGTAGGTCATTTTATGACCTAGAGAATGCAGAAATGAGTAGGATTCTGGCTACTTGCTTGGAATAAATGATATGAATTTATAAGACGAAAATAAAAGGTTTTTGAGAATAAAAATATTTTGGGAAAAGAAGAAATAGACACTATTTAACCCTAAGGGTTAAAGGTTGGAGACCATAGGCCATTTTGAGAGTTCGGGATGTCAGAATGACATTCTGTCGGAAGATTTGACTGTAATATATCGTGAAAAGTTAAGTTAGCCGAGAAAAGGTTTCTCGACAGGAAAAGTACGGGAATCACTATTCATCCGTTTCTGCTCGGGAATTTATTTTGAAATTTCGAGAAACGCGTAATGATAGGATTTCGATACGAGATGGAATATGTAATAATATTTCATTTATGACTCACAAAGTTTTCGCGTAGGGACTTAAAATCCTAACGATTAGGGAAAGTGATCTAATGAAATAATTATTTACGTATAATAATAAATGATTATTGTACGGAAAGAATATGTGTATAATATGAGGTATTATACAAGAATAATACATAGAGAATACGAGAATTAATACGACGTATAATATAAATTTTATATGGAGTAAATAAGTTAAAATAAAGTGTATCAGAATTAAAAGTTGATAAGTTTGACCTGTGGGTCGAACCATTAGGTAAACGGGTGGTTTTAACCCATGGTTCAACCCACAACTCATGTTGGACATGGGGGAACAAGGCCACATGGGATCATGTGGGAGCACAAGGGGGGGACATGGTTGGCCATGTGCTAGCACATGGGCCTTAACTTGGTGGGAAAGAAAGGAGGGAGGTGGGAATAGTAGAGGAGATTGGGCCTAAATGACTCTTCTACCCTAAGTCTTGCCAACTTCTATAAATATAGAGCTTGCTCTTCATTATTTTGTTGTTTGATAATTCCTTCAACAAAGAGATAGAGAGAGAGAGAAGAAGAAGAAGCTAGATTGAGCTTTGCCTAGTTAACTTATCAATCAAGAAGGAAGAAGACCATTGAGTCTCCATACTCACTCCACAAAGAACACAAAAGGTATAACCATAAGAAAGTATATAAACATCATCTTTTCTTTCAATAACAATTTTGATAGAGAGGTGTTAGAGAAAGCATGAACCCTAAAGAGTTATAAGAATGGCTTAATGAGTAACTAAGAACCTTAACAAGCCATGCATGATGGAAGACTAAGAATTGATTAGGTACTAATAATGGACTTACTGAATTTATAGGAAATGGACTAATGAACATGTGAAACCATGAAAAATTTAAATGTTTTGAATGATTAGAATTAGTAATAATCAACCATGGGATTGATTCCAAGTTGTTTGGAGTAAAAATAATGAAGAACGAATATTCAGCGAAAGTTACGCGATTAGACGATAATTGTAGCAAACGTAAATTTCTTGAATTAGAAGTCAAAAGTGGCCGTGAGCATCAAAAACAATGGTTTTCAATTGAAAAACGTGAAATTAGGTAAACAAGACTTGCGAGGGAAAGAACGGATTGATTCTGACTTAAAACGAAGATTTGAGCGTCGAAAGTTCACGAACTTTTAACGAAAATGAAAAAAATGGACTAATCGGAGAATTTCTCGCCAACAGATTCGGAAACGAATTCCAACTTGATAGGATGGTAGAGCATGTCGTTTATGAACTTTTAGCTTTGGAACGAACCAATTTCGAGTTATAACGATCAAGTTACGGACTCCGGAATTTCAGAATTTTCAAAGACTTAGAAAATTTTTCTAAGTTGCAGAGCTAGCGCCGTAGCGCTGCAGTGCCAGCCAATAGACTTAAATCAGGCAGCGCAGTGCCACTCCCTGGTGAAATCTCTGGAGAGTAGCGCTGGAGCGCCCTCTAAGGGCAATATCTGGCACCGCAGTGCCAGCATGTGAGAAAATTTGACATTGTTAAATAATTACTTAACCTTTTGCATATCATTAAGGGGCTAGTAAATGATGTAATGTAAACCTTAAACAACATGTTTAAGTAAGAGTTTATGAAAATTAAATGTTAAATAAACGTAATTAAACTTAAGTTTTGGACGCTAACCAAAACTAAGTTAAGGAACAAGTTAAATACTCGTTTAATCATCATGCCTAGTGATGATTAAGAAGAGTTGGTTTATAACATAGGATGTTAATAAACTGTAATGAACATTAAATAACTTAAATTAATGTTATTAATTTAACATTTCTATTAAGTTATACAAGAAGGAGAAGTTAGGCTATACTTGGTATATCGATGATGAATTCTCGTAGGTATGCTTTGTGTTATGCTTTGTAGACGTTGTAAAGACTGAATAGACTACGTGTAAAGGTTTAGAAGATGCAAAGGCAAGTTTTCTAACTTCGTTTATACTTTACTATGAATGCAAGTTTTTTAAACTCTTGTCTATACGTTATGTTTGGACAAGAAGTCATTGTGCATAATTGTTTATGCATGAACTGTTATTGAATAGTCGATGCCATTTGATTCGGTTCGATTGAGATTTAGCATATTTTGGTGGGTTTTCCACAAATCTTTCCAAAATATATATAATGTTGTGATCCTATGCCAATTGCTTGGTACGGATTCTCAGGCAAACCTAAGTATGAATAAAATAAAGGTTTTAAACGTCGTTAATTCGGCAGGCACGTGAGGTTGCCACTAATTAAACATAAACACGTTTAATGTATGAGTGTTGATCAACATAGAGTACTACAGGCTGATCACCTGGATGTGCTCGTAAGCTATATCGAACTTATGGCCTTCGTGCCGGGTTGTTCCTTTCATGAATGAGAACTAAAATATATGGTTCATGGTCATTGACCAAAATGGATTCCGAAGAGGCTATAAAGTCCTTGGGAATGGTTTTAAAGGAATCAAAACGATATTTTGATTATTCTTAAGTACTTCATAACTATTGTATAGTTATTGAAGACCAAGGAATATGATTTTTGATTTTGTGGTTTCAAGATATATTGTTTAACTTGCTGAGCTGTTTATGCTCATTCTTGCTTAAAACTAAATGATTTCAGCTAAGAACGAACGGACTGAAGGATATGGTAAAGACAAAGGCAAGTCCAAGCTGGACAAGTAGTGACCTTTGTAATAATATAGTATTAGTATTGTATTTACTGATATTATGACATAGAACAACGTATTGGTTACAAATACTTGGGAAGGAATTTAATAGAATGTAATAATTAGTAAACTTATGCATTGATATTGATGTCCTCAATTGAATGTATGAGTAGATTATAGCACCGTGTAGCATCATGTCTTGGGTTTGAAGGTACCCATATTTGGGGGCGTCACATCCTTAATTTCTACTCCCTTTATTCGAGTATCTACAATGTAATCTAAATAACCTACACATCTTTTCCTTAACAATTTCTTGGCCTGTATCATCGTAACGCAACACGATTGCTTAAGTGATGAGCTACCATAAAACACTACCTTAGACTTACTCGGAGTCTGAAGGTTCACACATTTATTCTGACAGTCAATTATTACAGCATGGTTATATTACCAATCCATACCTAGTATTAAGTCAAATTCTCCCAATCTAATAGGAATCAAGTCTACGCTCAGTTCATGTTCTCTAATGTTTGTGCGATAATTTCGATAAACGTATTTTACAGGGATTACTTCTTTATTCACAACTTCTATGATCAAGGGATTTTCTAATCGTTCTCGGGGTGAATTAAGTCTACTAGCAAATTCTTCAGATACAAAAGAACAGGTGGCACCCGAATCAAATAATACATAAGCATTTATATCATTGATTGGGATTATACCTGACACCACGTCCTTCGCACCCACTGTGTCCTGGACGGTCATATTAAAGGTTCTGGCGGTTGGGCAGTTGGATTGTGTAGGTCCGCCGATCATCAGTTTGTTCCCTCCTTGTTGGCTATTACCTCCGCCACTTCCCTTTTTCGGGCAGTCGTTAATCCGGTGCTCCGTCGAGCTACATGCAAAGCATCCTCTGATCTTCTTAGATTTTGGGCAATTTGGCGATATGTGCCCCTCTTGGCCGCAATTATAACACGTGCTTTTTCCTTTCCAGCATTCTCCCTGATGACTTCTCCCACACTTATTATAAGCTTCACTCCTTTTCTTAAAACTCCCTTGGAGACTCCCACCTTGTTTGTTGTTGTTGTTGTTATTCTCCCACTTTCTCTTTCCCAAGTTGCTTCCTCCACTACTGCTTCATCCAGTACGGTTCTCTCCTCCAGTATTCTTTCCTTTATTCTCCTTGTTATACAGACTTAAGGCCTCACTGCCACCTTTCGCAATGATTGCCTTCTCCAACAATGTTGCAAAGGAATCAATTTGAAGAACTGATACCTTATTGAACAACCACGGCTTCAGCCCTTGTTCGAATCGCCTCGCCTTCCTTTCCTCATCTCCAATTTGGTGTTCCGTAAATTGCGCTAGTTCGTTAAACTTAGCTGCGTACTGCACCACAGTCATATCACCTTGTTTTAGTTCTAAAAACTTCACCTCCATCCTATTCTTCATGCTTTTCGAGAAGTAGTTCTCAAAAAATAGAGTCTTAAACTTATGCTATGTTATCGTCCCTGCTCCCACTCTCTGCTGATTAGCCTCCCACCAATAGTTCGCTTCTCCTCTCATCATGTACGTAGCAAATACCGTTTTCTAGTTTTCACCCACACGAGCTCTAGTGAAAGCCTTCTCGATCTCCTTGATCCAGGTTTGCACAATTATCGGGTCAGTAATACCCTCGAACTCTGGGGGTCCTACACTCCTAAAGTCTTTGAAGGTTGTTACTAGTACAACTTGAGGGTTTGGGCGAACAGGTTTGTTGTTTCTTTCGCTTAGAGCTTCTCCTAACAGATCAACTAATTTCTAGATCGGGTCAACTTGTTCCCTCTCGTTATTAACTGATTCTTCTGGTGCAGTCAATCTACGTCTTGGTGTTATGATCTGCATCACAATCTTTCATTTTATTATTTCTCAGTTATATTACTTAAGTATTTCTCTTAACATCAAGAAGAATAAATTTATAACACGTTTCTGAAATAAGTTTCATTTATATTCATATGCCAATTATTTTATTACATGATTTTTCCTAGCATATTTCTATAAATGTCTACCACATATCCCCTAATATCACAAAAGACGGGAATATACCAACCTGCTACCATACTACCCCTCTAACAAAAGCTTATACGAGGTTTACATCACTATCCCATACTTTACACAAAAAGTTGGGATTACAACATAGTATATACTTCGCATAAGATATATACTACAAACTACTACTAGACTGACTAAGGGTCTCATCCCATCATGCCACACTCCACAGCGATCTTGTACTCTATATGTGCTATATACGTCACCAGCTCTCGACTCATAGTATGTAGGGTCTGTCCCTGCTCCGCCGAGTAGTGGTACACACCATCAATCACCCTCTCAAATGCCGAACGGAACACGTACCCCATCCTGTTCATCTTCTTCTTCTGACCTCATCCTCCAGGTCGTCAGCTCTCTCATTGGCCGCCGCCCACTTCTCCTCGAAGTGTATCCTATCCATCACCTCCAACTTTAGCTGAGTACAGAGTGCTTCCTTCTCTGTCTTCACACCGAGCTCCCTCTGTTCTACCTCTTCCAGCTTCCCTGCCAGATCCACGTTTCTAGCCACTGACTTATGAAACAAGGTCCCCATCTGGATCCCTGCCTCCTTGCGATAAGCAATCTCTACCTCTAGTTCCTGCATGGCCAGCTTCCTCTGATGGTCTTCGTCCCTCAGCTTCTAGAACTCCAACTCTCTCTCTTGGACCTCTGCCTCTAACTCCTAGACTCTGCAGTCCAACTCTAGGATCCGGTCTTCATACTTTCCTAGTATATGCTCCTCTAGGTTAGGCTCGTAGGAGTCCTCCATGGGCTCCTCCTTTGAAGGATCGTCCTCGACAGGCTCGTCCTTCATAGGCTCCTCCTCGGGGTCGAACCCCACCTCTATCTCATCCTCGTCATCAGACTCGGATGGCGCAACAGCCTGTACTGGCAGAGCCTCGACTGGTGTCTCGTACACTACATGAATATCCCGGGCTCCTCCTTAGCCACTCTACTAGGTACTCCCATATCTGCCATCCTACAATCACAAACACAAGACAAACAAACAGCAACTCCATTAGAATGTTAAATAAAATATAAGTTCATTGTATAAAATGAAGTTACATTTCATAGCACACAAAGTCTCGCTCTAGGGAAAACTCTATGTGAGTTCGATCCCTTTCTAACTTCTAAGTTCTCCTAAGTTATAATCTAAGGACACTCGCTCCTAAGGTTTATAACTACGGCTCTAATACCAACCTGTAACGCCCCCAAATTCGAACTGCCACTTGGTCACTCGAATTCGGTTCGTCACGTTCTCATGGCAATACAATAATAACTAAAATCACACAATCACAGCGGAAAATCTAATCTAGAATAATTTACAATAATTTATAATAATTATTTTCCCAAGTCTCGCAACCTACAATACTTAATAGATTACATAATAATATCAAATAACGACTTATTACATAATCTAACTTAAGCTTAAACATAGTCAAATCCAGTCTTACTACATCATCTTAACACAACATTATAATATTTAAAACATAAAAAAAAGACAAGCTAGTTGGTAGCCTTGCCCTTGCCCTTATTGACGCTTGAAGGTTCGCCTTGCTCTGTCTTAACTGAAATGTTTTTAGGAAAAGCAAGAATAAGCACAAATTTCCCAGCAAGTAATATACAATAAGGGTGAAGAGTTTATCTCACGAGTTTGAAATATGAAAGTGTAATCTCTAAGATAGTTCAGAGTTTCAGAATAATATCATGAATAACGAGTATCAACAATTCTCAAAATCAAATCTTTGGAATATGAAATGATAGTTCAATATAGATCAACAGATATATATGAATTTAAAGGCTATCAATGTATCCAACTGGATAAAATAATTTATACTGAGCAATCATTAAGGACTATTGAACATCTACTAGAATCATCAATATTAAACTGATAACCCAAAAGAAATAAGTACGATAGATGACCAGTCTACAATACCTTATGTTACGCATAACACCACAATAATACTCACGCGTGTGTTGGGGCTTCCAACAATATACACTCCCCTTACCATAATAGTTGTTCAACTCAGTTTTCAAGATTTTCGCACCAGTCAATTGGTTTGGACAGTTTTATAAACATGCGTCTAGCCGAATCAAATGGCATAGACACTTTCACAATACCAAGTTCAACATAAATAATAACTTTCATGTCACTTAATGAAATAAAAGTTCAAGTATGGTAACTCAATTTAAACGAGTAAGTAAGGAAACTAGCTCGCAATATACAAGGATAGAATACTTGCACTGTAAAAGAGTGTAAGTTAGGAAACTTGCCTTACGCGTAGTCTATCCACGATATTAGTCAACACTTTCGAATCCTATCGTAATATAATTACGTATATATAAATATGATATTCATTAGTCATATATTTTAACATCGTATCTTATCTTCGGATATACGATCGACACATAAGCTAAGTTTTAACCTAGCTACACAGTTATATATATAGTATCATATTAATATAACTTTTATCCTTAACGTTCCTCTTTTTGAGTTTAAACATATTCTCATATCATTAATATCACATAAGACCACAATCAATACTAAATATATTTTATTTTAGTAAGTTATGGCATTTCTATAAGTTAACTGTCAAAATCGGATTCAAGTGTCAACATATGATATCACATAGCATGTATTCATATTAAAGGATACTTTAATGCCTGTTCAACCTTTTCACGTTCAACTTACATGATATAGGTTCTAGATCTATATTTTGAACAAATTAAGGCTTTACAACATCATGAAATCATGTAAGCTATCATGCTTTGTTATTTTAAACACATAAGGTATTCATATAACTTGTATTAAGCATGTTCATGAGTATTCATATCGCATACATGCAACTATCATTGTTATTAGTTTGAAAATATGCTTCGTTTACGCTAAACTTGAATCACAACACCTAATCATGGTATATATACATGTATGATACATGAGTGGGTCTACGAGTGCTATCTATCATGTCCATAAATTTCAGAATCCAACTCTCAAGGTAGCATGTTAACATTCACGTTCAAAGTTCATATTTTCATTAGCAAAGCTTACTAATAAGTTCAACATGTTCATGCTTCCTTACGAATCATATAAACACAAGTTAACGGGTTATTCGTGCATTTCTAAACCATTCTAACATGCTTGCAAGATCAATACCTCAATCTGTCACACACATGTCAAAGTTTGTTTTCAAAAATTCCATTCTCGTTAGGAATGTGCACTAGTGAGGTTCACATGTTCATATTATATTATGAAATCCATATACATAAATTAATATGTCTTTCATGCATCTTTACGTCATTCTAACGTGTCTCAAAAGTCAGAATACTAATATGCTTCATATATGCTAACGTTCGTTTATGAAACTTTAAGTTTATTTTCACAACTACATGTCGTTTCATATACTTTGCATGCAAATATAACAATACTTGTTCACACTAGGTCTAGGTATATCACTATACATGTTTAACCAGACACCAAGCTTGTTTAAACTTATGCGAGCAAGCCATGACTTAATAGATTGCAGCAGGATGCAGAAAATAATTTCCAGAGACTGGCGCAGCTGTGCTACGCCCCAGTGTATTACCGACGCAGCTGCGCCACGTCTAGTTCAAGCCAAGAACAGCCTGCTTCTGCAGGATTCCAGCCCAACCACAGAAATCATTCACGAATTTGATTCAAAGCATGTTACATTGCATACTAACATGTTACTAAGTCTATATAACAACTATATAAATGTTCTACCACCCAATTATAATCCAATTTGGCATAATCAAGAAATTTGAATTCAAGAATAGAAATTCTTTTGACAAAGAATGAAAATGAAGAATAAGAAAATTGTTATATGAATTTGATTGCTAGCAAGCCACATTGTGTACTAATATGATTATAAGTTTTATACAACAACCAACAAACAATATCCCATCACAACTTCATGAATTACATACTAAGTCCAAGTAATTGAAATTTTTTGACAGAGAATGAAAATAAAGAACAAGGAATGTATACTATACCTCTGTAACACGAATTAAGCTTGCTAATACTGCTATAGAAATCCTCCCTCAACTCAATAGATAATCACAGTATACTATCCTCACTTGGAATTCTCAGCATATGAATTTAGAAGGAGATGGGTTGTATTTATAGAGAAAATGATATCCAGATATTGCATTCTTCCAATGAATTAAACCATCAGATTGGGGAATTACATGAAGGTTATGGAGTGGTAGGTAAATGGTTGGTGAATCAAATCATCAGAACCACTCCCCTCATGATAATGGTAGCTAGATTTTTGAGTTTAAGGAATAGAGAGTAGGCTAGCTTCATGATGTATTCACGTGAAGGAAATGTGACTCTATTTTGGGACAAGAAAATCAACTTCAGCATTCTAGCAACACTTATGTTATATATAATATCTACTCTTAGGTTATATCTTATATACATTTTATCCATACATAGGTTATAATTTAAATGCCACAATGCAATAATACTTCAATGTAATTTGTACATATATAATCCATGTACATTTTATCATGCCGGTATAATTTACTCAGATATTATAACATTACATTATCTCCTTGTTATTAAATTCTACAATCAACAATTGATTACAATATATTCATGATGTATTATTTTATTGTATACACACTCACATTGTCATATAGGCATTGATATGTAACTTAATAAATCTTAATATATGGTTTATATATATATATATATATATATATATATATAATATAGTCACATTACACTTTACTCTTCATATAATATATAGGTAGCTACTATACATTATACACTTAATCGTCACATGCTCGCACATAGAAATTAATTGGGCATATATAGTCTACTCGTTATATATTATTATTCTCAATGATAATTAATTAATTACCTATCTTATTAATTAATTAATAATATTAATATTAATTAATCCCTTCCTTGTAAATCAATGAAATTATTAATCTCTATAATAATTGATTAACACTTATATGATTTAATTATCACAGTAAATAAATATAAACTTTATTATATTTATAAACACGTTGCGTATTATTATTATATCTCTAATAATAATAATCACATATCATTAATCAATCACCATTAATATTCCATTTCTCATAATAGTAATTAAATAACAATTAATATATGATTAATTGTTCACATAGTAATTCCTTTATTAATTAATATAATCATTAATATTTCTCATCACTGTGCCACACAAGGCATTCAACGAGTTTATCGCAAACTCCATATATTCTCAATTATTATAATTATTCAATTTAATATAATTGAGTTAACTCATCTCATAACACAATTCATTTATATTCAAATAAATATTCATTTCCATTAATATATTCATTTAATAATATATGAAAATTCTCGGGTATTACATCCTCCTCCCCCCCCTTATAAAAATTCCGTCCTCAGAATTGCTACAAGGTTACACAAATAGATGGGAATAATCCCTCATCATCCTATCTTCTAATTCCCATGTAGCCTCCTCGACATCGTGGTTACGCCAAAGTACTTTTACAGAAGATATAATTTTATTTCTCAAGGTTTGCTCTTTCCTATCTAGTATTTGGACAGTAATTTCTTCATACGCCAAGTTCTTCTCCACTTGAATGGGCTCATAAGAAATCACGTGCTTGTAGTCGGCCTTGTACGGTCGCAACACGGAAATGTGGAACACGTTGTGGATGTGCTCCAACTCGGGTGGTAATACAACTTTGTATGCCACTTCACCCACTCGCTTCAGTATCTCAAACGGTCCTATAAATCTTGGACTCAATTTTCCCTTCTTGCCGAAACGGATCTTTCCCTTCCATGGAAATACCTTCGAGAATACGAAACTGCCGACTTTGAAGTCTCGGTCCTGCCGATGCAAATCTGCGTATTTCTTCTGGCGGTCTTGAGCTGTTACTAGTATGGCTCTTATCACTGTCACCACGTCTACGGTTTGTTGAACTAACTCTAGTCCGAGTATTCGTTATTCTCCGACTTCGTCCCAACATATTGGTGTTCTGCACTTTCTTTCGTAAAGAGCTTTGTACGGTGGCATGCCGATACTCGCACGGTAACTATTATTATACGCAAATTCGACTAAGGAAAGGTGGTCGTCCCAATTTCCCTTGAAGTCCATCACGCAAGTCCTAAGCATGTCCTCTAATGTTTGTATAGTTAGCTCACTCTATCCGTCTATCTGAGGATGATAAGCGGTACTCAACCTCAAATGTGTTCCCATTCTCTCTTGCAAACTCTTCCAAAAATTTGACGTGAAGCGCGAATCTCGATCGGAGATAATTGACACCAGCACAAACTCGCTAACTGATTCAAACTGTAGTGGATCTTGATCGGTAGAAAATGGGCGGTCTTTGTTAGTCGATCCACGATAACCCAAATGGCATGATATCCTTTCTGTGTGACTGGAAGTCCTACCACGAAGTCCATTATAATATGCTCCCATTTCCACTCCAGTATTTCCAACGGTTGTAGTAAACCACTCAGCCGCTGGTGTTTTGCTTTAATGCATTGGCAAGTCAAACATTTACTAACGCACTCTTTGACTTTCCGTTTCAGATTGGGCCACCAAAAGTGTTGTCTCAAATCTCGGTACATCTTAGTGTCTCCTGGATGAACGGAATACGTTGTATTGTGTGCCTCGTGCAAAATCTCTGCTCTCAACTCGGTTACCTCTGGTACCCATACTCTTCCTTTGAGTCTCAAAATACCGTCTTTATCCATTCGGAATCTCTCTTCTTCATTTTCTCCGATCCTTTTTCTGATTTTCTCGCACTATTCGTCTTTCTCTTGTGATTCTTTTACTCTATCCAACAAGGTTGGACGAGCTTCCATTTCGAACAACTTCTCTTCCGACCTTTCCGATCCCCTTACCTCTATCTCTAATCTTTCCATTTCTCTTATCAATTCTTCCTGAGTCGTCAAACGAAACACTTTCTCCCTTCCTTTTCTGCTCAGAGCGTCAGCAACCACGTTTGCCTTACCTGGGTGATAAAGAATATCACAGTCATAGTCCTTGATCAATTCTAACCACCTCCTTTAACGTATATTCAACTCTTTCTGTGTGAAGATATATTTCAGACTCTTGTGGTCCGTGTATATCTCACATTTCTCCCCGTACAAATAATGCCTCCAAATTTTTAACGCAAAAACTACTGCCGCTAACTCTAAATCGTGAGTAGGGTATAGTTTTTCGTAATCCTTCAATTGTTGTAATGCATACGCAATGACTTTGTCGTGTTGCATTAGCACACAACCAATTCCCTTGTGCGATGCGTCACTATACACCACAAAATTTCTCGCATCATCTGGTAGTGATAACACAGGCACTTCGCTTAATCTCTTCTTCAGTTCTTGAAAACTCTTTTCGCATTTGTCTGTCCATACAAACTTCACCGTCTTCCTCGTCAAATTGGTCAACGGGGTTGCTATCTTAGAAAAATTCTGGATGAATCTTCGATAGTACCCAGCTAACCCTAAGAAACTTCTCACCTCTGTTGGTGTTCTCGGTTGCTCCCAATTACTTACTGCCTCGACCATTGCAGGGTCCACTGAGATTCTATTCTTATCCACCACATGACCTAAGAATTGAACCTTCTCCATCCAAAATTTACATTTTGAAAATTTCGCATACATCTTCTCCTTCCTTAGTGCCTCTAAAATAATCTTCAGATGTTCGGCTTGTTCTTCCTTTGTCTTCGAGTAGATCATAATGTCGTCGATAAAAACTACCACGAATTTATCCAAGTATGGCTTGAAAACTCGATTCATCAAGTCCACGAATGCTGCCGACGAATTACTCAATCCAAATGACATTACCAAAAACTCGTAATGTCCATAACGGGTCCGAAACACAATCTTTGGTATGTTCTCATCCTGTACCTTCAATTGGTGATAACCTGTCCGTAGGTCGATCTTCGAAAAACACTTTGCTCCCTTCAGTTAATCAAATAAGTCGTCTATCCTTGGTAGCGGATATCTGTTCTTGATCGTTACTCTGTTCAATTTTCGATAATCGATATAGAGCCTCATCGATCCATCTTTTTTCTTAACGAATAACGCTGGTGCTCCCCAAGGAGACACACTCGGTCGAATGTAACCCTTATCCAATAACTCTTGCAGTTGTATCATTAATTCCTTCATTTCTACTGGCGCTATACGGTATGGAGCTTTCAAAATCGGTGCCGTTCCCGGTGCTAAGTCTATTACGAATTCAATTTCTCTGTCTGGCGGAAGACCAGGAAGATCGTCAGGAAATACATCTCCAAATTCATTCACTACGGATATATCCTTTATAACGCCCGAGAAAATCGAACGTTTATGTAAATGAATTTTTATTTGATTTATTGAATAAAATTTGGATTATTTATTTATTAAACTGAGTAAGCTAATTGTAGGTCATTTTATGACCTAGAGAATGCAGAAATGAGTAGGATTCTGGCTATGTGCTTGGCATAAATGATATGAACTTATAAGATGAAAATAAAAGGTTTTTGAGAATAAAAATATTTTGGAAAAAGACGAAATAGATACTATTTAACCCTAAGGGTTAGGGTTGGAGACCCTAGGCCATTTTGAGAGATCGGGATGTCAGAATGACATTCTGTCAGAAGATTTGACGGTAATATACCGTGAAAAGTTAAGTTAGCCGAGAAAAGTTTTCTCGGGAGAAAAAGTATGGGAATCACTATTCATCCGTTTCTGCTCGGGAATTTATTTAGAAATTTCGAGAAACGCGTAATGATAGAATTTCGATACGAGATGAAATATGTAATAATATTTCATTTATAACTCACGAAGTTTTCGCGTAGGGACTTAATGTAAGAACCTGAATTTTCAAGAAATTATTAAAATAAGGATTTAATAAATAAAATTCTTAAAGTGTGAGATGGGTTCGAATAAGAACATTTATGTTATACAAGTTATGTAGTATTGTGTTACATAGGGTAATATGAACTATGTAATATGTGATTAATAAATATACATTGTTATTTATCGTAGAGACAATTCAGTTGAGATAAAGGAATTGGATAAAATTTCCTATCGATATTACAAAATTTATAGGATTATTTTATCATAGTAAGTTGGTGACATTAAATATCTTTAATGTATAATCACCATTTTCTTGTGTATACTAATAACTAGTATGTTTATAATATAGGTTATTGATAGTACTTAAGCTATCCGTGAATGGATTTGGATAGTGAAACATGAGTTAGTTAAGAGAATTAGCTAATAAGAATAAATATTGGTTAATTGATAGTTGATAGTTATATTATGGAATAATATAATGTGAGTATCAAACCTTAATTAACTAAGGTGATATAGTACAGGGTTTAATTTACTTAAGTAATGGAGTGAATTAATATATGTGTTGGATATGAAATTATAGTTGGTACTTTTATATATTACTTAGAATGGTAATATGTGAGAAAGTCTAATGTGCGAATAACGTTAATAAATATATATACGTTATTAAAAGGGAGATGTAAATCATTATTTTATTTAAATGAATATTTAATATTTGAAGAAATTGTTTTGGGGACAATTTATAGAAAATAAAGAGAAATAATTATTATATATTTCTAATAAAGGATATTAAAATAATTTTTAATATTGAATTATTTTAATAAAAGGAGAAAATGTTATTTTTGAATAATAATATTTCCTTATATGTTTTTGTATGAGGTAATATGTATGATTGATTAATATAGTAAATATATTAAAACGTTTTTGCTATATGAAAATAAATTGATAGAAACAATTTATTATAATAGAAAATAAACTCATTATCTATTTTCTATATATAAAATATGTGCATGTGTCGTACATGTAGTTATTTGATATTATATTAAGAATAATATCTTGAGACAATAAATAAATTATTTTCTAATAATGAATGTCTTTATTCGGAGAAAACATAATATTTTATATTATGGCAAAATACAGAATTTCTAATGTATTTTCAAGAGAGTTAATTAATGAAAGAAAACTAAGTTATTTTAATATATTAAATAACTTAAATTATTATTTTATCATAGATGTTATCATTTAGATAATTAATAGAGTATATATTAATTATTATAAGCGTAAAGGTTATACTTATTATAAGTATAATTAATTGAGGTAGTTTAGCATCTTAATAGCTTACCGTAAATGTTATAAAGAATATTTGAATATTTTCATTCACGATATATTTATATATGTGAACCTTGTGATTTAATAGTTCTAAGTAAATTGAACATGGGATGGATAAGTAGTATGGTGGGAGTGATAATAAGCTTGAGATTGAGCTTGTGAGAAATGCCTTGTGTGGCACAATAATAAATTCGATGATGAATTAATTAATTCAAGGACGGAAGAATTATTAATTAAACAATTAATCTATATTAATTGTTATTATAATAATATGTTGATTTATTATTATGGCTAATGATAGTATAATAATAAGAA
Source organism: Panax stipuleanatus (assembly GCA_020205555.1). Taxonomy (NCBI): domain Eukaryota; kingdom Viridiplantae; phylum Streptophyta; class Magnoliopsida; order Apiales; family Araliaceae; genus Panax; species Panax stipuleanatus. Next base: position 84,070,471 of record CM035119.1, read on the forward strand.
AATTGATTATAAATATAATCGAAATGGTATTGATGAGGGATGAGATATATTGTCTTATAATATTAATTATTGTTATGAACAATGTACTAGTATCAAGTAATTATTTGATAATATGTTGATTAACGAGTAAATGATTTATAAATATAATAAGATTTATATTTATTTAATGTAAATGTTAGCCAATTGTTATAGAGATTAATAATTGATTTACGAGGAAGGGATTAATTAATATTATTATTAATTAATTGATAAGATAAGTAATTTATCAATTCCTATGTGCAAGCACGCGATATTAAAAGTATAACGTATGGTAGTTAACTATATATTATACGAAATGTAAAGTGCGATGTGACTATGTTATTTAGGTATATAAACTATATAATAAAGTTAATTGAGTTATAAGAGTTACATAAAATGTGTGTGTGACAATGTGTATATAAGTATACAATAAAATAATATATCATGGATATATTGTAAACAATTATTGAATTAATAAAATTTAATAATAAAGGAGACAATGTAATATGATAATATCCGATCAAATTATATTCGGTGTTAATAAGATGAACATGGATTATATGTATACCCCTACTTGGTAATAGTAATTGTTTATTGGGACTACATTGTGACTATATTATACCAAGTGTATGAAATGTAATGTGCATATTTTATATAACCTAAGTACCTACACTTGCTAGTTGTCAAATTGCTGAGTAATTGGCTTGGCCCAAATTGAGTGTCCATCTCATTTCTTCCTCACATGAACCCCCTAGCTAGCTACCCTCTTCTCAATTTCAGCAATATAGAGCCAATGATCATGGGAGGAGTGGAGATCATGATGAGAATTACCAACTCTCACCTACCATTCCTAAACCATTATACAGTCTTGTTATCCGTTGGTTTGAATTGGTGGAGAAAGTCATGGACTGTGTATTAGAAATTCTATAAATACAGCTTTCCTTCTTCTTTTCTTTTTTCTGAGTTTTTTTCTGCTAGCTAAGCATTTAGAGAGAGTATATCAGTGAAGTGAGGAAACTGAGAATTCATAGGAATTCATCCAAGCTTTAGCAAAGGTAATCCTCCTACATATTATTCTTAATTTTTGAAATTCTAGATTCTTAATCATACATGAATTCGTGTTAGTTGGACTAAGGATTGTTATCAACTTGTTATATAAGTTAGTAATTATATAATATAGTCACATTACACTTTACTCTTCATATAATATATAGGTAGCTACTATACATTATACACTTATTCGTCACATGCTCGCACATAGAAATTAATTGGGCATATATAGTCTACTCGTTATATATTATTATTCTCAATGATAATTAATTAATTACCTATCTTATTAATTAATTAATAATAATAATATTAATTAATCTCTTCCTTGTAAATCAATGAAATTATTAATCTCTATAACAATTGATTAACACTTATATGATTTAATTATCACAGTAAATAAATATAAACTTTATTATATTTATAAACACGTTGCGTATTATTATTATATCTCTAATAATAATAATCACATATCATTAATCAATCACCATTAATATTCTATTTCTTATAATAGTAATTAAATAACAATTAATATATGATTAATTGTTCACACAGTAATTCCTTTATTAATTAATATAATCATTAATATTTCTCATCACTGTGCCACACAAGGGATTCAACTAATTTATCGCAAACTCCATATATTCTCAATTATTATAATTATTCAATTTAATATAATTGAGTTAACTCATCTCATAACACAATTCATTTATAATGAAATAAATATTCATTTTCATTAATATATTCATTTAATAATATATGAAAATTCTCGGGTATTACAGAGTCGCCAGCTATCGATGTCAGGAAAAAATTCGGGTCGGGTTAAACCCGAATCTTTCTGTTTTCCTAAGTTTTATCTACCCTTACTCTTTTTATTGTGAAAAGGTTTTGAAGGGTTTTTTAGGAAAAGGCCAACATATATCATGTCGACGATTTGAACGTTTTACAGAGTCACCATTTGGTAGATTTAAAATGGTTGTACCAACTCAACCGAGTTTGTTTGAAAAGAGGCCCAATTGCTGGACACTGTCGAAACTTGATCTTTGAAACCGAAGTTTTGAGTTCGAAGGCTTGGTTAAGTGTGGGGAAGGTGTTAGGCACCCCACAACTCCCGTGTAAACACGGTACCGCATCTTTTCAATATTTTCCTTTTAAATCTGCAATGTGTGTGTGTGAATGCTAAAAGAAATTGGGCCTATGTTTGTTTGGTTTAAAAGCATGGACAAACTTCGTTGAACCTATATACGAAGGGTTTGATTTTATTTGCAAAAGTCACTTTATTTAGACAAGATTACTAAAATGATGTTTTGAAAGTAGGTTTTCAAACCCTTGCGCTAACATAAGAATTGAAGCATATCAGCACTTCCGTTTTTATCTTTTCAGCCTTTTGGCTCAATTTGGAATGGTGATTGTCAGGCTGCGAAGCATCCTTGATCACAGAAGATATACAAGTGTAGGTCTTCTCATGGGAATGACAACCATAGGAGTGACTCTGACACGACAAACCATTATTCTCATTATGTTGAGACCTTAAACCCGGATAACCGTTTCAAGGTCTTTCATATGTATATTTTTATAAAAAAACTGGCAGGGTACATTTGTAAAGTGGGGTTTGTCCATCGTGGGAATCAGATTCTGCTCAGTTTGATCATGAATCCCACGATTCCTAGGCTCATAAATGGAGGCCAATAAAAATCTGCACAGTTCAAATATGTACAGAAATATATATTTACATCCTGATGTCGCCAGGACCAAGGATTCATCAGTAAATCATGGCTCGCATGTAACTGAAGCATCTCGTTCCCACTAGATAGAATTCTAAGGGTCGCGAGGTAGCTTTTATAACTGAAACTAGAAAAATGCTAGATTTAAATAAATCTTAGCCATTCTAGCTTCCTGGTTTTGTCTGGACCTATTTTGAACCGTTTGAAAGCTAGATTTGGCCAGATTTAAAGAAATCTAGTTCGCCAGCAGAAATGCCAATGCTAATTCATATCAAATGAATATTTAAAGCAACAATTTAATCAAAATGAGTAAATTAATATATATATATATATATATATATATATAATTATATTTATACGAAAGCTGTAAAGGGCGATGGGTTTTCACTATAATGCCCAGACTAGAATGGAAATATATATATATATATATATATATATATTTATAAAAGCTGTATAAAATCCACGGAATGATCCAGGCTGAACATAATGGAAATATATATAAAAACTGTAAAGGGAGGTGGGGCTGACCTGTACATCCCGGGTTGAGTTCACTGAACGTGAATCGCTATGGAATACCTAATGGAGTTTTACTTGCTTGTCAATAGGAATTCCTAATGTGATAGTAGTACAAGTGATCCTTGGACTTGGGATCATCATAGTATCTTGTATGTAACAAATTATACTTTGACTTATTCCTTAAGGTCTTTTAAGGCATATATAGGGTATGATTGGGTATAATGAGTTACATATAGAGATAATGTATGATTCATAAAGAATCTACCACCTCTAGTAAAAGAGGAGATATGTCCTATGTGATTCGTTAAATAATAACCCAGGAATCCTTGGCCAAGGTAGAATGAAATTAGAAAGAGGTTTCTAATTTGCATTATTTGGAGTTGTGCGTTTTCTAATCGAAATATATATGATTAAATAAATTAAGACTTGACAGTAAATCCATGTCTTATATTTAATTGGGACATTGTATGGTGGAAGGATTGAATTGTACAGTAACTATTAACTCACAGGTTCTTTTATGATTAATGTTGAAATCTATATTATTTGGAAAGTCGTGATTGCTAGGGAGGCTTATCCCTATTGTAGAATAAATGTTATTTATTTAAATAGATTATTAGTTTAATTTATTTATTTAAATAAGATTAGAATTGTTCTAATTGATTTATTCACAACCGGTTTAATATGAGAACCTAAAGGGTCACACCATAAATGGAAGAAGAATTATTTAAGAAAAAAATGGCATAATAGTAATAATGCATTAAGTATAATTAATTTAATCTATGGTAATAGAATAAATTAAATAGCTTAATGTTTATTATTTAATATTTTAAAAATATTAAATATAAATTAATAAGAGGAGTCTTATTAATATTATTATTATTATTATTATTATTATTATTATTATTTTAATTCTAAAGGAGTTTACCAATTAATATAATATCAGTACTCTCTCTCTCTCTCAATCCTATTAAGATTAGAATATAAATTAATTAAAAGTGTTTAATTAATTAATTAATTAAAACCATATTCTAATTGGATTAGGAGGGTTAACCTAATATCTATATAAGAGAGTCTTATATCAGAAATAAGGTACGTGAATTTTTCAAAAGGTTGGGAGTATACATATTCTATAGAGATAGAAACAAGGGTTAATCCAATAACCCATCTTCCTGAGTTCTTCATCTTCTTTGGTGGATCACCGTTAGAGGCCAAACATTTGGGTGGCTGACATTGATCAAGGGAAGGAGCCACTACCGAGGAATCAAAGGAATCGAAGGAGTAGAACTTGTACCTGAGGAAGCTTGGATCTTCAAAGGTATAATTCCACATCCTCTCCTTCTATGTATTGACTGATAATTGATGCACAAGAAAGATCATGGTTAAGGGTTTGTAAGAAAATTTTAAAATCTGATTTTTCATCCCTTCCGTTGCGTTTATGTAATTTGATTGCATGCTTATGTTTCTAGCAAACCCAACAGTGGTATCAAAGCCAATCTTGTGCTAATTATCAGTTTATGTTATTCCATACATGTATGATATGCGATTGGATCGAGTTCTTGGGCAACAATTTTTTTTTCAAATTCTGCGAAGCTGCGCAGCTGCGCCGGTGTAAGGCATTCTTGCTGCGCAGCTGCGCCGGTGTCTTGTCCTGGTTTTCATGCTGCGCAGCTGCGCCGGTTCCTTTTACATTCCTAGCGCAGCTGCGCCACTGGACAGGAACTGATTTTTTTTTCTTTTATTTTGATTAATCAAATAAATAGTTTATTTAATTAATAAAGGTTTAAAATAAAGATGTTTATTTTATATGAAATATGATTTCAGAATTGCTAAAATTAAAGAGTTTAATTTGGAATTATTTTGTAATGAAATAAAGGAGTTTATTTTTCCAAAATCAAAGTTTAGCAAGCTTTTTCCCATTAACTGATATTAATACATATATGGAATGAATTTACTTTCATGAGATGAATAAGTTTTATTGATACGTATGATGATATGTATGTTAATAAAAGGGATTGATTATAGACTATGACCAATGTGATTGGATTTTATTTTGGATGAATGCTTAAATGTATGGATTTTATAAAATGGGGTCTGCGTACCTCGTCTTCTCTAGTTTTATTCTCGGTGTAAAATTCTATCTCCCTCTTATGTACTTCCCTTTGACTGCTGACCAAGGTTTCTATTTAATTGTAAATAGTTTATGTAATATAGATAGTTAGAATTATCTTGAAGAACTGGAGATCAAGGAGCAAGGAGCGCTTGAAGACCCATTTGTATGGAGCTCGGGTTTAAATGTAATAGTTATATTTATATTTAAATTCTTGCACTCCTAGGTTTGACCTTTTGGTTCACTTGGTGGCTCTAGTGAACCAAACTAGAATAAAAGTTCATAATCAATCCGGGTAGAATATAGCATTCTATATTGCATGCTAAATACTATATATATATATTATATTTTATGCAAACATGCTTCGTATGTTTAATAAAATGACACGTATTTTATTTATATATATATATATATATATATATGTGTGTGTGTGTGTGTGTGTGTGTGTGTGTGTGTGTGCATGCGCGCTAAACAAGATGAGACAAATAATAACAAACCCTCAAAGAAATAATATTAAGTCTGAAGCGTTCAAATGATATTTGGAATATCGAATGTCGCCTTCTAGCATGGTTAATTAATAGAGTATTAAATATTTAATATGAGTTTGTTGTGCTATCCGCAAGGCGAGTATTAAATATTTAAGATGTTAATTAATCACATTTGATGCTTATCAAGAAAATTGAACGATCTAGTCTTGTTGTGCTATCCATAAGGACGAAAATTTTTCTTTTTTGAATTTATGGAAGTGCTAGGCTGGGCTTAACTTAAATCATTTTAGTTCGGATGTGCACACACATGACCATTATGATTTAAGAGGCAAAATAAAAGGAGTTACATGGTGATGTAATTGACAAGAGTTGTCTACCTATTTATTTGTATATCGCTTGTTGTGCTATCCACAAGGTTATACACATTTGAAATGGGATCCTTAATCTCACTAGCAAATCTTTAATTAAATGTTGCCGAACTATATAAGTGATGGTAATATAGTTTGATGAAAATAGTGGGAGCTACCAATTTAAAATAAAGACCTAAATTTATTTTGGTATGCAAAGTTAATAAAATGAATGTTTGCTAAAATGTTATCTTTTCACATGCAGAATTTTAAAAATGTCAAAATCACTAATCTCATTACGAAGCATACTTGATGCAAATAAGCTTACCGGGCCGAATTATGAGGACTAGCTAAGAAATCTGAGAATTGTTCTCACTGCTGAAAAGATTTCTTATGTCCTAAATTCAACTATCCCTGAATCTGTTTCTGAAATAGCCTCTGAGGAAGAGATTGCCACTTTCAATAAGTGGCAAGATGATGCATCTGTGGCTCAATGCATCATGCTTGCATCCATGAATAACGAGCTTCAGCATCAGCACGAAAAAATGGATGCTCCTGCTATGCTGCTTCACCTCAAGGAGTTGTATGGTGAACATAGTAGGACTGCTAGATATGAGATATCTAAGGAGCTCTTCCGATCTCGGATAACCGAGGGCACTGCCATCGAGACTCATGTTCTGAAGGTAATCAATTTGATTGAATACCTTGGACAGCTTGGGTTCGTCATGGATGGGGAGTTGAGTCAAGACTTGGTCTTGCAGTCACTCCCTGAGACCTTCTCGCAGTTTGTGGTTAATTTTCACATGAATAAGCTAGATGTCAGCTTGCCTGAGCTGCTTAACATGCTGAAAACTGCAGAAGGTCACTTCTCATCCAAGAAGAACCATGTCTTGATGGTGGATTCTTCCAATAAAAGGAAGAGGCCCAAGGTGTCTTCTGAAAAGAAGAAATCCAAGAAGGCTAAGGGAAAGGGGAAAGAAAAGGAACAAAAGAAACCTGAACCATCTAAAGGAATGTGCTTTCATTGCAACGAGCCAGGGCATTGGAAGAGGAACTGCAAGAAGTTTCTAGCAGAGAAGAAGCTTGGAGAAGCTTCGACTTTCAATCAAGGTTTGTTTATGATTGAAATTAACTTTTTTGAAAGTTATAATTCTACTTGGGTATTGAATACCGGCTGTGGGTCTCACATATGTAACACTGTGCAGGGACTGGTCAGAAGTAGAAAGCTGAACAATGAAAAGGTGATCCTACGAGTGGGGAATGGAGCAAAGGTTGCTGCATTAGCTGTAGGAACTTATTGTTTAGCAATGCCTTCGGAAAAGTCCATTTATCTTAATAACTGTTATTATGTTCCGAATATTATTAAAAACATTATTTCAATTTCTGTATTGGATATGGAAGATTTTGACGTTATTATAAAGAACAATGGTTGTTCTATTTATAAAGACGATGCTTTATATGGTATTAGAAATTTGCGAAATGGGCTTTATATATTGACTTGCAAGAAAATATATTTCAAATTGAACAAACTAAGAAAAGGAAAAGAGATGATATTAATTATACCTACATGTGGCACTGTAGACTCGGTCATATCAATGAAACAAAATTATCCAAGTTGCATAAGGATGGGCTCCTAGAGCTATCCGATTATGAATCATATCCAATTTGTGAATCTTGTCTCATGGGTAAAATGACTAAATCTCCTTTTAGTGGAAAAGGAGAAAGAGTTACAGAGTTGTTGGCATTGATTCACACAGACGTTTGTGGACCTATGACAACAAGTGCACGGGGTGGGTATTCTTATTTTATTACTTTCACTGATGATCACTCAAGATTTGGATGTGTATTTAATGAAATACAAATCAGAATCATTTGAAAAGTTCAAAGAGTTCAGAAGTGAAGTAGAGAAACAAACGGGAAAGAGTATTAAGATACTTCGATCAGATTGAGGTGGAGAATACTTAAGCGGTGAGTTTCTCAATTGTCTCAAAGAAAATGGTATAATCTCACAATGGACTCCTCCAGGTACACCACAGTTAAATGCAGTATCTGAAAGGAGAAATCGAACACTGTTAGACATAGTTCGATCCATGATGAGTTTTACCGACCTTCTAATTTCCTTCTGGGTTATGTCCTAGAAACGGCTGCATACCTACTTAACAAGGTACCTACAAAATCCGCCCCAAAGACTCCATATGAGATGTGGAAAGGGAGAAAACCAAATCTTAAGCATGTTAAGACTTAGGGTTGTCCAGCTTATGTCAAAAAGTTTGAAAATGATAAGCTACAGACTAAATTCGATAAGTGTAGATTTGTGGGACACCCTAAAGAAATCGTAGGGTATTATTTCTATCATCCAACTGATCAAAAGGTGTTTGTTGCGAAACATGCTGCCTTCTTGGAGAAAGAGTTTATCCATGAAGGGGTCAGTGGGAGTAAGATATATCTTGAAGAAGTTCAAGAACCACAAATTATGTAAGATCCCGAAACCCTAATAAGAAGTCCGTTATGTAAATTCTGTGATTATTAAATAAAATCTCTCCGTTCTGAATGTATATTGTGTTATTATATACGCTAATCAAGAATTAGGTCAAATAAAATTTTGTTCGAAAATTGATGTGCTTGACACCTCGTGCTTAAATTTTTTTCCTTATTCGGACTTTTTAGTACATTTGATTTTTCAAGCTGCTTTGTCGTGCTTACACTGACAAAACGCTTTGTCGTGCTTATTAGGATATATACAAACCCTAGTTTAGAAAACCCTAATTTTAAATTAGGAAACCCTAAACCTAAATTTGAAAATCCTAACCCTAATTACTTGTTACAAACCTAAATTAGATTATCCTTAACTCTAATTATGTTAATTAAACCCTAATTAGGTGTTAATTACATAATTATAACATCCTAATCATGAAAAACAAAACCCTAATTGCAATTAGGGTTAATTAAAGTAGGATTTAGCTACTAATTAAGGTGAACTAGCTCACAAGTAGGTGCCAACACATAGGACCAGGTGCAATGAACTTGCTATCAGATAAAAATTCTCCCCAAAGCAGCACAAGTTTCATGGCTAGGATATTTTTGGAGGCAAGTAGGTAAAAAGGACCAAAAAACCCTAGCTTCTAAGTTCTATATATAGCAGCTCATATTTTGGCCAAAACCTATGAAATTCTGAAGCTACAACACTCATAGTACATGCCATAACAAGCCCAAGCAATCACAAGATCAGAATCAGTAGCTAGAAAAAGGAAATCAAGCAAGAAAGGTAAAAACCCTAACTCTATGCTAGATCTTTGATGCTATAAAAATATTGTTGTTTAGATGTTTAATAATACATAATAACATGATAATAATTGATCTAGGTTCATAGAACATGTTTCCATAACGTTTAGATGCATCAAAATGAAGTTTTAAGCAAGTTAAAAATTCTGGAAAAACAGGTCTGACAGTCGAATGTTAGGGCCTGTAAATCCGTGTATGTTAATGAATTGACGTGTTAGTTGTATTGTAATTGTAGTATTACATGATCTTAGTAAATTAGAAGTGGAATCATGTTAAACGGATCAACAGGTTGAGAGATATGATCGATTCAAAGTGCCTACTCGATTCGCTCGTTTCTGATTTCTGGGTTACCCAAAAATCTTATAAACAGCCGAGCGAGGTACTTTGACCGACATATATACCTCAATCTTTATGTTGTTTATGTCATCTTTTGTATCTATGTTATAGTCTGACATGTAGAGTACACCACTGAAGCACTCTAGTACATTAGGAAATCATAGGATTACCGGAATTAATGGTCAAATAGCGTTGACCGAGCTTGACCGAGTTTTCTGGATTTTCCAGAAATCTGAAGAACACGAAGAACAGCCCTTGGGTGTACTTTGACCGACTTAGATCTAGACCTTAGGAACATAATCTGTCCAAATAAGTGTCACCTACATGTACCTTGGTATATAGACTACAACCCACAACAATCAAAACACAAATATATCACACAAACCGAAAGATCTATGAGCCATAAGAACGTTGACCGATGTTGACTACGTTTCTGGGTTACTCAGAAACTGATAAATAGGCTTGGTAGAGACTTTGACCATTAATAACGTATTATTATGTTACACTTAGAGTCCAGAAGTGATACTAAGTTGTAGTACTACATGAATATTACACGACTGAAGCACTTAGCAACCTAGAAACAGATTAAACCAACAAGAATCATGATGGTCAAACGGGCTACCCGGCGTTGACCAAGCTAGTTCTTCAGAAATGAAGAACACCTAAGGCTATGCTTTCCGTCGCTAAAGACCTATAGCGACGGACAGAATCAAAAATATTTTTAGAAAATTAAAATAAATAGAAATAATTATTAATAATTATAAAAATCAGTTTTAAAAATTATTTTAAATTACAAAAATTAACTTTTGATATTTTAGCATAGAATTCAATAAATATTTTATTTATTTATAATTAAATTATTAATAATTTAATTAAATAAATCATTTATAAATAATAATTTATTATTTAAAAATGATATTTATATCCCGAAAAATATAATATATGACTATTAATAATTTAAAAATAAAACTAAGGATTTAAAAATTATTTTAAAATAAATATTAATTATCTATAAATAAAATAAATGATTTAAAAATTATTTAAATAGATAATTAAATGTTTAATAAATATTTTAAAGCTTCTAGAAATTATTATAAATGATAAATAAATTATCAAAAATAATAATAAAGCTTATAAATAAAGTTTAACTATAAAGTTGACATATTAAATACATAGAAATATTTTAGGACACCGAAATCATGTCAAACTTAGACTGAACTTGAATAGTTTAAGTAGTTAGGTATTGCTATCGATACTAACGAATTATATAAATATGTTTTAACATATCTAGGTGTTTCCAATACTTCAAGTAGCGTTTTATAATCGTTCTTCGGTCAGGCAAGTATTCTAAACCTTATCGATTTACTTTACGCAAGTATTCTAAACCCTATCAATTTACTTTACGCACGTACTTGAACCCTATTTAAATTCTGTTCAATATATTATACCGAACCAAGTTGTTACCAGTTATTGTGAAGTTATTGCTATTGTTTCAGCATGATTTAAGAAATGAATTGCTTATTCAGTCAATATTATATTATTATTTATTAAGCATAAACTGTTGGTCAAACCAAATTGTTTTGGAAAGACAAGAGCGACTTCACATCCGAGGGGTGAAGGGTTCATCATTATTCCACCATCCACATCAACCTCCCCGCCACCTGATGAACCATCGGATGACGAGGATAATGCTAAGTCCCTAACCATGTTTCAGCATCGCTGCCAACTGCGGAGTATGCGGCTGGCCCAACGCCAAGCAATAATGCATACCTACAACGTTGGGGCTTTTACAGCTTTGGACGCTGCTATCTCCCATTTATCACTAACCACCAGCCCAGTCTCGATACCCGATCCTCTAGTCCTGCCTAGATACCCCCCATCTAGAGAAGCTGAATCCGACCGCTCCAATGAGTTTTAACTCGTCGCTTAGGGACGTCCTTGTCTTTTTATTTTTATATGCCAAGAAATGAGGACATTCCTTGATTTGAGTGTGGGGGGGGGGAGAGAAATTCATAATTTTAATATTTTAGCATATAGATTAGTTTGCATATAGGATAGATTTTGTTTAGATTCATTCATTTAAATTCATATGCATATATAAATACATAAAAAAATAAAAATATTTTACATTCATGTAGGATTTTGTATCTACTATGTAGGCTAGATATCCCACACAGCCTTGCGTCAGAAGTTTGTCGGCTTGCATAACCGTCAGACAACTCACTTGTCTAGGCGATTTGCTACCATAGAACACCAACTTCGACGGAGTTATAAGGTTCACCGATTTCTTCTGACAGTCGATTAACGCCCCATGGTTGAACAACCAATCTATACCTAGTATGACGTCGAATTCCCCAAGTTTTATCGGAATCAAATCTACTCTAAGCTCCTGTCCCTTAATGTCCAATCTACAGTTCCTATAAACGCTCCTAACAGGAATAACCTCCCTATTCGCAATCTCTATGTTCAAAGGGTAAACTAACTCTTCTACAGGTAAGTCTAGGGTTTTAGCAAAATCATCATATATGAATGAACAAGCAGCACCCGAATCAAATAATACATATGCATTTATACTATTGACCGGAATAATACCTGACACCACGTCTTTTGATTGCACAGCATCTTGCACCGTCATATTGAATGTCCGTGCAGTGGGTCGAACAGCTTACAATGGTGCAGCAATAGTAACGGTACTGCCGCTTCCATTCCCTCTGCTCCCTGTTGACCCTGCCGTCAGCTTCTTCGGGCAGTTGCGAGCCATGTGATCTTTGGATCCACATGTAAAGCAAGCTCCCTTCTTTGGGTTTGGGCAATTAGGCGCGATGTGGCCTTCCTGACCACAGTTGAAGCACACCCGCTTCCCCTTCATGCACACGCCAGTGTGATTCTTACCGCATGTAGCACATGCTTCGGACTTCCTCTTCTGCTGGCTTCCTTACTGACTCCCAGCAGAGATGTTGTCATTCCATTTCCTCTTCTGGTTCACAGCGCTGCTACCCCCAGTTTTGGTTTCTACATCATTCTTCTTCTTCCTATCTTGGTTGAACTTCGTCACCGCTTCGCTTCCTCCCTCAGCAAGTATGGCTTTCTCCAGCACCGCTGCAAAGGTATTCAGCTGGAACATGGAAACCTTGCTGTAGAGCAAGGGCTTCAGTCCCCGCTCAAACCTTCTCGCTTTCCTAACATCAGTGCTGACCTGGTATGTAGCGAACCTGGCCAACTCGTTAAACTTGGCGGCATACTCGGACACCGTCATCCCTCCCTTTTTAAGTTCTAGGAACTGGACCTCCATCTGGTCCTGGGAACTCATTGGGAAGTACATTTCGTAGAATATTTCCTTAAAACTGTTGGGCGATTTATCGGTCAATATATTCGCGCAAGTATACGCGACCAACGAGTAATAAAGAGTAAGTAAAGATCGTTCCCACGGAGAATTAACAGATAAAAGGTCGCCAAACAACTAGCACATAATCGCCTCAGTCTTATTTAAACGAGCGATAAAGAGTTGGAATTAAAACTAAGTTAACTAGGCAAGGAATTAAAACATGCAATAAATAATCCTAAGGTAGAATCAGATAATGAAGATAAGAGATCCCAATTTCCCTTAATAATTTGTCTAAGTTGACATACTTCCAATTAGGTCAAATTAATCATTACAGGTTGTAAGCCGAGAACACGAAAGTGAGAGGAGGCCATCTTTCGATGCACCTAATCCATATCACGTGCAATCTACAGATGATAGAACGCACGTGAACACCCACATTACCTAAACCACTATATGTCTATGTGATTTACAAATAATTAGGGTTTAAGTTCAAGTTCTTTATTGACTACGAGCGGCGCTTCGGTATATGTCTATCCTAAGCACAAATCATACGTCCAACGTCATGTAAACGTACAATCGCCCATCACTACGATTAGATCTAAACCTACACTTCGTCTTTCAAGTCCACATAGGTTATCACAGTAATTGGTCATGACTCAATTAAGCAATGAAAGCATAAATCGCAGTAGACAATCACATAGCAATCAATAAGAACCAACATGGAAGAGAAATCAACATAGACTACTCATTAGATTCCATTGAAACCTCAAAATAAGGTCTAAGTCATAAATGACTCAAACATATCATCAACAAGTTGAATATACATCATAAGATTGCAAATAGGAAGCAATGAGATTCAAAAGATAGAAAATAGCAAATCTGAGTGCTCAAGCTCCTTGTTGAATCTCCAATGGAATCCACTTACTTCAATCTTCAAACCTAATCTAACCCTAGAAACTAATTAACTAAACTAAACCCTAATCTAGACTTAATCTACTCCTAATCTATACAAGAAATGTAAAGGAAATGGAAGAATAAGCTAGGGCTAATGCTTAAGGCCAATATATGATGGTTTTTCTGGCCACAAACGAGCCCCCTTATATCCCAATCTCTAGCCAAGCCCGTTCAATTGAAAAGTCAAAGTTTTGTCTGCTGGGGACTGGCGCGGCCGCGCCCGAAATGCACTAGAAATCCGCGCGCCCGCGCCAAGGATTTTCTGCTGCAGTGCGCTCTGGTAAAACAGTCATAACTTTTGTTTCGGGAGGAGTTACGAGGTCTGCCACCTGTCAAATTGAAGCTATCGAAGAGCTCTACAACTTTCATTCTTTGAGCATTGAGAAATAATGGATGGATGAAGGCTGAAATTGAGCTCCAAGTGACAGCTGTGCATGAAAACTCAAAACTGTGAGGTTTGACGTCCGTTGGTATACGGGGCCTAACTCTCGCCTCCGAACTCCGATTTGGATGATTCAAGATGTTACGAAAAGCTTATAAGATGCTCTACAATATAAACTAAGTTCCAATCCAAGAACATAAAATGAACGTGAACCACCCAAACGATGTCTGGATTGCACTTCCTTCCCATTTTTGCTTCAAAGGCCATTCTTGCTCCTTTTGGCCTCTAAACTCATGGCATCACCTTCATTGCGTCCTCACCCATGCTATCTTCATGCTTTAAGCCCATTTCAGTACTTTGTCCCATTTAAGCGTTCTTTTGGCCTTTTAAGCTCAATTTGCACCCATAGAGTTTCTAAACCAGAAAATCACAAAACAAAGCAAAAACATATAAAATGCACAACGATACTTGAGTTTAAGCAACAGAATGAGTTGGTTACTATCCGAATAAGTGGTCATAAAAGTCACTTATCAAATACCCCAAACTTAAATGTTGATTGCCCTCAAGCAACCAAAACAAAACTAAACAAAAGATGCAATGCAGTATCTACAATGTATGCAACCTATGCTATCATGAATGCGAATCCAAGTTCCCAGCCAGTATTGAACTTTCAAAGCAATGCCTCAGAAAACCACGAGATAGTCGAACAGATAAGCTACCCAAAACAAGACCATAAGGCATATTCTGCAAATCCAAAACTGTCAGCACTGATGTATTGTGCGTTGTGTGCCTAGCAACCATTAGATATGCATTCAGACAAATAATTCACATACTATGTTTCTTAAGAGAAAAACAAGATTTAACTTAAGAAAGACAGAAAATCATATAATTTCTAACTAAACCATGTATTACTAGAGTTAAGAGTCAACAGGGGGTTTTCATTAAGCTTTTATTACCTCACGAGGGCGTATTCGCACTTTCCCGTGTACACAATCGACCGTACAATGCCTAGTTCTCTTAGGCTCTTCAATGATATCCATGTAGCGAGCTTTCGACCAATGACTCCCAGACCAGACGGCCTTAGGGCACTAGGTGTAGAGACACCCCTAGGGCTTACTTGCTCGAATATCAAAGGCCACAGAACTCGACGTAGCCGAAGTGTTTATTCTATTTTTTCTTTTTTAATGCATTTTCTTTTGTTTTCTTTTTCTTTTTCTTTTCCTGCAAGGGAGTGCGTCTTACGCTCCATCTCCCCGCATATATCATGCATGTCCCCTGTTTTCCCCCAAACTTAAGCTTTCAACAGTCTAGTTATTATTCTATGCGAACTGAAACTCTTTTATTAAATCATAGTTTTTCTACCAGAAGACAAGTATGTAAACATTTAAACTTAGCATATCATGGTGTTTACTCTATCGTGCTTACTGGTTACACAGTATCTGACAAGTAAGGATTTACATATATGACCATGAAATCAGGCTTAAGTCTCAAAACAGTTCAGCAATCAAGTGAATTCAGTTTCCTCATAAGTCAAATACATAACTAACCAACTGAAACTGGATTCATGCAATATGTCCTACACAGAATGCAAAACAGAATGCAAAAACAAAAGAAAATTTTTAAAATTTTCACAAATTTTAACTATTTACAACCTACATGCACTATATGAACTAACTTACATGCAATGAACTATTTACATGCAAAACATGAAATGAACTAACTACATGCAAAAACAACACCAATACCCCCAAACTTAAAATGTTCAATGTCCTCATTGAAGGTAAAGGTAAAAATAAAGAAACTCCCCTACTCGGCTTCTGATGCTGCATGAATGAAGTGGCGCCCTCTCAAAAGTTTTCCCCGTCTCTCTCAGCTCTGGTAAAATAAATCCCGCTCAACACTATACTCAACGAACCAACCCAACTCCATATCAATCTTGCTCTGCTAGAGATCCCACACTCACTATCCCAATTGATCAAGTTGAGAGGATGAGGCGGATGAGAATTGGTACTTTGGATTGAGGAGGTAGGAGGTTTGACATGGTAATGGCCGCGCTGGCCATCAGATTTTTCTGCTGCTAATTTTTGCTAGGCAATGAGGTTGGCTTTGAGCTTGTATTCTTTCCAGCAACTTTGACCTGAGAGAAAGCATAACATCTTTATTAAGCCCTCTTATACTAACAAAAGTATATTAACTATTTACATCAAGAGAATTAAACAAGGAAAGATAAATGCATTCAAATTCCCAAAAAATTCTTTAAGTGCGTATACGCAATGTGTAAGTGTATCAAAATATGTGCCATAAGCTTCATGGTCCCAAAAAGATATGCACTAATGCCTAAGTTCAAAAATGTAGGCATGGAACTCCTAATATACGAGCATTCAAAAATTTTAAACTAAATACTAAACTAATAAGAATTAAACGAGGGGGAGGGAAATGTGATAGAAAGCATGTAAATAGAGAATTAAACAAAGAGATAGAGAGGGATGATGGGAAGTAGGTAATGGAGAATTAAACAAAGAGAGAGAGAAATGATGGGGTGCCTCCCATCTAGCGCTTGATTTATAGTCCTCTAGCTCGACTGTGTCTGACCACTGCTATCCGACTCCCCGACGATACTGGAGAACCCCTCCATCCATTAGAATAGCTGTGTGACTTTGGCGGCTTCCCAGTAGGAGCAGATGCAGATTTAAACTACCTAGTATTGGATAAGTAAAAGAATTCCCCGTCCTGAAGGTTGGGGAGCTAGGCAAGGGTTCCGTTGTGTATGTGAAATGATTTGGGCTTTGAGGTTCACATGACACAACGGTTTCTTCTTCTATTCTCTTCTCTTCTGACCACCATGGTTTGAAGCTTGCGGACTCTCTCATATCATCGAGATCCGGCTCTGAAATGTGGCTACCAAGGGGGCAAGGATGTGCAAACTTGACTCGCTTGTTCCACTTAGGCGGAGGAGGCTCTTGGGGGATTGTCACTGTTGGTTCACATTCATACTCCACAGCCCCAATTGGCTCCTCGATATCCATTGCCTTTCACTCGTCCAGTTCCAAGTGCACTTCGGGCTCTTCATCTGTCTTTGCACCCATGTCATAGCACCATGTATCTTGGGGTTCATAACTTACGGCTTCAGTCATTGGAGGTACAAGATCTTGCATTGTCGTCTTTTGTTCACATACCTCCTCCTTCCTTAATGCCGTGCTAATCTGCTCCACCCAAGTCTGAAGATCCTCAATTGACTTCTCTTGTTCGACCAAGATCTCCTTTGTTGATGCTAATGAGCTACCCCACATAGTGTCCAATCCTTCCTTTTCTATTTCAGCCATGGGCTCCCTGTATTGAGGCTCACTGGTAGAAGCATAGTTGATTGGGGCCATCTGATATTAAAAATTTTGGTTTGATGGTTCCTGGCTCCCAAAAAACTCCTCTTAGTTTTCTGAGCTTGCATACATGAAGTCCATTGTTGACTGTTCTCCTTGTAAACATGGGGATTGATAAGTGGGTTTGGGTGCACAATTTGGACTTGGCTTGCATTGTTCTTGATAGCTCACAGTATGGGTCTGCCTTTGCTCATCCTCTATCATCGAGGCCCTACTAATTTGCTCTGCCAAGTTCTGGATATTCTTGATTGACTTTTGTTGCTCAATCAAGATATCCTTCAATGATATGTCACCTCCATCCTCCAAGCTTGCATTTTCTGTGTCACCCTCAAAATTGTGTTGAGGCTCGTACACTGGAGTCTGAAAGGTGCATTCTGGGGTGTATGCGAGATTTAGATCCCAGTGTTGGTCTTGATAGTAGTCTGATGAAGGGTTTGGGTGATACCCCCAATCTTGTTGATAAGTGGGATAAGGTTCGGCGTAGGAATAACCACCCCCATACTGCTCCTGGCCATAACTGATAGGCTCCTGATGGCTCGTGTAGCTTCCAGCACCATAGTCATACAAAGTAACTGGCTCTCGATTCCGTTGGGCTGAAACTGAAGCAATTAGGTCGACACCATCATTCCCTACTTACCTTGGTTGCTCTTGACTTGTGTAGTTCCATAGATAGAAATTTGAGTCCATTGTACCTAAAAAGAGAATATGATAAGAGAATTAAACAAAAATAAAAATAAAATGTTTAAAGTAAGACTAATTTGATTTAAACTAATGTTGGCAAATAGTTATCCAAATAATTCCCCGGCAACGGCGCCAAAAACTTGTTGGCCGATTTATCGGTCAATATATTCGCGCAAGTATACGCGGCCAACGAGTAATAAAGAGTAAGTAAAGATCGTTCCCACGAAGAATTAACAGATAAAAGGTCGCCAAACCACTAGCACATAATCGCCTCAATCTTATTTAAACGAGCGATAAAGAGTTGGAATTAAAATTAAGTTAACTAGGCAAGGAATTAAAACATGCAATAAATAATCCTAAGGTAGAATCAGATAATGAAAATAAGAGATCCCAATTTCCCCTAATAATTCGTCTAAGTTGACATAATTCCAATTAGGTCAAATTAATCATTACAAGTTGTAAGCCGAGAACACAAAAGTGAGAGGAGGCCATCTTTCGATGCACCTAATTCATATCACGTGCAATCTATAGATGATAGAACGCACGTGAACACCCACATTACCTAAACCACTATATGTCTATGTGATTTACAAATAATTAGAGTTTAAGGTCAAGTTCTCTATTGACTACGAGCGGCACTTCGGTATATGTCTATCCTAAGCACAAATCATATGTCCAACGTCATGTAAATGTACAATCGCCTGCCACTACGATTAGATCTAAAGCTACACTTCGTCTTTTAAGTCCACATAGGTTATCACAGTAATTGGTCATGACTCAATTAAGCAATGAAAGCATAAATCGCAGTAGACAATCACATAGCAATCAATAAGAACCAACATGGAAGAGAAATCAACAAAGACTACTCATTAGATTCCATTGAAACCTCAAAATAAGGTCTAAGTCATAAATGACTCAAACATATCATCCACAAGTTGAATATACATCATAAGATTGCAAATAGGAAGCAAAGAGATTCAAAAGATAGAAAATAGCAAATCTGAGTGCTCAAGCTCCTTGTTGAATCTCCAATGGAATCCACTTGCTTCAATCTTCAAACCTAATCTAACCCTAGAAACTAACTAACTAAACTAAACCCTAATCTAGACTTAATCTACTCCTAATCTATACAAGAAATATAAAGGAAATGGAAGAATAAGCTAGGGCTAATGCTTAAGGCCAATATATGATGGTTTTTCTGGCCACAAACGAGCCCCCTTATATCCCAATCTCTAGCCAAGCCCGTTCAATTGAAAAGTCAAAGTTTTGTCTGCTGGGGACTGGCGCGGCCGCGCCCAAAATGCACTAGAAATCCGCGCGCCCGCGCCAAGGATTTTCTGCTGCAATGCCCTCTGGTAAAACAGCCATAACTTTTGATCCGGGAGGAGTTACGAGGTCTGCCACCTGTCAAATTGAAGCTATCGAAGAGCTCTACAACTTTTATTCTTTGATCATTGAGAAATAATGGATGGATGAAGGCTGAAGTTGAGCTCCAAGTGACAGCTGTGCATGAAAACTCAAAACCGTGTGGTTTGACGTCCGTTGGTATACGGGGCATAACTCTCGCCTCCGAACTCCGATTTGGATGATTCAAGATGTTTCGGAAAGCTTATAAGATGCTCTACAATATGAACGAAGTTCCAATCCAAGAACATGAAATAAATGTGAACCACCCAAATGATGTCCGGATTGCACTTCCTTCCTATTTTTGCTTCAAAGGCCATTCTTGCTCCTTTTGGCCTCTAAACTCGTGGCATCACCTTCATTGCTTCCTCGCCCGTGCTATCTTCATGCTTTATGCCCATTTCAGTGCTTTGTCCCATTTAAGCGTTCTCTTGCCCTTTTAAGCTCAATTTACACCAGGAGAGTTTCTAAACCTGAAAATCACAAAGCAAAAACACATAAAACGCACAACGATACTTGAGTTTAAGCAACAGAATGACTTGGTTACTATCCGAATAAGTGGTCATAAAACCAACTTATCAGAAATGTTCCCACGTGATGACTCCCTCTCCCTCTCGGGTTTTGTTAGCCTGCCACCAAAAGCTAGCATCCGACTTCAACATGAAAGCCGTGAACGCTGTCTTCTGGTCTTCACCTACTCGGGCTACGTTGAATACCTTCTCTATTTCCATAACCCATGTCTGAGCCTCAATAGGGTTGGTCGATCCTTTGAATTCAGGCGGTCCTACAGCCTTGAATTCCTTGAACGTTGTACCCTGTACCTGCGGCTGATTCGCAAGAGCTTCGATCAACAGGTTCACCAACTGCTGAACCGAGTTGGGATTCGTCCCATCGTTATTGTTGTTGTTCGTCGAACCCTCGGGGTTTTGACGCGTTGATCTTCTTCTAGGAGGCATTTTTTGTTAAGAAAATATTATTATTAGACCCTTTATTCAACTATTAAGTATTCAAGTTCATACTTAAACGTTTAAATGGCTCAATTCACATAGAACACATAGCACATCAAATAAACTACTTTTATTAATTACTCGTAGTTTAAAAAACATCAAACAGATAGCATTTCTGCCATTTACATCATCCTTCCTGAACTAAAAAAGTTACAGGATCACATTATTAACTCATCCCCTTCTTATCTCAAATTATGAGATTGACATTACTTATTACAAAAAGCAATACATAAACAAAACTCTACTACTGCTACTGCTGCTACTACTGCTACTGCCTAGGCATATTAATACGTCGCACTGCCTCTCTGCGTTTCTCTTCCATTACCCGAAACGCCGTTCTTTGGTTCACCACATACCACGGTAAACCTTGGAACTGAGCTGGGTAGTAGAAAATACGGTCCTGAGCTCTCTCTATCGCTGTATGAAAAGCATACTCCGTTTCCTTTAGCTTGGCTCTCTTGGCTTCAGCTTCACCTTCAGCTCGATCGGCTCGTTGATTAGCCCTCAAGCTTGACTCTTCAGCTCTGGCACGCTTCCTCGACTCCTCCTGGATGTCTTGCTTCAGCTTTGCCAATTCAAATCGAGCAGCATCTCTATCAACCTCCATATGTATTAGCTTCCACTGTGCATCTCCTAGGTTACTTACCATTTCTTCGATCGTCTCGTCCCGCTACTGGATGGTTTCTTCGAGATCTCCTACTCGTCCATGAAGCTCTACATTGCTATCGTAGACTGCCTCGTACATCTCAGCGCTAGTATAGTGAGGTGGGAATTCCTCTTCGGGATCCTCTTCCTCCTCTTCCTCTTCTTCAGACTCGTCCTCATCCTCTGGAATAGGTGTCAGCTCACTCTCCCGACCAGCTATGGTGATCACTGGAGATGGCTCTCTCCTAACCAATTGCTCCCAGACAAAATGTATGTCACGGGGCTCCTCCTCTCTAGGCACCTGAGGTACATCCTCTCTAGCCTGACTAGGTTCTCCAATGTTCGACATCCTGACAAAAAAAATTTAAAGTTCATTATTACGTGATATCGAGTCGTCACTCTTCGAATACTATAATGTAAACACATAGCACATAAGGTAGTTTATTATCTTTTACCTATCACATCTATCTTTTCGATCTTACCATAAGGCTACTACCTAAGGTTTTTCCCCACCTAAGGTTTTATAACCTATGGCTTTGA
This sequence comes from Panax stipuleanatus, assembly GCA_020205555.1. Classification (NCBI taxonomy): domain Eukaryota; kingdom Viridiplantae; phylum Streptophyta; class Magnoliopsida; order Apiales; family Araliaceae; genus Panax; species Panax stipuleanatus. The sequence goes on from CM035119.1 coordinate 84,092,651, forward strand.
TACCAACCTGTGACACCCCCAAATCCATGTACTTCGTTTCCACATGATTTGGTGTTCACTTTCTAATATAACATATATCTACCCAATGAATAATGTAAAATAACCCTCAATTTAAATTAAAATAAATAAATCTCCCTTACAACAAGGGTTACAACCTTTTTAAAATAATCCCGGGTTACTCTAATCCTGATATGAATATAATAAGTGCGGAAATAAAAACATAACAGTCAAGTCTTAGTACAATCATTCTCAGTTAAATAAAAACAAGTCTTCACTTGCTTTGCTTTCCCTTGCCCTTACTTGTAGATGGAGCATCAGCGTTATCAACCTTAACTGAAATTGTTATTTAATGCAAGAGTGAGCAAACCACAGCTCACTGGAGTTTAACAATAATATATACATGAAAGGATATCTTTCAAAGAATCTGAATAATATGATTCGCTTCAACAATAAAGAATTAAATAATAATTCTTTCATCGCAATTACAATTCAAAAATAAAATTTATCTGAGTGACATAAGACCTTTGAACTCTTGTCCTAGGTTATAAATATTTCTATTTAAACCTTTAACAACCAATAAGACTATGGACCTTAACTCGTACTTAGGGGGATCAGCCCTTTGTACTATGTATTGTGTACAAACATCTTAACGCTATGCGTAGTAACCACCCCTAGTACATAAGGTTGTTCAACGCAGCAATTTGAATTCAAGTCCGCACCAAAGAAAGTTTGGTTTGGATAAGCTTACAAGGGTAATTTAGATTTCACGCTCATCAACTAAGGATTAGTTGAATCGACTATCAATAATTCGTAAATAACAGAATTATGAACTAACATATGCTTTAGAATCAACTTAAAGCATTTAAAATAATAACTGGATCTTACTTGAATAATAAGTTAAGATCATTTCAATTAAATAAATAATTGTCCAATGCAGAAATGGAAAGGACATTCTCAACAATGAATATATGAATTCAAGAATTTATATATAATTAACAAGTTTAAGGTTAGAAGACTTGCCTTAAGCGCAAGCTACTTAACTCAACCATGTACTTAAACACTTCCTATATACATTCAATTATAATAATCTAAGTCAGTTAACACATAACTAATTTACATAAGTGGTTAACCTTCATGGTTAACTCACTCTAATTAAATAAATAATAATAATCAACTATCACATAGTTAATTACATCACATCCGTAGTCACATAATTAAATTAATTATGTATTTAGTTAAATTATAATTAAACAATTATAATTTAAACACTTAATCAAATTATAATTACTTAAATTATAATTATCTTTTAAATTATAAATAATTTATAATCAATTAAACTATATCATGCATTTATCATTACACAATTTAATCATGTATTTATCAATTATAATCAATAATTAAACATTCATTATAATTACACAATTTAAAATTCACAATTAAACATGTATTTATTAAATTATAATTACTTAAATTATAATTTAAATTAACATATAATTGATTAAAATAATCAATTTCTATACATTACAATTTCACAATATTATACTTTAAATTAAACACTTACTCTTAATTATAATTAATCAAATTATAATTAAGTAACTCATTTACAATAAAACAATTATAGTTTATAATTTATATACTATATTAGGTTTCAACACTTTCTTTTTCTCAAATTATGAAATTATAAATTTCATGTTAACACATATTATAGTAACTGATTACATGCTTATCATCATAAACAATTCAACTTAAGCCATCAAGTAAGACTGCACAAGTAAACTAAATTTTCTGCCTCTGCACAGCCATCGGCGCAGCTGCGCAGCCAGCAGCCTTGGCACCGGCGCAGCTGCGCAGGGGTCGAATTTGGAAAAGGCAATCGGCGCAGCTGCGCTGCTCTTGGCCTTGCTGCCGGCGCAGCTGCGCAGCAACTCAGCCAGACGCAGACAGCCACGGCTCTCTGCTTCACCGATTAACCCATACAAGCCAACAAACGGAAAATTACAATAACATAGCCACTGTAACTCCATACATATGCAATAATACATAACATAACATGTTTCTACAACATAACAACCGATCTAAATAATAATAATCACAAGTTTTAAAAATCTAATTTGGCCATTTTCATGAAAACTCATATTTTCCAAAAAAAAACATTTACTGTAACTTCAATTCTCAACCAGTACAACTTATAATACATATAGTATATCCGAAATTGAAGATATTATCACAACAATTCTAAATAGGCACATTAACACACAATCAAATCATAACTTTTACTCTAAAATTGGCCAATAACATATAAAATCATAAGACCATCAATTTCTCCATTAAAACATGTTCTGACAAAAATTTAATTTCTGAAAATCCTTGATCATGACATACAATTCATATAATAACCATTATAAACACAATTTATATACGTACATCATATTTGTATAACTTTCATGCTAAATCATATACACAGAGAACTCATATTCATGAATATTATAAAGAAAACATATAGAATTATAAAGGAATTGAAATAATACCCTTTTTTCTTAGATGATTGAAGAAGAATATGAAGATAATTTCTCTAGCCTTCTCAAGCTTTTCTCTGCTCTTCTTCCTCTCTGCTCTCTTTTCTTAGTTTTAGACTAACTTAGGATTATAAAACTAACGTAGTTTTTCCTTACGTAGTATATAGATATATAACTGATGTATCAATAATATACGTATTAACTAATACTTAATAACTTAATTAAATTAACAGTTATAAAATTTGAATTTGAATAGCCATAAGGCCATGTTTGGCAAACCCTTTATTTAAAAACAGATTATTAGCTAAGGCCTTATTTGAAAAATAGATTTAAAACAAATGCAAGGCCTTGTTTGTTTAAAATCATTTAAAATCTTTTTTTCTTTATTTTAACAAATTATTTTAACACATACTTTAATGTCATATTTTAATCAATTAAATATTAATCAACTAATTTAATCAATTAAAATCTAACATCAATTAATCACATAAAATTGTCACATAATTATAATTACTCGCTAATTATAATTCGTGTAACATTTCATCACACAATTCATCTAATTTAATTATCTCAATTAAATTAGAACTATGATATAAAATTAATATACATCAATTAAATTAAATTTTACACATTCATTTAATTAATATGTACACTTAATTAAATCACTTTCATAAATCACATAATTTATTTATTTAACTCAATAAATAAATCACATAAAATATTTATTTAACTCAATAAATATTTAAAATTAAATATAAAAATCTCAATCGTTACATGTACCTATGCATTGACTCAATATCTCATATATTTATGACCAATGAGATTTGGCCATCAGTCAATCCACATACTAGTCTCAATGTATCATTGTTATCCCATTAACAATGACACTCGACTAGGGACATTTAAGAGTAATGATACTAATTGTAATTATATGATCTCATGTTCAAGTCATATACTTGAAGCCATATAATTTGTATCACTATTCTAAGGACTTTTATTATGCTAACATTTATATAACGTAGTAAATAAAATTATAATAAAATAATTCATTTATTCAATCAAATATAATATCAAAAATGTTAAGCAATTACATCAAAGAATTGGCCTCTAGGGCATAAACTTTAACAATAATTACATGTAACACTCATCACATTATTCATCTAATTTAATTATCTCAATTAAATTAGAACTATAACATAAAATCTTTATATCAATTAAATTAAATACTAAATATTTATTTAATTAATATATTACACTTAATTATATTATTCCGTAATAATCACATAATTATTTATTTAACTCAATAAATAATTCAATTAAAATATTTATTTATTCTAATAAATATTAAAATTAATATTTAAATTCTCTTCACATTAATTCACATATTTCACAATATATTACACGTATACACATACTCAACTCAATACATCTCGTAATAAGAATTTTATTTATTAAATTCTCATTTATAATTTCTTAAAAATTCAGGATGTCACAGATAAAGTCAATTTATAACTTCATTGATTGAGTAAAGAATGTTGATTGAGTAAGGAACTCAATCTTTATACTTGTTATATGAATTAAAGCATGCATGCTATGTTAGTCTAATGATTATGATGTATAAGATGAGCATGTTATTTATGTGCTACGTGATGCATGAAAGTTGTTAGATCTTGCTAAGCTGTCGAGCTCACTCTTGCAAATAACTATTTTTGCAGGTCAAGATTTCAAGGTAATGATACGTGCTATTTGAATTATAGAGATTAATATTCAAGAAGATTACTTATGTTAGATGAGAAATGCATTTACTGTTTTGATTGTAACATAATTGTGGAATTATAAGTTGAGCTATCCGTTGTATAGTGAATATTGCTTTGTGATGTAAGACTTTGTATAGTAACTTCGATGTAGCAATTCATGTAATAAATTTGAATCAAAGATATGTTATGTAAAGGTTGAGATTCAGGGCAATAAAGAAAGGAATATATAAAAGTTTTAATTATTTCGCATTTTTAGTGATTGTATCATCGAATAATGATGTAAAGTTAGAAGTTCGTTGTATTGTTAACGACCGATGTCGAGAATTATATTGTATGAATTTTGGGGGCGTTAAAAAATTTGAGTCTGTTTTGGTTACCGAAAACAGCCCAGAAGTGGCTGATCAATAGCATGATTCCAACAGTTGGGTAGTTTGGGATTAAATTCATAACTTACTCATTTTTAAACATATTTGAGTGATTTCAAAAGAGTTTTTCCCTTAACTCATGTATCTAGCATACCAAGAAAGAAACTCTCAAATATCACTTGTAGATTTCAACATGCACATGTTATAGCACACTAGTTAAATAAAAATTTTCCAAAAATCCATCTAACTTCCTTTTTCCAAACATTTTCATATGAACTCATACAAATTCACAAGTTTAACTTATTAAACTCAAGATCTAGCATTCTAACATAATATTAACCATATACAACATGCATCCCCAAGAATCTAACATAGAATACATAGAGCATGCATGCATAAGCTTTTTCTTTACCCATTTTGTACAAATCTCTATTTTCTCTCTTTTGATCTAACTTTCAACTTTAAAAATATTTTGATCCTCATATAAAACACTTATACCCATATAGATGAAGAGTTTTTAAAGATCAAACATAAGGCTCCTTATTTCATCAAAATCTAACAAAATAAATAATCTAAACTTGAAAATTTTTAGAATCATTACCTAGTTCTTCTTGTTATTCTTCTTATACTTCCAAAGTAGCTTAGATGCTTAGCATGCATGAAGATCTAAACTCTCTTTTCCCTCCTCGAGCTGCCGAAATGGGTCTCTCTCCCTCTCTCTCTCTCTATATTTTCTTTTTCTTTTGCTAAGTAGCTTGGAAGTAAAAGGAATAAAATATGAAAGAGAATGAAATGAACTTGGTTGGTGTATTTTTATTATGTTAGTAGATATACATTGTATATATCTATTATATCTCCCAACACTCATCTCTCTCTTGCTTAATCATTACAAGTGTTGCTTACACTCCACCTCTTGCTTGCACAATTGGCTAAAGTTGTTGGTTAAATAATAATTGGACACCTAAGTTGAGTGTAAGGTGAGTTAAACCAACTTGTGAAGTAAAATAATTTAACCCACATACTTTCTTCCTTTCTCCTTCTTGGCCAAAATTTTGGGCCTTTCCTCCCCATTTGGTTTAATTTTTAATGCTTCATTTTACTTAATCAAATGTCCCAAAAAGTCCTACACTTGTTGGGCTTAGTTTGGGTTACTCATTTAACCTTTTGGGCTTCCAAATTAATTTTTATTGGACTTGCAATATTACTTATTTTGCTTACTAGTTAAAATAAGCTTGGGCTTCCTCCCATAATTAAATTGGGCCATCACTATATTGCTCCATACATAATACTGGGCTAGTTTAATAATTTAATTACCTTTAAATCAATTTATCTACAAGTTCCATGCTTAATTAAAATAAGTGGGCTTATTTAAATCAATTACCCTCCTTAGCCCACTAAATTTATTATTTCTTGAACTAATGCTCATTATTATTGATATTTCCATATTATTATTCCTCAATAATATTAATTCATTTACATAACCCAATTACACTTACCATGTTCAAATAAATTGAATATGCCATTAGGGTTCAATAATTCCCTACACTTGATGGCTTAGTTGGGCCACCTTATCTAATGTGTTGGGCTCTCTAATTACTTCCTTGGGCTATGAATATTATCATGGTCCAACACTCTTAATTATATCTTACCCTAATTGTAATAACCTGAAAATCTATAAGATTTTAAATGATTAAAATAAAGGTTAAAGAATAAAACCTAGATGAGAATTTGAGAATTAGTTTAATATTAAGCTTGTGAGGTATGCCTAGTATGGCAAAGTGATGGAATAGACATTCATTAAATAATTCAATGAATGAATAATTAAAGAAATTAATTAGTATTATTATGTGAATTAATTTCTATGGGCAATGATATGTAATTATATGTTATAACTACATCTATATGAAATGAAGTGTGATATTTCAAGATAACTATATAATATAGGAAACTATATGGTAAAGTGAAATGAGTCACATGAGTTACATAAATAGATCTATGTGACAATGTGTTATGTGTGGTACATTAATGTGTACTTTATAAAGGATAATAAAATAAATAATTGTTATTAGTAATTATTTCAATGGTTAAGTATAATTAAAATAATAAAATTATTATAATTAGGTGTGACAATACTTAATCAAACTATATTCGGTATTGTCAAATGTACATAGATTATATGATTATATGATTGGGTGTATGTGTGACCTTATCATATCATATGGGTATTAGATATAAGCTTGCAAGTTAGCCCATGTGAGAGCAATAATGGTTAACTAAATGGCTAGTACAATGAATAGTAGTAGTTGGTGGGAGTTAGCCACCAACTTTTCCTTGCCCTTTGGGTAATGACCATAGGAGGGTAATAGCTTGGCTATAATTAAAGGTCATGCATTGATGTGTAGAGTTTGTTAGTTCAAATGCTGATTTTTATATCATGATGAAGTTCAAGCTAGGGCCATGTGGGGGAAATGATGAGGAAGTACCATGAATAGTAGTAGTTGGTGGGAGTTAGCCACCAACTCTTCTTTGACCCTTGGGTATTATCCATAGGAGGGTAATAAATTGACTATAATTAGAGATCATGTAAATAAAAGATCTAGTGATATTACATCATGAACATATTATAAGATGTAATATTGAGAATAATATTATTGTAAACTTGTGGACCGTTAATTTCTAATGTTCACATAATTATGTCTTGTATGACATAAATAGTAGAGTTAAATCAATTGGAGGTTTAACTATAATTAATAAATGGTGAGTTAATAAATAATTTTTATTAATTATCATTATAATATTTGAGTGTACATAAGGTTATGTGACTATATGTGTGGGTGAACATTATTAAGTACCTCATGAATATTATAATGAGTAAGCAATTGTTAATTGATGATTACTTCAATAATTTAATTGGGATAATACAACGTGATGATACCCGACAGAATTATATCCGGTAAGATGAAGTGTACATACATTATATATGTGCAAATTAAATTTACTACATTATAGTATTATTTATTTATTAGGATTACATAGTGACTCTAGTTATAACCTAAGTGTTAATACTCTTCATTTGCCAAATGCTGAGTTCATTTCCTTGTCCCATAATGAGAGGCTCTCTCCCTTCTCACGTGTGTAGCATTATGAGGCCTAAGCCTATTCCTTCTCAAACTCAACAACCTATATAGCCAATGATTATGGGGGGAGTGGGAAAAATAGTGAAGTTCAATAACTAATCACCAACTTTTCCTTAACCATAATGCAATCCTTCATTCCTTTGGTTTGATTTGGGCGGCAATAACATTGTTTGTGTATTCAAGACTCTATAAATAAGGCTCCCTCCTCCTTCATTTCATTTGCTGAGAAATTCTAATAAGTATAAGATATAGAGTGAGTACATTGTATTAGTAAGGAGTCTGTGAATTGAGGAAGTTCGATATAGCAGTAAACTCATTTCGAGCTTAGCAGAGGTAACTCTCATTTCATTGTTCTTCATTTTTAAAACTTGATAGATTATTGATTATGCACGAATTGTATGATAATTGAATTGGAGAATGATGGTTAGTTGTTATCTAAGCTGTTATATATGTTAGAAATACATTGTGATTGATATTGAGCATGCTAAGTGAGAATTTTCGAGTTTGGGTTTGTAAACTGCCGTTGCAGTAGCCATTCTAAACTGTCTAGGGTATGGCTCAGCTGCGCTCCCCCTGCAGTTCAAAATGGCGCAGCTGCGCCAATTGCTGCTATTTGAGTATGCCCCGGAGCAGCGCAGCTGTGCCGTTCCCAAGGCATAGCACAGCGCAGCTACGCCAGGCACCAGTCAGAAGTCTAATTTCTGTTATAAATTGATGAGTCCTAGTATGTTGAAATCTAATAAGTTTAGCATGCTAATTTAACTTATATATGCATGAAAACATATATAATACGTGGTTTAAGGATGTCTCGATAATAATACATTTCTTTAGCATGATTAATGTATGTTTTGAAAAGAGACTTGAAGATTTTGAAAACAAATCTAGACTAACCTTGAGACTTTTGAATTCTAATATTTGTAACTTGTGTAAATGACTTAGTCATGCATACAAATGAGTATGGCATATGGTCTTGAGTACCTTTGCATATCATGAGTTGCTTAAATGGTTATATTTCCAAAGATTATATAAAGGTTTTGAAAGCAAACTTTGACAAAACTTGCGTACCTTAGATTCTACTTGTGATAGCATGTATGCGAAGTCTAGCTATGCATGACATAAGATTTAAAGTTGTTCCGTATGTGTTAGATTGCGTTGATTGGGTTTTAAAAAAATTTCAAAGGCAAACTAGGATAGTTTTGCAAACTAAGTTTTATAAACGTGGAGTGGTTATATTTTAACCTTGTAAACATGAGTAGATACATGTATGGATAAGCCTGACAAGTGATTCAAAGTGGCCTTGCATGATTAGTTTAAGTATGACATGGATTTTGAAAATATAACTTAGAAAGTTTAAAAGAAAGATGATTCAGCATTGAGTTACTTGCATTCTGATTTTTGTACAAGCATGATAGGACTTATATGCCTCTAGTAATGATTGGTATATGCACCACACTAGTAGATGTGATATGCACTATACGAACATGTTTGAAAGCAAGTTTTAAAGATGAACTGCACTAGCTATATGTAAATAGATTAGATGTATGTGAGCATGTGTATTGAAGGGTGCTTAGCATGTCAAGTGTCAGTACCTATGCATGTTAGAAAACCAAAGCAGAACCGAAACACAAAACCCAATTCTGGAGAGACTGTAATACCCGAGAATTTCCATATATTATTAAATAAATATATTAATGGAAATGAGAATTTATTTGAATATAAATAATTTTGTGTTATGAGATGAATTAATTCAATTATATATAATTGAATAATTATAATAATTGAGAAATTGGTGGGGTTTGTGATAAACTCGTTGATTGCCTTGTGTGGCACAGTGACGTAATATAAGAATGATTATATTAATTTAAGCGAACAATTAATCTATATTAATTGTTAATCGAAGAATATTAATTAACTGTTATAAAATACTAATGAGGATTGATTAATAATATGTGATTATTATTATTGCAAGAAATATAATAATAATAATCCACTTGTTTATAATTGTGCTGAGATTTATATTTGTTAATGTGATAATTAATCCTATGATTATTAATTTGGTGTAATTAATAATCAATGAGGAATAAATTAATTAATATTATTGTTAATTAATCAACGAGATAAATAGTTTAATTATTTGACATTATGAATAATAAAATAAATAAGTGAGTTATTAATATAATAAGATTATATTAATTGATATGTGCAAATGTGCAATACTTGAATATATAAAGTATATGGAATACAACTATATTATATAGTGTAGAGAGACACGTAAGTGTGACCATGCATGTATATACATAAACTATGTTATATAATGCAATGCGAATATATTACACATAGAAACCATATATTACATAAAGCATAATGTGATTATGTGATGTTAAAACTATATGTTAGGAATTCATGATAATGCCTATGTGACAAGGTGAGTGTGTATACAGTAAAATAGTATATCATGAATATATTGTAATCAATTATTGATTGTAGAATTTAATAATGTGATAGTATCTGATTAAATTATATCTGGTATTAACAGAAGGTACATGGATTATATGCGTACAAGTCACCTTCACTATATTGAAGTATTCCTTATGCAAATTTATATTGTGACATTAAGTTATAACCTAGGTATGGACAATAAGTATATATAATATAACATAAGAGTAGGAAGTATGTTATGTGTGTGTAATAATTTAAGTGTTGTGTACTAATAAAATGCTGAGTATATGGCCTTGTCCCATATTATTAAACACAAACCTTGTACACGTGAAATGCATCATGAAGCTAGCCTACTCTCTTCTCTCAAACTCAGCATTCTAGCCATCATGATCATGAAGGGAGTGGGTGGAATAGTGGAGATCACCAACTAATTACCAACTCCCTCTTATCTAGCAAACATTCCTATAATCTGTTAGTTTGATTTTGGATGTAATTGCATTGCCTGGTTATGAAATTCTTCTATAAATATAACCCATCCTCTTTCTAATTCATTTGCTGAGACTTTTTGCTAAGTAAGTTAAGAGTTATATATATATTTATCAGTGTTCTTGAGTAGCAGCAAGTTCAGAATCTAACAGAAGGTATAATACAGTTTTTTTGTTATTCATTTTCGTTTTCTGTCAAAAGTTCTAATTTTTGATGATGCCAAATTGGTTCATGATTGGTTTATAGAACCCTTATATTGTTGTTATATGAACATACATACGTGATGGAACCACTATATAGCTTTCTTGACTTTCATTTCCATTGTTGCTCTGTAATTTATGTAAAGCATCGAATTCGTGAAATTAGTTGGAGTTCATGAAATTGGGAATCGTTTGGGCGATTGACTGTTATATAAGCATATATATGTTTTAGTAAGTTAAAAAGGTTAGTCTAATAGCATATGGGTATGTCGAGATCGATAAAATGGGAGGTTTTGGGTCGGTTTCGCTGCAGTCTGAATTGAGGAACTGTCCCCACGCCGCAGCGCTGCAAACCGCGCCGCAGCGCCGCAGCGCCGCGTCGCAGCGCCACCCGCGCCGCAGCGCTAGAATTTGGCTGCTGTTGCCGCGCCGCAGCGCCGGCCTCTGTGTTCAGTTTTCTGCATTCTGCAACAAAACTGTTATGTACTAATTGGTTGATTTTTGTTTAAACAAGCATGGAAGCATGATTAATACATATATATAAACCTAATGAGGCAATGTAAGCATGTTTTAGTGTATTAGCATGCATGGTTAACAAAACGACATGAAGCTTGGAAACGAACTTAAAATTTCATAAACAGTCATTAACATTATAAAGCATGTTTACATACTGACCTTGCAAGCACGTTAGTACCACCTAGAGACACATGAAGTGCATGTTAGCTTATCTATATTGGTTCCGTAATAAAATATGAACATGTGAACCTAACTAGTGCTCATTCCTAACAAAAATATAAGTTTGAAGGTGGATATGATCATGTAAATGCTATATAGTCATTTTGATGTTATGAGCATGTTTAGATAACTTTGAAATATATGAATGAAGCCTTAACTTGTGTTTATATAGTTCGTAAAGAAGCATGAACATGTTAGGCTCTATTAGTAAGATTCACTAATAGAAATACAAGCCTTGCACATGAGCATTAACACGATACGTGGAGATTTAAATTCTGATATTTATGGACACATGTGATAGTACTCTTAGACTCATTCATGTGTCATGCATATATATATACCATGATTGGTTGCCGTGATTAAAGTTTAGCATAAACAAAGCATGTTTTCAAGATAATAACAATGCTAGCTACATATATGCAATACGAGTACTCATGAGCATGACTAATACAAGTTATATGAATATCTTATGTGTTTAAAAGCGACCATGTTAGACCATATGAGTTCGTATCCTTGAATGGCTTTAAGTTATTGAAAGTATTGACTTAGAATCCGTATCATATATATTTGAAACGAGAAAAGGTTGTACAAACATAAAAGTATCTTTTAATATGTTTATATGCTATGTGGTGTTGTTGGCTTGCATGACCGGACAGAAACCATAAGGCACAGCTCAGCCTTGGCTTGGCCAGAAGGCTGCGCAGCTGCGCTGGCCCTAGGCTTAGCCATGGCGCAGCTGCGCCGGCCTGGAATCAGAAGCCATGCAGTTTGACAATCTGATTTTTGGACAGATAGCTTATATGATGCCTACATTGCTAGAAATGGTTTACACCCTACTGATATGTGTACATAGGTGATGATTAAGTAACAAGATAATGTTTAACTTATATAATGGAAGCCCATGGGTCAAAGGATCATAGCTACTTGAACATGATGAGTTGCTATAATATCATTTATGTTATAACTATGTACTTGATTCGTAATAACATATAATCTGATTTCATGTCATATGAGAATAAGTATGGCATGTGACTAAGACAGTAACATGTATGTATATTGAGTAATAAGTTGTGTAACGGATGTGTTAACTAATGAAAATCCTATACATGTAATACATTATAAATAGGATTCCAAAGTGTTGGCTAGCTTTACGTCAGTAAACTACGCATAAGGCAAGTTTCCTAACTTACACTCTTTTACGGTGCAAGTATTCTATCCTTGTATATTGTGAACTAGTTTCTTACTAAATCGTTGAATTAAATTAGCATACTTGAACTCTTAATTCATTAAAGCTATTATACATGTTGAACTTAGTATTGTTCTTGAATATTGTGAAAGTGTCTATGCCATTTGATTCGGCTAGACTTATATTATTGAAAAGCGACCCAAACTAATTAATTGGTGCGGGATCTTGTATTTGACTGAGAAGAACAACCTTCTTTGAAGGGAATATATAATTGTCGGAGGACCGACGTGCACACTTGAGTATGATTGATTGTTATGCATAACGATGGTACTTTAGGCTGATCACCTGTTGTACCTGTTTTTATTGGATTTTCAGTTTATTACTGTCAATTCTAGTAGAAGTTCATAGTCCTTAGTGACTGCTCAGTATTCAGTTATTTGAAATCTTGAATTGACTTATTATTGAATCATATCATGTCCTTAGCGACTGTTATTGAGAACTGCTGATATTCTTGTTATTCTTGAGCTATCAAATCTTGCTATACCCTTTCGAGAATTGAGAATCTTATTATTCACCCTTATTGTATATTGCTTGCTGGGCAATTTGTGCTCATTCTTGCTTTCCCTAAAACATTTCAGTTAAGGCAGAGCATGGCGAACCTTCGGGCATTGATAAGGGCAAGGGCAAGGCTACCAACTAGCTTATGTCTGTTATGTTTCAAATATATTAATATTGTGTGAAGATGATGTAGTAAGACTGGATTTGTTTATGTTTAAGCTTAAGTTAGATTATATAACAAGTCGTTAATTGATATTGCTATGTAATCTATTAAGTACTGTAGGTTGCGAGACTTGGGGGAATAATTATAATAAATCATTGTAAATTATTCTAGAATAGATTTTCCGCTGTGGTTGTGTGATATTTAGTTATCATTATTGCGATGTATTACCATGAGCACGTGATGAACCGAATTCGAGAGACCAAGTGGCGGTCCTGGAATTTGGGGGCGTCACAGGTTGGTATCAAAGCCATAGTTATAAACCTTAGGAACGAGTGTCCTTTGACTATAACTTAGGCGAACTTAGAAGTTAGGAAGGAGATAAAACTCATGTAAAGTTTTCCTTGAGAGGCTTAGTCTGTTATGAAATGTAACTTCATTCTATACAATGAACTTATGTTTTATTTAACATTCTAATGGAGTTGCTGTTTGTCTTTCTTGTGTTTGTGATTGTAGGATGACAGACACAGGTGTACCTAGTAGAGTGACAGAGGAGGAGCCCAGGGATATACATGTAGTATACGAGGCACCTATAGAGGCTGTGCCAGTACAGGCAGTTGTACCGTTCAAGTCTGACGACGAGGACGAGATTGAGATAGAGTCTGATCCAGAGGAGGAGCCGATGGAGGACGAGCCGATAGAGGATGAGCCAGTAGAGGACTCTGATGAGGCTACTATAGAGGAGCAGATGCTAGGAGAGTATGAGGAGCGGATCCTAGAGTTAGACTGCAGAGTTCAGGAGCTAGAGGCAGAGGCCCAAGAGAGAGAGTCCGAGTTCCAGAAGCTGAGGAACGAGGACCACCAGAGGAAGCTGGCTATGCAAGAGTTAGAGGTGGAGATTGCCTACCGTAGGGAGGCAGGGATCCAGATGGGGACTCTATTTCACAGGTCAGTGGCTAGGAATGTAGATTTGGCAGAGAAGCTAGAAGAGGTTGAGCAGAGGGAACTGAGTGAGAATACTGAGAAAGAGGCACTCCGTACTCAGCTAGAGTTGGAGGTGATGGATAGGTTACACTTCGAGGAGAAGTGGGAAGCGTCCAATGAGAGAGCTGACGACCTTGAGGACGAGGTCAGGTGCAAGAAGATAAAGATGAACAAGATGGGGTATGTGTTCCGTTCAGCTTTTGAAAGGGTGATTGATGGTGTGTACCACTACCCAGCAGAACAGGGACAGACTCTACATACCTTGAGCCGAGAGCTGGTTGCGTATATAGCACAGTTGGAGTACAAGAGCGCAGTGGAGCGCGGGATGATGGGATGAGATTTCCTTAGTCAGTCTAGTGGTAGTACTAGTTGTGTCTTTATGTATTGTATATACTATGTTGTAATCCCGATCTTTTGTGTAAGATGTGGGATGATGATGTAAACCCCGAGTTAGCTTTTGTTAGAGGGGTAGTATGGTAGTAGGTTGGTATATTCCCCATCTTTTGTGATATTAGAGGATATATGTGATAACATTTATAGCAGTATGCTAGGAAAATCATGTAATGAAATGAAATGGCATACGAATATAAATGGAGTTGATTTTAGAAACGTGTTATAAATTTATTCTTTTAGTATTAAAAGAAATACTTAAGTGATATACTTGAATAATAATAAAATGAAAAATTGTGATGCAGATAATGCCGCCCAGACGTAGATTGACTGCACCCGAAGAATCCGTTAACAATGAGAGAGAACAAGTAGACCCGATCCAGAAACTGGTAGACTTGTTAGGAGAAGCCTTAAGGGGAAGGAACAATGAACCCGTTCGCCCGAACCCTCAAACTGTGCCAGTAACAACCTTTAAAGACTTTAAGAGTGTAGGACCCCCGGAGTTCGAGGGAACTACCGACCCAATCGTCGCACAAACGTGGATCAAAGAGATCGAAAAAGCTTTCACTATAGCTAGCGTAGGCGAAGATCAGAAGACGGTGTTTTCCACGTACATGATGAGGGGAGAAGCGAACTACTGGTGGGAGGCTAATCAACAAAGAGCTGGAGAAGGGATAATAGCTTGGGATAAGTTTAAGACACTGTTCTTCGATAATTACTTTCCGAAGAGTATGAAGAATAGGATGGAGGTGAAATTCCTAGAGTTAAAACAAGGTGAGATGACGATGGCGCAATACGCGGCTAGGTTTAACGAACTAGCGCGATTTGCGGAGCACCAAGTTGGTGATGAAGAGAGGAAGGCTAGACGCTTTGAACAAGGGTTGAAGCCATGGCTGTTCAATAAGGTATCAGTTCTTCAAATTGATTCCTTTGCAACATTACTGGAGAAGGCAATCATTGCGGAAGGCGGCAGTGAGGCCTTAAGTCTGTATAACAAAGAAAAGAAAGGAAAGAATACTGGAGGAGAGAATCGTACGGGAGGAAGGAGTAGCGGAGGAAGCAACTTGGGAAAGAGAAAGTGGGAGAACAACAACAACAACAAAAACAACAATAATAATCAATCAGGGAATTTTCGTGGAGGTTTCAAGAAGAGGGCTGAAGGATGCCCGAAGTGTGGGAAGAATCACCAGGGCGAGTGCTGGAAGGGACGTGGCACTTGCTACAACTGCGGACAGGAAGGGCACATCTCGCCCAACTGTTTGAAACCAAAGAAGATCCAAGGATGCTTTGCGTGTGGCTCGACGGAGCACCGGATTAAGGACTGCCCAAAGAAGGGAAGTGGCGGGGGTAGTAATCAGCAAGGAGGCAACAAGCTGATGATCGGTGGACCGGCACAATCCAACCGCCCAACCGCCAGA
Source organism: Panax stipuleanatus (assembly GCA_020205555.1). Classification (NCBI taxonomy): domain Eukaryota; kingdom Viridiplantae; phylum Streptophyta; class Magnoliopsida; order Apiales; family Araliaceae; genus Panax; species Panax stipuleanatus. Next base: position 84,108,982 of record CM035119.1, read on the forward strand.
ACCTTTAACATGACCGTCCAGGACGCCGTGGCTGCGAAGGACGTGGTGTCAGGTATAATCCCAATCAATGATATAAATGCTTATGTATTATTTGATTCGGGTGCCACCTGTTCTTTTGTATCTGAAGAATTTGCTAGTAGACTTAGTACACCCCGAGAACTTTTAGAAAATCCTTTGATCATAGAAGTTGCTAATAAGGAAGTGATCCCTGTAGAATACATTTATCGAGATTGTCACGCAAACATTAGAGAACATGAACTGAGCGTAGACTTGATACCTATTAGATTGGGAGAATTTGACGTAATATTGGGAATGGATTGGTTGTATAACCATGCTGCGATAATTGACTGTCAGAACAAATGTGTGAACCTTTAGACTCCGAGTAAGTCTAAGGTAGTGTTTTATGGTAGCTCATCGCTTAAGCAATCGTGTTGCGTTACGATGATGCAGGCCAAGAAATTGTTAAGGAAAGGATGTGTAGGATATTTAGCTTACATCGTTGATACTCGGAAAAAGGGAGCAGAAATTAAGGATATATACGTAGTTAATGAATTCCAAGATGTGTTTCCGGACGATCTGCCTGGTCTTCCGCCAGACAGAGAAATCGAATTCGTAATAGACTTAGCACCGGGAACGGCACCGATTTCGAAAGCTCCATATCGTATGGCGCCAGTAGAAATGAAGGAATTGATGATACAATTACAAGAATTGTTGGATAAGGGTTACATTCGACCGAGTGTTTCTCCTTGGGGAGCACCAGTACTATTCGTTAAGAAGAAGGACGGATCGATGAGGCTCTGTATCGATTATCGAGAATTGAACAGAGTAACGATCAAGAACCGGTATCCGCTACCGAGGATAGACGACTTATTTGATCAACTGAAGGGAGCAAAGTGTTTCTCAAAGATCGACCTACGAACAGGATATCATCAACTGAAAGTGAGGGACGAGGACATACCAAAGACTTCATTTCGAACCCGTTATGGACACTACGAGTTTTTGGTAATGTCATTCGGATTGACTAATGCTCCGGCAGCATTTATGGACTTGATGAACCGAGTTTTCAAGCCATACTTGGATAAATTTGTAGTGGTTTTTATCGACGACATTTTGATCTACTCAAAGACAGAGGAAAAACACGCCGAACATCTGAAGATTGTTTTGGAGGCACTAAGGAAGGAGAAGATGTATGCAAAATTTTCTAAGTGCGAATTTTGGATGGAGAAGGTTCAATTCTTAGGCCACGTGGTGGATAAGAATGGAATCTCAGTAGACCCTGCAAAGGTCGAAGCAGTAAGTAATTGGGAACAACCGAGAACACCGACGGAGGTGAGAAGCTTTCTAGGGTTAGCTGGGTACTATCGAAGATTCATCCAAGATTTTTCTAAGATAGCAACCCCGTTGACCAATTTGACTAGAAAGACGGTGAAATTTGTATGGACCGACAAATGCGAAGGAAGTTTTCAAGAACTGAAAAGGAGATTGAGCGAAGCACCTGTGTTATCATTACCAGATGATGCAGGAAATTTTGTGGTGTATAGTGATGCGTCGCACAAGGGGCTTGGCTGTGTGCTCATGCAACATGGCAAGGTTATTGCATATGCGTCACGACAATTGAAGGATTACGAAAAACGATACCCCACTCACGACTTAGAGTTAGCGGCAGTAGTTTTTGCGTTAAAGATATGGAGACATTATCTATACAGAGAAAAATGTGAGATATACACGGACCACAAAAGTATGAAATATATCTTCACACAGAAGGAGTTAAACATGCGGCAGAGAAGGTGGTTAGAATTAATCAAAGACTATGACTGCGATATTCTTTATCACCTGGGAAAGGCAAATGTGGTTGCCGACGCTCTGAGCAGGAAAGGAAGAGAGAAGTTGTTTAATTTGACGACTCAGGAAGAGTTGATAAGAGAGATGGAGAAATTGGAGATAGAAGTGAAAGGACCAGAAAAGTCTGGTGAGAAGTTAATTGTAATGGAAGCTTGTCCGACGTTGTTGGATAGAGTAAAGGAAGCTCAGGAAAAGGATGAAGAGTGTGAGAAAATCCGAAAGAGGATCACAGAAAATGAGGAAGAAAAATTTCGAATGGATAAAGACGGTATTTTGAGATTTGAAGGGAGAGTGTGGGTACCAGCGGTAACCGAGTTGAGGGAAGAGATTTTGCACGAGGCACACAATACGACATATTTCGTTCATCCGGGAGGCACAAAGATGTACCGAGATCTAAGGCAACATTTTTGGTGGCCCAATTTAAAACGGGAAGTCGCAGAGTGCGTCAGTAGATGCTTGACTTGCCAACGCGTTAAAGCAGAGCATCAGCAGCCGAGTGGTTTACTACAACCGTTAGAAATACCAGAGTGGAAATGGGAGCATATTACCATGGACTTCGTGGTAGGACTTCCAGTTACACAGAAAGGTTATGATGCTATTTGGGTTATCGTGGATCGACTAACGAAGACCGCACACTTTCTACCAATCAAGATCCGCTACAGTTTGAACCAATTAGCAAGCCTATATGTAAAAGAAATTGTTTCACGACATGGAGTGCCGGTGTCAATTGTCTCTGATCGAGATCCGCGCTTCACGTCCAATTTTTGGAAGAGTTTGCAAAAAAGAATGGGAACGCAGTTGAGGTTGAGTACAGCTTATCATCCTCAAACAGACGGACAAAGTGAGCGAACAATACAAACGCTAGAAGACATGCTTAGGACTTGCGTGATGGATTTTAAGGGAAATTGGGACGACCACCTACCCTTAGTAGAATTCGCATATAATAATAGCTACCATGCAAGTATCGGCATGCCACCGTACGAAGCTCTTTACGGGAGAAAGTGCAGAACGCCGTTATGTTGGGACGAAGTCGGAGAACGACGAATACTCGGACCAGAGTTAGTTCAACAAACCGCAGACGTGGTGACAGTGATAAGAGCCAGACTTGTAGCAGCTCAAGATCGCCAGAAGAAATACGCAGATTTGCATCGGCAGGACCGAGACTTCGAAATCGGCAGTTTCGTATTCTTGAAGGTATCTCCATGGAAGGGAAAAATTCGTTTCGGCAAGAAAGGAAAATTGAGTCCAAGATTTATAGGACCATTTGAAATACTGAAGCGAGTGGGCGAAGTGGCATACAAAGTTGCGTTACCACCCGAGTTGGAGCATATCCACAACGTGTTCCACATTTTCGTGTTACGACCGTACAAGGCCGACTACAAGCACGTGATTTCTTACGAGCCCATTCAAGTGGAGAACAACTTGGCGTATGAAGAAGTTCCTGTCCAGATATTAGATAGGAAAGAACAAACTTTGAGAAATAAAGTTATTTCATCTGTAAAAGTACTTTGGCGTAACCACGATGTCGAGGAGACAACGTGGGAGTTAGAAGATAGGATGATGAGGGACTATCCCCATCTATTTGTGTAACCTTGTAGCAATTCCGGGACGAAATTTTTATAAGGGGGGGAGGATGTAATACCCGAGAATTTCCATATATTATTAAATAAATATATTAATGGAAATGAGAATTTATTTGAATATAAATAATTTTGTGTTATGAGATGAATTAATTCAATTATATATAATTGAATAATTATAATAATTGAGAAATTGGTGGGGTTTGTGATAAACTCGTTGATTGCCTTGTGTGGCACAGTGACGTAATATAAGAATGATTATATTAATTTAAGCGAACAATTAATCTATATTAATTGTTAATCGAAGAATATTAATTAACTGTTATAAAATACTAATGAGGATTGATTAATAATATGTGATTATTATTATTGCAAGAAATATAATAATAATAATCCACTTGTTTATAATTGTGCTGAGATTTATATTTGTTAATGTGATAATTAATCCTATGATTATTAATTTGGTGTAATTAATAATCAATGAGGAATAAATTAATTAATATTATTGTTAATTAATCAACGAGATAAATAGTTTAATTATTTGACATTATGAATAATAAAACAAATAAGTGAGTTATTAATATAATAAGATTATATTAATTGATATGTGCAAATGTGCAATACTTGAATATATAAAGTATATGGAATACAACTATATTATATAGTGTAGAGAGACACGTAAGTGTGACCATGCATGTATATACATAAACTATGTTATATAATGCAATGCGAATATATTACACATAGAAACCATATATTACATAAAGCATAATGTGATTATGTGATGTTAAAACTATATGTTAGGAATTCATGATAATGCCTATGTGACAAGGTGAGTGTGTATACAGTAAAATAGTATATCATGAATATATTGTAATCAATTATTGATTGTAGAATTTAATAATGTGATAGTATCTGATTAAATTATATCTGGTATTAACAGAAGGTACATGGATTATATGCGTACAAGTCACCTTCACTATATTGAAGTATTCCTTATGCAAATTTATATTGTGACATTAAGTTATAACCTAGGTATGGACAATAAGTATATATAATATAACATAAGAGTAGGAAGTATGTTATGTGTGTGTAATAATTTAAGTGTTGTGTACTAATAAAATGCTGAGTATATGGCCTTGTCCCATATTATTAAACACAAACCTTGTACACGTGAAATGCATCATGAAGCTAGCCTACTCTCTTCTCTCAAACTCAGCATTCTAGCCATCATGATCATGAAGGGAGTGGGTGGAATAGTGGAGATCACCAACTAATTACCAACTCCCTCTTATCTAGCAAACATTCCTATAATCTGTTAGTTTGATTTTGGATGTAATTGCATTGCCTGGTTATGAAATTCTTCTATAAATATAACCCATCCTCTTTCTAATTCATTTGCTGAGACTTTTTGCTAAGTAAGTTAAGAGTTATATATATATTTATCAGTGTTCTTGAGTAGCAGCAAGTTCAGAATCTAACAGAAGGTATAATACAGTTTTTTTGTTATTCATTTTCGTTTTCTGTCAAAAGTTCTAATTTTTGATGATGCCAAATTGGTTCATGATTGGTTTATAGAACCCTTATATTGTTGTTATATGAACATACATACGTGATGGAACCACTATATAGCTTTCTTGACTTTCATTTCCATTGTTGCTCTGTAATTTATGTAAAGCATCGAATTCGTGAAATTAGTTGGAGTTCATGAAATTGGGAATCGTTTGGGCGATTGACTGTTATATAAGCATATATATGTTTTAGTAAGTTAAAAAGGTTAGTCTAATAGCATATGGGTATGTCGAGATCGATAAAATGGGAGGTTTTGGGTCGGTTTCGCTGCAGTCTGAATTGAGGAACTGTCCCCACGCCGCAGCGCTGCAAACCGCGCCGCAGCGCCGCAGCGCCGCGTCGCAGCGCCACCCGCGCCGCAGCGCTAGAATTTGGCTGCTGTTGCCGCGCCGCAGCGCCGGCCTCTGTGTTCAGTTTTCTGCATTCTGCAACAAAACTATTATGTACTAATTGGTTGATTTTTGTTTAAACAAGCATGGAAGCATGATTAATACATATATATAAACCTAATGAGGCAATGTAAGCATGTTTTAGTGTATTAGCATGCATGGTTAACAAAACGACATGAAGCTTGGAAACGAACTTAAAATTTCATAAACAGTCATTAACATTATAAAGCATGTTTACATACTGACCTTGCAAGCACGTTAGTACCACCTAGAGACACATGAAGTGCATGTTAGCTTATCTATATTGGTTCCGTAATAAAATATGAACATGTGAACCTAACTAGTGCTCATTCCTAACAAAAATATAAGTTTGAAGGTGGATATGATCATGTAAATGCTATATAGTCATTTTGATGTTATGAGCATGTTTAGATAACTTTGAAATATATGAATGAAGCCTTAACTTGTGTTTATATAGTTCGTAAAGAAGCATGAACATGTTAGGCTCTATTAGTAAGATTCACTAATAGAAATACAAGCCTTGCACATGAGCATTAACACGATACGTGGAGATTTAAATTCTGATATTTATGGACACATGTGATAGTACTCTTAGACTCATTCATGTGTCATGCATATATATATACCATGATTGGTTGCCGTGATTAAAGTTTAGCATAAACAAAGCATGTTTTCAAGATAATAACAATGCTAGCTACATATATGCAATACGAGTACTCATGAGCATGACTAATACAAGTTATATGAATATCTTATGTGTTTAAAAGCGACCATGTTAGACCATATGAGTTCGTATCCTTGAATGGCTTTAAGTTATTGAAAGTATTGACTTAGAATCCGTATCATATATATTTGAAACGAGAAAAGGTTGTACAAACATAAAAGTATCTTTTAATATGTTTATATGCTATGTGGTGTTGTTGGCTTGCATGACCGGACAGAAACCATAAGGCACAGCTCAGCCTTGGCTTGGCCAGAAGGCTGCGCAGCTGCGCTGGCCCTAGGCTTAGCCATGGCGCAGCTGCGCCGGCCTGGAATCAGAAGCCATGCAGTTTGACAATCTGATTTTTGGACAGATAGCTTATATGATGCCTACATTGCTAGAAATGGTTTACACCCTACTGATATGTGTACATAGGTGATGATTAAGTAACAAGATAATGTTTAACTTATATAATGGAAGCCCATGGGTCAAAGGATCATAGCTACTTGAACATGATGAGTTGCTATAATATCATTTATGTTATAACTATGTACTTGATTCGTAATAACATATAATCTGATTTCATGTCATATGAGAATAAGTATGGCATGTGACTAAGACAGTAACATGTATGTATATTGAGTAATAAGTTGTGTAACGGATGTGTTAACTAATGAAAATCCTATACATGTAATACATTATAAATAGGATTCCAAAGTGTTGGCTAGCTTTACGTCAGTAAACTACGCATAAGGCAAGTTTCCTAACTTACACTCTTTTACGGTGCAAGTATTCTATCCTTGTATATTGTGAACTAGTTTCTTACTAAATCGTTGAATTAAATTAGCATACTTGAACTCTTAATTCATTAAAGCTATTATACATGTTGAACTTAGTATTGTTCTTGAATATTGTGAAAGTGTCTATGCCATTTGATTCGGCTAGACTTATATTATTGAAAAGCGACCCAAACTAATTGATTGGTGCGGGATCTTGTATTTGACTGAGAAGAACAACCTTCTTTGAAGGGAATATATAATTGTCGGAGGACCGACGTGCACACTTGAGTATGATTGATTGTTATGCATAACGATGGTACTTTAGGCTGATCACCTGTTGTACCTGTTTTTATTGGATTTTCAGTTTATTACTGTCAATTCTAGTAGAAGTTCATAGTCCTTAGTGACTGCTCAGTATTCAGTTATTTGAAATCTTGAATTGACTTATTATTGAATCATATCATGTCCTTAGCGACTGTTATTGAGAACTGCTGATATTCTTGTTATTCTTGAGCTATCAAATCTTGCTATACCCTTTCGAGAATTGAGAATCTTATTATTCACCCTTATTGTATATTGCTTGCTGGGCAATTTGTGCTCATTCTTGCTTTCCCTAAAACATTTCAGTTAAGGCAGAGCATGGCGAACCTTCGGGCATTGATAAGGGCAAGGGCAAGGCTACCAACTAGCTTATGTCTGTTATGTTTCAAATATATTAATATTGTGTGAAGATGATGTAGTAAGACTGGATTTGTTTATGTTTAAGCTTAAGTTAGATTATATAACAAGTCGTTAATTGATATTGCTATGTAATCTATTAAGTACTGTAGGTTGCGAGACTTGGGGGAATAATTATAATAAATCATTGTAAATTATTCTAGAATAGATTTTCCGCTGTGGTTGTGTGATATTTAGTTATCATTATTGCGATGTATTACCATGAGCACGTGATGAACCGAATTCGAGAGACCAAGTGGCGGTCCTGGAATTTGGGGGCGTCACAGAGACCAAGGAAGGGAGCAGCTGCGCCCATCCTAAGGTTAATTGCAGCGCAGCTGCGCCACAGGGCACTGCTGCCTAATTATTTTTAAAATGTAATCTGAACCTTGTAGTAAGCTTACATTGTTATCATGAGTTATGAAACAGAGTCTAAATGATATGTTGAGTGTTGATTGATGTAATTGTGATATAAAACCCAAGGGTATAATTCCGTTAAGGTTTGAGAAACGTAAGGATAATACAGATCATGTATCCATGAGTTTTAGATATATGTCGAATGCACAAATAGTTTAATGTGTGATAAATGTATATAAATGTTGGTATTAAGAATGGTTAAGGTATACCTATACATACCTAGCTATTATAAGAGTATGATAAGAAAGTGAAACGAAGGTTCTAAGAACCAAGTTAGAAAATAATGTAACAATTGTTATTATGTTGAGGATGTATGGAATGTATAACTGACAAGTATGAATCCATGATTATATAACTATGTAGGATTTACACGAAGTGCATATATCTATAAGCAGTTAAGTCGTAGTTGTTAAACTACGAACCAGGAAAGTCTTTCAGTTCCTATTTGCTATATAAATTCGATAACTATTAGTTGAATTATGCTATGATGATGTTGACTTATATATAAATTGTATATGAGATATGTTTTAGATTAAAAGTTGATCTTGATGATATATGGTGAAGTTAATCTCTATGCCTGTTATGTGGGAAGTAACATGGGTAGTATATTTAAATGATTATGAATGCATGAACTGAGCATGATATTATATGATATATGATGTATGAAAATTGTTAGAATTGCTGAGCTGTCGAGCTCACTCTTGCAAATAACCACTTTTGCATGTTAAAGACTCACGATAAAAGTTACGTGCTACGTGATAAAGTTCGTTAGTATTGCAAGCAGATTACTATTTATTTAAGTATATGCTCTTGAACCATGCTTAAGTTCTAGAAGATGTATACGATAGTAGATTAGGATGTCTTATACATGTTAAGATTATAAAGTTGTACTATGTGATACATAGAGGTTTTCGAATTGAGATGTAAGATTTTATACAGTAATTCGAAAAAAGAGAATCCTAATATAATTGATTCAAGTCTATGTAATTGATTCAAGATTATGAAATCAATAAAAGATATTATTCAAGGAGATAGAAAAGTTTAAGTTATTCTGTATTTTTGTAACATCGAATATGATGTATAGACAGGGATGGTATATGACCAAGATTTGAAACTTATAAAAGGTTTGGGGTCATTATACAAGATCTTGGATATGAAAAGAAATTATATTCTAAATTATAATAAAGCAAAGTTACATTCTTTAAGTTATGAATAAAAGATGTAATAGTTTGACGATAGTAGTATCGTGGCGGACCGGATCGCGAGGTTTGAAGGGACCCGAATTTGGGGCGTCACACTAATCATTATATTAGGGTTTTCATTTTCCCATATTTGAAAATAAATTCCTTACTCACGCCTTTTTAATTTCATAACCCAACTAGACTTGATTTAATTAGGCTTTAAAATTAATTATTTGAGATATATAAAATAAATCTCTTAGGGTTAGTATATATTTTATATACTAACATTATCCCATATTATAACGTCTTAGGTTATTTAATTATCATACCTAATATATATTTTAGGTTACATAATTTAATTCTTAATTCTCTTTATATACACAATAAATGTATACACATTATATAATGTATATTTATTTAATCATACACATAGTTCACATAAATCATAACATATTCCACTTCTAATTCTAATTTTGACTTTTCTCCATAAAAGTCAACTGTTGACTTTGACCAAAAAGTCAACCCTTACACATTTTGTATTTATTGTCCTTTCTGACTAAACTTGACGTTCTAGACGCAACCGAGCAGTCCCTGCTTCAAAATTCTATCTCTAACTCAAATTTTGAGTTTTAACTTACTCCATTTTTATTGCTAATCTTATTAGCTAATAGCTCTATGTTTATTCATCTTCTTATTTGCCAATCAAGGCCAACATTCAAGCTATGCTAATTACTAACATAGTATTAACTTAATTCTCATATCCTTAACTTAATTCATCATTCCTCTTGCTAAAATATATAGCACCTTACTAAGTATATATATATATATATATATTTATACATATACTTATCTTCGTTTAACCTCATAGTATCTCTTCATATAAATTTTTTTATTCCCTTAATAAAATTTCCACATGCATCATTATAACATTTCTTAGACCATTCAGTTCACATCGAACTTATAGGTATCGTCATACCTTATCCTTGATATTTCTTCAAGTACATATTAATTCATTTCTAGGGTTTTGGAATTTTGTAACCCATATTTTCTTTATATCCTAAGAATAGCAAACCATATAGGTTTTACTTAAATTTTTTTAAATAAATCCTCAAATTCTCACCCAGGTTTTATTCTTTAACCTTTATTCTAATCATTCAAGATTTTATAAATTTTCGGGTTATCACATTCACCCCTTCTTCTAAGAATTTTGTCCCCGAAATTACAGTCTACTAATCACCACTCCTTTTATTCATCAAAACTAGGTTTTAATATAACCTTTATCTGATTTCATGCTCAATTTAATGAGTACATATTGCTTCCTTCTATGAGGAGCTCTGTTATCATTACATTCTTCTATGACTTCTCTCTAAGGAGTTAAAACTTTTCATATCGGGCTGAGAGGTCATATAGACCGTGAACTCTCAGGTTTAACGGTATTCACCGTAACCAAATCTGTTAACCATGTTGCACTTGGTATGTTTACAATCACGAAGAAGGTAAATTACCGATATGGGTACGTTAGGTGATCAATTTATTGTACCTTAGTTCTCAGAACGGCTGTATGCGTTCAAGGATTGGAATATATCATCCAACCAGTATATCCCCATTTTTCGGGGTTGTCCACCTCAGTCTTAACATCAGAGTCCGTTCCAAAACAATTTGGTTCGTGATAAATTCTCCAAGAGATACTTGAATCTTCATAAATATTTGTCTAGCTGAATCAATTAGCTTAGACGTATACCAATAATTCGAATATCAATCGAAATATGTGTCTGACCAAATTTAATTGGCACTTAACTTCTCTTTAAAATTCTGAAAATTATTTTATGACGTCATAATACCTCACTGTATTTACAGTCCGTTTGAGGGTTTTGTCATTTTATGACTTTGTCATACTATATCGTACCATAGTGGGCTGACGATCCTTAGATCACATCCAACACTAGGTAATTCTGTATTGATAACTCCATCATTTTTATCATTTTTGCATCAGGTTCCATGATGCATCGATGATATACAAAATATATTTTGATATCTCAAATTATTTTTGTCTAACCGAAATAATTAGAGTAGACTCTTCTTTAAACCGTTCAAAAATCATTGAAAATCATTTTTGATGTTATCGTGCCGCAACTAGTAACGATGTGTTAGTGGTACGAAGCTCACTTCTACACAATTGTAACCATGTGTTACTGATAACAAAAATTCATTTTATTTGAAAGGCACATTAGTGAGAATTTAGCTTGATATCAAAAATTTAAAGTCTAGCACAGCTAGAAGATTTGGAATACCTATGCTTCCACCATCAACTTTAATTTTTCTAATGATCAATTACTTAATAATTCTATCTATTAAAAATCCTTAATTCTCCATCCACAACTTTCCTATACCCCAGTATAGTTCATCAAACTTACCATAATAATATGAGTTCAGGAACTTATCCTAGCAATACGTAGTTCAAGAACTAATCAAGAACTGTCCATACGCTTAGGGGTTCAAAAACATACCATACAATTATGAGTCACAAACTTACCATAAGTATGAGTTCCAAGAACTCGCACCTATTCTTGTATTCTTTACCTATTCGTCATACACATGAGAAAAGAATCACCTTCTCAGCATACATATAGCGAATAACGCGATATCAACATTTCAAAGATTATCAGTGTAAGAAGCTAAGTGGTTGTCGAACCTAACACAATCCCCTGCTCATACAAAGAATTGGTTAACTCAGCCACTAATCAATACAGGAAACGGTTTGTTAGACCAAGGACAACTCCCTGCCCATACAAGGAATTGTTTAACTCAACCACTATATCAATATAGGAAGCTAATTGGTTCTAAAACCAAGCATAAATTCTCCGCTCATACAAGGAACCATACAACTTAGCTGCTAACACGAGTCTTCAATTGAAATCCCACATAATCTTAGTCTCCCCTTTACTCAATACGAATTTTATTTATCCGTATCATCCTTTTCAACTCTTTTGAGTTTAACTCGTACTATTTGATAGTACCATATTCGTATAGCAATTCTGTTATAAAGTCTTCAATCCATAGATTGATTCATCTGTCCTCATAGGACCTCATCAGATCACGTTGTGATTGTATCTTACAATCGTGTTATATTACGATTCTTTTCTATCTCATAATCATTTTATTTTACGATCTTCTTTCCCCTTAATCATATTATATTATGATTTTACACTTTTCATCTTATAAACTTTGTCTATTTATTATCAGTTTTCATCTTTACTATTGGAGTCAGGTAACTCCAGATTCTTATCCTATAATTCTTCAAGATTCTTCTTTGAATCTTATTTATCATCTTCTTATCTTAATGATGAATTTCCTGAATTCATCTATTATCACTTCAACTCTATTTGAGTTTATTCATCATCCTCACCTCTGTAGTTATAGCCTAAGGTAATCTTACCTAAGGTTTATAACCTACAGCTCTGATACCAACCTGTGACGCCCCCAAATCTGGGTCCCAAGAACCTCGGACTTGGTACGTTACGGTACTTCATTATCATATATATTCTATCATCTAATGCGAAACTAATAAACATATATTGTTTATTTCACATGATTCTATAACATTTTCCCAGGTTTATTAACCTTAACTGAATACATACCTTCAACATTACAAAAGGTTTACATAAGATAACTAAAAAGTTATTTTGCATAACACTCTAATCTTGTCATTTGCTTGTGTCTCTGACTTTAATCCTGGAACATTCGTCTTAATTTGAAATGTGTTATCATGATATAGCAAGAGTGAGCAACTACTTTACTCAGCAAGTTTAAATACAATAAGGATATATCATGATTGAAGAAAAAAGTATAGCTTTCTGAATTTTTAACAATATATAACAATTGTGAAAGATTGAGAATTAAATTTCAATAATTGAATGACTGAATCAATAATGCTGGGTGGTTAACAATGACCATTAACAAATTTAACTCAACCTTATGGTAATGAAGGTGATCAACCTTTCATACCCGATGAACATATGTAATTTGCACTAAGTGCGAATCAATAATCAGAGATGTGGAATAATTGTAAATAATTAAACCACTAGCATGCTTGAAACATAATAACTCAAGTTTGAGTTAGGAAATAAGCAATAAATGCGAATATTCAATAATAATCTTAGATGTGGATTAATCAACAATAATTATCCACTACCATGCTTGAATAACAATAACTCGAGTTTGAGTTAGAGAACTTGCAATAAATGCGAATATTCAATAATAATCTTAGATGTGGAATAATTAACAATAATTATCCACTACCATGCTTGAACAATAATAACTTGAGTTTGAGTTAGAGAACTTGCAATAAATGTGAATATTCAATAATAATCTTATATGTGGATTAATCAACAATAATTATCCACTACCATGCTTGAACAATAATAACTCGAGTTTGAGTTAGAGAACTTGCAATAAATCCGAATATTCAATAATAATCTTAGATGTAGATTAATAAACCATAATTATCCACTACCATGCTTGAACAATAATAACTTGAGTTTGAGTTAGAGAACTTGCCTGTTCGACGAGCTACGGCTTACTAGCTTTAATTAAAACTCTTTGAATGACCTAACATTGATAATGTAGATCTATCAATTAGTACTGCGTATAATTGTCCATCTATACGCTTACTTGTACTATTATTTAACAAATAATTCAATCACAAAGTACATATATATAATGTACTATCATTAATCCTATAAGATATTTAATTGATCTTAAGTTAATGATTTAATAATTAATAAGGTTTTTCTTATGTGATAAACACTTTTTAGATCTTTAAACAATTTATTATAATTGTTTAATTAAGGAGTTATTTAAATTTCCTTTAATTGTTAACTCCCTCTTCATTTGATTACTATTTAATATTAATTAAATAGTAATTAATTAATTATCTTTAGTTATTATTTAATAATAAATAATAACCAATTATAACTCCTCATTATTTAATGTTAATTAAATAATAGATAATTAAATTATTATTTGTCTTTAATAATAATTAATTAATTCATTATCCTTGAATTATAAATAATTTATTTATTTATTTCATTAGTCTTTAGTTATTCCTTATTATTATTTAAAGAATAATTAATTAACATTTGTCCTTATTTGTTATTTAATGTTAATTGAATAATAAATAATTAATTCACTTAATAAATCTTTAATTATTCTTTCTTATTAAATTAAGAATAATTAATACTTGTTCTTATTTATTATTTAATATTAATTAAATAATAAATAATTATTTTTATAAACTTTTATATCAATGTAAGTAAGTAATTACTTTATTATTACTTAATCTTACTTAAATATTCTTTAATCATTATTTAATATTATTTAAATAATAATTAATTAATTATTTAACTCTAATTATTATTTAATCTTAATTAAATAATAAACAGTTATTTTATTAACACTAACTCTACTTAATTATTACTTAATATTATTTAAATAATAATTAAATAGTTAATTACATTTAACATTATATGCAATTAGTTTACTAGCCCATTAGTGGCTTTAAAAGTTATTTATTATAATTATTCATTTTCCATTCAATTTCTACTATTACTATAATTTTCGCCCAAAATTTTAGATTTGGGGTCCTTCACGGAAACGCTTGTAAAACAAGATCTACAACTCGGATTTAAGTTCCGTTGAAGGCGTTGGATTCGTATCTTCCTGAATTATAGTTTTCATTTATCAAACATCAAATTATGATCTTTTTAGATCCCAGAAATCAGGGTTAAAGTGACTAATCAGCAAGGATGTTTACAACAATTGGTTCGTTTTTTAGATTTGGGGTCCTTTACGGAAACACTTGTAACTCGAGATCTACATCTCTGATTTAGATCCAATTGGTATCGTTGGATTTGTATATTCCCGAAATATAATTTTCATATATCAAATACCAAATTTGAGTCTGTTTTGGTTACCGAAAATAGCCCAGAAGTGGCTAATCAGTAGCATGATTCCCAAAGTTGGGTAGTTTGGGATTAATTTCATAACTTGCTCATTTTTAAACATATTTGAGTGATTCCAAAGGGGTTTTGGCCTTAACTAATGTATCTAGCATACCAAGAAAGAAAATCTCAAATATCACTTGTAGATTTGAACATGCACAAGTTATAGCACACTAGTTAAATAAAAATTTCCCAAAAATTTATCCAACTTCCTTTTTTCAAACTTTTTCATATGACCTCATACAAATCCACAAGTTTAACTTATTAAACTCAAGATCCAGCATTCTAACATGATATTAACCATATACAATATGCATCCCTAAGAATCTAACATAGAATACATAGAGCATGCATACATAAGCTTTTTCTTTACCCATTTTGTACAAATCTCTATGTTCTCTCTTTTGATCTAACTTTCGACTATAAAAATGTTTTGTTCCTCATATAAAACACTTATACTCATATAGATGAAGAGTTTTTAAAGATCAAACATAAGGCTCCTTGTTTCATCAAAATCTAACAAAATAAATAATCTAAACTTGAAAATTTTTAGAATCATTACCTAATTCTTCTTGCTATTCTTCTTATCCTTCCAAAGTAGCTTAGATGCTTAGCAAGCATGAAGATCTAAGCTCTCTTTTCCCTCCTTGAGCTATCGAAATGGGTCTCTCTCCCTCTCTCTCTCTATATATTTTCTTTTTCTTTTGCTAAGTAGCTTGGAAGTAAAAAGAATAAAATATGAAAGAAAATGAAATGAACTTGGTTGGTATATTTTTATTATGTTAGTAGATATACATTGTATATATCTATTATATCTCCCAACACTCATCTCTCTCTTGCTTAATCATTACAAGTGTTGCTTACACTCCACCTCTTGCTTGCACAATTGGCTAAAGTTGTTGGTTAAATAATAATTGGACACCTAAGTTGAGTGTAAGGTGAGTTAAACCAACTTGTGAAGTAAAATAATTTAACTCACATGCTTTCTTCCTTTCTCCTTCTTGGCTGAAACTTTGGGCCTTTCCTCCCCATTTGGTTTAATTTTTAATGCTCCATTTTACTTAATCAAATGTCCCAAAAAGTCCTACACTTGTTGGGCTTAGTTTGAGTTACTCATTTAACCTTTTGGGCTTCCAAATTAATTTTTGTTGGACTTGCAATATTATTTATTTTGCTTACTAGTTAAAATAAGCTTGGGCTTCCTCCGATAATTAAATTGGGCCATCACTATATTGCTCCATACATAATATTGGGCTAGTTTAATAATTTAATTGCCCTTAAATCAATTTATCTACAAGTCTCATGCTTAATTAAAATAAGTGGGCTTGTTTAAATCAACTACACTCCTTAGCCCACTAAATTTATTATTTCTTGAACTAATGCTCATTATTATTGATATTTTCATATTATTATTCCTCAATAATATTAATTCATTTACATAACCCAATTACACTTACCATGTTCAAATAAATTGAATATGCCATTAGGGTTCAATAATTCCCTACACTTGATGGCTTAGTTGGGCCACCTTATCTAATGTGTTGGGCTCTCTAATTACTTTCTTGGGCTATGAATATTATCATGGCCCAACACTCTTAATTATATCCTACCCTAATCATTAAATTAGGGTTTTCATTTTTCAATATTTGAAAATAAATTCCTTACTCATGCCTTTTTAATTTCATAACCCAACTAGACTTGGTTTAATTAGGCTTTAAAATTAATTATTTGAGATATATAAAATAAATCTCTTAGGGTTAGTATATATTTTATATACTAATATTCTCCCATATTATAACCCCTTAGGTTATTTAATTATCATACCTAATATATATTTTAGGTTAAATATTTCATTCTTAATTCTCTTTATATACATAATAAATGTATACACATTATATAATGTATATTTATTTAATCATACACATAGTTCACATAAATCATAACATATTCCACTTTTAAGTCTAATTTTATCTTTTCTCCATAAAAGTCAACTGTTGACATTGACCAAAAAGTCAACCCTTATATATTTTGTGTTTATTGTCCTTTCTGACTAAACTTGATGTTCTGGACACAAGCGAGCTGTCCGTGCTTCAAAATTCTATCTCTAACTCAAATTTTGAGTTCTAACTTCAATTTTATTACTAATCATATTAGCTAATAGCTGTGACGCCCCCAAATTTAGACCGTCACTGATCTCGAATTCGGTTCATCACGTAGTAATTCTAATAACAACTAAAATCTCAAACAATGAAATAATAGAATAATTTACATTGATATAACATACATATTCTCGTCCCAAGTCTCGAAACTATTACTAATACACTTCATAACTTAAACCAAACATATCTTAATACATAATATTAAATAAGTCTTAATACAACATAACGGAAACATCCTAATATAGAAAAGCACAGCTACTCCATAGCCTTGCCTTCGCATTTGTCCTGTCCTGGGGTTCCACCTTGCCCTGCCCTAACTGAAATGTTTATGGGAAGCAAGAGTGAGCAACAAATTTGCTCAGCAAGTAATATGCCAATAAATGTGAACAGGAATATATAGAGTTCAAAATCTCAAGGGTAAAACGGTAATTAATCGCTCAGGATTTCAAATAAGAATGTTGTGAACAAAATAAATAGCAATGACTTCCAAATCTATTCTGTGAAGTTGAATAAGGACTACTACGGGTCGAGAAGTTATTAAAGGATTCAAAAGTTTCAACAATTTCAAGTGAATGAATAGATATCACTAAGTGTCGCTGTGGACCAAGGATTTATAAAAGAATCCAAAGAATTCAAAGTTTCAAGTAATAAATACTGGATATTGAGTGGTTGCTAAGAACCACGAACTTCTACTAGAATCACCAAAAATATTTCTGGTAACCCAACCAAGTACAATTAGGGGATCAGCCTATCGTACCTGGAGTTATGCATAACCTACCACACCACTGTCGGCACCCCGACTATATAGTTCCCCTTTTTACAAGGGTTGTTCAACTCAGTCAATTTATAGGAGTCCGCACCATGGTAATTGGTGCGGATTGCTTTCCAATTCATGATATTGGTCTAGCCGAATTAAATGGCGTAGACAATTTTAACAATGTATATAAGAACAATTTATGAGTTCAATACTCGCAACAATAATTCGAAGAATATAATCGTGATTTAAATCAAACTATGAAACATAAGTTTGTAAGGCAAGAATTATTCTAGCACCTATTTACTCGTACGACCAAAGTTAGTATAAGCTCGAATATGTTTTCAATGAACAGTATTAATCAAATACTTGCTCAATAAAAGAGTAGTCAGCTACTTACAATTAATATACAAAAACGGTTTCAAGGAAACTTGCACAATGAAAGAGTATAAGTTAGGGAACTTGCTTACGACGTTCCTCGAATAAGTAACCACAAGGATAGGATACTTGCAACACAATAAAAGCAGGGTTCAGATACTTGCACTATAAATGAGTGTAAGTCAGGAAACTTGCCTTATGCCTAGTTTATCCTCGTTAACTAAATCGACACTTTCGAATCCCTATCGTAATATAGTTACGTATATATATGATATCCATTAGTCATACAGTTTATCGTTATACTTTATCTCATATATACCATCCACATATAAGTTAAATCTTTAACCTTACTATACAATCATATATAGTATCATATTTAATTCACAAGTTTTGACTAATATATCTTTATCCTCAAAGTTCCTCTTTTTGAGTTTAAATATATTCTTATATCATTAACATCTCATAATCAATACTAAATATATTTTATTTTAGTAAGTTATGGCATTTCTATAAGTTAACCGTAAAAATCAGATTCAAGTGTCAACATATGATATCACATAGCATGTATTCAATTTAAAGGATACTTTCATGCTCGTTCAACCCAGTCACGTTTAATTTACATGATATAGGTCCTAATTCATGGTTCCTAACGACCTAGGGTCAAACAACGCCATGAATTCACATAAGTTATCATGCTTGTCATTTAAACCTATACGGTAGTCATATAACCCAAGCTAGGCATGTTCATGAGTATTCACATCACATATATATAACTAGCACCGTTATTGGTTTGAAAACTTAATCAACCTCATACTCGATTAACTCGCATTGTTTTTTAACAAGTATGTGTACATACATGATATATTAGCGATGTTATTACACTATGATCATGCAACATAGTTTGCAAAAAGTCTGAACTTTGCTTTTGAAATCGTTAAGACTTAATCATGTATGCTAGCGTAAACTCAACACCTTATATTCACATTGCATAGGTAGTTAAGTCAAATTTACATGCTCACAAGGTTAGAACATCTCTCATATGGTATTCATAGATATTAGTTTCAAATATATCAAGTTTCCTTTGAAAAACTATTTAGTTTAAAGTTAATCAATTGGACACGAGCAAGGAAACTATGTATTACAAATCATGCTAGCTTATGGTCATAATTAGTCATATAAGTATATTATCATGCTCATATGATCAAAATATGAATATCATACTTATATGTCAAAGACCATTCTCAACGTATACTTTTCTTTAGTTAAATATTCACTATTAAGGTCCACGTGCTCAAGTTATAATATGACACCTATATACACATGGTAATACATCTTTCATGCATCTCTACATTATACTAACATGCTCACAAAAATCAGATTACATATATGATACCTACATGCTAATGTTCACCTTTGAAACTTAAATTTTCGTTTAGAAATGTCCGCTAGTGAGGCCCGTATGTTCATGTTACATTATGAAACGCATATACGTAAGTTAACATGCTCTTCATGCATTTCTAGGTCACATTAATATGTATCAAAATCAGAATATAATCATGCTTCATATATGTTGACGTTCGTTCATGAAACTTTAAGTTTACTTCAACACTATATGTCATTTCATAATTCTTGCATGCAATCATAGCCAAATCATGTTTACGTTATCTCCATATACTCATATAAGTATGTCAAACCCATTAGCATGCTTGTTTAGGTAGTATAAATACATTAATACTTAACAGCCTTGAAGCAAAAATAGAAAACAGGATCCAGTAGCCGGCGCAGCTGCGCCACGTCCGGACTGAACCAGAAGGTTCCCTGCTTCGGCAACAGCTAGGCCAAATTACGACCAATTCGACACCAAACAGCCACAATGTAGTTTAAACATGTACATTAGGCTACGTAACCACTATACAAGTATTTCTAGCATGCATATTAACTCACTAACTACTTTCAAAGATTAAAATTCATGATCATGTTAATTTTCTATATTTTTCTCATGTTTAGCAAAATCTTCCTTCATAGATTCATTTCTCAACCAATTTGGTTCGTTCGACATCCATTGGGTTCGTATTTGAGTATACTAACCATAATTAACCAAAATTTACAGATTACTTCAAGCCAACACCATCAATTTTGTGACTAAGCTAGTATGAACTCATGCCATTTCTGAAACTGTAAGAACTTAGAGAAGCAGTATTACCTCTTTGAAGATTCTGTTAACAAGGCTCAGCCTTCAATTGATATCTCACTCTCTCTATATTTCAATATACCAGCCTTATCAAAATCTCTGCAATAGAATTGTGAAGGAGAAGAGGCCATATATATAGCAAAACCAATACACAGATATTGCAATTGCACTCTAAATTAAACCAACGGGAATGTAAGATTGCATGGTGGGTAAGAAGAAGTTGGTGGATGGTTGGTGAAGAAATCATGACTCCCACTCCCTTGCTCATCATGAGCTATGAAATGCTGAGTTTGAGGAAGAAATAGAGAAGTAGACTAGCTTGAGCTTACACACGTGAAGAGAGAAAGAGACTCTCAATTTGGGACAAGGCTTAATAACTCAGCATTTGCAACACACAACACTTAAATTTTTATACACACATATCATATACTTTGTTTATAATTTGAGTCATAAGGTACTTTAATTTAGACAATAACGTATGTAGTAAAAATAATTTACACATATAAAATCCATGTACACTTGGGTCCTCATAAAATAATATTGCAAGGTAATAAGTTGGAATACATATAATCCATGTACATTTTATTAATACCGGATATAATTTACTCAGATATAATCACATTACATTGGTTCCTTTATTATTAAATTCTACTATCTAACAATTGTTTACAATATATCCATGATGTATTATTTTAATGTCCACACACTCACATTGTCACATAGGCATTATTCAAGTAGCTTATATAATTTAATCAATTTATAATATATGGTTTCTATAAATAATATAATCACCTTCAACGCCACATTACACTATATGATATAGCTATAGCTACGATATTTGATTATCGCATGCTTGGCATATAGCAATAACAATCCACTCGATTATATATTATTATTCTTAATGGTAATTACTTATCTTATTAAATAATTAATAATAATATTAATTAATTCCTTCCTCATCAATCAATGTAATTATTAATCTCCATAACAATTCATTATCACTTATAGGATTAACTACCACATTCAATAAATACAAATCTTATTATACTTATAACCAAGTTACTTATTATTATTATATTACTTGCAATAATAATAATCACATATTATTAATAATTAATCACCATTAATATTCTATTATAATTAAAGAACAATTAATATTTAATTAATTATTCACATAGTAATTTCTTCATTAATTTACCCTTATCAATAATCACATTCCTCAATACAAATCTTATTATATTTATAAATAAGTTTCTTATTATTATACTATTACTTGCAATAATAATAAATCGACAGACTATCATTATATTTCTCATAATAACAATTAACAATTAATATAGAATAATTGTTCACTTAATAATTCATTTACTCTTTAACCGATTATTATTCATAATAACACTTAATAACGCTATTGTATGATTAACTATCACATGAATTGCACTCAACAAATAATCAATTAAATATAACTCTTATTATAGTCATCAATTACTTATTCGTAAATGTTTTGTTATTTATAATAATATATTATTAACAATTACTCATTAGTAGGCTATTTACTAATCACAATGATTAATTAACAATGTAATATTAATTAATCCTTCACTTATTGATTTCCCTCTTGAATTAATTAAATCATCACCATTTTCATTCTCATGCCACACAAGGCATTCTACGAGTTCATCGTCATTCTCCATATTTCCTCAATTATTATAAATTCAATTTAATATAATCGAATGACCTCTCTCTTAACTCACAAACATTTATGTTCAAGTACTATTCATTTTCTTATTATATCAAAAAAAAAAAATTAAATCGTGAAATTCACGGTTCTTACATCCTCCCCCCCCCCCCCTTATAAAAATTCCGTCCTCGGAATTGGTACAAGGCTACACAAATAGATGGGGATAGTCCCTCGTCGCCCTATCTTCTAATTCTCACGTGGCCTTCTTGGCATCGTGGTTTCGCCAAAGCGCTATCACAGAAAATATAATTTTATTTATTAAGATCTGTTCTTTCCTATCTAGTATTTGGACAGGAATTCTTCATCAGTCAGATTCTTCCCTACTTGAATGGGTTCATAGGGTATCACACGTTTATAATTAGGCTTATATGATCGTAAGACAGAAACATGAAACATACTGTGGATATGTTCAAGAGGTAAGGCTACCTCGTATGCCACTTTGCCTACTCTCTTCAATACTTCAAAAGGTTTCACGAACCTCAGACTCAATTCTTCTTTCTTACCTAATCTTATCTTCCCTTCATAGGGAAACATTTAAGAAATACAGAACTACTGTCTTCAAAATCTTGATTATGATGATGCCAATCTGCGTATTTCTCATGTTGATCTTGAGCTGCTACTAATCTGGCTCTTTTTGTCTTCACATCGTCTGCCATTCGTCGTACTAAATTCGGTCCCAATTGAAGTAGTCATTCTCTGACCTCATCCCAATGTAGCGATGTTCTACATTTTCTTCCGTGGAGAGTTTCGTACGATGGATTACCGATATTCGTATAGTTATTACTATAAGCGAATTCTACTAAGGGTAAGTGATCTTCCAAGTTTATCGTTGAAATCCATTACGCAAGCTCTTTCAAAACTTTAAAGTGGAGCGCGAGTCTCGATCGGAAATTATTAACACTGATATTTCGTGTCGCTAAACGATTTCCTTTACGCATAATTTCGCTAACTGATTTAAATTAAATCGAATATCTATAGGTAGAAAGCGCGTTGTCTTCTTTAATCGGTCGATGCATTCTACAACTTCTCGTCTCATATTGACCACCAATAGTGTCTTCGAAGATCCCGGTACGTTTTCATGCTTCCTGGGTAAACAAAATATGTCCAACTATATGCCTCATGAAAACTTTTATCTCGCAATTTTAGTTACGGTTGACTCTCACGCTCGATCTACAATTCTCAAGATACCATTATTATTTCTTCTAAACTTTTCTCTTTATCTTCTCGCACTTTTTGTCTTTATCTTGTTATCCCTTCACTCTATCCAACAATGCTAGACAAACCTCCGTTATAAACTTCCCTTTGGACTCTTTGGGTCCCTTCACTTCTATTTCCAATCTCTTCATCTTCCTGATTAGTTCCTCTCGAGTTATCAACTTGAATAATTTCTACATTCCCTTTTCCTACTTAGCATATCGGCTACTACGTTTGCCTCTTCCAGGTAATAGAGAATTTTGCAATGGTAGTCTTCGTCTGCTCCCAATTACTTACCACCTTCAACTCTGCTGGATCTGACGTGCCCTAAAACTAATCTTCTCCTTGACACACAACACTGGTGCTCCCCAAGGGAAAACACACTCGATTGAATATATCCCTTTATCTAACATTTCTCGCAATTGTATTAGTAATTCTTCATTTCTACCGGTGCCATAAGATATGTGCTTTCAAAATCAGTGTAGTCTCCGGTACTAACTTTATTACGACCTGTTTTCTCTGTCTGGCGGAAGGCCGGGAAGATCTTCTGGGAATACATTTTAAAATTCTGGTTCTACTAATACATTATTTATTTCTACTTTCGTTCTCTTAGTATCTATAATAAAAGTGAAACAATCTACACCGACTTTTCTTAACAATATCTTGCCCTGCATCATCGTAAGGCAACACAATTGCCTAAATGACGAGCTACCATAAAACACTTCCTTAGACCGATTCGAATTCTAGAGGTTCACATTTTTCTTCTAACAATCAATTATCGTAGTATGGTTATATAATCAGTCCATTTCTAGTATCCCATCACACTTTCCAAATTTTATCGGAACCCAGTTTATGCTTAGCTTACGTTCCCTAATTTATGCCCGATAATATCAACAAACAAATTTCTACAAAAATTACTTCCTTATTCTCAACTTCTATGTTTAAAGGATCTTCTAATCGTTCTTGGGGTAACTTAGTCGTCTCACAGTTCTTCAGATGCAAAAGGGAAAGATAGCACTCGGATTAGATAATATATACGCATTTATATTATAGATTAAGACAGCACCTGACATCACGACTTGGAACGCCACTACATCATGTATTATAACGTTAGTCGTACTTGGCATTGGTTCACTCGATTGAGCTAGTTCGATTATTGTCGGCTTCCCGCTATGGCTTCCTTTGTTGCTGTCTTCTTCCTTCCTTTCTTTCTTTGGGCAATTCTTAACCTGATGATCTGTTGACTTACAAGCAAAGCAGCCTCTGATCTTTTTCGGGTTTGGGCAATTCGAGGAAATATGCCCTTCCTGGCCGCAGTTATAGCAAACGCCTCGTCCCTTCCAGCACTCTTCTTGATGACTCTTTCCACATTTTGGGCAAACCTTGTTCTTTTTCTTGAGTCCTTCTTGGTGACTTCCCCTCGGATTGTTGTTGATGTTGTTGTTGTCCCGTCTTCTTTTGTTTCTGTTTCCCTTCTCGTTCGTTTCCTTCTGTCGATAACGTATTTGACATTTTTTAGATCCACACGCAAAACAATCTATGGTTTTCTCCTCCCTAGGACAGTTAGGAGAAATATGACCCTTCACACCGCACTTATAACATACATGTTTTCCTTTCAAACACGCTCCCATGTGGTTCTTTCCACATTCCTTACAGGCTTCTATCTTCTTCTTCCATAGTTGTCCTTCTCCTCGTATATACTTATTCTCATTCCACTTCCTCTTGAAATTCTTACTACTACCACTACTACTCTCTTCCATCCTACCTTCGTTCGCTTTCTTTGAATTATTAACCTCTCTTTCTTTAGTCAAATTAGTATTTTTTCCTACCTCAGAAGTTTTCGTCTGCCTCTTCTTATAATCATTGATTCCTTCTTCAAAAGCATTTACTATAAGGTCTACTAATTGTTGTAAGGGTTCTTGATTCAGTTCCCTATCTCCATTCTCCGTTGCTTGATGAGTCTCTCCTCCTTGAGGTATTGACATTTCTCTACATAGAAATAAAATGGTATTATCATCTCTTTGTTAAACATTTAATACTTCTTAAGACGTATAAGTTTTATGTCTATTCTCCCTTGTTATTATATAACATAATCTGGTTACAACACGCACGTTTAATAAAAACATGCCACAAGAAAACATATCACATCGTATAGCATTCTGCTAGTCTCAATACATACCCCTCTCGTGTACCACTAAAGTTGGGGTTAGGAAGATATTTCCCACATTATCCCTAAAATTGGGATCTATAATACTGTTTCGCATCTATAAATATTTATCGTATCATTTGCGACACTCATTCCACTATCTACCTACTACCTTCACTGTGTCTATATCTGTTAGTTACTAAACTGAAGTTTTAGAACTTTGACTTCCACTATTGTATCTTATTCTTCATCTTAAAGTAACTCACACATGCCTCAATCCTGAAAGAAAACTTTCACCGTGGATTTCTGCTTGGATTTTGACTCCATCCCCTCCTAGGTTAAGGTTATTGCTGTAAAAGGCTTAACTTTAAGGGGTGTTGCGGACACCACATGTATATCACGTGGTTCTACTAGGTTTACCTATCTCTGACATCCATAATCACAAAACTAATAACTTTAATATCATCTTCGAATAAAACATAATTTCATTGTATGGAATGAAAATATATTTCATAACACTTCTAGCTTTCTAAGAAAACTCTACATGAGTTTTATCAACTTCTATTCTCTAAATTCTTCTAAGGTTATATCCTAAGGACTCTCGCTCCTAAGGTTTATAACCTACAGCTTTGATACCATCCTGTGACGCCCCCAAATTTAGACTGTCACTGATCTCGAATTTGGTTCATCACATACTAATTCTAATAACAACTAAAATCTCAAACAATGGAATAATAGAATAATTTACATTGATATAACATAAATATTCTCGTCCCAAGTCTCGAAACTATTAGTAATACACTTCATAACTTAAACCAAACATATCTTAATACATGACATTAAATAAGTCTTAATACAACATAACGAAAACATCCTAATATAGAAAAGCACAGCTACTCCATAGCCTTGCCTTCGCATTTGTCCTGTCCTGGGGTTCCACCTTGCCCTGCCCTAACTGAAATGTTTATGGGAAGCAAGAGTGAGCAACAAATTTGCTCAGAAAGTAATATGCCAATAAATGTGAACAGGAATATATAGAGTTCTAAATCTCAAGGGTAAAACGATAATTAATCGCTCAGGATTTCAAATAAGAATGTTGTGAACAAAATAAATAGTAATGACTTCTAAATCTATTCTGTGAAGTTGAATAAGGACTACTACGGGTCGAGAAGTTATTAAAGGATTCAAAAGTTTAAACAATTTCAAGTGAATGAATAGATATCACTAAGTGTCGCTGTGGACCAAGGATTTATAAAAGAATCCAAAGAATTCAAATTTTCAAGTAATAAATACTGGATACTGAGTGGTTGCTAAGAACCACGAACTTCTATTAGAATCACCAAAAATATTTTTGGTAAACCAACCAAGTACAATTAGGGGATCAGCCTATCGTACCTGGAGTTATGCATAACCTACCACACCACTGTCGGCACCCCGACTATATAGTTCCCCTTTTTATAAGGGTTTTTCAACTCAGTCAATTTATAGGAGTTCGCACCATGGTAATTGGTGTGGATTGCTTTCCAATTCATGATATTGGTCTAGCCGAATTAAATGGCGTAGATAATTTTAACAATGTATATAAGAACAATTTATGAGTTCAATACTCGCAACAATAATTCGAAGAATATATTCATGATTTAAATCAAACTATGAAACATAAGTTTGTAAGACAAGAATTATTCTAGCACCTATTTACTCGTACGACCAAAGTTAGTACAAGCTCGAATATGTTTTCAATGAACAGTATGAATCAAATACTTGCTCAATAAAAGAGTAGTCAGATACTTGCAATTAATATACAAAAACGGTTTCAAAAAAACTTGCACAATGAAAGAGTATAAGTTAGGGAACTTGCTTACGACGTTCCTCGAATAAGTAACCACATAGATAGGATACTTGCAACACAATAAAAGTAGGGTTCAGATACTTGCACTATAAATGAGTGTAAGTCAGGAAACTTGCCTTATGCGTAGTTTATCCTCGTTAAATAAATCGACACTTTCGAATCCCTATCGTAATATAGCTACGTATATATATATATATATATATATATATATATATATATATATATATATATGATATCCATTAGTCATACAGTTTAACGTTATACTTTATCTCATATATACCATCCACATATAAGTTAAATCTTTAACCTTACTATATAGTCATATATAGTATCATATTTAATTCACAAGTCTTGACTAATATACCTTTATCCTCAACGTTCCTCTTTTTGAGTTTAAATATATTCTCATATCATTAACATCTCATAATCAATACTAAATATATTTTATTTTAGTAAGTTATGGCATTTCTATAAGTTAACCGTAAAAATCAGATTCAAGTGTCAACACATGATATCACATAGCATGTATTCAATTTAAAGGATACTTTCATGCTCGTTCAACCCTGTCACGTTCAATTTACATGATATAGGTCCTAATTCATGGTTCCTAACAACCTAGGGTCATACAACGCCATGAATTCACATAAGTTATCATGCTTGTCATTTAAACCTATACGGTAGTCATATAACCCAAGCTAGGCATGCTCATGAGTATTCACATCACATATATATAACTAGCACCGTTATTGGTTTGAAAACTTAATCAACCTCATACTCGATTAACTCGCATTGTTTTTTAACAAGTATGTGTACATACATGATATATTAGTGATGTTATTACACTATGATCATGCAACTTAGTTTGCAAAAAGTCCGAACTTTGCTTTTGAAATCGTTAAGACTTAATCATGTATGCTAGCGTAAACTCAACACCTTATATTCACATTGCATAGGTAGTTAAGTCAAATTTACATGCTCACAAGGTTAGAACATCTCTCATATGGTATTCATAGAAATTAGTTTCAAATATATCAAGTTTCCTTTGAAAAACTATTTAGTTTAAAGTTAATCAATTGGACACGAGCAAGGAAACTATGTATTACAAATCATGCTAGCTTATGGTCATAATTAGTCATATAAGTATATTATCATGCTCATATGATCAAAATATGAATATCATACTTATATGTCAAAGCCCATTCTCAACGTATACTTTTCTTTAGTTAAATATTCACTATTAAGGTCCACATGCTCAAGTTATAATATGACACCTATATACACAAGGTAATACATCTTTCATGCATCTCTACATTATACTAACATGCTCGCAAAAATCAGATTACATATATGATACCTACATGCTAATGTTCACCTTTGAAACTTAAATTTTCGTTTAGAAATGTCCGCTAGTGAGGCCCGTATGTTCATGTTACATTATGAAACGCATATACGTAAGTTAACATGCTCTTCATGCATTTCTAGGTCACATTAATATGTATCAAAATCAGAATATAATCATGCTTCATATATGTTGACGTTCGTTCATGAAACTTTAAGTTTACTTCAACACTATATGTCATTTCATAATTCTTGCATGCAATCATAGCCAAATCATGTTTACGTTATCTCCATATACTCATATAAGTATGTCAAACCCATTAGCATGCTTGTTTAGGTAGTATAAATACATTAATACTTAACAGCCTTGAAGCAAAAACAAAAAACAGGATCCAGTAGCCGGCGCAGCTGCGCTGCGCCTCAGTGTATAACCGGCGCAGCTGCGCCACGTCCGGACTGAACCAGAAGGTTCCCTGCTTCGGCAACAGCTAGGCCAAATTACGACCAATTCGACACCAAACAGCCACAATGTAGTTTAAACATGTACATGAGGCTACGTAACCACTATACAAGTATTTCTAGCATGCATATTAACTCACTAACTACTTTCAAAGATTAAAATTCATGATCATGTTAATTTTCTATATTTTTCTCATGTTTAGCAAAATCTTCCTTCATAGATTCATTTCTCAACCAATTTAGTTCGTTCGACATCCATTGGGTTCGTATTTGAGTATACTAACCATGATTAACCAAAATTTACAGATAACTTCAAGCCAACACCATCAATTTTGTGACTAAGCTAGTATGAACTCATGCCATTTCTGAAACTGTAAGAACTTAGAGAAGTAGTATTACCTCTGTGAAGATTCTGTTAACAAGGCTCAGCCTTCAATTGATATCTCACTCTCTCTATATTTCAATATACCAGCCTTATCAAAATCTCTGCAATAGAATAGTGAAGGAGAAGA
This sequence comes from Panax stipuleanatus, assembly GCA_020205555.1. NCBI lineage: Eukaryota > Viridiplantae > Streptophyta > Magnoliopsida > Apiales > Araliaceae > Panax > Panax stipuleanatus. The sequence continues at coordinate 84,138,903 of CM035119.1, forward strand.
GGCCATATATATAGCAAAACCAATACACAGATATTGCAATTGCACTCTAAATTAAACCAACGAGAATGTAAGATTGCATGGTGGGTAAGAAGAAGTTGGTGGATGGTTGGTGAAGAAATCATGACTCCCACTCCCTTGCTCATCATGAGCTATGAAATGCTGAGTTTGAGGAAGAAATAGAGAAGTAGACTAGCTTGAGCTTGCACACGTGAAGAGAGAAAGAGACTCTCAATTTGGGACAAGGCTTAATAACTCAGCATTTGCAACACACAACACTTAAATTTTTATACACACATATCATATACTTATTTTATAATTTGAGTCATAATATACTTTAATTTAGACAATAACGTATGTAGTAAAAATAATTTACACATATAAAATCCATGTACACTTGGGTCCTCATAAAATAATATTGCAAGGTAACAAGTTGGAATACATATAATCCATGTACATTTTGTTAATACCGGATATAATTTACTCAGATATAATCACATTACATTGTCTCCTTTATTATTAAATTCTACTATCCAACAATTGTTTACAATATACCCATGATGTATTATTTTAATGTCCACACACTCACATTGTCACATAGGCATTATTCAAGTAGCTTATATAATTTAATCAATTTTTAATATATGGTTTCTATAAATAATATAGTCACCTTCAAGGCCACATTACACTATGATATAGCTATAGCTACGATATTTGATTATCGCATGCTTGGCATATAGCAATAACAATCCACTCGATTATATATTATTATTCTTAATGGTAATTACTTATCTTATTAATTAATTAATAATAATATTAATTAATCCCTTTCTCATCAATCAATGTAATTATTAATCTCCATAACAATTCATTATCACTTATAGGATTAACTACCACATTCAATAAATACAAATCTTATTATACTTATAACCAAGTCACTTATTATTATTATATTACTTGCAATAATAATAATCACATATTATTAATAATTAATCACCATTAATATTCTATTATAATTAAATAACAATTAATATTTAATTAATTGTTCACATAGCAATTTTTTCATTAATATACCCTTATCAATAATCACATTCCTCAATACAAATCTTATTATATTTATAAATAAGTTGCTTATTATTATACTATTACTTGCAATAATAATAAATCGACAGACTATCATTATATTTCTTATAATAACAATTAACAATTAATATAGATTAATTGTTCACTTAATAATTCATTTACTCTTTAACTGATTATTATTCATAATAACACTTAATAACGCTATTGTATGATTAACTATCACATGTATTGCACTCAACAAATAATCAATTAAATATAACTATTATTATATTCATCAATTACTTATTCGTAAATGTTTTGTTATTTATAATAACATATTATTAATAATTACTCATTAGTAGGCTATTTACTAATCACAATGATTAATTAACAATGTAATATTAATTAATCCTTCATTTATTGATTTTCCTCTTGAATTAATTAAATCATCACCATTTTCATTCTCATGCCACACAAGGAATTCTACGAGTTCATCGTCATTCTCCATATTTCCTCAATTATTATAAATTTAATTTAATATAATCGAATTACCTCTTTCTTAACTCACAAACATTTATGTTCAAGTAATATTTATTTTCTTATTATATCAAAAAAAAATTAAATCGTGAAATTCACGGTTCTTACATCTCTATGCTTATTCATCTTCTTAATTGCTAGTCAAGACCAACATTCAAGCTATGCTAATTACTAACATAATCTTAACTTGATTCTCATATCCTTAACTTAATTTATCATTCCACTTGCTAAAATATATAGCACCTTACTAAGTATATATATATATATTTCTATACATATACTCATCTTCGTTTAACCTCATAGAATCTCTTCATGTGGATTTTTTTATTCCCTTAATAAAATTTCCACATTCATCATTATAACATTTCTTAGACCATTCAGTTTACATTGAATTTATAGGTATCGTAATACCTTATCCTTGATATTTCTTCAAGTACATATTAATTCATTTCTAGGGTTTTGGAATTTTGTAATCCGAATTTTCTTTATAACCTAAGAATAGCAAACCATATAGGTTTTACTTAAAAAAATTTAAATAAATCCTCGAATTCTCACATAGGTTTTATTCTTTAACCTTTATTCTAATCATTCAAGATTTTATAATTTTTCGGGTTATCACAATTATTGTCTTTGTGGGAACGATACTTTTCTTATCATTATATTACTTCTTGATCACGTATACTTACGTGTTGTGCGTATTAGATTTTACGCAACACGTATACAAATGTATTGGAAGACTAAAATTTAAGTTTGGAGTACTAGAAGTACGGCTAAGGGACAAAATGGGCGGAGTTTCAGAGCGTTTTTTTAATTTTTTTTCTTCTTTTTTGCCAAGGGTGGGGGTTATATTTAAAGACCCGATGGTAGCGGGTCTACCCGCAGCTGCCGCGAGTAGAGCTGCAGCTCCTCATGGTGGGCCCCACCTGGTGGGTCGCATCGTCTCGAAGTACTGCACTCTGAGCAACGCGATGTCAAGTTCGAACCTTCCTAACTTTTGATCACAGCGTTCGTTTCAGGCGTGCTATACCTTTCCAGAAAGCACTTTCCAAGAGCAACACAATGACATGGGACTTAACCTTTTTTGAATCCAGGAAGACGGGTTTATAACCAGATTTTTGTTTTTTTGCAGTTTGTCCGTTGAGCTGTATTATACTATTTTCACTCGGGATTGATGTTATAGCTCTTTCTAACCTTTATTTCATCAATTTGGCTTGCTTTTGATTGAATTGGCTTCAAGTTGGTAAAATAACCGTTTTGCCCCTCCAGGGGTTGTCTCCTGTACTGGCACGGTTTTTGACTATTTTCTCAGGGTTGTCTCCAAGTTTTGATCCCAGCCAACTCTTTTATTCCTCAGGGTTATCTCCGAGGTTGACTTGGTTTTCCATGGTTGTCTCTGGGGATGATTTGACACTTCGGGGCTATCTCTGAAGTTTATATGGCTTCCCGGTGTTGTCGTCTGGGCTACTATACCTCCCGGGTTGTTGTTGGGGATTGACATCCCGGTGTTGTCACCAGGGCTGAATTTGATCTCCCGATGTTGTCGTCAGGGCTGTTGTACCTCCCGGGTTATTGTCGGGGCTTGCCTTGACATCCTAGTGTGACGCCTCCAGAATAGGTCCAGTCAACCAAACCTATTCTGAGTCGCCAAATACATGGTACAGAATTCAAATACAAACTTTATATCATACGGTCGTGCAAAATACGACCACACAACTGTGAGTGTCAATACAAATATGTAAAAAATATTAATATTCAAACTAAGTCCTCATTACAATTATTATCACACTATTTATCAGAAATAGTGAGGACTACTACTGCTCTAACTCGGACCATCACTCTGTCCCCCGACTAGTCCCTGCGACATTCTCATTTCCTGAAGAGGACAACAGATGAAAAGGGTGAGCTCAACTAACTCAGTAAAGAATATTATGACTAAGATAATGGAAAATAAATTATCGTTAATCTTCAACAAATAAGATAAAATATAATGGATAATCAACTTTAGATCAATATTCGCAGCGGAAATAACAATTCATTAGAAGAGTTAAGCAGAGAATGAAGCCTACTATCTTCTATGATTTAAAAGTCCATCATCAATATTTTATCCCTGTAACATCAAGCAATATACATCTCGAATCAAATATTCATCTTTGCACTACAGGCCAAAGATATTCATTTGTATCATCAGTGGTCATGTTCATCTCAACACCTGTCATCTTTGCACTACAGGCCAAAGATATTCATTAGGTAATCATTCATCTTTGCTCTACAGGCCAAAGATATTCAGGTACATCACCTTTTAGGACTGAGGATGATGAAAAACATTTCAAAGAACGAATCCAATAAGATAAAAGACAAAGATTAAGGATTCGTATTTTAGTTTATCCAATTCAAAAATACTTTGTAATAATCAATTGTGGAGTAAAATTCAAGAATAAAGCTCAAAACTTAGATCCAACCAAAGATAATAACCTTGACAAATAATCTGGACAAATAGAAGAAAATTTAATTTTTCCGTGAATAGTGCCGTATACGTGAATAGTAACCCCGACGGAAAAAGTAAGAATTTCATAACAAAATCCATGCCAATATTTCGGTATAACGATATTGAAAAGAATAACATCATTTACGAAAGAAAATAACATCCCTTACCTCAAAGGAACAATACTTCTGACTGGAATATCGGATATAATACCGAAGAAAACTTGCACTGAATACTAATACTCAAAGTATCTCAATACTCACAAAAATACGCTCGATATTATAGAGAAAGAAAATTTCTGATTCTGGTGTGATTTTTAATTCTAACCTAAGCACCCTATTTATAGGAAAAGCTTAGGATGCCAAAGGAGACTAAAATAATAAAATATTATTATTTTCTTCCGCCGCCGGCTGCTTCTCCCAAAAGCCATCAGCATTTTTTTCAACCAAAAGTGGGGCCCACCCATTAAAAAAATATTTATTTTTCGAAACTTCAATAATTCATAATAAATAGCCCCTTTGTCAGAAAAATACAAATTCTATGTCCTTCTATAGGAAATTTAATTCCCTACAACTTTGTAAAAAGAAGTTTTTTCAAATTCCAAACATAAATTATCCCAAATCCACAAACGGATGATTTTTCACACCAAAATACTGATAAAAACACATCAGCGCTAATTCCTTCTTTTATATCCACAAAATAAATATTTCCTTATCATATAAATCAATAATTAATTATTCACAAATAATATGAATTATTGAGTTGATAATGTGAAATACTGTGCAGTGATAATTATTGAATCAATAATACAAAATATCAACTGTAGCCATTATTGAATCAATCATATAAAATAACAACGTAGCAATTATTGAGTCAATAAAATATCAATGTAACAATTATTGAGTCAATAATATAAAATATCAACGTAGCAATTATTGAGTCAATAATATAAAATATTGAACAGTAATTACTGTAACAATAATTGAGTAAGTGCCTTCTCACGTAAGACTCAATAATTCGAAATACTATGCGATACCGTGTGCTACTGTGCAACACCGCGTATCACTGTATTTTAACCACCAGATATTTCAACAGTACTAACGGTAACAACTACGCCGTTATTTTGTAAAAAGGTTATTTCTGTCGCTTTCTATATCCGACAATTATTCTGTTGTGGGGCCCACAAATAGCTGCGCCGTCGTACGAATATTCCCCGACAACAAGAATATTCCACGACCAAACGAATATTCCCCGACAACCAGAATATTTTATAATCTCTTGCTCATTTTAAAATATTCGCACATTTCACCCATAACTTTTCACATTTATCAATCAACACGTTACTATTTCGAAATAATATATAAAGAAAATTAAATCTTTATTCATAAAAGTTGGGGTCTTACAACCTCCCCTGTAACGATTGTGATTTTATATTTAATTTTAAATATTTATTGAATTAAATAAATATTTATGTGAATTATTTATTGAGTTAAATAAATAAATTATGTGATTGATGGAGTGATTTAATTAAGTGTATATATTAAATAAATGAGTGTGCAATATTTAATTTAATTAATGTATATTAATTTTATATTATAGTTCTAATTTAATTGAGATAATTAAATTAGATGAGATATGTGATGAAGTGTTACATGGATTATAATTAGCGAGTAATTATAATTAGGTGACAATTTTATGTGATTTATTGATGTTAAATTTTAATTGATTAAATTATTATTGATATTTAATTAATTAAAATGTGACATTAAAGTATGTGTTAAATAATTTATTAAAATAAAGAAAATGATTTTTAAATTTACTTTAACCAAACAAGGCCCTTGTAATTGTTTTAAACCTATTTCTACCAAACGGGGCCCTAACTATCAAAAAGCTATTTAAATAAACTGTTTACCAAACATGGCCTTAGCATTAATAATCTGTTTTTAAAAATAACCTTGTTTTGCCAAACAAGGCATTGTGGCTTTTTGAAATTTGTAATTGACATTATACTTAATATATTTATCAGTTATATTATATAATTAAGCCTATATCTATTACTACGTATTATATTATACGTTAGTCTAAACTACGTTAGAAAGAATATCAGTGTAAGAGAGAAAAGAAAGAACAGAGGAAGAGTTAGAGAAGAGAGAAGAAGAAGAAAAGGAAGAGCTTAAGCATCATCATCTTCTTCATTAACGATTAGCAAAAAGGTTATAATCTATAATTTTACTCTTACAATTATAGAACTCAATTCATATGTTTCATGTATTTTATTATCTGTCAAAAGTTGAGTTTTCATGGAAGTTATGAAATCATGAATTTTATATGTATGTATTGTATCCATGTGTTGATTGTGGTAATTGTATGTCATAAGAGGATTTTCAGGAATTAAATTACTGTTAAAACAAGTTTCATGGAAAAAGTTTTGTTCATATTGTTTTATGTATATTGATTGGTTTTAGAATGGAAAATTTAGGAATTTGTATGTGTTAATATGTCTAATTAGAATTGGTTATGATGTTATATTCAATTATGAAGAGATTTCATGTGTTATAAGTTGAATTACTTGAGAAATTCTATTATAGTAGATTATTTTATGGAAAAATATGAGTTTTCATGAAAATGGCCAAATTGGATTTTTAAAACTATTGATTCTCGTTTTTTAAATGAGTTTATGTTTTGAGTGCATGTTAGATATATGTATTACAGCGTATATATGATTTACAGTGTCTATGTTACTGTATTTTTAGCTTGTATGGGTTGTCCGGTAAAGCAAGGAGCCGTGGTTGTCTGCGTCTGGCCGAGCTGCTGCGCAGCTGCGCCTGCAGCAAGGCCAGGAGCAGCGCAGCTGCGCCGCTTGCTTTTACCAAAGCCTTTACCTGCGCAGCTGCGCCGGGTTTAAGGCAGCTGGCTGCGCAGTTGCGCCGGGTTCGGTGCAGTGGCAGTGTGTTTTAAACAATTGTGCAGATTATTTTCATGCCTAAGTTACATTATTGCTAAGATAATGAGCATATATCTAGCTTCTATAACATGTATTAACACGAAGTTGGTAATTTCATAATTTGGAAAATAAATGAAATTTTGAAAAACTAATATGGTAATTAAAGCTATAATTGTTTAATTATTTAATAAGTTACTTAATTATAATTTTATTAATTATAATTAAGAGTATATGTGTAATTTAAATTATAAATTTTGTGAAATTATAAGGTATAGAAGTTTAATTATTTTAATTTAAATTATAATTTATGTAATTATAATTTAATAAATGCATGTTTAATTGTGAATTTTTAATTGATAATTACATAATTAATTATAACTTGTGTAATTATAATGCATGTTATAGTTTAATTAATTATTGATTATAATTGATAAATACATGATTAATTATAAATTGTGTAATTATAAATGCATGAATGTGGTTTAATTGATTTTAAATTATAAATTGTTTATAATTTAAAAGGTAATGATAATTTAAGTAATTATAATTTGATTAAGTGTTTGAATTATAATTGTTTAATTATAATTGAGTTAAATACATAATAAATTTAATTATGTGAATATGTAGATGATGTAATTAAATATGTGATGGTTGATTATTATTACTATTTAATCAGAATGTGAGTTAACCATGAGGGTTAACCACTTATGTGAATTAGTTACGTGTTAACTAATTTAGGTTATTGTGATTGTATATATATGTGTAGGAAGTATTGAAGTACGTGAATTATGTTAAGTAGCTTGCGCTTGAGGCAAGTCTTCTAAACCCTAAACTCGTTAATTTTACGCAAGTCTTCTAAACCCTAAACTCGTTAATTTTACGCAAGTTTTCTAAACCCTAATCTTGTATTGATTTTATATGATCTCTTGAATTCATATATTCATTGTTGAGAATGTCCTTTCTATTTCAGCATTGGACAATTGTTTATTTAATTGAAATGGTCTTAACTTATTGTTCAAGTAAGATCCAATTATTATTTTAAAAGCTTTAGTTTTACTTCTAAAGTATATGTTAATTCATAATTCTTTTATTTTGAATTATTGGAAGTCGATTCAACTAATCCTTAGTTGATGAACGTGAATTCTAAATTACCCTTGTAAGCTTATCCAAACCAAACTTTCTTTGGTGCGGACTTGAATTCAAATTACTGAGTTGAACAACCCTATTTACTAGGAGAGGTTACTACGCATAGCGTTAAGATGGTTGTGCACAATACATGGTACGAAGGGCTGATCCCCCTAAGTACGAGTTAAGGTCCATAGTCTTATTGACTGTTAAAGGTTTAAATAGAAATATTTATAACCTAGGACAAGAGTTCAAAGGTCTTATGACCCTCAAATAAATTCTATATCCAAATTTTAAAATTGATAGAGAATTATTATTCAATTCTTTATTATTGAAGCAAGCTAAGTTGTTCAGATTTTCTTAAAGATATTCTTTCATGTCTATATTATTGTTAAACTCCAGTGAGCTGTGGTTTGCTCACTCTTGCATTAAATAACAATCTCAGTTAAGGTTGATAACGCTGATGCTCCGTCTACAAGTAAGGGCAAGGGAAAGCAAAGCAAGTGAAGGCTTGTTTTTTTTTATTTGAGAATGATTGTAATAATTGAATGTTATGTTTTATTTCCGCACTTTATTATATTCATGGCAAGGTTAGAGTAACCCTGGGATTGATTTTGAGAAGGTTGTAACCCTTGTTTTAATGGAGATTTAGTTATTTTAATTTAAGTTGTAGTTTATTTTGCATTATTCATTGGGTAGATATATGTTATATTAGAAAGTGAACATCAAATCATGTGGAAACGAAGTACCCGGATTTGGGGGTGTCACATCCCCTCCTTATGAAATTTCCTCCTCGAAATTGACGTACGTACCTGGTATGTCGAAAAGGTGAGGATACCTCGCTTTCATTTCCAATTCCAACTCCCACGTCATTTCCTCAATTGCATGGTTTCTCCACAAAACTTTAACTTGAGGTATAATTTTCGAGCGTAGGACATGCTCCTTCCTATCCAAGATCTTGACAGGTTCCTCCTCGTACGTTAAATCTTCGGCTATCTCGTCTGGTTCTAACTCAATAATGCGGTTTGGATCCTTCACATATTTACGTAACACAGATATGTGAAACACGTTATGAACACGAGACATGCTTGGAGGTAAAGCGAGTCTATAAGCCACATTTCCTACTCGGTCAAGAATCTCAAATGGACCAATGAATCGTGAGTTGAGCTTTCCTCTCTTGCCAAACCTCGTAACTCCTTTCCACGGAGCAATACGTAATAACACATGGTCCCCAACATTAAATTCCACGTCCTTTCATTGAATATCCGCATAACTCTTTTGTCGATCTTGTGCTATTTGTTGTCGAATCATTTGGATCTTTTCTGTAGTCATACGTACTAACTCCGGTCCCAATAATGTTGCTTCACCCACCTCATTCCAGCACACTGGAGAGCGACACTTTCTCCCATACAATGCCTCGAATGGAGCTACGCCTATACTTGCCTGGTAACTGTTGTTGTAGGAGAATTCCACCAATGGTAAATACTTATCCCAACTCCCTTTGAAGTCTAGAACACAGAGTCTCAATAGATCTTCAAGAGTTTGGATAGTCCTTTCCGATTGTCCGTCTGTTTGAGGATGATAAGCCGAACTGAATCGTAAATCCGTGCCCATAGCTTTCTGCAAACTGATCCAAAATCGTGAAGTAAATCTGGGGTCACGATCCAAAACTATGGATACTGGTATGCCATGCAATCTCACAATCTCATTCACGTACATATGAGCAAGACGTTCAAGGGAATAAGTCTCTCGTATCGGCAAGAAATGAGCAGACTTGGTTAATCTATCAACAATAACCCAAATCGCATCTATGCCTTGAGAAACCTTGGGAAGACCCGTAACGAAATCCATCGTAATGTGTTCCCACTTCCATTTCAGAATCTCCAGTGGTTGCAATGGACCCTTCGGCACTTGATGCTCTGCCTTTACACGTTGACAAGTCAAACATCTCGAAATAAACTCCGCGATCTCTCTTTTCATATTGCTCCACCAAAATGTATGTCGAAGATCACGATACATTTTGGTACACCCAGGATGGATCGCAAACGGTGTGTTGTGTGCCTCCATCATGATTCTATGCTTCAAATCAGAATCGTTAGGAACACAAAGTCTGGAGTTGACTCGAAGTATTCCCTCTTCATCGATTCTTGCTTCTGGAATGGCACCTTCTTCTTCATCTTCATCAGCTCCGGAGCCGTAGCTTGAGCAGCTTTAACTTTATCAATCAAAGCTGGTTCTACGCGTATACTTGACATCATCGCACTCGTTCCCACATATGATCTTCTACTCAACGCATCAGCTACCACGTTCGCTTTTCCAAGATGGTATTGGATGGTATGATCGTAATCTTTCAACAGCTCAAGCCAACGTCGTTGCCGCATGTTGAGTTCCTTCTGAGTGAAGAAATATTTAAGGTTCTTATGATCCGTATAAATCTCCACTTTCTCCCCGTACAGGTAATGTCTCCAGATCTTCAACGCGAATACGACAGCTGCCAACTCTAGATCATGAGTAGGATAATTCCTCTCATATTCTTTGAGTTGTCGTGAGGCATAGGCTATGACTTTCCCATGTTGCATGAGAACACATCCTAACCCTTTGCCCGAAGCATCGCTGTAAATAATAAATCCATCCGAACCAGATGGTATTGTCAGAATAGGTGCCGAAATAAGTCTCCTCTTGAGCTCTTGGAAGCTCTTCTCGCATTCCTCGCCCCAAATGAATTTTGTATCTTTCCGAGTCAACTGAGTTAATGGAGTAGCGATTCGAGAAAATCCCTCTACGAACCTCCGATAATAACCAGCTAAGCCCAGAAAGCTTCGTACTTCAGGCACCGACTTAGGTTGCTCCCAGCTTTGTATTGCTTCAATCTTCGCCGGGTCCACAGATACTCCACGTTTCGATACCACGTGCCCAAGGAATGCTACTTCCTCAAGCCAGAACTCGCATTTCTTCAGCTTGGCATATAGCTTGTTCTCACGAAGCTTTTGAAGCACCAGCTTCAAATGGTGCTCATGATCTTCACGGCTTTTAGAATAGATGAGGATGTCATCAATAAAGACAACAACGAATTGATCCAAATATTCCTTAAATACACAGTTCATCATATCCATGAAAGCAGCAGGAGCATTAGTCAATCCAAAAGACATGACTAAGAACTCATAATGCCCGTACCGTGTTCTGAAAGTAGTCTTTGGAATATCCTCAGTTTTAATCTTCAACTGATGATATCCAGAACGAAGATCGATCTTTGAAAAGAATTGCGCTCCTTGCAACTGGTCGAACAGGTCATCAATACCAGGTAACGGATACCTATTCTTGATGGTGACATGGTTCAACTCCCGATAGTCAATACAAAGTCGCATACTCCCGTCTTTCTTTTTTACGAATAAAACAGGAGCACCCCAAGGAGACGTACTAGGATGAATAAAACCGATGTCTAACAATTCTTGTAATTGGATCTTTAACTCCTGAAGTTCAATCGGAGCCATTCAATATGGGGTTTTAGAAATGGGCTTTGTACCGGGCTCAAGGTCAATAAAGAATTCAACTTCACGTTCTGGGGGTAGACCGGGAAGTTCTTCGGGAAATACATCAGGAAATTCATTTACAACGGAAATATCATTCAAATCTGATGTATTCTGGTTTAGATCAGTGACATGAGCTAAGAAAGCTTGACATCCGTTTTTCAATAAACGAATAGCCTTGGGATTTGAAATGATATTGACTGATTTTAGTGGTTTGGTGGTTTGGATTCGCACAACAGGTTGATTAGGAATATGAAAACTAACAACCTTATGAAAACAATCAATTTTGGCATGGTAAGTGGTTAACCAGTCAATTCCTAAAATTACGTCAAATGCAAGTATTTTCAAAGATATCAGATCGACAGGTAAGGTAAGGGTACCAATCTGAATCAAGCAAGATTTGTAAACTGTAGATGTAACGAAGGTTTCTCCCAACGGAGTTTCAACAGATAAGTCAAAGTCTAATTTATCAGAAGTCAAGTTCAAACGTTGAGCACAAGCAGGTAAAATAAAGGAATGGGTAGCACCGGTATCTAACAAGGTGTAAAGTTCGCAAGAGTTTATAATTAGCTTACCCATAATCACCTCGTGTGGGTTCCTCGCATTTTGAGCTGTCACGACAAACGCTCTTCCAGGAATCACCGACTTTGACTTGTCCAAAACCGCCTTTGGAATCACCACCCCCGCTGGACTTGGTTTCGCAACAGGACAATCTCGAGCTATATGTCCTTTTTTTCCACAGTTATAACATGCCTTGAATTGTTGTGGGCAGTTTGGGCTGATGTACCCCTCTTTCCCGCATTCATAGCATACGACCGGTGGTCGTTCTCCTCCCCTAGAAACAGTTGATGCTGGTGCTGATATCGACGTCTTCACGTTCTCATTGTTGTACCTTCTCTTCTTGAAATCTCTCCCTGATTCACTTTTTCTACTATCATGGCCACGATTACCGCCGAAGTGGTTACCGCTTCTGTCATACTTCCCTCCTCGCTGGTTGTCATTGCTCCGATGACTGCTGCCACCGGTACGACCTTGGTTGTGGTCCCTCGGTTGAACATAATCATTATCTCGTTCTAATAACTGGGCTTTGTTTACTACATCCGAATATAAAGAAAATTTATGAGAAATGAGGTATTGACGTATTTCGGGTTTCAAACCTCTTAGAAACATCCGCGTCATACGTTCCTCATTCTCCACCAAATGAGGTGCAAACCTGGACAGCTCCGCGAACTTAGCCTCGTACTGGAATACCGTCATGTTGTTTTGCTCGAGTCTGATAAATTCTACTTCCTTCATATGACGAATACTTTCAGGAAAGTACTTGTCATTAAACAGTTTCTGGAACGCTTCCCAAGACATCTTGAGTGCGGCAGGCTGGGTACGCTTCACGGATTCCCACCAGTAATCTGCCTCTCCACGGAACATAAACGTGGCGAATGGAACCTTCTGTTCCTCCGTACATCCCAAGACATCAAATATCTTGGTAATTTGTTTAATCCACGTCTCCGCCTTGATCGGATCCGGCTTTCCCAGAAACTCTGGTGGTCCCAATTCTTTGAACTGCTTGGCAGTGACAATTCGCTAGTTGTTATTATCTCCACCTGTATGTTGCACACGAGTCTCCCTCGTATGATTTTGCATAAACTGCAAAAAACTTCTAAACATCTCATCATTTATCATTTGACCAGCGTTATTTTTAGGATGAACATTGCCTTCTTATTGCACGTTCTCCTGGTTAGTGCTTAAAGGTGTCTCCACGGTCTCATTCACTTCGTTGTTAACATTCTCAGCTGCCATTCTTAAATACTGCCATAAAACAAGGGTTAATTAAACAAATCAACATATCACATATTAACCCTATACTCCGACTGACCAATTAAATACCACATAAGCTTAGGTAGGACACACTAGCGAAGGATTTACTTGTCTCTCCCCTCCTAGTTCTATTCCTCGATCTCCGCCATAGATCATATCCCTAAGCTCTGATACCAATTGTGACGCCCCAAGAATAGGTCCAGTCAACCCAACCTATTCTGAGTCGCCAAATACATGGTACAGAATTCAAATACAAACTTTATATCATACGGTCGTGCAAAATACGACCACACAACTGTGAGTGTCAATACAAATATGTAGAAAATATTAATATTCAAACTAAGTCCTCAATACAATTATTATCACACTATTTATCAGAAATAGTGAGGACTACTACTGCTCTAACTCGGACCATCACTCTGTCCCCCGACTAGTCCCTGCGACATTCTCATTTCCTGAAGAGGACAACAGATGAAAAGGGTGAGCTCAACTAGCTCAGTAAAGAATATTATGACTAAGATAATGGAAAATAAATTATCGTTAATCTTCAACAAATAAGATAAAATATAATGGACAACCAACTTTAGATCAATATTCGCAGCGGAAATAATAATTCATTAGAAGAGTTAAGCAGAGAATGAAGCCTACTATCTTCTATGATTTAAAAGTTCATCATCAATATTTTATCCCTGTAACATCAAACAATATACGTCTCGAATCAAATATTCATTTTTGCACTACAGGCCAAAGATATTCATTTTTATCATCAGTGGTCATGTTCATCTCAACACCTGTCATCTTTGCACTACAGGCCAAAGATATTCATCAGGTAATCATTCATCTTTGCTCTACAGGCCAAAGATATTCAGTTACATCACCTTTTAGGACTGAGGATGATGAAAAACATTTCAAAGAACGAATCCAATGAGATAAAAGACAAAGATTAAGGATTCGTATTTTAGTTTATCCAATTCAAAAATACTTTGTAATAATCAATTGTGGAGTAAAATTCAAGAATAAAGCTCAAAACTTAGATCCAACCAAAGATAGTAACCTTGACAAACAATCTGGACAAATAGAAGAAAATTTAATTTTTTCGTGAATAGTGCCGTATAAGTGAATAGTAACCCCGACGGAAAAAGTAAGAATTTCATAATAAAATCCATGCCAATATTTCGGTATAACGATATTGAAAAGAATAACATCATTTACGAAAGAAAATAACATCCCTTACCTCAAAAGAATAATACTTCTGACTAGAATATCGGATATAATACCGAAGAAAACTTGCACTGAATACTAATACTCAAAGTATCTAAATACTCACAAAAATACGCTCGATATTATAGAGAGAGAAAACTTCTGATTCTGGTGTGATTTTCAATTCTAACCTAAGCACCCTATTTATAGGAAAAGCTTAGGATGCCAAGGGAGACTAAAATAATAAAATATTATTATTTTCTTCCGCCGCCGGCTGCTTCTCCCAAAAGCCATCAGCATTTTTTTCAACCAAAAGTGGGGCCCACCCATTAAAAAAATATTTATTTTCCGAAACTTCAATAATTCATAATAAATAGCCCATTTGTCAGAAAAATACAAATTCTATGTTCTTTTATAGGAAATTTAATTCCCTACAACTTTGTAGAAGGAAGTTTTTCCAAATTCCAAACATAAATTATCCCAAATTCACAAACGGATGATTTTTCACACCAAAATACTGATAAAATCACATCAGCGCTAATTCCTTCTTTTATATCCACAAAATAAATATTTCCTTATCATATAAATCAATAATTAATTATGCACAAATAATATGAATTATTGAGTTGATAATGTGAAATACTGTGCAGTGATAATTATTGAATCAATAATACAAAATATCAACTGTAGCCATTATTGAATCAATCATATAAAATAACAATGTAGCAATTATTGAGTCAATAAAATATCAATGTAACAATTATTGAGTCAATAATATAAAATATCAACGTAGCAATTATTGAGTCAATAATATAAAATATTGAACAGTAATTACTGTAACAATAATTGAGTAAGTGCCTTCTCACGTAAGACTCAATAATTCGAAATACTGTGCGATACCGTGTGCTACTGTGCAACACCGCGTATCACTGTATTTTAACCACCAGGTATTTCAACAGTACTAACGGTAACAACTACGCCGTTATTTTGTAAAAAGGTTATTTCTGTCGCTTTCTATATCCGACAATTATTCTGTTGTGGGGCCCACAAATAGCTGCGCCGTCGTACGAATATTCCCCGACAACAAGAATATTCCACGACCAAACGAATATTCCCCGACAACCAGAATATTTTATAACCACTTGCTCATTTTAAAATATTCGCACATTTCACCCATAACTTTTCACATTTATCAATCAACACCTTACTATTTCGAAATAATATATAAAGAAAATTAAATCTTTATTCATAAAAGTTGGGGTCTTACACCTAGTGTTATCGTCGGGGCTGAGATTGATCTCCCGGTGTTGTCGTAGAGGCTGCTGTACCTCCCGAGTTCTTATCGGGGCTTGCCTTGACATCCTGGGGTTGTCGCCAGGGATGAATTTGATCTCTCGGTGTTGTCGTCGGGGCTGCTGTACCTCCCGGGTTGTTACTGGGTCTTGACTTGACATCCCAGTGTTATCACCGGGGCTGAATTTGATCTCCCGATGTTATCGTCGGGGCTGCTATACCTATCGAGTTGTTGTCAGGGCTTAACTTGACATCCCGGTGTTGTCATTGGGGCTGAATTTGATCTCCAGGTGTTGTCGTCGGGGTGTTGTACCTTCCAGGTTGTTGCCTGGGCTTGCCTTAACATCCCGGTGTTGTCGTTGGGGCTGAGATTGATCTCCTGGTGTTGTCGTCGGGGCTGCTGTACCTCCCGGGTTGTTGTCGAGGCTTGACTTTATATCCTAGTGTTGTTGTCGGGGCTGAGATTGATCTCCCGGTGTTGTCGCCAAGGCTAAAAGATGGTTTTTCCCTCCTGCAGGGTTAGTAACATGAATGCAAAATTTTGAGTGTCTACAGATGCCCCTCTTTATCATGTTTATGCAATGCAATAGAATGAACAGGATAAAGACCACTAGACATTGGAAATACGACATATGCAAATGTAATGCAATGTATGGTACGTCATGTTATGAATGTTAGATGCGTTCGTGTTGTTGGGCTATCACTGACTATTTACGCCATTTTCTGCTGGGGGTGACGTTATCTGTGATAGCCGTCACTGAATTCTCTTGACGTCTACTCGAACGGTAACTTGCAAAGTCAAGACCATTACAGAATCTTTCTAGATGCTACACCGGGTTGAAGCCAACGGTTTACTACGTCTATTGATAATCACTGTGGGCAAGATTTTCTCTTGGCTGATGCCTTTGGACATTTCTGAATTGGACGTTGGGGTTGTCATCAACATCCTCTGTCTTCAAATGAGCTCTCTGCCTTTTTTCTTCGCTGGTAACTTACACCAGCTTACATTATCGGATCTTTCCTGACGCTACGTTGGAGTTGTCACCGACTGTTTGGATTGATGTTTTGGTCGATGCCGACGTTCCAGTCAATGCCTACCCGAATGATAGTTTACAACGGTCTATTGATCTTGACTTGATTCCTACTTGAACGGTAGTTTGTAGAGTTTAACTATCACCGAACCTTCTTGGTGCCTACTTGAACGGTAGTTTGCACGGTCGGTTAAACCATCGATATTTCTCGGTGTTCCCGCTGGGGATTTGTATAACAGATTCCATCATTTGTCATCTGTAGGGATAAATTTCTACCCAGTTTTCATCACCGACTCATTCCCAATTCTTCGCCAGAGTTGTCTCCAACAGCTTGCAGTGTCATTCAATCTGACCTTTGTTGAAGTAGTTTTTAATGGATTCTCCATCGGATCATTCCCGATGCTTCGTTGGAGTTGTCGCCAACGGCTTGCAACGTCAGATATTTCGACCCTCGCTAAAGTATTTTTCAACGGAATCTCCACCGGATCGTTCCCTTTATTTTATTGGAGTTATCGCCAATGGCTTACAACGTCAGATATTCCGACCCTCGCTGAAGTAGTTTTCAACAGATTCTCCACCGGATCGTTCCAGATATTTCGTTGGAGTTGTCGCCAACAACTTGCAGTGTCATTCAATCTAACCCTCGTTGAAGTATCTTTCAACGGTTTTACCATCGGATCGTTCCCGATGCTTCGCTGGAGTTATCACCAACGGCTTGTAATGTCAGACCTAATCGATCTTGACGTGGGCAAGACATTTCTGAGAAATCATACCCTCGGACAAATCTGGATACTTTGATGCATTCACAACCTACTGTTCATAATGTTGGACTTTCCCGATGCTCTGACAGAGGCAGTTTTCAACAGTTTTTCAGCAGTTTTCATCATTGTCTTTTGAATATCACTTCAGGGTCTCAACCAATGGCTTACATAAAGTTCCTCCCTTCGTCAGGAACTTGCCGCTTATACGCAGAATTTCAGGCCAATCCGCTCAATCGCGTATCAGTTTTTTTTTTCGGATTTGAGTTTTTAGCTTTTGTCAACTCTGTTTTAACTCGAATTAGACAAAATTGGAGGGGGTGGGGTCCACCCTAGGATGCCGCAAGTAGAGGTGCGACAGCTGTAGGTAGGGCTGCTACTCCCTGCGATTATAACTTGGGCTCCTGTGGCTTTCCAAATTCATTTTCAAATTCGAAATCCAAAGAAAATTCAAAATTTCTTTTTCAGATCTACGGAGTTCGGGCTGCTTTTTTCAGATTCTGTCATCGTAAAAATGTTCTGCACATCTCTGGTAACGTTTACATCCTTTCTTTTCTAGTTTTTGACCGTTAGAATGTTAGATATCACATAGTATGCTTCTAAACACAATATAGCGAATAGGCGTGCCTATATGACTTGATAAAAAAATTTAGACTTAGTAAATATGCATATTTTACTGTGCTGAACATTCTGATGTAAAAAAATTGATTTCTGAGACAGTCAATTAATGCCTTTTTGATCAGTTTACTCATCTTTTTTGAGGCCAAATGAGCCTGGATTTGTAACTACAAATGCACATGATAATTTAGCTGCCTATGTGCATGCGGGAGTTTGATTTTGATTTTTTTTTCATAAATATGAACTGTTTCTATTTCTGGGTAGGTGTGCTACTGAATGACCACCTAGCCATGCATATGTACATGCGGACAGTCCATTTTACAAAGGAGACTGGCAAAAAATTTTCAAAAGCCTGAGCATTTAATGAATATGCAATTTTAACTTGACCGGGGTTTTTGGTTAAGTAATGCATGCTTTCGGACTTAAAAATGCATAAAGTAAAGATTTAATTCAATACGTCGCAGGTTTAAGGCTTACCTCACCCTTTCTGAGGTGATTTGGAGACTTTGTCCAGGTTATGGAGCCAGATAGACCAGGTAGTGCTAGCAAGGTTACTTCAGGTGTGGGGTGGAGGAGAGCTTCTGATGTTCCTCAGCCACGTCCAACTCGGCCGCCTCGTCGTTTGGCTGAGTCTGTGATTCGTCTGATTCGGGCTGAGCCGCCGGTTGATGTGGACGATGAGGATGTCACATTCATTGATCCTGTCCCAGCTCATGCTCCACGTAGGGAGCTTCCAGCCATCGTTGTGCCGATTCAGGAGATGTTGGGCGATTTGACACACCATCCATCGATATGCCTTCATACCAACAAGGTGACTGAATTTTCCCTTCTGGATTTTCTGTCTTTCTTTATTTTTCCATTTCAGGGCACAGGTTTAATCTGGATTGGCTGTTTAATGCAGGTTCCCGGCTTTACGCATGTGACACCCCTAAATCCGGGTCCTCTAACCCCGGTCCGGTCGCTACGATACAATACTAACATCCACCTCTAAACAACATACGATAACAAAAATGCGGAATATAATAAACGTATGTCGTTCATTCAAAAGGTGTTACTAGTCCTAAGATTCGATAACCTTAATACAACAATACAAACATACCCTATAATAGTTATTAGGGTTTAAATTACAATAATAGTAATTAAATTAAGCATAAGGTAAAGTTTGCTCCTTGCAAACTATCCTACATCTTTCCTTTGCCCTTGTCCTTCCCTGAGGTCTCGGGCTTAACTGCAATGGAATTCATGATATAGCAAGAATGAGCAACAACTTTGCTCAGCAAGTTTAAATACAACAATAAAGGATATATCATGATGAATGGAAAATATCTGACAATGAATTCAACAATATGAATATCTGAAGGATTCAACAATATGAATATCTGAAGAATTCAACAATATGAATATTAGAAGCAAAAATAATGATTTCTTTTAGAATAATTGATAGTCAAGTAGACTTTGAACTATAAAACTCCCAAGGGGTTCAATAGCTAATTGATCCTTTGGTTACTGGCTATAGAAAATCAGTACTCGAGGAGATCAGCCTCGCGTACAACATGTATATGCATAACACTTACATCTGCTTACTCGTATTATATATTAGATATCTGGGCACACTCCTAACATATGAGGGGTGTTCTGTTCCGTCTAAGAATCCTTACCATCAATTGGTTTGGATAGCTTTAAAGCAAACTTCATATACTTGTCTGACCGAATAAAGGTTCGGACTCTATCTGACACAGTTCAAGAAATTTAGAACTTCGAATAAGGTACAAGTCCAAGATTGTACGAACTCAAATGCACTAGGTGCGGATATCAATAATATCAATGTGAAATAATTGTAGAATAGTTAAACCACTAAATAACATGCTTGGAAATAAAGTTCAAGCATTACGTAAACAACTTTTAATTCAACAATAACCTACTCAATAAAATATAAGAAGATAGGGAACTTGCACAATAAAAGTGAAGTTTAGAAATTGGCACAATATATGAATTTGTGTAAGTTCGGGGAACTTGCACAATAATCAAAGAGTGAAGTTCGGGGAACTTGCACGATAATCAAAGAGTGAAGTTCGGGGAACTTACACAATAATTAAATGAAGTTAGGAAACTTACACCATAAAAGAGTGTAAGTTAGAGAACTTGCAATACAATAATAACCTGCTCAATACAATATGAGAAGGATAGGAAACTTGCACAATAAAGTGTGTAAGGGAACTTGCATTCGAATCAAGTGAAGTTAAGAAACTCGCTTACACGATTCATTGAATAAAGTAGTGCAAAATTTAGAATACTTGCCTGTTTGCTCAGCTACAGATAAGTTCTAGCTTTAATTAAACTCGTTGAAACAACCTAACATTAACAAGTCGATCTTTCAATTAGTATGTTTAAACTAATATAAGTCTATACCAACAAGAATCTGATTATGATATAATTCTATCACATAGTTCACATAAGTCAATCAAATCCTGTCTTACATTTAATAACTGTGACGCCCCCAAATCCACGTTCCTTCGAAACCTCGGATTCGGTGCAGTCACGATACTACTATCGTCAAACTATTACATCTTTTAATCATTAGTAAAAGAATACAACTTTGTTTATTACAATTTAGAATATAAATTCTATTCATATCCAAGATCTCGTCTTTACATCATATTCGATATTACTAAAATACGAAATAATTTAAACTTTTCAATATCCTTTGAATAAAAATATTTTTATTGATTCCATAACTTTGATACCAATTACAAATCTTGAATCAACTATATAATATGATTCCTTCTTATCTGAGTTATCGTATAAACATTTACAACTCAACTCGATATCCTCTATGTATTAAATAATACATTCTTACAATACAACAAGTATTAAACAGTGTAAGCAACTATCGAGTACATCATCTAGAATCTAAACATGGTCCAGACAATAATTTAAGTAATATTCTTCAATGCGATACTATCTATCTTTATCAATCAAGAAGCACGAAATCTTTACCGTGAATCCTTAACCTGCAAAAATGGTTATTTGCAAGAGTGAGCTCGACAGCTCAGCAATTCTAACAGTCCTCATGCATCACATAGCATATAACATCATACTCAGTTTATGCATTTATAAACAGTTTATATTTACTACACATGTTACTTTTCACATAACAAGTATATCATCAAAAATCAACTTTCAATCTCATTTATATCTCATATACAGTTCATATATAAGTTCACATTATCACAGCATAATATAATTCAACTAACAGTTATTGAATTCATATATCAAATAGGAACTGAAAGACTTGCCTGATTCGTAGTTTAACAACTACGACTTAACTGCTTAAGAATCTCTGCACTTTGTGTAATCCTACACAGTTATATTAATCATAGAGATCACACCCATCAGTTATACACTTCCATACATTCTCAATATAATAATAAGTATTACATTGTTGTCTAGCTTGGTTCTTAGAACCTTTGTCTTACTTTCTTATCGTATTCTTAGAATAAATATGTACGTATAAGTATACTTTCAACATACGTACTTACTACCATTCTCTACATACACATGCCCGTCTACCACTAATCTCTTTACATATAGCTAGTGAAATCCATCTTTTGAGTTAATCATTCTCATATATCATTACTAACACATAAGACTATATCAAAGCAAATATACTCTATTAATTGTCGAAATCAGATTCAAGTATTAGCATATGGTTCTACATAGCATGTATACACATTAAAGGATACTTTCATGCTCGTTTAACCTTTTCACGTTCAATTTACATGATATAGGTTCTAATTTAATACCCGTAAAAACTTAAGTCCATTCAAGGCTATAAAGTCATAAAGTCTAACATTCTCGCTTTTTAAACACATGGGGGTATTCATATACTTTGTATTAGGCATACTCATGAATAATTATATCACATTCATGCAACTAACACCGTTTTGTTTTGAAAACATGCTTCGTTTATGCTTCATTTGAATCACAACACCTAATCATGGTATATATACATGTAGGATACATGATCGAGTTTACGAGTACTATCAAACTTGTTTACAAATATCAGAATTCAAATCTTAAAGTGACGTGTTAAGCTCGCATTTTCATTAGTGAAGCTCACTAACAAAACCTAATATGTTCATGCTATATATATATTGGTTGACATGTTCGATATGTATTTCTAAGTCATCTAAACATGCTCACAAAAATCAGAATGCGTACATGGTATTTAAATGTCAAGATCCACCTTCAAAACTTACATTCTCATTGGAAATGTTTACTAACGAGGTCCAGCATGCTCATGTTATACTATGAAACATATGTATGCAAATCAACATGCCTTTCATGCATTCTTAAACCATACTAATGTGTCTTCAAAGTCAGAATATAAACATGACTTATATACGCCAAAATTCGTTTATAAAACCTTAAGTTTATTTTCAAAACTATAACTTCATCGTTCACGTAAGCGATCCGAATATAATATGCACATCCTAGTTTAACAAGTCCATATATATGTATTATTCATACCAGCATGCTTGTCCTAATTCCTTTCAATATCTATCACTTAGCAGACATCAAGCAGGAACAAAATCTGCAGAAACTGGGATCAGGGCCCGACGCAGCTGCGCAGCTCCCCAGTTCAAAACTGGCGCAGCTGCGCAGGGCCTTGCCCAACTCAAGTCTGGTACCAGCGCAGCTGCGCCGCTGGCCAGTATAAAACTGGCGCAGCTGCGCAGGTGGCCGGCCAGAAACAGAGCAGCTTTCTGCTCGGCAGACTGCAAACCCAACTCACAAATTTCCTACGAAATTCATTCCAGATATATTCTAACACAGTTCTAACATATCTATAAACTAGTATAGCAACTAAGGACCAATTAACAAACATTGCTTGATCACATAATCATGGATTCCATACTCAATTCACAAGTGATTTTCAAGAAATTCTAGAATTCTTCAACTATCAAAGTAAGAACACTGATATGTTACCTTTGTGATATGAAATGCTAAATTTTACTTCCAATGACAGATAGCTCAATGGTTCATCACTCTCACACTCTATAAGGACTTAGCAGAATTTCAGCAATTCAATTTGAGAGGAGAAGAGCTTCATTTTATAGACAATCCATTACCTAGTCCATGGATTTACTCACCATTTCAAACTAATGGAAGGAACAAGAATCTAATGGTTCATGGAGATTAGGTAGATGGTTGGTAAATCCCATCATCATCTCCACTCCTCTTGCACTCATTAGCTAGGATTGATGAAAATGAGAGAAGAGATAGAGTAGCTTGTTCCATAGAGTTCACGTGAGAGGGAGATGGGTCTATCAGTATGGGACAAGGAACATATTCTCAGCATTACCAACATATAAACACCTAATATTAATACTTAGGCTATATATATGTATATGGCTTATACACTTAGGTTAAAAATGGGGTTACCATGTAATCCTAATAAATAAATACTACTATCATGTAGTAAATTTTAACTTGCACATATAAAATCCATGTACATTTTATCTTACCTATATAATTTAACCGGATATCCTCACATTATATTATTCAATTATATATTGAAGAAATAATCAATTATAATTGTTTACTCTATACATTCAAAATGTATTATTTTACTGTATACCCACGTACAATTTTGTCACATAACCACATGATATATTCATGTAGCTTTCACAATTTAATCAATTTTAACACATGGTTTCTATATATAGTATAGTCACCTAATTGTTGCACCACACTATATAACATAGTTGCACTACACTTCACACTTCATATAATATATAGTTAGTTACCATACGCTGTACATTTTATTCGCATGCTTGCACATAGAATTTAATAAATTACTTATCTTATTAATTAATAATAATATTAATTAATCCCTTCCTCGTAAATCAATTATTAACCTCTATAACAATTGATTATAATTTATTATCACCTTAAATAAATATAAATCTTATTATATTTATAAACAATATGCTATCGCTTCGCAATAATAATTTAACACACCATTAATCAATCAATATAGATTAATTGTTTAATTAATAATTATTTTAACCTTGAATTAATCAATTCATTACCGAATCTATTATCGTGCCACACAAGGCATTTCTCACAAGCTTAATCTCAAGCTTATTATTATTCCTATCACTTACTATTTATAACGTGTTCAATATAATTAGAACTATTAAATCACAAAGTTCACATATATAAATATATCGTGAATGGAAATACTCCAATATTCTATATAACCTTTACGGTAATATAATAACTCAGGCTATTAAAATGCTAAACTACTTCAATTAATTATATTTATAATAAGTATAACCTTTACGCTTATAATAATTAATATATACTCTATTAATTATTCCAATAATAATATTCACGATCAAATAATAACTTAAGTTATTTAATATATTAAAAATAACTTAGTTTCCTTTCATTAATTAAACTCCCTTGAAAATACATTTAAAATTATGTATTTAGCCATATCATAAAATATTATGTTTTCTCCAAATAAGCACATTCGTTATTAGAAAATAATTTACTTATTGTCTCATGATATTATTCTTAATATAATATCAAATAACTATATGTGCGACACATGTACATATATTATATATAAAAAATAGATAATAAGTTTATTTTCTATTATAATAAATTATTTCCATTAATTTAATTACATATAGCAAATACGTTTTAATATATTTACTATATTAACCAATCACACCTTATACAAAAACATATAAGGTAATATTATTATTCAAAAATAATATTTCCTCCTTTTATTAAAATAATTCAATATTACAAATTATTTTAATACCCTTTATTATATAATTAATTAGTTCTCTTTCTTTTCTATAAATTGTTCCCAAAATAATTTCTTCAAATATTCATTTAAAGATATAATGATTTCCATCTCCCTTTAATAACGTATATATATATATATATATATATATATATATATATATATATATATATATATTTAACGTTATTCGTACATTAGACTTTCTCACATATTACTATTCTAAGTAATATATATATAAGTACCAACTATAATTACATATTCAACACACATATTAATTCACTCCTTTACTTAAGTAAATTAAACATTGTACTATATCATCATAGTTAATTAAGGTTCAATACTCTCATTATATTATTCCATAATATAACTCCCAACTTAAATTAACTAATATTTATTCTTATTAGTTAATTCCTTAACTAACTCATGCTTCACTATCCAAACCTATTCACGGATAGCTTAAGTGCTATTAATAACCTATATTATAAACATACTAGTTATTAATACACATACACAAGAATATGGTGATTATACATTAAGGATATTTAATGTCACCAACTTACTATGATAAAATAATCCTATGAATTATTTAATATCTATAGATAATTTTATCCACCCCCTTTATCTCAAC
The DNA here is from genome assembly GCA_020205555.1 of Panax stipuleanatus. NCBI lineage: Eukaryota > Viridiplantae > Streptophyta > Magnoliopsida > Apiales > Araliaceae > Panax > Panax stipuleanatus. The sequence goes on from CM035119.1 coordinate 84,164,743, forward strand.
TGAAACGTCTCTACGCTAAGTAACAAATATATATTAATAATATATTTATAAATCACAAAACACATATTACATAGTCCATATTACCCTATGTAATATAATACCACATATCTTATATCACATAAAAATACTCTTATTCGAACCCATCTCACAGTTTAAAAATTTTATTTATTAAATCCTTATTTAATAATATCTAAAAATTCGGGTTCTTACATCCTCTCCCCCTTATAAGGATTCCGTCCTCGGAATCACCGAAACTTCCTCTACTCGGTGCTATTCCGATTATTACATATTCTCTTGAATAATTTTATTCATTCTCTATTCAGAATTTTATTACTATAACTTTCTCAATCTCATTCTACCACTTTCTCCTTTCTAAGGAACATTCTACTTACTACATTCATCCTTTAGAAGAATAAGAATCTTCCACGATTTTTTAATAATCGGGAAGTAATATGAATAACTCAGATTCCAATTTATGCTGAGGGGTCACAAGACCGTGAATTTTTCTCCAGGTTTACTAATGCTTCAACACAATTCTTCACACCGCAAACCAGAGTGTTTATCAATCACAAAGACTGAAAACACTCTCCACGCGTACTCTAGGTGGCCAACCTATTGTACCACAACGTTGGGCCGCAACGTAGTGTTTTGTAACGACTATATACGTTACGCTCGGAACCATTGTCTCCGAAAATATGTTCCCTTATAGGGTTGTTCACCTCAGCTTTTCAACGTCAAAATCCGCACCAGAGCAATCTGGTTTGGCATACATACACAAGAATACTTGAATTCTATAATCCCTTTCCAACAGTCGCCTAGCCGAATCAAATAGCTTAGACTCTCATCAACAATTCGGACATCAATCAAAATAATTTAGCCAACTTAATTGACCATCTTTATAATTTACAAAAAAACCAAAAATTCATTTATGACGTCATGATACCATACTAGATTCGTAGTACGTTGAGGATTCCGCCATTTTATGACTTTGTCATATTATAACATACCATAGTGGGCTGACGATCTTTCGATCACAACCAACACTAGGTTCGATTGCATTGATGACTCCATCGTTTACCATTCTACATCATATCAAATGATGCACATGGTTAAAATATATTTTGAAAGATTGTCAAATCATTTTTGTCGTTGCCGAAACAAATAGAGTAGACATACGAATAACGGTGTTGTTTTTAAAACTCATTAGTTCAGTTACCTGACCCAATGTTTTCTCAAGAAAACCGAAGTGCAAACACTAGCACGAAGTCAATAAATATTGAAAATCTAGCGTAGCTAGAGGATTTAGGAAAATCCAATTTCTCCATCGCTTCAATCTCTTACCACCATCAATGCTCACTATTCCAAAACTCTTATATAATACATCTATTCTCAGTACAGTTCACCAACTTACCACACCATGGAAGCTCAGGAACCTACCACAATCATATGGGTTGAGGAACTTATCCTAGTCAGACCAAAGTCGTCCATTTGCTGAGGGGTCCCACCATACGATTATGAGTCACGAACTTGTCATAGGCATGAGTTTTAAGAACTCGCACCTAATCTTAATATTATCTAATTATATCTTAGAAACCTCTATCTATCAAAATAAATATGAGAAAAGAATCACCTTTCCACCATATGTATAATGATACCGCGACACTAACATTCCAACGATTATCAATGTGACGCACTCAGTGCAAGCACAAAACTTCTGCCCATACAAAAGTTTGTACAACTAACCCATCACATGAGTCCTCAATGGAAATCTAACACTTAACTCTATCTTACTCTATCACTTGCTCATTACGAGATTTCTACGTTTATCACACACAACTCATCATGAGTTCATCTCGTACTTTTCATAGTACATTCTCTCATAGCATCAAGCTATACACACTTGGTCGTTACAGACTATCTATCATTTCACAGTTCAATCTGATCACGTCGTGATCATCGCTTCACCTTAGGGTTCTTTCCCTACTATCAACTAAACTCCATCCGAGTTTATTCTCACTATCTTCGTCATATACATCTTATAGACATCGTCTTAACATTTTCATTACCGGAGTTAGGAAACTCCTGATTCTCATTCTCTAGATATTTCAAGATTCTTCTTTGAATCTTCACGTATATATTTTAATCTTTATCTTTCCCTCTCTCAGGTTATAGTCTAAGGTGCACTTACCTAAGGTTTATAACCTACAGCTTTGATACCAACCTGTGACGCCCCCAAATCCACGTTCCTTCGAAACCTCGGATTCAGTGCAGTCACGATACTACTATCGTCAAACTATTAAATCTTTTAATCATTAGTAAAAGAATACAACTTTGTTTATTACAATTTAGAATATAAATTCTATTCATATCCAAGATCTCGTCTTTACATCATATTCGAAATTACTAAAATACGAAATAATTTAAACTTTTAAATATCCTTTGAATAAAAATCTTTTTATTGATTCCATAATTTTGATACCAATTACAAATCTTGAATCAACTATATAATATGATTCCTTCTTATCTGAGTTATCGTATAAACATTTTCAACTCAACTCGATATCCTCTATGTATTAATTAATACATTCTTACAATACAACAAGTATTAAACAGTGTAAGCAACTATCTAGTACATCATCTAGAATCTAAACATGGTCCAGACAATAATCTAAGTAATATTCTTCAATGAGATACTATCTATCTTAATCAATCAAGAAGCACGAAATCTTTACCGTGAATCCTTAACCTGCTAAAGTGGTTATTTGCATGAGTGAGCTCGACAGCTTTGCAATTCTAACAGTCCTCATGCATCACATAGCATATAACATCATACTCAGTTCATGCATTTATAAACAGTTTATATTTACTACACATGTTACTTTTCACATAACAAGTATATCATCAAAGATCAACTTTCAATCTCATTTATATCTCATATACAGTTCATATATAAGTTCACATTATCACAGCATAATATAATTCAACTAACAGTTATTGAATTCATATATCAAATAGGAACTGAAAGACTTGCCTGATTCGTAGTTTAACAACTACGACTTAACTGCTTAAGAATCTCTGCACTTTGTGTAATCCTACACAGTTATATTAATCATAGAGATCACACCCATCAGTTATACACTTCCATACATTCTCAATATAATAATAAGTATTACATTGTTGTCTAGCTTGGTTCTTAGAACCTTTGTCTTACTTTCTTATCGTATTCTTAGAATAACTATGTACGTATAAGTATACTTTAAACATACGTACTTACTACCATTCTCTACATACACATGCCCGTCTACCACTAATCTCTTTACATATAGCTAGTGAAATCCATCTTTTGAGTTAATCATTCTCATATATCATTACTAACACATAAGACCATATCAAAGCAAATATACTCTATTAATCGTCGAAATCGGATTCAAGTATATGCATATGGTTCTACATAGCATGTATACACATTAAAGGATACTTTCATGCTCGTTTAACCTTTTCACGTTCAATTTACATGATATAGGTTCTAATTTAATACCCGTAAAAACTTAAGTCCATTCAAGGCTATAAAGTCATAAAGTCTAACATGCTCGCTTTTTAAACACATGGGGTATTCATATACTTTGTATTAGGTATACTCATGAATAATTATATCACATTCATGCAACTAACACCGTTTTGTTTTGAAAACATGCTTCGTTTATGCTTCATTTGAATCACAACACCTAATCATGGTATATATACATGTAGGATACATGATCGAGTTTACGAGTACTATCAAACTTGTTTACAAATATCAGAATTCAAATCTTAAGGTAACGTGTTAACGTCCACGTTCAAAGCTCGCATTTTCATTAGTGAAGCTCACTAACAAAACCTAACATGTTCATGCTATATATATATAGGTTGACATGTTCGATATGCATTTCTAAGTCATCTAAAAATGCTCACAAAAATCAGAATGCGTACATGGTATTTACATGTCAAGATCCACCTTCAAAACTTACATTCTCATTGGAAATGTTTACTAACGAGGTCCGGCATGCTCATGTTATACTATGAAACATATGTATGCAAATCAACATGCCTTTCATGCCTTCTTAAACCATACTAATGTGTCTTCAAAGTCAGAATATAAACATGACTTATATACGCCAAAATTCGTTTATAAAACCTTAAGTTTATTTTCAAAACTATAACTTCATCGTTCACGTAAGCGATCCGAATATAATATGCACATCCTAGTTTAACAAGTCCATATATATGTATTATTCATACCAGCATGCTTGTCCTAATTCCTTTCAATATCTATCACTTAGCAGACATCAAGCAGGAACAAAATCTGCAGAAACTGGGATCAGGGACCGGCGCAGCTGCGCAGGTGGCCGGCCAGAAATAAAGCAGCTTTCTGCTCGGCAGATTGCAAACCCAACTCACAAATTTTCTACGAAATTCATTCCAGATATATTCTAACACAGTTCTAACATATCTATAAACTAGTATGGCAACTAAGGACCAATTAACAAACATTGCTTGATCACATAATCATGGATTCCATACTCAATTCACAAGTGATTTTCAAGAAATTCTAGAATTCTTCAATTATCAAAGTAAGAGCACTGATATGTTACATTTGTGATATGAAATGCTAAATTTTACTTCCAATGACAGATAGCTCAATGGTTCATAACACTCGCACTCTTTAAGGACTTAGCAGAATTTCAGCAATTCAATTTGAGAGGAGAAGAGCTTCATTTTATAGACAATCCATTACCTAGTCCATGGATTTACTCACCATTTCAAACTAATGGAAGGAACAAGAATCTAATGGTTCATGGAGATTAGGTAGATGGTTGGTAAATCCCATCATCATGTCCACTCCTCTTGCACTCATTAGCTAGGATTGATGAAAATGATAGAAGAGATAGAGTAGCTTGTTCCATAGAGTTCACGTGAGAGGGAGATGGGTCTATCAGTATGGGACAAGGAACATATTCTCAGCATTACCAACATATAAACACCTAATATTAATACTTAGGCTATATATATGTATATGGCTTATACACTTAGGTTAAAAATGGGGTTACCATGTAATCCTAATAAATAAATACTACTATCATGTAGTAAATTTTAACTTGCACATATAAAATCCATGTACATTTTATCTTACCGATATAATTTAACTGGATATCCTCACATTATATTATTCAATTATATATTGAAGAAATCATCAATTATAATTGTTTACTCTATACATTCATGATGTATTATTTTACTGTATACTCACGTACAATTTTGTCACATAACCACATGATATATTCATGTAGCTTTCACAATTTAATCAATTTTAACACATGGTTTCTATATATAGTATAGTCACCTAATTGTTGCACCACACTATATAACATAGTTGCACTACACTTCACACTTCATATAATATATAGTTAGTTACCATACGATATACATTTTATTCGCATGCTTGCACATAGAATTTAATAAATTACTTATCTTATTAATAAATAATAATATTAATTAATATTAACCTCTATAACAATTGATTATAATTTATTATCACCTTAAATAAATATAAATCTTATTATATTTATAAACAATATGCTATCGCTTCGCAATAATAATTCAACACACCATTAATCAATCAATATAGATTTATAGTTTAATTAATAATTCTTTTATCCTTGAATTAATCAATTCATTACCGAATCTATTATCGTGCCACACAAGGCATTTCTCACAAGCTTAATCTCAAGCTTATTATTATTCCTATCACTTACTATTTATAACGTATTCAATATAATTAGAACTATTAAATCACAAGGTTCACATATATAAATATATCGTGAATGGAAATACTCCAATATTCTATATAACCTTTACGGTAATATAATAACTCAGGCTATTAAAATGCTAAACTATTTCAATTAATTATATTTATAATAAGTATAACCTTTACGCTTATAATAATTAATATATACTCTATTAATTATTCCAATAATAATATTCACGATCAAATAATAACTTAAGTTATTTAATATATTAAAAATAACTTAGTTTCCTTTCATTAATTAAACTCCCTTGAAAATATATTTAAAATTATGTATTTAGCCATATCATAAAATATTATATTTTCTCCAAATAAGCACATTCGTTATTAGAAAATAATTTACTTATTGTCTCATGATATTATTCTTAATATAATATCAAATAACTATATGTACGACACATGTACATATATTATATATAGAAAATAGATAATAAGTTTATTTTCTATTATAATAAATTATTTCCATCAATTTAATTACATATAGCAAATACGTTTTAATATATTTACTATATTAACCAATCACACCTTATACAAAAATATATAAGGTAATATTATTATTCAAAAATAACATTTCCTCTTTTTATTAAAATAATTCAATATTACAAATTATTTTAATACCCTTTATTATATAATAATTTAGTTCTCTTTCTTAGCTATAAATTTTTCCCAAAATAATTTCTTCAAATATTCATTTAAAGATATAATAATTTTCATCTCCCTTTAATAACGTATATATATATATATATATATATATATATTTAACGTTATTCGTACATTAGACTTTCTCACATATTACTATTCTAAGTAATATATATATAAGTACCAACTATAATTACATATTCAACACACATATTAATTCACTCATTTACTTAAGTAAATTAAACATTGTACTATATCATCATAGTTAATTAAGGTTCAATACTCTCATTATATTATTCCATAATATAACTCCCAACTTAAATTAACTAATATTTATTCTTATTAGTTAATTCCTTAACTAACTCATGCTTCACTATCCAAACCTATTCACGGATAGCTTAAGTGCTATTAATAACCTATATTATAAACATACTAGTTATTAATACACATACACAAGAATATGGTGATTATACATTAAGGATATTTAATGTCACCAACTTACTATGATAAAATAATCCTATGAATTATTTAATATCTATAGATAATTTTATCCACCCCCTTTATCTCAACTGAAACGTCTCTACGCTAAGTAACAAATATATATTAATAATATATTTATAAATCACAAAACACATATTACATAGTCCATATTACCCTATGTAATATAATACCACATATCTTATATCACATAAAAATACTCTTATTCGAACCCATCTCACAGTTTAAAAATTTTATTTATTAAATCCTTATTTAATAATATCTAAAAATTCGGGTTCTTACATCCTCTCCCCCTTATAAGGATTCTATCCTCGGAATCACCGAAACTTCCTCTACTCGGTGCTATTCCGATTATTACATATTCTCTTGAATAATTTTATTCATTCTCTATTCAGAATTTTATTACTATAACTTTCTCAATCTCATTCTACCACTTTCTCCTTTCTAAGGAACATTCTACTTACTACATTCATCCTTTAGAAAGAATAAGAATCTTCCACGATTTTTCAATAATCGGGAAGTAGTATGAATAACTCAGATTCCAATTTATGCTGAGGGGTCACAAGACCGTGAATTTTTCTCCAGGTTTACTAATGCTTCAACACAATTCTTCACACCGCAAACCAGAGTGTTTATTAATCATAAAGACTGAAAACACTCTCCACGCGTACTCTAGGTGGCCAACCTATTGTACCACTACGTTGGGCCGCAACGTAGTGTTTTGTAACGACTATATGCGTTACGCTCGGAACCATTATCTCCGAAAACATGTTCCCTTATAGGGTTGTTCACCTCAGCTTTTCAACGTCAAAATCCGCACCAGAGCAATCTGGTTTGGCATACATACACAAGAATACTTGAATTCTATAATCCCTTTCCAACAGTCGCCTAGCCGAATCAAATAGCTTAAACTCTCATCAACAATTCGGACATCAGTCGAAATAATTTAGCCAACTTAATTGACCTTCTTTATAATTTACAAGAAAACCAAAAATTCTTTTATGGCGTCATGATACCATACTAGATTAGTAGTACGTTGAGGATTCCGCCATTTTATGACTTTGTCATATTACAACATACCATAGTGGGCTGACGATCTTTCGATCACAACCAACACTAGGTTCGATTGCATTGATGACTCCATCGTTTACCATTCTACATCATATCAAATGATGCACATGGTTAAAATATATTTTGAAAGATTGTCAAATCATTTTTGTCTTAGCCGAAACAAATAGCGTAGACATACGAATAACGGTGTTGTTTTTAAAACTCATTAGTTCAGTTACCTGACCCAATGTTTTCTCAAGAAAACCGAAGTGCAAACACTAGCACGAAGTCAATAAATATTGAAAATCTAGCGTAGCTAGAGGATTTAGGAAACTCCAATTTCTCCATCGCTTCAATCTCTTACCACCATCAATGCTCACTATTCCAAAACTCTTATATAATACATCTATTCTCAGTACAGTTCACCAACTTACCACACCATGGAAGCTCAGGAACCTACCACAATCATATGGGTTGAGGAACTTATCCTAGTCAGACCAAAGTCGTCCATTTGCAGAGGGATCCCACCATACGATTATGAGTCACGAACTTGTCATAGGCATGAGTTTTAAGAACTCGCACCTAATCTTAATATTATCTAATTATATCTTAGAAACCTCTATCTATCAAAATAAATATGAGAAAAGAATCACCTTTCCACCATATGTATAATGACACCGCGACACTAACATTCCAACGATTATCAATGTGACGCACTCAGTGCAAGCACAAAACTTCTGCCCATATAACAGTTTGTACAACTAACCCATCACATGAGTCCTCAATGGAAATCTAACACTTAACTCTATCTTACTCTATCACTTGCTCATTACGAGCTTTCTACGTTCATCACATACAACTCATCATGAGTTCATCTCGTACTTTTCATAGTACATTCTCTCATAGCATCAAGCTATACACACTTAGTCGTTACAGACTATCTATGATTTCACAGTTCAATCTAATCACGTCGTGATCATCGCTTTACCTTAGGGTTCTTTCCCTACTATCAACTAAACTCCATCCGAGTTTATTCTCACTATCTTCGTCATATACATCTTATAGACATCGTCTTAACATTTTCATTACCAGAGTTAGGAAACTCCTGATTCTCATTCTCTAGATATTTCAAGATTCTTCTTTGAATCTTCACGTATATATTTTAATCTTTATCTTTCCCTCTCTCAGGTTATAGTCTAAGGTGCACATACCTAAGGTTTATAACCTACAGCTTTGATACCAACCTGTGACGCCCCTAAATCCACGTTCCTTCGAAACCTCGGATTCGATGCAGTCACGATACTACCATCGTCAAACTATTAAATCTTTTAATCATTAGTAAAAGAATACAACTTTGTTTATTACAATTTAGAATATAAATTCTATTCATATCCAAGATCTCGTCTTTACATCATATTCGATATTACTAAAATACGAAATAATTTAAACTTTTCAATATCCTTTGAATAAAAATCTTTTTATTGATTCCATAAATTTGATACCAATTACAAATCTTGAATCAACTATATAATATGATTCCTTCTTATCTGAGTTATCGTATAAACATTTACAACTCAACTCGATATCCTCTATGTATTAATTAATACATTCTTACAATACAACAAGTATTAAACAGTGTAAGCAACTATCGAGTACATCATCTAGAATCTAAACATGGTCCAGACAATAATCTAAGTAATATTTTTCAATGAGATACTATCTATCTTAATCAATCAAGAAGCACGAAATCTTTACCGTGAATCCTTAACCTGCAAAAGTGGTTATTTGCATGAGTGAGCTCGACAGCTCAGCAATTCTAACAGTCCTCATGCATCACATAGCATATAACATCATACTCAGTTCATGCATTTATAAACAGTTTATATTTACTACACATGTTACTTTTCACATAACAAGTATATCATCAAAGATCAACTTTCAATCTCATTTATATCTCATATACAGTTCATATATAAGTTCACATTATCACAGCATAATATAATTCAACTAACAATTATTGAATTCATATATCAAATAGGAACTGAAAGACTTGCCTGATTCGTAGTTTAACAACTACGACTTAACTGCTTAAGAATCTCTGCACTTTGTGTAATCCTACACAGTTATATTAATCATAGAGATCACACCCATCAGTTATACACTTCCATACATTCTCAATATATAATAAGTATTACATTGTTGTCTAGCTTGGTTCTTAGAACCTTTGTCTTACTTTCTTATCGTATTCTTAGAATAACTATGTACGTATAAGTATACTTTAAACATACGTACTTACTACCATTCTCTACATACACATGCCCGTCTACCACTAATCTCTTTGCATATAGCTAGTGAAATCCATCTTTTGAGTTAATCATTCTCATATATCATTACTAACACATAAGACCATATCAAAGCAAATATACTCTATTAATCGTCGAAATCGGATTCAAGTATTAGCATATGGTTCTACATAGCATGTATACACATTAAAGGATACTTTCATGCTCGTTTAACCTTTTCACGTTCAATTTACATGATATAGGTTCTAATTTAATACCCGTAAAAACTTAAGTCCATTCAAGGCTGTAAAGTCATAAAGTCTAACATGCTCGCTTTTTAAACACATGGGGTATTCATATACTTTGTATTAGGTATACTCATGAATAATTATGTCACATTCATGCAACTAACACCGTTTTGTTTTGAAAACATGCTTCGTTTATGCTTCATTTGAATCACAACACCTAATCATGGTATATATACATGTAGGATACATGATCGAGTTTACGAGTACTATCAAACTTGTTTACAAATATCAGAATTCAAATCTTAAGGTAACGTGTTAACGTCCACGTTCAAAGCTCGCATTTTCATTAGTGAAGCTCACTAACAAAACCTAACATGTTCATGCTATATATATATAGGTTGACATGTTCGATATGCATTTCTAAGTCATCTAAACATGCTCACAAAAATCAGAATGCGTACATGGTATTTACATGTCAAGATCCACCTTCAAAACTTACATTCTCATTGGAAATGTTTACTAACGAGGTCCGGCATGCTCATGTTATACTATGAAACATATGTATGCAAATCAACATGCCTTTCATGCATTCTTAAACCATACTAATGTGTCTTCAAAGTCAGAATATAAACATGACTTATATACGCCAAAATTCGTTTATAAAACCTTAAGTTTATTTTCAAAACTATAACTTCATCGTTCACGTAAGCGATCCGAATATAATATGCACATCCTAGTTTAACAAGTCCATATATATGTATTATTCATACCAGCATGCTTGTCCTAATTCCTTTCAATATCTATCACTTAGCAGACATCAAGCAGGAACAAAATCTGCAGAAACTGGGATCAGGGACCGGGGCAGCTGCGCAGCTCCCCACTTCAAAACTGGCGCAGCTGCGCAGGGCCTTGCCCAACTCAAGTCTGGTACCGGCGCAGCTGCGCAGGTGGCCGGCCAGAAACAAAGCAGCTTTCTGCTCGGCAGATTGCAAACCCAACTCACAAATTTTCTACGAAATTCATTCCAGATATATTCTAACACAGTTCTAACATATCTATAAACTAGTATGGCAACTAAGGACCAATTAACAAACATTGCTTGATCAAATAATCATGGATTCCATACTCTATTCACAAGTGATTTTCAAGAAATTCTAGAATTCTTCAATTATCAAAGTAAGAGCACTGATATGTTACCTTTGTGATATGAAATGCTAAATTTTACTTCCAATGACAGATAGCTCAATGGTTCATCACACTCGCACTCTTTAAGGACTTAGCAGAATTTCAGCAATTCAATTTGAGAGGAGAAGAGCTTCATTTTATAGACAATCCATTACCTAGTCCATGGATTTACTCACCATTTCAAACTAATGGAAGGAACAAGAATCTAATGGTTCATGGAGATTAGGTAGATGGTTGGTAAATCCCATCATCATCTCCACTCCTTTTGCACTCATTAGCTAGGATTGATGAAAATGATAGAAGAGATAGAGTAGCTTGTTCCATAGAGTTCACGTGAGAGGGAGATGGGTCTATCAGTATGGGACAAGGAACATATTCTCAGCATTACCAACATATAAACACCTAATATTAATACTTAGGCTATATATATGTATATGGCTTATACACTTAGGTTAAAAATGGGGTTACCATGTAATCCTAAAAAATAAATACTACTATCATGTAGTAAATTTTAACTTGCACATATAAAATCCATGTACATTTTATCTTACCGATATAATTTAACCGGATATCCTCACATTATATTATTCAATTATATATTGAAGAAATCATCAATTATAATTGTTTACTCTATACATTCATGATGTATTATTTTACTGTATACTCACGTACAATTTTGTCACATAACCACATGATATATTCATGTAGCTTTCATAATTTAATCAATTTTAACACATGGTTTCTATATATAGTATAGTCACCTAATTGTTGCACCACACTATATAACATAGTTGCACTACACTTCACACTTCATATAATATATAGTTAGTTACCATACGATATACATTTTATTCGCATCCTTGCACATAGAATTTAATAAATTACTTATCTTATTAATAAATAATAATATTAATTAATATTAACCTCTATAACAATTGATTATAATTTATTATCACCTTAAATAAATATAAATCTTATTATATTTATAAACAATATGCTATCGCTTCGCAATAATAATTCAACACACCATTAATACATCAATATAGATTTATTGTTTAATTAATAATTCTTTTATCCTTGAATTAATCAATTCATTACCGAATCTATTATCGTGCCAGACAAGGCATTTCTCACAAGCTTAATCTCAAGCTTATTATTATTCCTATCACTTACTATTTATAACGTGTTCAATATAATTAGAACTATTAAATCACAAGGTTCACATATATAAATATATCGTGAATGGAAATACTCCAATATTCTATATAACCTTTACGGTAATATAATAACTCAGGCTATTAAAATGCTAAACTATTTCAATTAATTATATTTATAATAAGTATAACCTTTACGCTTATAATAATTAATATGTACTCTATTAATTATTCCAATAATAATATTCACGATCAAATAATAACTTAAGTTATTTAATATATTAAAAATAACTTAGTTTCCTTTCATTAATTAAACTCCCTTGAAAATACATTTAAAATTATGTATTTAGCCATATCATAAAATATTATATTTTCTCCAAATAAGCACATTCGTTATTAGAAAATAATTTACTTATTGTCTCATGATATTATTCTTAATATAATATCAAATAACTATATGCACGACACATGTACATATATTATATATAGAAAATAGATAATAAGTTTATTTTCTATTATAATAAATTGTTTCCATCAATTTAATTACATATAGCAAATACGTTTTAATATATTTACTATATTAACCAATCACACCTTATACAAAAATATATAAGGTAATATTATTATTCAAAAATAACATTTTCTCTTTTTATTAAAATAATTCAATATTACAAATTATTTTAATACCCTTTATTATATAATAATTAGTTCTCTTTCTTTTCTATAAATTATTCCCAAAATAATTTCTTCAAATATTCATTTAAAGATATAATAATTTCCATCTCCCTTTAATAACGTATATATATATATATATATTTAACGTTATTCGTACATTAGACTTTCTCACATATTACTATTCTAAGTAATATATATAAAAGTACCAACTATAATTACATATTCAACACACATATTAATTCACTCATTTACTTAAGTAAATTAAACACTGTACTATATCATCATAGTTAATTAAGGTTCAATACTCTCATTATATTATTCCATAATATAACTCCCAACTTAAATTAACTAATATTTATTCTTATTAGTTAATTCCTTAACTAACTCATGCTTCACTATCCAAACCTATTCACGGATATCTTAAGTGCTATTAATAACCTATATTATAAACATACTAGTTATTAATACACATACACAAGAATATGGTGATTATACATTAAGGATATTTAATGTCACCAACTTACTATGATAAAATAATCCTATGAATTATTTAATATCTATAGATAATTTTATCCACCCCCTTTATCTCAACTGAAACGTCTCTACGCTAAGTAACAAATATATATTAATAATATATTTATAAATCACAAAACACATATTACATAGTCCATATTACCCTATGTAATATAATACCACATATCTTATATCACATAAAAATACTCTTGTTCGAACCCATCTCACAGTTTAAGAAATTATTTATTAAATCCTTATTTAATAATATCTAAAAATTCGGGTTCTTACATCCTCTCCCCCTTATAAGGATTCTATCCTCGGAATCACCGAAACTTCCTCTACTCGGTGCTATTCCGATTATTACATATTCTCTTGAATAATTTTATTCATTCTCTTTTCAGAAGTTTTATTACTATAACTTTCTTAATCTCATTCTACCACTTTCTCCTTTCTAAGGAACATTCTACTTACTACATTCATCCTTTAGAAGAATAAGAATCTTCCACGATTTTTCAATAATCGGGAAGTAGTATGAATAACTCAGATTCTAATTTATGCTGAGGGGTCACAACACCGTGAACTTTTCTCCAGGTTTACTAATGCTTCAACACAATTCTTCACACCGCAAACCAGAGTGTTTATCAATCACAAAGACTGAAAACACTTTCCACGCGTACTCTAGGTGGCCAACCTATTGTACCACTACGTTGGGCCGCAACGTAGTTTTTTGTAACGACTATATGCGTTACGCTCGGAACCATTATCTCCGAAAACATGTTCCCTTATAGGGTTGTTCACCTCAGCTTTTCAACGTCAAAATCCGCACCAGAGCAATCTGGTTTGGCATACATACACAAGAATACTTGAATTCTATAATCCCTTTCCAACAGTCGCCTAGCCGAATCAAATAGCTTAAACTCTCATCAACAATTCGGACATCAATCGAAATAATTTAGCCAACTTAATTGACCTTCTTTATAATTTACAAGAAAACCAAAAATTCTTTTATGACGTCATGATACCATACTAGATTAGTAGTACGTTGAGGATTCCGCCATTTTATGACTTTGTCATATTACAACATACCATAGTGGGCTGACGATCTTTCGATCACAACCAACACTAGGTTCGATTGCATTGATGACTCCATCGTTTACCATTCTACATCATATCAAATGATGCACATGGTTAAAATATATTTTGAAAGATTGTCAAATCATTTTTGTCTTAGCCGAAACAAATAGCGTAGACATACGAATAACGGTGTTGTTTTTAAAACTCATTAGTTCAGTTACCTGACCCAATGTTTTCTCAAGAAAACCGAAGTGCAAACACTAGCACGAAGTCAATAAATATTGAAAATCTAGCGTAGCTAGAGGATTTAGGAAAATCCAATTTCTCCATCGCTTCAATCTCTTACCACCATCAATGCTCACTATTCCAAAACTCTTATATAATACATCTATTCTCAGTACAGTTCACCAACTTACCACACCATGGAAGCTCAGGAACCTACCACAATCATATGGGTTGAGGAACTTATCCTAGTCAGACCAAAGTCGTCCATTTGCTGAGGGGTCCCACCATACGATTATGAGTCACGAACTTGTCATAGGCATGAGTTTTAAGAACTCGCACCTAATCTTAATATTATCTAATTATATCTTAGAAACCTCTATCTATCAAAATAAATATGAGAAAAGAATCACCTTTCCACCATATGTATAATGATACCGCGACACTAACATTCCAACGATTATCAATGTGACGCACTCAGTGCAAGCACAAAACTTCTGCCCATACAAAAGTTTGTACAACTAACCCATCACATGAGTCCTCAATGGAAATCTAACACTTAACTCTATCTTACTCTATCACTTGCTCATTACGAGCTTTCTACGTTCATCACATACAACTCCTCATGAGTTCATCTCGTACTATTCATAGTACATTCTCTCATAGCATCAAGCTATACACACTTAGTCGTTACAGACTATCTATCATTTCACAGTTCAATCTGATCACGTCGTGATCATCGCTTTACCTTAGGGTTCTTACTCTACTATCAACTAAACTCCATCCGAGTTTATTCTCACTATCTTCGTCATATACATCTTATAGACATCGTCTTAACATTTTCATTACCGGAGTTAGGAAACTCTTGATTCTCATTCTCTAGATATTTCAAGATTCTTCTTTGAATCTTCACGTATATATTTTAATCTTTATCTTTCCCTCTCTCAGGTTATAGTCTAAGGTGCACTTACCTAAGGTTTATAACCTACAGCTTTGATACCAACCTGTGACGCCCCCAAATCCACGTTCCTTCGAAACCTCGGATTCGGTGCAGTCACGATACTACTATCGTCAAACTATTACATCTTTTAATCATTAGTAAAAGAATACAACTTTGTTTATTATAATTTAGAATATAAATTCTATTCATATCCAAGATCTCGTCTTTACATCATATTCGATATTACTAAAATACGAAATAATTTAAACTTTTCAATATCCTTTGAATAAAAATCTTTTTATTGATTCCATAACTTTGATACCAATTACAAATCTTGAATCAACTATATAATATGATTCCTTCTTATCTGAGTTATCGTATAAACATTTACAACTCAACTCGATATCCTCTATGTATTAATTAATACATTCTTACAATACAACAAGTATTAAACAGTGTAAGCAACTATCGAGTACATCATCTAGAATCTAAACATGGTTTAGACAATAATCTAAGTAATATTCTTCAATGCGATACTATCTATCTTAATCAATCAAGAAGCAAGAAATCTTTACCGTGAATCCTTAACCTGCAAAAGTGGTTATTTGCATGAGTGAGCTCGACAGCTCAGCAATTCTAACAGTCCTCATGCATCACATAGCATATAACATCATACTCAGTTCATGCATTTATAAACAGTTTATATTTACTACACATGTTACTTTTCACATAACAAGTATATCATCAAAGATCAACTTTCAATCTCATTTATATCTCATATACAGTTCATATATAAGTTCACATTATCACAGCATAATATAATTCAACTAACAATTATTGAATTCATATATCAAATAGGAACTGAAAGACATGCCTGATTCGTAGTTTAACAACTACGACTTAACTACTTAAGAATCTCTGCACTTTGTGAAATCCTACACAGTTATATTAATCATAGAGATCACACCCATCAGTTATACACTTCCATACATTCTCAATATAATAATAAGTATTACATTATTGTCTAGCTTGGTTCTTAGAACCTTTGTCTTACTTTCTTATCGTATTCTTAGAATAACTATGTACGTATAAGTATACTTTAAACATACGTACTTACTACCATTCTCTACATACACATGCCCGTCTACCACTAATCTCTTTACATATAGCTAGTGAAATCCATCTTTTGAGTTAATCATTCTCATATATCATTACTAACACATAAGACCATATCAAAGCAAATATACTCTATTAATCGTCGAAATCGGATTCAAGTATTAGCATATGGTTCTACATAGCATGTATACACATTAAAGGATACTTTCATGCTCGTTTAACCTTTTCACGTTCAATTTACATGATATAGGTTCTAATTTAATACCCGTAAAAACATAAGTCCATTCAAGGCTATAAAGTCATAAAGTCTAACATGCTCGCTTTTTAAACACATGGGGTATTCATATACTTTGTATTAGGTATACTCATGAATAATTATATCACATTCATGCAACTAACACCGTTTTGTTTTGAAAACATGCTTCGTTTATGCTTCATTTGAATCACAACACCTAATCATGGTATATATACATGTAGGATACATGATCGAGTTTACGAGTACTATCAAACTTGTTTACAAATATCAGAATTCAAATCTTAAGGTAACGTGTTAACGTCCACGTTCAAAGCTCGCATTTTCATTAGTGAAGCTCACTAACAAAACCTAACATGTTCATGCTATATATATATAGGTTGACATGTTCGATATGCATTTCTAAGTCATCTAAACATGCTCACATAAATCAGAATGCGTACATGGTATTTACATGTCAAGATCCACCTTCAAAACTTACATTCTCATTGGAAATGTTTACTAACGAGGTCCGGCATGCTCATGTTATACTATGAAACATATGTATGCAAATCAACATGCCTTTCATGCATTCTTAAACCATACTAATGTGTCTTCAAAGTCAGAATATAAACATGACTTATATACGCCAAAATTCGTTTATAAAACCTTAAGTTTATTTTCAAAACTATAACTTCATCGTTCACGTAAGCGATCCGAATATAATATGCACATCCTAGTTTAACAAGTCCATATATATGTATTATTCATACCAGCATGCTTGTCCTAATTCCTTTCAATATCTATCACTTAGCAGACATCAAGCAGGAACAAAATCTGCAGAAACTGGGATCAGGGACCGGCGCAGCTGCGCAGCTCCCCAGTTCAAAACTGGCGCAGCTGCGCAGGGCCTTGCCCAACTCAGGTCTGGTACCGGCGCAGCTGCGCCACTGGCCAGTATAAAACTGGCGCAGCTGCGCAGGTGGCCGGCCAGAAACAAAGCAGCTTTCTGCTCGGCAGATTGCAAACCCAACTCACAAATTTTCTACGAAATTCATTCCAGATATATTCTAACACAGTTCTAACATATCTATAAACTAGTATGGCAACTAAGGACCAATTACCAAACATGGCTTGATCACATAATCATGGATTCCATACTCAATTCACAAGTGATTTTCAAGAAATTCTAGAATTCTTCAATTATCAAAGTAAGAACACTGATATGTTACCTTTGTGATATGAAATGCTAAATTTTACTTCCAATGACAGATAGCTCAATGTTTCATCACTCTCGCACTCTATAAGGACTTAGCAGAATTTCAGCAATTCAATTTGAGAGGAGAAGAGCTTCATTTTATATACAATCCATTACCTAGTCCATGGATTTACTCACCATATCAAACTAATGGAAGGAACAAGAATCTAATGGTTCATGGAGATTAGGTAGATGGTTGGTAAATCCCATCATCATCTCCACTCCTCTTGCACTCATTAGCTAGGATTGATGAAAATGAGAGAAGAGATAGAGTAGCTTGTTCCATAGAGTTCACGTGAGAGGGAGATGGGTCTATCAGTATGGGACAAGGAACATATTCTCAGCATTACCAACATATAAACACCTAATATTAATACTTAGGCTATATATATGTATATGGCTTATACACTTAGGTTAAAAATGGGGTTACCATGTAATCCTAATAAATAAATACTACTATCATGTAGTAAATTTTAACTTGCACATATAAAATCCATGTACATTTTATCTTACCGATATAATTTAACCGGATATCCTCACATTATATTATTCAATTATATATTGAAGAAATCATCAATTATAATTGTTTACTCTATACATTCATTATGTATTATTTTACTGTATACTCACGTACAATTTTGTCACATAACCACATGATATATTCATGTAGCTTTCACAATTTAATCAATTTTAACACATGGTTTCTATATATAGTATAGTCACCTAATTGTTGCACCACACTATATAACATAGTTGCACTACACTTCACACTTCATATAATATATAGTTAGTTACCATACGCTATACATTTTATTCGCATGCTTGCACATAGAATTTAATAAATTACTTATCTTATTAATAAATAATAATATTAATTAATATTAACCTCTATAACAATTGATTATAATTTATTATCACCTTAAATAAATATAAATCTTATTATATTTATAAACAATATGCTATCGCTTCGCAATAATAATTCAACACACCATTAATCAATCAATAGAGATTTATTGTTTAATTAATAATTCTTTTATCCTTGAATTAATCAATTTATTACCGAATTTATTATCGTGCCACACAAGGCATTTCTCACAAGCTTAATCTCAAGCTTATTATTATTCCTATCACTTACTATTTATAACGTGTTCAATATAATTAGAACTATTAAATCACAAGGTTCACATATATAAATATATCGTGAATGAAAATACTCCAATATTCTATATAACCTTTACGGTAATATAATAACTCAGGCTAGTAAAATGCTAAACTATTTCAATTAATTATATTTATAATAAGTATAACCTTTACGCTTATAATAATTAATATATACTCTATTAATTATTCCAATAATAATATTCACGATCAAATAATAACTTAAGTTATTTAATATATTAAAAATAACTTAGTTTCCTTTCATTAATTAAACTCCCTTGAAAATACATTTAAAATTATGTATTTAGCCATATCATAAAATATTATATTTTCTCCAAATAAGCACATTCGTTATTAGAAAATAATTTACTTATTGTCTCATGATATTATTCTTAATATAATATCAAATAACTATATGTACGACATATGTACATATATTATATATAGAAAATAGATAATAAGTTTATTTTCTATTATAATAAATTGTTTCCATCAATTTAATTACATATAGCAAATACGTTTTAATATATTTACTATATTAACCAATCACACCATATACAAAAATATATAAGGTAATATTATTATTCAAAAATAACATTTCCTCTTTTTATTAAAATAATTCAATATTACAAATTATTTTAATACCCTTTATTATATAATAATTAGTTCTCTTTCTTTTCTATAAATTGTTCCCAAAATAATTTCTTCAAATATTCATTTAAAGATATAATGATTTCCATCTCCCTTTAATAACATATATATATATATATATATATATATTTTACGTTATTCGTACATTAGACTTTCTCACATATTACTATTCTAAGTAATATATATAAAAGTACCAATTATAATTACATATTCAACACACATATTAATTCACTCCTTTACTTAAGTAAATTAAACATTGTACTATATCATCATAGTTAATTAAGGTTCAATACTCTCATTATATTATTCCATAATATAACTCCCAACTTAAATTAACTAATATTTATTCTTATTAGTTAATTCCTTAACTAACTCATGCTTCACTATCCAAACCTATTCACGGATATCTTAAGTGCTATTAATAACCTATATTATAAACATACTAGTTATTAATACACATACACAAGAATATGGTGATTATACATTAAGGATATTTAATGTCACCAACTTACTATGATAAAATAATCCTATGAATTATTTAATATCTATAGATAATTTTATCCACCCCCTTTATCTCAACTGAAACGTCTCTACGCTAAGTAACAAATATATATTAATAATATATTTATAAATCACAAAACACATATTACATAGTCCATATTACCCTATGTAATATAATACCACATATCTTATATCACATAAAAATACTCTTATTCGAACCCATCTCACAGTTTAAAAATTTTATTTATTAAATCCTTATTTAATAATATCTAAAAATTCGGGTTCTTACATCCTCTCCCCCTTATAAGGATTCCGTCCTCGGAATCACCGAAACTTCCTCTACTCGGTGCTATTCCGATTATTACATATTCTCTTGAATAATTTTATTCATTCTCTATTCAGAATTTTATTACTATAACTTTCTCAATCTCATTCTACCACTTTCTCCTTTCTAAGGAACATTCTACTTACTACATTCATCCTTTAGAAGAATAAGAATCTTCCACGATTTTTTAATAATCGGGAAGTAATATGAATAACTCAGATTCCAATTTATGCTGAGGGGTCACAAGACCGTGAATTTTTCTCCAGGTTTACTAATGCTTCAACACAATTCTTCACACCGCAAACCAGAGTGTTTATCAATCACAAAGACTGAAAACACTCTCCACGCGTACTCTAGGTGGCCAACCTATTGTACCACAACGTTGGGCCGCAACGTAGTGTTTTCTAACGACTATATACGTTACGCTCGGAACCATTGTCTCCGAAAATATGTTCCCTTATAAGGTTGTTCACCTCAGCTTTTCAACGTCAAAATCCGCACCAGAGCAATCTGGTTTGGCATACATACACAAGAATACTTGAATTCTATAATCCCTTTCCAACAGTCGCCTAGCCGAATCAAATAGCTTAAACTCTCATCAACAATTCGGACATCAATCGAAATAATTTAGCCAACTTAATTGACCTTCTTTATAATTTACAAGAAAACCAAAAATTCTTTTATGACGTCATGATACCATACTAGATTAGTAGTACGTTGAGGATTCCGCCATTTTATGACTTTGTCATATTACAACATACCATAGTGGGCTGACGATCTTTCGATCACAACCAACACTAGGTTCGATTGCATTGATGACTCCAACGTTTACCATTCTACATCATATCAAATGATGCACATGGTTAAAATATATTTTGAAAGATTGTCAAATCATTTTTGTCTTAGCCGAAACAAATAGCGTAGACATACGAATAACGGTGTTGTTTTTAAAACTCATTAGTTCAGTTACCTGACCCAATGTTTTCTCAAGAAAATCGAAGTGCAAACACTAGCACGAAGTCAATAAATATTGAAAATCTAGCGTAGCTAGAGGATTTAGGAAACTCCAATTTCTCCATCGCTTCAATCTCTTACCACCATCAATGCTCACTTTCCAAAACTCTTATATAATACATCTATTCTCAGTACAGTTCACCAACTTACCACACCATGGAAGCTCAGGAACCTACCACAATCATATGGGTTGAGGAACTTATCCTAGTCAGACCAAAGTCGTCCATTTGCTGAGGGGTCCCACCATACGATTATGAGTCACGAACTTGTCATAGGCATGAGTTTTAAGAACTCGCACCTAATCTTAATATTATCTAATTATATCTTAGAAACCTCTATCTATCAAAATAAATATGAGAAAAGAATCACATTTCCACCATATGTATAATGATACCGCGACACTAACATTCCAACGATTATCAATGTGACGCACTCAGTGCAAGCACAAAACTTCTGCCCATACAAAAGTTTGTACAACTAACCCATCACATGAGTCCTCAATGGAAATCTAACACTTAACTCTATCTTACTCTATCACTTGCTCATTACGAGCTTTCTACGTTCATCACATACAACTCCTCATGAGTTCATCTCGTACTTTTCATAGTACATTCCCTCATAGCATCAAGCTATACACACTTAGTCGTTACAGACTATCTATCATTTCACAGTTCAATCTGATCACGTCGTGATCATCGCTTTACCTTAGGGTTGTTTCCCTACTATCAACTAAACTCCATCCGAGTTTATTCTCACTATCTTCGTCATATATATCTTATAGACATCGTCTTAACATTTTCATTATCGAAGTTAGGAAACTCCTGATTCTCATTCTCTAGATATTTTAAGATTCTTCTTTGAATCTTCACGTATATATTTTAATCTTTATCTTTCCCTCTCTCAGGTTATAGTCTAAGGTGCACTTACCTAAGGTTTATAACCTACAGCTTTGATACCAACCTGTGACGCCCCCAAATCCACGTTCCTTCGAAACCTCAGATTCGGTGCAGTCACGATACTACTATCGTCAAACTATTAAATCTTTTAATCATTAGTAAAAGAATAAAACTTTGTTTATTATAATTTAGAATATAAATTCTATTCATATCCAAGATCTCGTCTTTACATCATATTCGATATTACTAAAATACGAAATAATTTAAACTTTTCAATATCCTTTGAATAAAAATCTTTTTATTGATTCCATAACTTTGATACCAATTACAAATCTTGAATCAACTATATAATATGATTCCTTCTTATCTGAGTTATCGTATAAACATTTACAACTCAACTCGATATCCTCTATGTAATAATTAATACATTCTTACACTACAACAAATATTAAACAGTGTAAGCAACTATCGAGTACATCATCTAGAATCTAAACATGGTCCATACAATAATCTAAGTAATATTCTTCAATGCGATACTATCTATCTTAATCAATCAAGAAGCAATAAATCTTTACCGTGAATCCTTAACCTGCAAAAGTGGTTATTTGCAAGAGTGAGCTCGACAGCTCAGCAATTCTAACAGTCCTCATGCATCACATAGCATATAACATCATACTCAGTTCATGCATTTATAAACAGTTTATATTTACTACACATGTTACTTTTCACATAACAAGTATATCATCAAAGATCAACTTTCAATCTCATTTATATCTCATATACAGTTCATATATAAGTTCACATTATCACAGCATAATATAATTCAACTAACAGTTATTGAATTCATATATCAAATAGGAACTGAAAGACTTGCCTGATTCGTAGTTTAACAACTACGACTTAACTGCTTAAGAATCTCTGCACTTTGTGTAATCCTACACAGTTATATTAATCATAGAGATCACACCCATCAGTTATACACTTCCATACATTCTCAATATAATAATAAGTATTACATTGTTGTCTAGCTTGGTTCTTAGAACCTTTGTCTTACTTTCTTATCGTATTCTTAGAATAACTATGTACGTATAAGTATACTTTAAACATACGTACTTACTACCATTCTCTACATACATATGCCCGTCTACCACTAATCTCTTTACATATAGCTAGTGAAATCCATCTTTTGAGTTAATCATTCTCATATATCATTAATAACACATAAGACCATATCAAAGCAAATATACTCTATTAATCGTCGAAATCGGATTCAAGTATTAGCATATGGTTCTACATAGCATGTATACACATTAAAGGATACTTTCATGCTCGTTTAACCTTTTCACGTTCAATTTACATGATATAGGTTCTAATTTAATACCCGTAAAAACTTAAGTCCATTCAAGGCTATAAAGTCATAAAGTCTAACATGCTCGCTTTTTAAACACATGGGGTATTCATATACTTTGTATTAGGTATACTCATGAATAATTATATCGCATTCATGCAACTAACACCGTTTTGTTTTGAAAACATGCTTCGTTTATGCTTCATTTGAATCACAACACCTAATCATGGTATATATATATGTAGGATACATGATCGAGTTTACGAGTACTATCAAACTTGTTTACAAATATCAGAATTCAAATCTTAAGGTAACGTGTTAACGTCCACGTTCAAAGCTCGCATTTTCATTAGTGAAGCTCACTAACAAAACCTAACATGTTCATGCTATATATATATAGGTTGACATGTTCGATATGCATTTCTAAGTCATCTAAAAATGCTCACAAAAATCAGAATGCGTACATGGTATTTACATGTCAAGATCCACCTTCAAAACTTACATTCTCATTGGAAATGTTTACTAACGAGGTCCAGCATGCTCATGTTATACTATGAAACATATGTATGCAAATCAACATGCCTTTCATGCCTTCTTAAACCATACTAATGTGTCTTCAAAGTCAGAATATAAACATGACTTATATACGCCAAAATTCGTTTATAAAACCTTAAGTTTATTTTCAAAACTATAACTTCATCGTTCACGTAAGCGATCCGAATATAATATGCACATCCTAGTTTAACAAGTCCATATATATGTATTATTCATACCAGCATGCTTGTCCTAATTCCTTTCAATATCTATCACTTAGCAGACATCAAGCAGGAACAAAATCTGCAGAAACTGGGATCAGGGACCGGCGCAGCTGCGCAGGGCCTTGCCCAACTCAAGTCTGGTATCGGCGCAGCTGCGCCGCTGGCCAGTATAAAACTGGCGCAGCTGCGCAGGTGGTCGGCCAGAAACAAAGCAGCTTTCTGCTCGGCAGATTGCAAACCCAACTCACAAATTTTCTACGAAATTCATTCCAGATATATTCTAACACAGTTCTAACATATCTATAAACTAGTATAGCAACTAAGGACCAATTAACAAACATTGCTTGATCACATAATCATGGATTCCATACTCAATTCACAAGTGATTTTCAAGAAATTCTAGAATTCTTCAATTATCAAAGTAAGAACACTGATATGTTACCTTTGTGATATGAAATGCTAAATTTTACTTCCAATGACAGATAGCTCAATGGTTCATCACTCTCACACTCTATAAGGACTTAGCAGAATTTCAGCAATTCAATTTGAGAGGAGAAGAGCTTCATTTTATAGACAATCCATTACCTAGTCCATGGATTTACTCACCATTTCAAACTAATGGAAGGAACAAGAATCTAATGGTTCATGGAGATTAGGTAGATGGTTGGTAAATCCCATCATCATCTCCACTCCTCTTGCACTCATTAGCTAGGATTGATGAAAATGAGAGAAGAGATAGAGTAGCTTGTTCCATAGAGTTCACGTGAGAGGGAGATGGGTCTATCAGTATGGGACAAGGAACATATTCTCAGCATTACCAACATATAAACACCTAATATTAATACTTAGGCTATATATATGTATATGGCTTATACACTTAGGTTAAAAATGGGGTTACCATGTAATCTTAATAAATAAATATTACTATCATGTAGTAAATTTTAACTTGCACATATAAAATCCATGTACATTTTATCTTACCGATATAATTTAACCGGATATCCTCACATTATATTATTCAATTATATATTGAAGAAATCATCAATTATAATTGTTTACTCTATACATTCATGATGTATTATTTTACTGTATACTCACGTACAATTTTGTCACATAACCACATGATATATTCATGTAGCTTTCACAATGTAATCAATTTTAACACATGGTTTCTATATATAGTATAGTCACCTAATTGTTGCACCACACTATATAACATAGTTGCACTACACTTCACACTTCATATAATATATAGTTAGTTACCATACGCTATACATTTTATTCGCATGCTTGCACATAGAATTTAATAAATTACTTATCTTATTAATTAATAATAATATTAATTAATCCCTTCCTCGTAAATCAATTATTAACCTCTATAACAATTGATTATAATTTATTATCACCTTAAATAAATAAAAATCTTATTATATTTATAAACAATATGCTATCGCTTCGCAATAATAATTTAACACACCATTAATCAATCAATATAGATTAATTGTTTAATTAATAATTCTTTTATCCTTGAATTAATCAATTCATTACCGAATCTATTATCGTGCCACACAAGGCATTTCTCACAAGCTTAATCTCAAGCTTATTATTATTCCTATCACTTACTATTTATAACGTGTTCAATATAATTAGAACTATTAAATCACAAGGTTCACATATATAAATATATCGTGAATGGAAATACTCCAATATTCTATATAACCTTTACGGTAATATAATAACTCAGGCTATTAAAATGCTAAACTACTTCAATTAATTATATTTATAATAAGTATAACCTTTACGCTTATAATAATTAATATATACTCTATTAATTATTCCAATAATAATATTCACGATCAAATAATAACTTAAGTTATTTAATATATTAAAAATAACTTAGTTTCCTTTCATTAATTAAACTCCCTTGAAAATACATTTAAAATTATGTATTTAGCTATATCATAAAATATTATGTTTTCTCCAAATAAGCACATTCGTTATTAGAAATTAATTTACTTATTGTCTCATAATATTATTCTTAATATAATATCAAATAACTATATGTACGACACATGTACATATATTATATATAGAAAATAGATAATAAGTTTATTTTCTATTATAATAAATTATTTCCATTAATTTAATTACATATAGCATATACGTTTTAATATATTTACTATATTAACCAATCACACCTTATACAAAAACATATAAGGTAATATTATTATTCAAAAATAACATTTTCTCCTTTTATTAAAATAATTCAATATTACAAATTATTTTAATACCCTTTATTATATAATTAATTAGTTCTCTTTCTTTTCTATAAATTGTTCCCAAAATAATTTCTTCAAATATTCATTTAAAGATATAATGATTTCCATCTCCCTTTAATAACGTATATATATATATATATATATATATATATATATTTAACGTTATTCGTACATTAGACTTTCTCACATATTACTATTCTAAGTAATATATATAAAAGTACCAACTATAATTACATATTCAACACACATATTAATTCACTCCTTTACTTATGTAAATTAAACATTGTACTATATCATCATAGTTAATTAAGGTTCAATACTCTCATTATATTATTTCATAATATAAATCCCAACTTAAATTAACTAATATTTATTCTTATTAGTTAATTCCTTAACTAACTCATGCTTCACTATCCAAACCTATTCACAGATAGCTTAAGTGTTATTAATAACCTATATTATAAACATACTAGTTATTAATACACATACACAAGAATATGGTGATTATACATTAAGAATATTTAATGTCACCAACTTACTATGATAAAATAATCCTATGAATTATTTAATATCTATAGATAATTTTATCCACCCCCTTTATCTCAACTGAAACGTCTCTACGCTAAGTAACAAATATATATTAATAATATATTTATAAATCACAAAACACATATTACATAGTCCATATTACCCTATATAATATAATATCACATATCTTATATCACATAAAAATACTCTTATTCGAACCCATCTCACAGTTTAAGAATTTTATTTATTAAATCCTTATTTAATAATATCTAAAAATTCGGGTTCTTACAATAACTATAGATTATCTAGTTCCTATGCATCAATATAGGCTTGAACACATTGCATTCCAATTTAATCATACAATATAGTTTAAGATACATATATTGCAAGGTTCTGTTTATATCTCAAGGTTATAATGTTCAATGCCGGTAAATCTTAAGTTAATCAAGTCCATACCTCAAGGTCAACTATAAAAGTCATAATACCACATAACAAGGCTAATAACACTTAGTAAACATGCTTGTGCGTATACTACTCATGCATACTTGAGCCACTAGTTCATACCTTAGAAATCCACTTTCTATGAACATGCGTACATAAGTGAAATCTGTATATAATGCTCATGTCAACACATCTATAGGCATAATGAAATTCTAACATATATGCTTGTATGATCATAAAGTATTTCACATTGTAATTGTTGTCATTAGCATTCACATTCTAAGTTTCTATTACAAGGTTCACCAAGTCAAAAAGACAACACGGTACATGTAAAGTATCTCGTAACCGTTATTCACATATATTAGAACGCTTACATAAGTTACATACATGTATTTAAGTGGTCACAATCTAAAAGACACAAGTCTTTGTTAAGTTCACTTTGAAAGTCTTAAGTTTCTCTTTTGAAAACGTCTTAACTTACGATCAAGTATGCTAGTGGTTTTAATACTTTAAACATGCATTTCAAGGCCATATAAACATGTTCGAAAAGTCAGAATTCATATATGATCTCTATATGTCAAGGTTCACTTTTAAAAACTCACATTTTCGTTAAGAATATTCGCTAGTGAGGTTTAACATGCTCTTGTCATACTACGAACCATATATACGTAAGACCACATGTCTTTTATGCATTTCTAAACCATTCTAATATGCTCGTAAGATCAGAATATCAGCATGGTTATAGCATGTTCAAGTTTATTTTCAAAACATCCATTTTAGTTAGGAACGTGCATTAGTTAGGTTCACATGTTCATATCATGTCACGGAACCTATATACATAAGCTAACACGCATCTTATATGTTTCTAGTTCATACTAATATGCATCAAAAGTCAGAACGTCAAAACGGATATAATAAGTCAATGTTCATTTTGAAACTCTAAGTTTATTGTGAAATCTATAACTTCACCATTCAAGCATGCGATCCTAATATAACATGCTCACATTAGTTCAATGTACACATATAAGTGTGATAACCTAGCTTACATGCTTGCTCTAACAAGTTACTACATGATAGCACAGAACAACAGCTTGAACAGAAATCAAAACGAAATCTGCAGAGGGGCGCGGCAACGCCAAATTTGTACTAAGGAGACGCGCGACAGCGCGCCTCCGTTTCCAGGTCAAGAACAGGCTGCTTCGGCAGTTTGCTAACCCATCTCAGAAAATTTCCAACGAAAACTTATCTAAACATGATATAGTATAAATCTAACATGTTTATAATCACATATAATACTTATCAACATATCCCAATCCATTAATTAATCAACCCATAATCAATTCAATAATCAAGAACTAGAAATTATACAGAAATGAAGAACTTGAATGCAATGATTATACCTCTATTATGGAATGTACCTAGTTGCAATATTTCTCTCCCTCAACTCAATTGAAATCTCAGAATACAAGCTCAATTCTAAACTTAGAGAAAAATCTCAGCAATGTAAATTATGAAGGAGGAGAGGTCTTATATAGGCAAATGTATATCCGGTTCTTGCCTTTGTTCACCAAATCAAAACAAAGGATAGCAAGATTACATAATGGTCAAGGATTGGTAGGTGCGTAGTTGGTGATTCCACTCATGAATCCCACTCCCCATCTCATGATTAGCTAGCTTGGTTGAGTTTGAGGAGAAAGAGATAGAGTAGCATAGCATGTGGGTGTTTCACGTGAATGAGAGAAATAAGAGGAAATGGGCTCTTATTATGGGACAACCAACTAATCTCAGCAATAGCAACTTGGATGCAATACACTACACTATTATTATATGCACCATGCTTACTAAGGTTATATCATGTATACACATTTTATTTCATGTAAATACTTAGGCTATAATTAAATTAAAGTCACAATTTCATTGAGCAATTAATAATATGATGCATCAAGTAAGGTATATACATATAATCCATGTACATTATCTATTAATACCAAATATAAAGTAATTGGGTATTATTATAATAATAACTGTTATTATAATAATTATAATAACTTATTGATGTGACGCCCCCAAATTCGGGTCCCCAGAACCTCGGACCTGGTACGTTACGATACATCATTTCTATAACTATTGCAGAAGATATAAACATAAATTGTTTATACATTAAACTTCACACATAATCCCCAAAGCCGATAACCTTAACGTATTACCTGAATTCAATATTCTACTCGACATACAATGTCATTAGCATACAATACTATTACAAGTTTTATCTGTAAGATAAACCAATACTGGAACTGTCTTTGACTTTGCGTGTATCTGATGTATTCATCCTAATCTGCAATGTTTATCATGATATAGCAAGGGTGAGCAACAAGTTTGCCCAGCAAGTTTAAGTTCAAGAAAAGATATATCATGATTGAAAAGAATAAACAATAAGCTGGCTGACTTTCAACAATATAATCATTGTGAAATAGCATGAATCAAATTTACACAACTGAACGACCGAGACAATTAAAATGAATGGTCAATAAGGAACATGAATAAATTCAACTAAACAATGTGGTAATGAAGGTGATCAGCCTTTCATACCTGATGAACATATGCAACATGCACAACGTGCGAATCAATAAATCATAGACGTGATATAATCAACAATGATTAACCACTATATGAAAGAATAGTTTAAAAAAACTTGCCTGAACCGTTGATTACTGCTACGCAATCTAATTTAGCTTCAATTGAAAGACCTATTATTGATAATATTGATCTCTCAATTAGAATAATATCATCACATTAACTTTTGTTAATTACAGTAATAAAATAACTTAAACACATTATCATATATCCCTAATAATCAATAAAATACATAAGACTCGATATCAAGTCAAACTATTTCAGTTTGAGTTGAGTTCGGTACTAATTCGACATCCCGATTGCCTAATCGGATAATTATCGAGCCTAATATCAATAAGACTCTACTTAAACGCTTTAATATTATCTTAGATAATTTATTATATAATCAAAATGTTTTTCAGTAGCTCATAATAATTTTCAAATAATTATTATCATTTATAATAATTTTTCAATCATTAATATCATTTTTAAATGATTTAAATATCAAATAATTTCATTATCATTAATATTTAATTAAGTTCAAATATTAATGAAATACATGTCACAATATTAAAAGTTATTTATTATAACTTAAAATATTTTTAATACCTTAATATCACCTTTAAATGATTTTTAAAATATTTAAAATCATTCTTAAATAATTATCATTAATATTAAAATATTAATGTATTTCATGGCAAAATATTAAAAGTTATGTTTTATAACTTAAAACATTTTTTATAACCTTTACATTATTTTTAAAATATTAAAACCATTTTTACATAATTTATTTAATATAATTATTAAATAAATTATTATCATTAATATTAATCTATACATTCATTTGAATACTATTTAATATTAATTAAATAAAAATTAATTAATTACCTTTAGTTATTATTTAACTAATAAATAATAGTCAATTAGATCTATCCATTATTTAATGGTAATTAGATAATGAATAATTAAATTATTGTTTGTCCTTAATTATTATTTAATATTAATTAAATAATAATTAATTAATTAATTACTATGTGTCATTAATTATTATTTAATATTAAATAAATAATGATTAATTAATTACTTATCCTTGAATAATAGATAATCAATTCACTTCATAATTCTTTAATTCTTCTTTCTTATTAATTTAGGAATAATTAATTATTATTTGCTCTTATTTATTATTTAATATTAATTAAATAATAAACAATTATTTTATAAATTCTTATATCAATGTAAGTAAGTAATTACATTATTATTACCTAATCTTACTTCAACTGTGACGCCCCCAAATCCACGTTCCTTCGAAACCTCGGATTCGGTGCAGTCACGATACTATTATCGCCAAATTATTATATCTTTTATCATTAGTAAAAGAATACAACTTTGTTTATTATAATTTAGAATATAAATTCTATTTATATCCAAGATCTCATCTTTACATCATGTTCGATGTTACTAAAATGCGGAATAATTTAAACTTTTCAATATCCTTTGAATAAAAATCTTTTTATTGATTCCATAACTTGAATCAATTACAATCCCTGAATCAACTTTATAATATGATTCATCCTATTTGAGTTATCGTATAACGTTTACAACTCAACTCGATATCCTCTATGTATTAACTAATACATTTTTACAATACAACAAGTATTAAACAGTGTAAGCAACTATCGAGTACATCATCTAGAATCTAAACATAGTCCAGACAATAATCTAAGTAATATTCTTCAATGCGATACTATCTATCTTTATCAATCAAGAAGCACGAAATCTTTACCGTGAATCCTTAACCTGCAAAAGTGGTTATTTGCAAGAGTGAGCTCGACAGCTCAGCAATTCTAACAGTCCTCATGCATCACATAGCATATAACATCATACTCAGTTCATGCATTTATAAACAGTTTATATTTACTACGCATGTTACTCTTCACATAACAAGTATATCATCAAAGATCAACTTTCAATCTCATTTATATCTCATATACAGTTCATATATAAGTTCACATTATCACAGCATAATATAACTCAACTAACAGTTATTGAATTCATATATCAAATAGGAACTGAAAGACTTGCCTGATTCGTAGTTTAACAACTACGACTTAACTGCTTAAGAATCTCTGCACTTTGTGTAATCCTACACAGTTATATTAACCATAGAGATCACACTCATCAGTTATATGCATCCACACATTCTCAATGTAATAACAAAGGTTACATTGTTGTCTAACTTGTTTCTTAGAACCTTGTTTCACTTTCTTATCATACGTTTAGTATAGCTAGGTACGCATAGGTATACCTTAACTATACTCAATTAATATCATCTTTCATATACACATGTCCGCCTTCAACTAATCTATTTACCTATAGTTAGTGTAGTACATCTTCAAAACATGCTCGCACAGTGCATATCACGGTTAACTAGCGGGGTGCACATACCAATCACGACTAGAGGCATATAAGTCCTATCATGCATGTTCATAAAGTTAGAATGCCAGTAACTCTATGTTCAACCATTCTACTTTCAAAACTTCATAAGTTTTATTCTCCAAAAATCAATGTCATGCTATACTAATCATGCAAGGCTACTTTGAATCATTTTATATCTACTTATGTCATGTACGTATGTTATCATATTTAGAACTTTAAGTACACAAGTTCCTTTAAGTTTAATTTCAAGGCTTCAAGTTTTCTCTAGAACCGCACACTAAAGTGACCAAGAGGTTCATGGTATTCAAAGGGGTTTGAAACCACATGACATACCTATTTCCATGCATAACTAGGTCATACAATTATCCTTAAAAATCAGAACATACACATCATATGTATATGTCAAGGTTCGTTTATAAAACTTTAAGTCTATTTTCAAACTACAAGCCTTTTCTATCAATAATGTATGGTAGTGTGATTAACACCTTAAACATGTATTTCATGTCAATATAAACCATACTATCGGGTTCACAAAATCAAAATATAAACATGACTTATATACGCCAAAATTCGTTTATAAAACCTTAAGTTTATTTTCAAAACTATAACTTCATCGTTCACGTAAGCGATCCGAATATAATATGCACATACTAGTTTAACAAGTCCATATATATGTATTAATCATACCAGCATGCTTGTCCTAATTTCTTTCAATATCTATCACTTAGCAGACATCAAGCAGAAACAAAATCTGCAGAAACTGGGATCAGGAACCGGCGCAGCTGCGCAGCTCCCCACTTCAAAACTGGCGCAGCTGCGCAGGGCCTTGCCCAACTCAAGTCTGGTACCGGCGCAGCTGCGCCGCTGGCCAGTACAAAACTGGCGCAGCTGCGCAGGTGGCCGGCCCGGGGCAGTGACTGCTCTGCTTCGGCAGAACTTAGCCCAAACTCAAAATTTTCTTATCAATTCGATTCTACACCAGCCATATTACATAACTAACATGTTTACAATCTTATATAGCAGTTAACAACATTTTCCAAATCAACTTAACATCTTATTTAGTAAAATTAAGAAGTTGACATTGAAGAATCAAGAATAGGAAATATACCTCTGCAAAAAGGGAAATTAACTTGCTGCTAAACAAATTCTCCCTCGCTGATAACTCTCACAGTAACTTACTCATAATAATGCTATATTCACTAGCCTTACTTCATAGAATTCTCAGCAAAAGAAAATGAGAGGAAGGGAGGCTATATTTATAAGCCAATTGATACACAGACAATGCTCTTACCTTCCAAACCAAACCAAAAGATTTCAAGAATGCACAATGGTTAAGGGAGAGTGGTTGGAGTAGTTGTTGAAATTCATCATGATCCCCACTCCCTTATCATTATTACTATGAAGCTAATGTGGCTGAGTTTGATAGAAATAGGCTTAGGCTTCATGAGTTATACACGTGAGAAGGAATTGGGTCACTCAATTAGGAATAAGGAGAGAACTCAGCAACTTGTTTTCCCACATACTAATGTTATATATGTATACATATAGTATATACTTAGGCTATATATATTTATTCCATATATATTTAAGTTTTACACATTCCCTTTTATATAACATAAGTTATAAATTAATGTGTCACAATGTAGTCCCAATAATACTATCGTGTAGTAAATCTTAACTTGCACATATAAATTCGTGTACATTTCATTCTACCGGATATAATTCTATCGGGTATCATCACAGTGTATTGTCTCCTTTATTATTAAATTTCATTAATTCAATAATTGTTTGCTATATATTCATGATATATTATTTATTGTATACACATTGTCACACCCACATTACATGTACCTCTTACAACTCAATAAACTTTACTATATAGTTTATATTCATATATAACATAGTCGCATTGCACTTTATACTTCGCATAACATATAGTTAACTATCATACGTTATACTTTAATATCGCATGGTTGCACATAGAAATTAATAAATTACTTATCTTATCAATTAATTAATAATAATATTAATTAATCCATTTCTCATTAATCCATGGAATTATAATTCCCACGCTAATTGATTAACACTTTATATGATTTATTATCTCGTTAAATAAATATAAATCTTTTTATATTTATAAATCATTTACTCATTAATCATCATATTATCAAATAATTACTTGATAATAGTATATTGTTCATAACAATAATTAATATTAGAAGACAATTTATCTCATCACAAATCCGATTATACTTATAATCGATTTCCTTATTATTATACTATCACTAGCCATAATAATTTAACATACTATCATAATAACAATTAACAATTAATTTAGATTAATTATTTAATTAATAATTCCTCCATCATTAAATTAGTCAATTCATTACTGAATCTATTATTGTGCCACACAATGCATCTCTCACAAGCTCAATCTTAAGCTTATCATTATTCTCATCACTTACTCATTTCTCAACACATTACTACTTATAACCTATTCAATTAAATTAGAACTATTAAATCCAAGGTCCACATATAAATATTTTACAACTCGAATATTCAAATATTATATATAACCTTTACGGAAATATAATAACTCAAGCTATTAAAATGTTAAATTACTTCAATTAATTATACTTATAATAAGTATAACCTTTACGCTTATAATAATTAATATATACTCTATTAATTATTCCAATAATAATATTCACGATCAAATAATAACTTAAGTTATTTAATATATTAAAATAACTTAGTTTCCTTTCATTAATTAAACTCCCTTGAAAATACATTTAAAATTATGTATTTAGCCATATCATAAAATATTATGTTTTCTCCAAATAAGCACATTTGTTATTAGAAAATAATTTACTTATTGTCTCATGATATTATTTTTAATATAATATCAAATAACTATATGTACGACACATGTACATATATTATATATACAAAATAGATAATAAGTTTATTTTCTATTATAATAAATCGTTTCCATCAATTTAATTACATATAGCAAATACGTTTTAATATATTTACCATATTAATCAAACACACCTCATACAAAAACATATAAGGTAATATTATTATTCAAAAATAACATTTCCTCCTTTTATTAAAATAATTCAATATTAGAAATTATTTTAATATCCTTTATTAGAAATATATAATAACTATTTCTCTTTCTTTTCTATAAATTGTTCCCCAAAATAATTTCTTCAATATACATTTAATCATATAATGATTTCCATCTCCCTTTAATAACGTATATATATTTAACGTTATTCGCACATTAGACTTTCTCACATATTACCACTCTAAGTAATATATATAAAAGTACCAACTATAGTTACATATTCAACACACATATTAATTCACTCCTTTACTTAAGTAAATTAAACATTGTACTATATCATCATAGTTAATTAAGGTTCAATACTCTCATTATATTATTCCATAATATAACTCACAACTTATATTAATTAATATTTATTCTTATTAGTTAATTCCCTTAACTAACTCATGCTTCACTATCCAAACCTATTCACAGATAGCTTAAGTGCTATTAATAACTTATATTATAAACATACTAGTTATTAATACACATACACAAGAATATGGTAATTTATACATTAAGGATATTTAATGTCACCAACTTACTATAAAATAATTCTATAAATTATTTAATATCGATAGGAATTTATCCACTTCCTTTACCTCAACTGGATCGTCTCTACGATAAGTAACAAATATATATTAATAATATATTTATAAATCACAAAAACACATATTACATAGTCCATATTACCCTATGTAATATAATACCACATACCTCATATCACATATATATATTTTTATTCGAACCCATCTCACGGTTTAAGAATTTTATTTATTAAATCCTTATTTAATAATATCTGAAAATTCGGGTTCTTACATCAACATTATTTAATCATTATTTAATATTAATTAAATAATAATTAATCAATTTATTAATCTCTAATTATTATTTAATCATAATTAAATAATAACTAGTTACTTTATTAACACTAACTTTACTTAATTATCATTTAATATCACTTAAATCATAATTAAATAATTAATTACATTTAATTTTGTATGTAATTAATTTGCTAACCATTTATTGACTTTAAATAATTATTTTTAATAATTAATCACTTTCACTTATTTACGATTATGCCATTCTCGCCCACAATTTTTAAATTTGGCGTCCTTTACGGAAACGCTTATAAAACGAAATGTACAACTCGGAATTAAGTTTCGTCAGAGGCGTTGGATTCGTAACTTCTTAAGCGATAGTTTCCATTTATAAAACACTCAATTTGGAGTTGTTTTGAGTTCGAAAATTTGGACCGAAGTGGCTGATTAGTTTTGGTTTTTTCCAGCTTGACCCTCTTGTACTAAAACAATTATAACTTTTTCGTTTTAAAACGTTTTTGACCGATTCTTAAGCCCACGGGAAGCTAACTTCCGGGACTACAACTTTTGTTCTTGGACCATCTTCAAATTCCAAGCACAAAATTCAAGAAATTTCGTGGAAGGGGACTGACCAGAGTTGGTTTTCCAATTTTTGACTTGGCTACTTTAAAATGGCATAACTCTTTCCTCTGAAGTCGGATTTAGTCCGTTCCAGAGTCTATGGAAAGCTTATTCAGTTTACTACAACATACCAAAAGCCCAGAATTTTTAAATTAATCTAGCTAATCCTGAAATTTCTATTTAGGGTCAGTAGTCTACTAGTTTTCTTAAGCTTTAAAAACTGTTTTGCTTGTCTTTCCTTGATCAAGCTTTCTCAACACCAAAAATAGTTAGATCCATACATAATACATTATATAAATTATAGATCTAAGATTTTTAGAGCAAGATCGTAACTCGTTTATTTCATCAAATCATAAAAATAAAATACATAAATCAAGTGTTTAAGGTTTGATTTTTATACCTTTGTTTGATGCTATATTTCTTCTTCTTCCCAATGTAGTTTTTTGATCTTGTGGTGGCATGAACTTTCCTCTTTCTCTATCCCTCATGGGGCTGCCGACCACTCTTTTCCTTCTCTCTATTTCTATTTTCATTCTCCTTATCTTGCTTGCCTAACTTACAAATCTACACAAAATATTTGGAGCTAATGTCTAAGAGACACTTGGCTAGGGAGTTGGTAAAAAATTTAACCCACAAGTTATATTACTCCCTCCTTGTCGGTACATGCACCACTTATTTGCCCAATTTTTTATTTTATTTTTAATGCCAAAATTTGTTTAATCAAATGACTAAAATGTCCCTCCCAAGTTGGGCTAGGTTTGGGCCATCCATTGCATTCTTTTGAGCTCTCTAATAATTAGTTTGGGACATGTAAATATTATGAGTCCATCACACTAATTACCCTAATTATTTAATTAGGATTTCTAATTCACTCATTTTAGAATTTAAATACTTACTTACATAATTTAATTATGTAAATCAATTAAGCTAGGTTTAAAATAATTAATAAATTGAGATAATAAAATTAATCTCTTGGGTTAGTATATATTTTAAATACTAAATTCTCCTATACCATAACCCTTAAGTTATGTAATTACCATACCTAATGTATAATTAGGTTATGTAGCTTTCTTTATAATTCACTTTATAAAATAAATAAACATATATACATATTTACAATATATATATTTATTTAGTCACATACATACTCCTCATGAGTCATAATATATTTATCCTTATACATAATCTCTTTTCAAATTTCTGAATTTTTAGCATTCTCATTTAATTTCTTTACATTACTTTAAAATTTAAAAATTAAACCGTATAGGTTCTTTAAAAATTTTAAATCATTCCTCTATTTCCACTCTAGATTTTAAACTTTAACCTTTAATTTAATCATTTAAGATTTTATTAATCTTACAAATTCTCGGGTTGTCACATTTACCCTTTCTTCTAAGAATTTCGTCCTCGAAATTACAGGCTACTAATCACTACTCCTTTTATTCATCAAAACTAGGTTTTCAAGTTAACCTTGACCTGATTTCATGCTCAATTTAATGAGTACATACTGCTTCCTTCTATGAGAAACTATTTCATCGATACATTCTACCCAGACTACTCTCCAAGGAATTAAAAACTTTTCAAATTATGCTGAGGGGTTATATAGACCATGAACACATAGTTTTAACGATATTTATATTTCAAAACAATAACTACTAAGTATGTTTACAATCACGAAGAAGGTAAACTACTTCTGCAAGTACGTTAGGTAATCAGCCTATCGTACCCTACGTTATGCATAACGTATCAATCATGTCTAGCGAATATTTACGCTACTAGATTGGATTATTTTATCTAATCAACATAGTTCACCTCAGTCTTATCATAGGATTCCGCACCAAAATAATTTCGTTCGGGATAAATTCTCAAAAATACTTTGAATTTTCATACACATTTGTCTAGCTGAATTAAATAGCTTAGACGTATACCAATAATTCGAATTTCAATCGAAACATGTCTATCCAAATTCAGTTGGCAATAACTTACCTTTAAAATTCTGAAAATCATTTTATGACGTCATGATACCGCACTGTATTTACAGTCCGTTTGAGAATTCCATCATTGTGTGACTTTGTCATACTACATTATTCCATAGTGGGCTGACGATCTTTAGATCACATCCGACACTAAGTAATTATGCATTGATAACTCCATTTTTATCATCTTTGCACCAGGTTACATGATGCATTAATGATATATAAAATACATTTTGAAACATTTCAAATCATTTTCGTCTAGCCGAAATAATTAGCATAGACTTTTCTTTAAACAACTCAAAACCATTGAAAATTATTTTTGTGATGTTATCATGCCACAACTAGTAACGATGTGTTAGTGGTACGAAGACCACTTTTATACAATTGTAACCATGTGTTGCTGATAACAAAAAATTCATTTATATTAGGCACATCAGTGCAAATTTAGCTTGATGTAAAAAATTTCGAAGTCTAGCACAGCTAGAAGATTTGGAATACCTATGCTTCCACCATCAACATTAATTTTTCTAATGATCAATTGCTTAATAATTCTATCTATTTCTATTATCCTCAATCCTTCATTCACAATTTTCCTATACCCCCGTATAGTTCATCAAATATACCACACGTTATGAGTTCAGGAACTTACCACAATCATATGGGTTTAGGAACTTATCCTAGTCAGACCAAAGTCGTCCATTCGCTGAGGGGTTCCACCATACGATTATGAGTCACGAACTTACCATACGTATGAGTTTTAAGAACTCGCACCTAACCTTATATTCTCTACCTATCCGTTATACACATGAGAAAAGAATCACATTCTCATCATACATATAGCGAATAGCGCGACACCGATATTTTAATGATTATCAATGTGATAAACTAAGTAGTCGTTAGACCAAGCACAAACCCCCACCCATACAAAGGTTTGTACAACTTAGCAATCACCTGAGTCCTCAATTGAAATCCCACATAATCCTAGCTCCCTCTTTGCTCAATACGAATTTTATTTAATCCGTATTTACAATTCTACAACTCTTTCCTGAGTTTTCATAGTACAATTCCATAGTACAAATGTCATACAACAATTCTGCTATAAGATTTTCAATCAATAGATTGATCATCTGTTCTCTTATGACCTCACCAGATCATGTTATAATATGATATTATAATCGTATTATATTACGATTCTTTTCTATGTTATGATCGTTTTATTTTACGATCTTCTTTCAATTTATACTTTTAATCTTTTAGACTCTATCTATTCATTACTACTGTTCATCTTTATTATCAGAGTTAGGTAACTCTGGATCTTTATTACTTGTCAGGATTCTTCTTTGAATCTTATTGACTTACCAATACCTTGCCCAAATTCATCGCTTAAATTTCAAACTCTATTTGAGTTTATTCCTTATCCTTATCACTGCGGTTATAGCCTAAAGTAACCCTACCTAAGGTTTATAACCTGCAGCTTTGATACCAACTGTGACGCCCCCAAATTCGGGTCCACAGAACTCGGACCTGGTACGTTACGATACATCATTTCTATAACTATTGCGGAAGATATAAACATAAATTGTTTATACATTAAACTTCACACATAATCCCCAAAGCCGATAACCTTAACGTATTACCTGAATTCAATATTCTACTCGACATACAATGTCATTAGCATACAATACTATTACAAGTTTTATCTGTATGATAAACCAATACTGGAACTGTCTTTGACTTTGCGTGTATCTGATGTATTCATCCTAATCTGCAATGTTTATCATGATATAGCAAGGGTGAGCAACAAGTTTGCCCAGCAAGTTTAAGTTCAAGAAAAGATATATCATGATTGAAAAGAATGAACAATAAGCTGGCTGACTTTCAACAATATAATCATTGTGAAATAGCATGAATCAAATTTACATAACTGAACGACCGAGACAATAAAAATGAATGGTCAATAAGGAACATGAATAAATTCAACTGAACAATATGGTAATGAAGGTGATCAGCCTTTCATACCTGATGAACATATGCAACATGCACAACGTGCGAATCAATAAATCATAGACGTGATATAATCAACAATGATTAACCACTATATGAAAGAATAGTTCAAGAAAACTTGCCTGAACCGTTGATTACTGCTACGCAATCTAATTTAAATTCAATTGAAAGACCTATTATTGATAATATTGATCTCTCAATTAGAATAATATCATCACAT
The DNA here is from genome assembly GCA_020205555.1 of Panax stipuleanatus. Classification (NCBI taxonomy): domain Eukaryota; kingdom Viridiplantae; phylum Streptophyta; class Magnoliopsida; order Apiales; family Araliaceae; genus Panax; species Panax stipuleanatus. The sequence continues at coordinate 84,207,373 of CM035119.1, forward strand.
TAACTTTTGTTAATATAGTAATAAAATAACTTAAATACATTATCATATATTCCTAATAATCAATAAAACACATAAGACTCGGTATCAAGTCAAACTATTTCAGTCTGAGTTGAGTTCGGTACTAATTCGACATCCCGATTGCCTAATCGGATAATTATTGAGCCTAATATCAATAAGATTCTACTTAAACGCTTTAATATTATCTTAGATAATTTATTATATAATCAAAATATTTTTCAGTAGCTCATAATAATTTTTAAATAATTATTATCATTTATAATGATTTTTCAATCATTAATATCATTTTTAAATGATTTAAATACCAAATAATTTTATTATCATTAATATTTAATTAAGTTCAAATATTAATGAAATACATGTCACAATATTAAAAGTTATTTATTATAACTTAGAATATTTTTAATACCTTAATATCACTTTTAAATGATTTTTGAAATATTTAAAATCATTCTTAAATAATTGCAATTAATATTAAAATATTAATGTATTTCATGGCAAAATATTAAAAGTTATGTTTTATAACTTAAAACATTTTTTATAACCTTTAAATTATTTTTAAATGATTTTTAAAACATTAAAACTATTTTTACATAATTTATTTAATATAATTATTAAATAAATTATTATCATTAATATTAATCTATACCTTCATTTGATTATTATTTAATATTAATTAAATAGAAATTAATTAATTACCTTTAGTTATTATTTAACTAATAAATAATAGCCAATTAGATCTATCCATTATTTAATGATAATTAGATAATGAATAATTAAATTATTATTTGTCTTTAATTATTATTTAATATTAATTAAATAATAATTAATTAATTACTTACTATGTGTCATTAATTATTATTTAATATTAAATAAATAATGATTAATTAATTACTTATCCTTGAATAATAGATAATCAATTCACTTCATAATTCTTTAATTATTCTTTCTTATTAATTTAGGAATAATTAATTATTATTTGCTCTTATTTATTATTTAATATTAATTAAATAATAAATAATTATTTTATAAATTCTTATATCAATATAAGTAAGTAATTACATTATTATTACCTAATCTTACTTCAACATTCTTTAATCATTATTTAATATTAATTAAATAATAATTAATCAATTTGTTAATCTCTAATTATTATTTAATCACAATTAAATAATAACTAGTTACTTTATTAACACTAACTTCACTTAATTATCATTTAATATCACTTAAATCATAATTAAATAATTAATTATATTTAATTTTGTATGTAATTAATTTGCTAACCATTTAATGGCTTTAAATAATTATTTTTAATAATTAATCACTTCCACTTATTTACGATTATGTCATTCTCGCCCACAATTTTCAAATTTGGCGTCTTTTACGGAAACGCTTGTAAAACGAAATATATAACTCGGAATTAAGTTCCGTCAGAGGCGTTGGATTCGTAACTTCTTAAGCTACAGTTTTCTTTTATCAAACACTCAATTTGGAGTTGTTTTGAGTTCGGAAATTTGGACCGAAGTGGCTGATTAGTTTTGGTTTTTTCCAGCTTGACCCTCTTGTACTAAAACAATCATAACTTTTTCGTTTTAAAACGTTTTTACCCGATTTTTAAGCCCACGCGAAGCTAACTTCCGGGACTACAACTTTTGTTCTTGGACCATCTTCAAATTCCAAGCACAAAAATCCAGAAATTTCGTGGAAGGGGACTGACCCGAGTTGGTTTCACAGTTTTAACTTGGCTACTTTAAAATGACATAACTCTTTTGTCCGAAGTCGGATTTAGTCCGTTTTGGAGTCTATGGAAAGGTTATTCAGTTTACTACAACATACCAAAAGTCCAAAATTTTTAAATTAATCTAGATAATCCCAAAATTTCTATTTAGGGTCGGTAGTCTACTAGTTTTCTTAAGCTTTAAAAACTGTTTTGCTTGTCTTTTCTTGATCAAGCTTTCTCAACACCAAAAATAGTTAGAACCATACATAATACATTATATAACATGTAGATTTAAGATTTTTAGAGTTCAAGATCGTAACTCGTTTATTTCATCAAATCATAAAAATAAAATACATAAATCAAGTGTTTAAGGTTTGATTTTTATACCTTTGTTTGATGCTATATTTCTTCTTCTTCCCAAGGTAGTTTTTTGATCTTGTGGTGGCATGAACTTTCTTCTTTCTCTTTCCCTCATGGGGCTGCCGACCACTCTTTTCCTTCTCTCTATTTCTATTTTCCTTCTCCTTATCTTGCTTGCCTAACTTACAAATCTACACAAAATATTTGGAGCTAATGTCTAAGAGACACTTGGCTAGGGAGTTGGTAAAAAATTTAACCCACAAGTTATATTACTCCCTCCTTGCCGGTACATGCACCACTTATTTGCCCAATTTTGTATTTTATTTTTAATGCCAAAATTTGTTTAATCAAATGACTAAAATATCCCTCCCAAGTTGGGCTAGGTTTGGGCCATCCATTGCATTCTTTTGAGCTCTCTAATAATTAGTTTGGGACATGTAAATATTATGGGTCCATCACACTAATTACCCTAATTATTTAATTAGGATTTCTAATTCACTCATTTTAGAATTTAAATACTTACTTACATAATTTAATTATGTAAACCAATTAAGCTAGGTTTAAAATAATTAATAAATTGAGAAAATAAAATTAATCTCTTAGGTTATTATATATTTTAAATACTAAATTCTCCTATATCATAACCCTTAAGTTATTTAATTACCATACCTAATGTATAATTAGGTTATGTAGCTTTCTTTATTATTCACTTTATAAAACAAATAAACATATATACATATTTATAATATATATATATATATATATATATATATTTAGTCACATACATTCTCCTCGTGAGTCATAATATATTTATCCTTATACATAATCTCTTTTCAAATTTCTGAATTTCTAGCATTCTAATTTGATTTCTTTACATTACTTTAAAATTTAAAAATCAAACCGTATAGGTTCTTTAAAATTTTTAAATCATTCCTCTATTTCCACTCCAGGTTTTAAACTTTAGCCTTTAATTTAATCATTTAAGATTTTATTAATCTTACTAATTCTCGGGTTGTCACAATTGAAATCATTTATCAATTAATAATGTTATTGATATAATATAAAGTAATAGGGTATACATATTAATGTCTTTCCACCCATATCATGTTACATAAGTCATAATATAATGTAACTCACATAAGGTAATTAAATTTACTATATAGTCTATATATATACATATCCATACTAATGTGTCACCTTATACTATACATAATATATAGTTAACTACCATATATTAAAGGTTTACATATCACATGTTTGTATAACACCATTAATCAATTAAATATAATATTATTATATTTATTAATCTTTTACTCATTAATTATTATTTATTCATAATAATAATTAATCAACACATTATCAATTAATTATTCCCAATTGAAATTAATCAAATACGATTAAATCTCTACACTATATTCACGAAATTTGAATATGTAATTACTAACACTTTTATCAATACTCTGATATAAAAGTCTCAGGGTTAATCTACTAATTTAAAAATAACCATTAGTGATTCCCTTTAATAAAATCCTAGCATTTATTCGCATAGGTTCAATTCACAAAATCACATAATCACATAAGGTTTAAATAAGTTCACAAAACTAACTATTAAAAATTTTAAATCACAGATAAAATTAATAAGGAGTTTAAAATTCATGGTCGTTACATCCCTCCCCCCATATAAAAATTCCGTCCTCGGAATTGTAAAAATAAGGCTACTCAAATACAAACGTATAATTCGCTCTTATCACCTAGGTAATCTCTACTGTCTGCTGTACCAATTCTGGTCCCAACACAACGGTGTTTGCCACTTCCTCCCATAAAATGCTTCTTGTAAAATCTCTTCTCTTAGTTCTGGTACTAACGGTACCCAAATTCGTCCTTCAAAGCTTAGCAGTTCAGTGCTATCAATCTTAAATTTTCAATTCATTATCTTCAGCTAACCGCTTCTTGATGTTATCACAATCTTCTTCCTTTTCTTGTGCCTCCTTAACCTTATCCAAGTTGGACTCGTTGTCACTATAAATAATTTCTCGTCGGTCTCTATCGGATACTTAACCTCTAAGTCTAGTCGTTCGAAATCTTTCACTAATTCTTCTTGAATGGTCAACTTCAATAACTTCTCTCTGCCTTTTCTGCTTAAGGCATCTACCACTACATTTGCTTTGCCTGGATGGTACAGAATCTCACAATCATTATCCTTGATCAATTCTGGCCATTGGCGCTACCTCATGTTTAACTCCTACTGTGTGAAGACATACTTCATACTCTTGTGCTCTGTGTATATCTTACACTTCTCGCCATACAAATAATGCCTCCAAATCTTCAAGGCAAAAACTACTGCTAACTCCAAGTCATGAGTCGGATAACCCTTCTCATAAACCTTCAACTGACGTGAAGCGTACGCAATGATCCTGTCGTGTTACATTAGTACACAGCCAAGACCTTTGTGTGACGCGTCACTATACACAACAAACCCTCCCGTGTCGCCCGTTAATCCGAATGACATTACCAGAAACTTAAAATGTCCATACCGAGTTCTGAATGTCGTCTTTGGAATGTCCTCCGGCCTCACCTTCAGTTGGTGGTAACCGGTTCTCAAATTAATCTTTGAAAAGTACTTCACCCCCTTCAATTGGTCAAACAGATCGTCGATCCTAGGCAATAGGTACGTGTTCTAAATGATGACTTTGTTCAACTCTTGGTAGTCGACGGCGCTGACATCACTCCACGTTGACAGAGGTCCCTATAGCCGGGGGATTCACCCACTCACGCTTACAGCTAGAGTTATTGACGGCCGATTCGATCTCGTGGGTGCCTTACACCTTAAACTTTCTGATAGTTGGGTTCGAGGATGGCTTTTCGACTAGCCGGGAGTTTGAATTGTCCACTCGTTGGGTTCCCTTTTTGACCGAGGGAGGCTGGGAGCTCTATTTAAGAGAACGCGCTATCCGTAGCGTCACGAGAGATATTCGCATTCCCTTTGTTCCTCCTTCTTGGCATAATTGGCCGTTAGCTCAGCCACTCACATACATTCCACTGGTGGGCATAGATGGCTTCACCCTGTTAGAGGGTCCTTACAGCCAGGAGACATTTCACAGCTGGTGGAGTTCCCGTACTATTGGGGCTAAGACTCATGATACCCAATTTATGGCAGACATTGTGCCAGGGTCTGTGATGATGACAGACTGGATAGCTTGCCTCCAAGAGCTGACTCATCTGGAGCAGATTACAGGATTGACCCAACTGTTAGAGAGGGCTCACTTTTTCATCAGGCATCTTGGCAGGGATATGTCAGAGGCAGATTCGTTTGATCCTTCCAGCTCCAGAGCTGGCCCCTCAGCAGATCCATTTTTTGGCACTTATGCAGGTGATGATCCTCCCTTATATCGACCGGACATTCCCACTGGCCGAGATTCTGTTACTCAGGAGGAGCTAGAGCAGGTCGATCGCCTGGGTGTAGATGTTATAGATTTCTTCTGATTGCTTTTCTCGCTATATATTTTGATAGGCCTCTGTTAGATATTGGGCGGTTGTGCCCTATTTTTTGTTATATCTTTTGATAGGCCTCTGTTAGTAGTTGGGCTGCTGTGCCCCATTTTCCTGTACTTTTTATTTTATATTTTATAAGCAGACAGAGATGATGCTTTCAGTAGATAGTTTATTCTAGATATACATGATATTTCCTATCTATTGCATCCTATTATCATTTATCATTGTCATTATGCATGTATTATATCATGGATATGTACTTAGATAGGTGAGTTTAGATTTGACCCCTGGATAGTCTTATGATAAGGTTATACAGATGTCTTCGTCCACAGTCAGCTGTATCGAGCATTTGCCACATTCTTTGGTAGCATCTTCTCTGTGATCGTGGTATGATAGTCTGCCTCTCACAGCCAGAGGGACAGTTGATCAGATGCTACGGTATTCTCTAGCCCTTTTAGCTTTTTAGGTTCTGCATGGATTTTTAGACGACATGTTATCCTACTGGATACCCGAGCGCCAGGTTTTTTGATTTGGGATTTACTAGTTGACTCATACATTAGAGGAGTATGAGCATCTTACGGGTTTGGCACTAGATCTGCCTTGTGCTAGGACAGCCATCAGTGACATGAGGCGACCATTCATGGCTATGACAGGTTTGAGGCGCAGAGTCGTCACTGAGGAGGTTATAGTTTGCACGGGTAGACGTTCTGCTGATGTGCGCCACTACTTATTTGTACATTCCCCTATATATGGACCACTTGGACACTAGCTTGATAGTAGTGGTTCGTGCCCTCAGATAGGGTTGTACGATTCTGCCAATGGTATTAGCCGAGACTTTGAGGTCGGCTACTTTCTGTAGTACCCATCCAGGGGGATTTTTCAGAGGCAGCACCGTTCTACTGTATGTGTGGTTCATAACACATTTGAGCCCTATTGGCACTTTCTGACATCTTGGGTATTGCTTTACCCATGAGATAGCTATGTCTTACTCCTTCCGGCCAGCGGAGTGTTCAGATGCGGCATCATAGTCAGCCTTCTTATCGGAGATCGAGCATCCCTTTTCGATCTTGCCATGCTCAGGACTTAGCTCCCCTTACAGTTTCATCACTCATGCAGTTGGCATAGATTATCTTCCCCTGGCGGGTTTGAGGGGGGTGACCACATATCATCTGCTGGCAGTTATGGGACAGTTTGATCAGTTTCAGAGCCTGCACCATTTTGAGGGAGCCACGGATCAGCGGATATCAGCTTCATCTTTGTCATCAGCTGACCTGATCAGGACTTACGAGTGTTGGACTCATAGGGAGATGGCTGACTTCTCTACTAGCTATCTGGATCGTTCTTCAGAGTATTCAGCATGGTTGGAGGCCGATATTGCAGCATCTATGGTTATCCAGTCAGCTCCGAGAATTGATTCTGACGTTGAGGAGCCTATGGAGGATCCTGATTCTCCCACAGAGGATGAGTTATTTACTGGTTTGACAGCAGCTTTAGTTAATGACCCTCCGAGCATTCCAATTGGGACAGACCCAACTCTTTTTGATTCACTAGCTCGGATGACTTTCAAGAGGGATCAGGCTAGGGCGTTGATGTTGACAGCCCTTCTAGTAGGGATACAGCTTTTGCTAATAGAGACGAGGCTTGAGCTACTAGGGATGCAGCATTTGTTGAGAAAGACGAGGCTCGATCTACCTGAGATGTGGCTTTTGAGGAGAGAGACCAGGCTTGATCTACTCGAGATGCAGCTTTTGAGGAGATTGAGGAGTCATTAGTCGCCCGGGATGCCGCTTATGTTCAGAGGGACGAGGCCATAGCTACCCGGGATGTTTATATTGCGGACAACACTGCTCTCAGATCATATACACACAGCCTGGTTTCATATATAAGTGTTTTCATAGATGGTTATAGCAGCACTATGTAGATGGCAGTGGATATTCTTGCTCGTATGGAGATCGAGGTTCATGATCTTGCAGTTGCTTCTCTATCTTCTGAGAGGGATGCCATGTTGGCACTGCTATCCCGCTTGTCCATTGGTTTATAGACTAGATTTATTTTTCCTGCACATACTAGATCAGCCATTTTTATCATGTACAGGACATAGTGTATATATCAAACAGTATTATATATCAGAGAAATATATTTTGATTCACTTCCCTGTTGGATATGTATTGTCATTGCTGAGTGATTACCACATCTTTCATGACTTGATGTTCTTGATGTATCCTGAGCTTTTCCTTGATGGATTGACAATGAGATGTCGGAGAATACCTCATCAGGGCCTGTTGACCAGGGAGACTTGATAGTATTTGGGTTTTATAGGGTTTCGGTGTCTTGGGACTAGTTTTTTATTGGTTTTTTATTTTTCTTTGATGGTCAAACCACACCATGAATGGCTGTCTACGTACTCCCGGGTTGAGGGAGATCAGGTCATTCGTAGTTCGAGTTTTGTGTTAAAGGTTTGAGAATTATTTCTTTTGGTTTTGAGTTTGGTTTGATGGGTTTTAAACTTTTTGTTTTGGTTTGGAGGGTTTTTGAATTTTTTGTTTGGTCTGACCGCACCAAGAATGGCTACCTACGTATTCCCGGGTGGAGGGAGATTAGGTCATTCGTAGTTCAGACTTTTGTGAAAACCCGAACTGATTTGATTTGATTCACAGGATTAGGATGATGGCTTGCAGGCATTTTAGACATAGTACCTTTTTACGGTGTCTGAATTGATGAGCTAGGGAAATTCGTTCCCATCCATTTCTTACAATCTGATAGCTCCTCCTATCAGCACTCCTTTGACAATGAAAGGGCCTTCCCAATTTGGGGAGAACTTTCCTTTGGCTTCGTCTTGATTAGCCAAAACTTTCTTCAATACCAAATCATTTTCCTTGAATTGCCGAAGTCGGACTTTCTTGTTGTATGACCGAGCAATTCTTTGCTGATATAACTGCCCGTGGAAAATGGTTGTAGTCCTCTTTTCATCTATCAGGGACAACTGGTGATACCTCTCTTTCAACCACTGATCTTCTTCTATCTGAGCGTCTATTAACACTCTCAAGGATTCCATTTCCACCTCTATGTGAAGTACTGCTTCCATACCATAGCACAATGAGCAGGGGGTAGCCCCAGTAGAAGTACACATTGACTTCCTGTACGCTAACAGAGTCAAAGGCAACATGTCATGCCATTCTTTGTGATTAGTGAACATTTTCTGCATGATCTTCTTGATATTCTTATTGGTCGCTTCAACAACACCATTCATCTTGGGCCGATAGATGACGGAATTGAGATGCTTGATATGGAACTTGCTGCATAACTCTCTCATCATCTGATTGTTTAAATTCTTGGTGTTTTTTGATACGATCACCTCCGGTTGTCCATATCAACAGACGACATTATTTCTGATGAAACCAATGATTACCTCTTTGGTAACTTTGGGAAAAGAGGAAACTTCAACCTATTTGGTGAAGTAATCGATCATGATGAAGATGAATCGATGACCATTGATGGCTTTGGGTTCTATTGGCCCAATAACATCCATCCCCCACATGGAAAAAGGCCATGGCGAACTCATATTGTGTAGCTCATTCGGAGGAGCGTGAATAGCATTTCCATGGACTTGGCATTGGTAGCATCTCCTAACATGACCATCAAAGTCAGCTTTGAGAGAGATCCAATAATGCCCTGTTCTTAATATCTTCTTGGCCAGCAAATGACTGCTCATGTGTGGACCACAGACTCCACCGTGGACTTCATTCATCAATCTCTGAGCTTAATCCTTATCGAGGCATTTTAAGAGGCCTATCATAGCATCCCTTTTATAGAGTGCATCTCCGCTCAGATAAAACTTTATAGGCATCTTATGAATCCGCTTTCTTCTGGCTTGGCTTGCCCCAGCAGGTGTAGATCCATCTCGCAGATATTCCTTTATGTCTTGATACTAAGGCTGTTTGATAGGAGGTATTTCATCTGATACTTCTCCAATGTAATTCCCATATGTCGGGGGTTTTTGGCTTATAAATTTGATGTCAAGAATTCCCATTCTATCAGATATATTGATCAGGGAAGCCAACGTTGCCAATGCATCAACAAAGTCGTTCCTACCTCGAGGGACGTGGATGAAAGTTATCTCTTCAAAATCCGTGGATATGTTGATTACCTGCAGGTGATAGGGCAGCAAATGCAATTCTTTGGTGTGATACGCCCCGGTGGTTTGTCTAATGACCAACTCAGAGTCCCTAAATACTAGTAAATGCTTGATACCCATGGACTGGGCTAGTTTTAACCCCATTATGCAGCCTTCATACTCAGTCGTGTTATTGGTGTTGACAAACTACAGCTTGGCAGCTACAGGATACTGTTCTCCTGTACCAGAGATAAGGACTGCCCCAACTCTGGCACCTTCCATGTTCACTGCTCCATTAAAATACATTTTCCAGGTTTGAACTGTATTCTCTTGATGGATTTGTTGAATTGTCATGATCCCATCATCCAGGAAATAGATTTCCAAGGGCTCAAAATCTCCTGACGGTGCTTCGGTTAGTTGATCTGCAATTCCCTGACCTTTAATAGACTTCTGAGTCACGTAGACAATGTCGAATTATTAGAGGATCAACTGCCATTTGGACAAGCGACAATTCAACATCCCCTCATTGATCAGCGTTTGGAGGATTTCTTTCATGGGCTAATTCAAATTAGTGAAATTCCTCTGGAATGCAAATTCCTTATCAACTTGGAACTTCTCCTCCTTGGCCACCTTGTCGGCCCAGGGTTCGCGTTCATAAAACTGGTAATGATCTCTCATAGCAATGGGGCTAATCTCAGAGGTAGGAGGATTCAGTTCATGCTGGTTGGTTTGATTTATCAGTTGTCTGGTTATCTGATGTTGATACATGACTAGCTCCGCCAACTGTCCAATTTGTTCCTTAATAGACTTGATTTCCTGCTCCATTAGGAATTGCCTTTCTGAGAACTCCCAATTGTTTGGGCTATTGGTACTTGATTTGGTTGACTCTCTAACATAACGGAGGTATTTGGATCCTTCTCCATTCTGCGTGCTAATCATATTGACACTCTCCTCTTTGTGTTGAGGGAGGGGATTATCTTGCACATGCGGTTGCTCTGTTTTGGTCACCACAATCTCTCCGTTGTCTATCAAGTCTTGGATTTTGTGCTTGAGAGACCAACAATCTTGTGTATCGTGGCCCGGAGATCCGGAATGGTATGTGCACTTTTTACTTGGGTTGAAATTTCGTCCGCTGGAACTGGTTAGCGGAAGGAGTTGAATAATCTTCTTCTGTGCTGTCAGCAGTTTCAGCACATTTTCTAATGAATCCCCTAAGGGGGTGAACATTCTTTGACGTCTAGCCTCCACAGTTTTCTAAAATGGAGGATTAGAAGGTTGTTCTGGAGCTTGAAAAGGGGGATAGTTTCTCCTTTGAATAGGAAAGCTTGGATTACCTCTTTGCTCTTGTCCTTGTAATACTAAGGACACTTCTTTTTCTTTCTTCTTGTGTACCCTATAGGTATTACTCCCATAACTCCCAGATTGGATATGCTCGACCACGGCTTCCAAGGCGGTAAGATCTTTTATCTTCCCAGACTTGATCCCCATTTCAGCCATCTCTCTGTGTTTTATCGTCTTCGAGAATGGTTTTCCTATACATGCTAGGACCCTCTCATAATACGGAGCTTCTTGAATGTCAATGAAGGTCATTATTATCTCAGATTCAGTCATAGGCGGGGTGACTTGTGCCACCATCATCTCCATTGTTGATCATACTCTCTGAATGACTCAGAGCTTTGCTTCTTGATTTTGATGATTTGATATCTATCTGGAGCCATCTGAGACTGAAAGCTGTATTGATTGAGGAAGGTATGCACTAACTCTTCCCAGCTATGGATTTTGGAATTATCCAGACGGGCATACCAGGTCTAGCCTCTCCGGTCAGACTCTTATTGAACAATTGCATTCTGAGCTTCTCGTCCTTTGCATAGGATCCGAGCTCTCCAATGAATACCTTCAAATGGGTGTAGGGATCTCCCAATCCATCATATTTCTCAAAATCAGGGACTTGAAACTTGTCGGGGTAACGAGCCCCTGGGAATATACATATATCTGAGTAATTGACACTCCCAAATGCCCCAGTCCCTTTGATGGACCTGATTGTTTCTTCCATTTGTTGGACCTTTTTCAAAATATCACCAGCTTCATGCTCTTTGTTGAGGTTGGTGATTTCAGTGGTTTTGTTGGTCATATCCTGGTTCTGAGGCTCAGGAATCTGAGTATCTTTCTTTTGGGTATCTTGACTGCCAGCGGGTGTAGATGCTTCTGTATGACCGGGTGTTTGTTTCCCTTGAAGGCCTTTGCTTTGTTCTTTCAAGAAAATAGCCAATTCGGCTATCTGGTTCTTTAATCCTTCGAACTCTTCCCTAGAGATAAGGGTGGATTCAGGTTGAGAACATGAAGCCATGTCTGAAGATGGGCTTAGTGCTTTCTTAGATTTTGACCTGGTGACGGGACCAATTTTTCCCTACAATAAACGTAGGTGTGTTAATTTTGATGTGTATATGTCAACAGGATGCATGCCATAATGTGTTTATTTTTGAGGTTTTTTAATCTTATCCTGTAAAACAAAGGTTAGTGGTTTTGATGCCAAGATAGCATAACATGTAAGACATGGGATGTATATTTTCATTATGAAATTTACATTAAAATGAGAAAATTGACATTGAATTGAAAGAGGAAGGCATGAAGAAACTTCCCTTCGAATTTGGTTAATCAGAGGCTCACCTATCTTAGGCTACTCTCACGGCTTTTCGGCATGAAGGTCCCCAAATCATCGCAACCTACTAGAGGGGAAATTAATCTAGTCTTTCAATTAGAGCAGATCTAAGTGGTGCCTTTCTTGAGCCTCGCAAGATTAGTCTCCTTTCAGTCCAGTAATCAAACACCGATGGGTTCGCCTCTTAGTAGAGGAATCACACAACATACATTCACATACATCGCGTCTCAACATATGCCATGAAGACATTATGCGAAGCACTAATATACAGCAGTAAACCATTCACTCACATCCATTCAATGCAAAACACAGAACCATACACACGCAGATAGAAAAGTGAAATTTTGAAAAGATTTGAACGCGGCTTAAGCCCTCTACTGTTGTGACGCCCCCAAATCTGGGTACCTTCAAACCCTGGACCTGGTGCTACACGGTACTACATTCTACTCATACATTCTATTGAAACACCTCAATATCATGCATGAGTTTACTAAACATACATTCTATTCATTCTTTCCCAAGTTCTCGATAACCATTACATTGTTCTGTGTCATAATATTAGTAAGTACAGTACTAATACTATGCTATTACAAAGGTCTCTACTTGTCTATCTTGGACTTGCATTTGTCTTTCCCAGATCCTTCGGTCCGTTCCTTCCTAGCAGAAAACATTTAGTTTAAGCAAGAATGAGCATAAATAGCTCAGTAAGTTAATATTTTATCTTGAAACCACAAAATCAAGAATCATATCCATTTCACTTCAATAACTGGACAATATCTATGAAGTACTTCTGAACAATCAAAATATCGTTTTGATTTCTTTAAAACCATTCCCAAGGACATATAGTCTCTTCGGAATCTTGCCTGGTCAAAGACCACGAACCAACCCTTGATTCCCATTTTTAAAAAGGATAACCCGGCACTAAGGCCGTAAGCCCGATATATCTTACGAGCACATCCAGATGATCAGCCTGTAGTAATCTATGTTGATCAACATTCATTCATTAAATGTGTTTACATTTAATCATTGGCAACCTCGCGTGCTCGTCGAATTAACGACGTAAAAACATTTGTCTTCCACTCTCAGGTTCTCCTGAGAATCCTTACCAATCACTTGGCATAGGATAGCTTCAATATATATATATATATATATATATATATATATATTCTGGAAAGATTTGTGGAAAAAAAACCACCAAAATATATTCACTTTTCAGTCTGGCCGAAATAATTGGCATCGACCATCCAATAATCTCTTTTATGCATAAGCAGTTATGCACAATGATCTCTTATCCAACCATAAGGTATAAACAAGAGTTAGAAAACTTGTATCAAGTATAACTTGAACAAAGTTAGGAAACTTGCCTTCGCGGCTCTTAGTCTTTAAGGTAAGCTACTTGGTCTTTACCACTTCTACAAGCATAACACATAGTATACCAATGAGAAATACTTCTGATATACAATGTATTTGCCTAACTTTTCCTTCTTGTATAGCTTAATCGAAATGTCAACTAATAACATTTGTTTAAGTTATTTAATGTTCATTATGGCTTATTAACATCCTATGTTATAAACCGAACTTTCATCAATTATCACCAAGTATGATAATCGACGAGATCTTAACTTGGTCTTCAACTAAATCTTTCGTTTACGATTTACGTTTCCCAAGTTCAATTTCAATTACGTTTTATTAACGTTCATTCCTTATAACCCTTGATTAAACATGTCGTTTAAAGCTTTACATCACATCACCTACTAGCCCCTTAATTGATATACAAAAGGTTAAGTAAGTACTAGTAATGTCAAACCTCTCTGCCATGCTGGCGCTACGGCGCCAACTTTGCCTTGCTGGGCGGTGCTGCGGTGCTAGCCATGCAGAGATTTCTCCCCGAAGTGGCGCTATGGTGCCGGTTTAAGCTTATTGGGCGGCGCTGCGGCACCGTCCCTGCATCTCAGAAAAATTTCCTAAGTCATGGAAATTTTTAAAATTCCCGAGCTCGTAACGTGACCGTTACAACTCGGAATTGGCTCATTCCAAAGCCAATAGTTTATAAATGATATAATCTATCATCCTATCAAGTTTGAATTCATTGCAGAATCCGTTAGCGAGAAATTCTCCGATTAGTCCATTTCTACGATTTCGTCGAACGTTCGTGAACGTTTAACGCTTGTTTCTTCGTTTTAAGCCGGAATCAATCCGTTCTTTCTCTCACACATCTTATTTACCTAAATACACATGTTAGAATCGAAAAACCCCATTTTTGAGTCACATGGCTACTTTTGACTTCTAATCTGGGAAATCTACGTTTTCGACGATTATCGTCTAATCACGTAACTTTCACCGAATTTTCATTTTTCGTTATTCTTACTTCAAACCAATTGGAATCAATCCAATGATTGATTATTATTGATTCTAACCATTTACAACATTCAAGTTTTCATGGTTTTACTTATTCATTAGTCCATTTCCTACAAATTCACTAAGTTCTTCATTTGTTCTTAATGAGCTCTTATTATCTTATCATGCATGGCTTATTAGGGTGCCTAATTCACCATTATACCATCCTTATAACTTCTCCATGATCATACCTCCTTCAATCACTTCTCTATTAAAATTATTAATAAAAGAAGAAGAGAGTTTTACACTTTCCTAGGTTATACCTTCAAAGTTCTTGGTTGAGCTTGAGTATGGAGACTCAAAGGCTACTTCTTCTCCTTGGTTGATGAGTTAAGATTAGGCAAAGCTTGCTCTAGCTTCTTCTTCTCTCTCTCTTTTGTGTTGGTGGATACTCAAACAACCAAATAATGAAGGGAGAGCTCTCTATTTATAGGAGTTGCAAAAGTTGGGGTAGTTTGGTCATTAGGACCAAACCTCCTCAATCCCTCCCCCCTTCACATGTCAACCCATGTCCTCTAATGTGCTAGCACATGGCCCCTCTTGTGCTCCCACATGTCCCATGTCGCCTTGGGTTTCCCCATGGGTTTAACCCACCCTTTTACTCAACGGTTCGACCCACGGGTTATACGTATTAACTTTAATTCAAATTAATTCCAATTTAATTCATTACAACGTATTTACTCCGTATAAAATTTGTATTATACGTCGTATTAATTCTCGTATAATACTTCGTATTATACGCATATTCCTTTCGTATAATAATCATTTATTATTATACAAAATTAATTTAATAATTGACTTCGCTTTCCTTAACACTTAGGATTTTAAGTCCCTACGCGAAAACTTTGCGAGCCGTAAGTGAAATATTATTAAATATTCCACCTCACCTCAAAATCCTATCATTACGCATTTCTCGAAATTCCAAAATTAATTCCCGATCAAAAACGGATGAATAGTGATTTTTGAACTTTTCTTCTAAAAAGACTTCTTCGTGACTAACTTAACTTTTCACGGTATATTACTGTCAAATCTTTCGACAGAATGTTATTCCAACATTCTGAACTCCCAAACGAGCTTAGGGTTACATGAACCCTAACCCTTAGGATTTCATAAATAGTGCCTATTTCGTCATTTTCTCGAAAAGGCTTTATTTTTGTCTTGAAAGTTCACATTCATTATTTCTAGCGCATAGCCAGAATACTAACCATTTCGAACTTCTCTAGGTCATAAACCAACCTTTAATTTGCTTACTCACTTTAATAAACAAATAATCGAATTTTATTCAATAAATCAAATAAAATCCATTTACCTAATCGTTCGTTTTTCTCGGGCATTACATTATCCCCCCCCCCCCTTATAAGAATTTTGTCAGAATTTCAATATAAGTTACTCAAACAAATGAGGATAAGCCTTCCTCATCTTGTCTTCGAGTTATCACGTTGCTTCTTCGGCATTGTGGTTCCTCTATATCACCTTCACCAAAGGTATAACTTTACTTCTCAAAACTTGTTCTTTCCTATCAATAACATGAATAGGAATTTCTTCGTATGTTAAGTCCTTCTCGACTTGAATGGGTTCATACTCGATTACGTGCTTGTAATCCGGCTTATAGGGATGTAATACTGATACGTGAAACACGTTATGGATATGTCCTAACTCTGGAGGTAATGCTATCACATAAGCTACCTCTCCTACCCTTTTTAGAACCTCAAAAGGTCCTATGAACCTAGGGCTTAACTTTCCTTTCTTCCCGAAACGTATCTTCCCCTTCCAGGGTGACACTTTCAGGAACGCATACGAACCGACTTCAAACTCTCTGTTCTTCCGATGTGGATCGACATACTTATTCTGTCTATCTTGAGCCACTACTAGACGCGTTTGTATTAACTTAACCACTTCCGCCGTTTGTTGCACCATTTCAGGACCAAACATTCGACGTTCTCCCACTTCATCCCAACAAAGTGGCGTTCGACATTTTTGTTCGTATAACGCTTCGTAAGGCGACATACCTATACTAGCGTGATAACTATTGTTGTAGGCGAACTCTACCAATGGTAGATGATCGTCCCAACTACCCTTGAAATCCATAATGTAAGACCTTAACATATCTTCTAGCGTTTGGATTGTCCTTTCGCTTTGCCCATCCGTCTGTGGATGATACGCCGTACTCAACCTCAGTTGCGTTCCCATTTGCTCTTGTAAACTCTTCCAGAATTTTGAAGTGAATTGCGGGTCGCGATCTGACACAATCAAAATTGGAACTCCATGTATGGAGACAATCTCCTTGACATAAAGCTTCGCTAGTTGGTCCAGGTTGTACCTGACTCTTATCGACAAGAAATGAGCCGACTTCGTCAAACGGTCCACTATTACCCAAATAGCATCGTATCCTTTTTGCGTCGTTGGAAGTCCTACCACAAAATCCATCATGATATGCTCCCACTTCCATTCTGGAATCTCCAATAATTGTGACAACCCACTGGGTCTTTGATGTTCGGCCTTTACTTTTTGACAAGTTAAGCACCTACTCACATATTATGCTATCTCTCTCTTCATATTTGGCCACCAAAAATTGGTTCAAAGGTTTTGATACATCTTGGTACTACCAGGATGAATCGAGTACCTCGAGTGATGAGCTTCATCCATGATCTCTTCTTTCAACTCTGGCTCACAAAGAACCCAAATTCTTCCTTCAAATCTCAATAACCCCTCGTTATCACAATTATACGTACTTTTGGTACCGTCTGCGATCTTCTCCCATATTCATTCACACTCCTCAATTCTGAGTTGCACTTCCTTCACCTTTTCTACGATGGTAGGTTGAACCTCCACCGCAAACAGTTTCTCTCCTTCTTTACTTGGACATCGAATTTCTAATTCCATTCTTGCCATCTCTGTTATCAACTCCTCATGAGATGTTAACATTGATAGCTTCTCCCGACCATTTTGACTTAAGGCGTCAGCTACCACATTCGTCTTCCCTAGGTGATACAGGATTTTGCAATCGTAATCCTTTATCAACTCCAGCCATCTTCTCTGCCTCATATTCAACTCCTTCTGAGTGAAGATATACTTCAGACTTTTATGGTCTGTGTAGATCTCACACTTCTCCGCATACAGGTAATGCCTCCATATTTTTAAGGTAAAAACCACTGCGGCGAGTTCAATGTTATGAGTAGGATAATTCCCCTCATACTCCTTCAACTGCCTAGATGCGTATGCAATGACCTTATCATGATGCATGAGCACGTACCCCAGTCCTTTATGCGAAGCATCACTATACACTACAAAATTCCCCGTCTCATCCAGTATAGACAACACCGGTGGCTGACTTAATCTTTTCTTCAGCTCTTGAAAGCTGTCTTCACACTTCTCTGTCCACACGTATTTCACTGTCTTTCTGGTCAAATTCGTTAATGGGGTAGCTATCTTCGAGAAGTTTTGAATGAACCTCCGATAGTAACCCGCCAACCCTAGGAAACTCTGCACCTCAGTCGGCGTTTTTGGCTATTCCCAGTTAATCACGGTTTCCACCTTCGCTGGATCCACTGAAATTCCTTCCTTATCAATAACGTGCCCCAAAAATTACACTCTTTCTAACCAAAATTCACACTTAGTGAATTTCACATATAACTTCTCTTTTCTTAGTGCCTCCAATACTAATCTTAAATGTTCCGCGTGATCCTCCTTCGTCTTGGAATAGACTAGGATATCATCAATGAACACCATGATGAACTTGTCCAAATATTGTTTGAACACTCTATTCATCATGTCCATGAATGCGGCTGGCGCATTTGTTAACCCAAATGACATCACTAAGAACTCGTAATGGCCGTAATGAGTCCTAAATGTTGTCTTAGGTACATCTTTCGCTCTAACCTTCAACTGGTGATACCCCGTCCGTAAATCTATCTTCGAAAAATATTTTGGCCCTTTTAAATGATCAAAGAGATCATCGATCCTGGGCAATGAGTATTTATTCTTTATCGTTAGCTTGTTCAACTCTCTATAGTCGATATAAAGCCTCAATGATCCATCTTTCTTCTTTACAAACAAGACCTATGCTCCCCATGGAGAGACACTCGATTGAATGTATTTCTTATCCAACAGTTCTTGCAACTGAACCATTAACTCTTTTAATTCCACTGGTGCCATACGATACGGTGCCTTCGACACTGGTGCCATTCCAGGCGCAAGGTCGATAATAAATTCGGTCTCCCTGTCAGGTGGAAGACCTGGCAAGTCACTCGAAAATACATATGCATACTCATTGATAATAGGTATCTACTCCAACGTTGCTCCCAATCGATGGGTATCAACAACATGGCACAGGTAACCTTCACATCCCTTTTTTAACAACTTTCTAGCTTGCGTCATGGTTAGACAACAAGAACGTCCCGGTGATTTACTACCGTAGAACACTACCTTGGGCTTCTTGGAAATTCGAAAGTCTACACTCTTATTTTGGCAATCTATCATCGCCCTATGGTTAACTAACCAGTCCATTCCGAGAATTAAATTGAATTCCCCCAGTTTTATTGGTATAAAATCTATCGATACCTGTTACCCCTTATATCTACATAATAATTCCTGTGAACAGAATCCACAGGAATTACATCCTCATTTGCTACCTTAATATTCAAAGGTATCTCAAGCTTCTCGAGGAGTAATTCTAATCATTTAGCAAACTCGCATGCTATGAACGAACACGTTGCACCCTAATCAAACAGTACATAGGCATTTATGTCGTTGACCGGATGATACCTGCTACGATGTCGCTCGATGCTACTGCATCCTGGACCATCATATTAAATGTACGGGCAGTCGATCTACCCTGTGATACTATACCACTACTCGCTAGCTTACCAGTGCCAGCTCCTTACCCACTGTCCGAACCTTTCTTTGGACAGTTCCATGCCATGTGGTCCGTAGATCCATAAACAAAACACCCGTGACTCTTCTTAGAACTGGGACAGTTAGGCGAAATATGGCCCTCCTGTCCGTAATTGCAACAGACCGCCTTTCCCTTGAGGCAGACTCCTGAATGAGCCTTGCCACACATCTTGTATGCTTTTATTTTCCTCTTAGAAAACTCTTGCTTTACCCCGGTATTCCTGAAGCTGAAACCCTTCCTCTTTTGGCCACTCCCGTTGGCCCCCTCGACTTTGACTAACACCTCAGTCTTAGCCTTATTCTTTTTCTCTTTGTGGTACCAGGTCAACGCCTCACTACCACCCTCGGCTATAATAGCCTTCTCCAATACAGCTCCAAAGGTAACACTTTGGAGAACTGAGATTTGGTTATAGAGCTGGGTTTTCAATCCCTGCTCAAACCTGTGTCCTTTTTGCAATTCTGTGTCCACTTGGTGTGGAGCAAACCTCGCCAGTTCATTGAACCTGGCTGCGTATTGGGGAATCATCATTTCCCCCTATTTCAGTTCCAAGAACTGAATCTCCATCCTCCCCTGCACACTTGGGGGAAAATAGTTCTCAAAGAATAATTCTTTAAATCGTTCCCACGCAACCACGTCTGTTCCGGCCCTACTCTGGTTGGCCTCCCACCAGTAGTTGACCTCGCCTTCAAATAAGTCGCAAAAGAAGTCTTCTGCGCCTCACCAACATTTGCAATAACAAATTCCTTTTCTATCTCTTTCACCCAACTTTGGACGGCATAGTTCCGTAGAACTCAGGTGGACCTATTGCTTTGAACTCCTTAAAGGTAGTCCCCCAACCTACCCCAGGATTCGTGCGCACGGTACCTCTCGTTCTATTGAAAGTCGTCGCTAACATGTTCACAAATTCTTGCATCGGGTTATCATTCCCATTCTCTTCCTCATTACGAGGTTCTTCATCACGATTTCAATGTCGTCTTCTTGGCGGCATTTTCTGTTAATACGAAACATGTTCGTTATTATTCACTTCTTTCTTTTGTTATTATTAACAATCAAATAATAACTCAATCACCTCGACAAGCATTTCAAATAAAACTTTTATATTAAAATGCTTCTTCGTGGTATAACAACACACTATACATTACATGGCTTCAGCCATTTACATTACCATCCCGCGTTTACTTCCAAAAGTTAGGATTTATAAATGACTACCCTTGTCTATACAAATGAGGGTTTTACGTCATTACTAGCTATACACACATTTACATAGCTATTTACATTACTATTTCTCCTATACATACTACAGAACTACATCTGCAACACGGCATTCATGTAGTTTGCATCGGCCATACCGGCCACAATGTCCCAGCTATTGTATGCCAAGTCTGTCCTTCTTCCATGGGATACTCAGCAATCTGCTGCTGGTAATCCTCGTGCGAGCACCTATGGATATAGCACATTCATCCTATTTTTTTCTTCTTATTCAGAAGCTCAGTTTATAATTCATGGACTTCTAATTTCAAGTCTCGAACTTTATCCTTGGCCAGCACTTTCTCATCGTGCTCAGCCTCCCAGAAGATCCCCATATCCTCTCTATCCTCTGTTAGTTCCCAGTAGGCACATAATAGATCTAGAAGGGGGTTGAATAGATCCTTTGCGTTTTAAAACTCTTTTCCATTTTATTTTGTATTGCTAAAAAGATAGCACATGACAAACATAAGAATCATTTCAAGCACAGCAAAATAAGTTAAATGTCCCCTTCATTGATATATTGATAAACATTGATACATTGTTCTTGGAGTTAGTTTAGATGTAAGTAGTTATTACAAACATAACAGTTATAGCAGTTAAGTACATAATGTAAAGACAAAATGTAAATGACAGAATGTAAAAGACACAAGGGGTTTTAAGTGGTTCAGAGATTCAAGCTCCTAGTACACTCTTCTGCACTCTCGCAGGAAATCCACTAAGGAAGGGCAGCACCCTGAATCACTAAGATTCCTTCAAGGCCCGCAGCCCTGGAACTTCAATTCACTAAGAACTCTTCAAGTCCTCTGACTTGGAACTTATTTAGTTCACTAAGAACTCTTCAAGGCTAGCAGCCCTGGAACTCTAGTTCTCTACGAACTCTTCAAGCCCCGCAGGCCTGAAACTCATTTAGTCCCTCCGGACAAGGACCCCTCAGGCCCTGGCTACTCGTTCTTGAAGTTGTTATTGTTATTTGTGCTCTGCTGCTAAGATGTCTTTAAGCTTGTTCATCTTTGTACTTAGCAGCTTGGCTTGGTCCTCAGCATTCTGCTTTGAGTCTGGACCTTTTCTTCTCTGGTGCAGCTGATCTTCACTCTATTCAGCCCATCTTCATCCGATGTCAGCTGTGCACCATCACCACATAGGACTGCTAAGGCTTTTCATTGTGGGTCACCTTCTTCTGGTCCTTAGCATTCCTTGAACCCTTCTTCATAGATAAGTAGACATGGTTCTGCATCTTTTCCTTTTCAGCTTCTAGTTATTCATGGTGATCCATAGAGTGGCTCTTCTGATCTTCATTATACTTAGCCACTTTTTTGAATGCTATCTTCAAGGCTTTCTCAGCTTTCAGCTTGGCTGCCATCTTCAATGGCATTCTCATCCTTATTGAGTGAAGCTTTAGTCTGTTCAATCCTTCTTCAAGTCTGCTTCACTTCCACCTTCGTAGTCTCACTGCCACTGAAGACTTGTTCTGTTCAGCTCTGGTGGAACTCGTAGAGTCAACAATATAGCATTCTAACAACTCAACGATTCTACAATGCAGCAACCACTCTTATCCTTGAAGCTCTGTCCATTAAATACCCTTCTATGATCTTTTCGTTGGAAAGTAGCCGTTGGAAGCTATTTGAATTGCTTCGCAGATCTCGAGTTATTTGGTGCAGATTGCTGATGTGACGTGACAGCTCCTTTTTGACTTTACTGACACAGTAGTCTGCTTTCTCACCTACTGCCTCAGAGATGTCATTATTTCGTGTCAGGCTTGTAGTAGTCTTTATATCTCTTTTCTAATTCTCTGATTTGAATCTACAGGAGTTGTCCTTTTGCATCGATGCTCTCAATTAGCAATGTTCGGATGTCAGTCTTCATATTGAGACGTTGTCAGTGCTTCAACATTCAGATGCCCGAACTCTACAATTCTGATGCAAATGTTCTTGGACCTTGATCGTAGTGTGTCTTGTCGAATGTTACTCTTTGACTGATTATGACAACTCTACGATTCTGAAGAGTGTTCTTTGGGTCTGCATTGTAGAACACCTCTTCCTTTATTTGTGCAGTGCTTCAACACTTCTACTTGCCTTGACTGATCTTAGGAACTGATAGCTTGACTTGTCATTCTGGCCTCCTTCAGAATAGTAAGACACATCATATTTGTGGCATACGCAGCTCTCGTTCTCCTGGTGATCTCCCGTTCACCTATCAACAATGGTCTGACCCATGCTTAATCACTTCTATTTTGTTCTTCATAAGCTTGCCAGTATCTCTGTGTAAACTGCATTAGTTCCTGCTCGTTTGGCAAACACTACAATCCTGGTTAATCCTAAGATCGTTGTCTTCTGTTCTCTTGACAGCTACTGCACTTGCTTACTTTCTCTAGTCAGTTACTTTATCTAAAGTCTTCTTCTGATCGGCTTGTGGAACACTTTATCTCAAATAGCTTCACAACTCATCATGAATGACGATTGAGTTGGTGCTTAGATCTTCCGTTAGTGCCATTCGTTGAGTGCTCTCTGGTTTCCTTCAGGTGGAATGCATCTTTGCAGCTCAAACCAGAGGCTTCATCCTTGGATTCTATGGGAGTGCTCATCTGTTGAGAATTGTGTTGACACTATGATTCTGCCTTGGCATTGTGAGCAACCTTTGAAGACGCCTTAGTCCTACAGACTATGATTTAGCCTTATTTCTGCAGACACTATGACTCTGAGATCAGATCTTGATAGACTACAATTTTTGCCTTCATGCTTGCTGTCCTTGTCTGATCTGGCTCGACTACGATCTCTGCCTCTGATATGATCAGTAGACTCCACTACTTCAAGTGTGATCTACGATTCTTGACTTAGCTCAGGCATATGCTCGGTCGGCTCATAGACAGGCTGTCTCTACGATTCTGAACATGACTTCCTCAGCAGACTACGGCTCTGAGAAAGTTCTTCTCGACACACTACGATCCTTCCTCGTTTCTCCTGGCAGACTACGAACTCTGAGATCTACTATCTTGCAGACTACGATTCCGCCTTGATAGTTCTTGAGTCTTCCTTATCTCTCCTGGTAGACTACGATGTTTCTTTTTAAGGACTTTACAAAGATGTTTTGTTTATGTAGGATCAACCTAACATATTTGATCATTTCAGTCTAAGTCCTTGTATATATATTCCTATTATCTATCAAATGACTTTACAGCTTTTATCAATGCAAGCATACTTGCATATTCATTCATTTGTATCATAATCAAATTATATAAAATAGGAATACCATTCTTATGAATATTCCTAACAATCTCCTCCTATTTGATTATGACAAAAATAACCAGTGCACATGTATGAGATGAATGAATCTTATATACAGTGAGCAGCTGTATTTCTAAAGTAGATAATCATGAATGTCATTGATGAATAATATGGACTTTACATAAATTATGAGACTCTACATCCTGGATCCAGAACATACCTAACTAGATAGAGATGTATCTTTTCTGCTCCATGTATATCTCCAGAATGTCTGTTGATCAGTTTTTGCTACTGTTCATCTTTCTTTCTTCTTTTTCTTCTTTCCCCTACTCCCCCTCAGATGCATGCTTCACTTCTCTGTCTGATCAGGTTCTGGTTCAGTTGCATGCTCTTCTTTGTTTGGCACCCCCTCAGATTCTGTGTTCATGGGGTCATCATCTTTTGGCTCCCCCTCAAATGATGACTCTGCTTCTGTTGCTGATTTCTTCTTCTTCTTCTGCTCATTTGCCTCTCTGCTCTTGGTCTTCTTTTCTTCCTTCATTCTTCTCTCCTTGATCTTTCTTGAATGCCTCTTTCTATGCCTCTTCTGATGTATCTTTTTCTCCCCCTTTTTGTCATTAATCACTTGAGACAGCTGCTCCACGTTTGACGCAAGCTGCTCCATCAGGTGAGATGAGTTACCAATCTTAATTTTGAGTTCTTATTGGCTTAGCTCAAGTTGGAGGGAGAGAGACTGTTTCAGATTGTCAATCTTGTCAGAGAGAGATAGGATTTTCTCTTCATTAGCCTTCTAAGCTCGTAGAGCTTCTTCCTTCTGATTACTCATAGCCTTCAAAAAAACTTGATCCCTTAGTTGAAGCTTGAGGGATATGTTTGAGAGTCTGGCTTGAAGCCTTTTTGACAACTCATTGTCTTCTCTTGTTGACATGTCCTTGACTTCTGCAGCTATAAGAGAGATCTCCTCGATTAGTTTTTCAGAGTTCTTTAGCAACTCTTGCTTTTGAAGAGATCTGGCATCAAGTTGTTCATCCTCTTTCTGAACAGCTGTTTGGTCAGCATCCTGCTGAGCGACTGGTTGATCAATCTCATTGGTAGAGTGAAAGGATTCTACGATTATAGACTTGGGCAAGATCCTTCCACCATTTAAGTCTGCTCGACAATCGTAGGGGATGTAATGATTTTCATCATGTCGATAGACCTTGAAATGAGATTGGTCTTTGATTAGTAGAGTTGCAAATTTCTTGACCCTTGGAAAGTTCTGTGCCACCAACTCTAGGTTGGGAAGATGAAAGAAGCACCATGAGAGATAGCTGTTGTCTCTGGTGAGGGATGCCTTTGCCCATGGCATGTGAGGATGGAACCATCTTATAGCATGATCCTTGATTTCAGTATCATAAATCAAGGTTGAAGAGTCTAGCTTTATAGTTTCACGATGGTTGAGTAGATGTACTGCAGTCATTTTCACCACATGTAGCCTTCCATTCCCATGATTAATCCATTTCTCTGAAAGTGCATCTAGTAGTTCTTCATCAATTTCTACCACTATTCTCCTCTTGCGTTGAACATGACAAGGGATGTGAAAATCTTCTTGCATGTCATCCTCAGGATTGGAATCTCCTTTATTTTCTTCATGATCTGAGCTTGAGTCAGACTGGTGTAGACTTCCTTCAACTGACTCATCAGTTTGTTTCAGCATTTGATCATCATCAGCATTAACATCAACAGAGCTTGCCTTTGCAGATTCACTAGCCTCTTCTAGCTCTTTAGTCTTCAGCCTTTTGCTACTATTCTTTGCAGACATCTTCATTTGTCTTCCCTTTGATACAGCCTCATCATCACTGAGTTCTATGATAGCTGTAGACGATTCTCCTCTCTTTCCGAGAATAGCTTGATCACGCAATTTGTTGCTCTTCCTCCTTTTTGGGGGTTCAACTTCATGAGTTTCAGACCTTTCTTCATCTTCAGTCTTTGAAGTCTCTGATTAATCAGACAGACTTTCTTGAGATTCAACAGTAGGAGTGACAGATACTTCTTCAGACTCTATGTCTTTTGACCCATCATAAGGGCTCCTTGATACTTCAACACTAGGAGATCTAACTGTTTCAGGATTAGATTCTCCTTTATCAGCAGAATGGCTACTCTGAGGATTAGCCATAGGACTTGCAGCTTCTCCTTCATTATCAGACTTGCTCCTTGAAGAATCATCCTTAAAGTTCTTAGTTCCCACTTTATCTTCTGACTCTACGTTTTCTTCTTCAGTAGATGTACTTCTTTGTGGAACCGACTTTTGCCTCTGCACCACTTTGGTTTTCTTCTTTGCAGGCTTTACAAAATTGAGCTCTGGGATAATTGCACCTTCAAAGGATGAAGACTCTTCTTCTATCATGGCAATTGCCTTCCTCTTCCTTGAAGTACTTTTGTTGGTGCTGCCATGGGTCAGCCATTTATTTTCCATTGGATTTTTCTTCCAGTTTGCAAACAGCTGTGTAGTCATTATCTTATGGCTATTAATAACTTCACTTTCATCATCCTTAATTTTGTTCCTCAGCCTCTTCTTCAAAATGATGCTCAATAATCTTCCATGAAAAACCTTTGTGAGTGGTTTTCTTGTTAACCTTTTCTTCTCCACCTTGTTCAGCCATTTGGACATTTGATCAAGCAGGATGGCTCCAAAATTGATTTGCTTATTTAGAACTATGGCAGACATGATCTTCAGTTATTGATCAATCACAGTGTCATATGCAGTGTCCTTGCATAGTATACATTTGCTTACAATCTCTGCAAGGAACTCAAACTCTTCAGGAAACTCCTTTTTCTTCATATCTTTCAGACTAGGATTTCTTTTGAATCCCATAATCTTCTTGGCTCCTTCGACATCAACTTCATCAAGGCTTTTCAGTCCTAGGTCAGGAAAACCTAAGCACTAATTGATGTCAGAAGACTTCAGCTTTAGAATTTGCCCTTTTACCTTGGTAGAAAGAGTTCCAGAACTCATAGTTCCATTTGAGTGAAATTCTTTAACCAGGTCAATATATATTCGAGTGTTTGACTCAAGACATTCTGAGAATCCAGCCTTCTTCACAAGTTCAAGAATATCTTTGAACTTCTTCTCAGATTTCTCAAACGTCTTGGTTCTGAGCTGAATGCCAGTGATTACTCACCAGTTTACCATTTAGAGAGTTAGGGTTTACTGAGTTTATGACTATGTGAGAATCTTGTGAGATATCAGGAAGCGATTCAAGATTTGATAGCTGTTTGAGAAGATCTGGTTGTTTGGAAGTTTAGGTTTTGGCTTGAGAGGATGAGTGTATGGATTTGACAGGTTTGCAGCTTTGATGAACTCTCTAAAATGAAACTGCTAATAATTTGAATTTCCCTCTTGTAACTGTTCCCTCCATGTTTCTTAGTGGGACAATTGTAAGACGTTGATAGATCACAATCTGTAACTTCTCCATTGTGTCAGTTAACATGATTTGACTTTTCTTCTGTTGACCATTGACTTCTTCAATCCGTGTAGTGACTTATGACTTAGCTTGGTACTCTATGATTTCCCAGACTGATATATATCCTTTGCATCTTCTTCGAAGATCGTAGTCTGTGGTCATGCTTCAATAGACAGATTCTCCATTAGCCTCTGAGGGATTGGCAATTCTCATTTGCAGCTTGTAATCTTCTGATGAGATGCTGCTTGCTTCAGCAAAGATTCTTGTGATGTATTCCATATTAGCATTCCTTCTAAAGTAAGGTAGCTCAGGAAGGGCCAACCTCTTAGCTCAACGCTAAGGATCAGGTTTGTCCCTGAGGTGCTTACTAGATGAAAAAACTTATACTAAGTTAGTACTGACATCACATCTGACCTCTCTGCTGAGGAGTTCATTTACCAACTCTGGATATTCATTGGTGTTGGTTTTTGTAAAGGTTGTAATCGTGGTGTCCTTCTGCTCTGATCAGATGTTTGATCATAGGCACTCCACGATTTTGAGGTGGGTGGCTGATATGACTATCAGTAGCATGTTTTGGGACATTACTACTGACTATGATGGATATTCATTTGGTTCATCAGTCACAGAATTTTGGGACTCTGTAATTGGAATTTTTCTATTTTGGATTAGCTCCTGTTCTCTATGATCTTTGGCAGAAGTGGTCTTGATAATCATGGTATACACCATGATTGACTTATCTTCTGAGATTTTCTCACAACTTCTGGCCAGAATTCCACTTCTTCATTTTGCTCCCTGAGCTACACCATCTCCATATCTTCATCTGTCAGATCAAACTCCTTGATAAATTTGTGATCCTTTTCTTTGATTTGGACACAGCCTTTGTACTTACTTCAGATTCAGCCCTGATAATTATTTAGGCTGAGAGGCTGTAACAGCTTCTCCATCTGCAATCATAATTCATCTGGACTCTACGATTGGTGACACCTCTTCAATCGTAGTGAGTGAGAACTTCTTAGTTCTGTGACTGCTTTTCTTCTTCTTCTGAAATTCACAGCTTCTTCAGCTTCTCACTTGATCTTTCTGAGTCAATCAAGTGACTATCTTTTCTGCTTGGAAGATCTGAAGAATTTGCTTCATTAATCATCTTAGACACCTTTAGTGTTCCTGCTCTTAGCAGATCACTGCTCCCCCATAGATGATGCTATCTTCTCAAATAAGCATGAATTCTTCTTCTTTATATTCATCCGAAGGCAGTCTTGCATATCTCCTTCTGACTGAAATCATCTCTATCATAAAATTTCCTTGGATCATGGAGAGAGATATCTTCAGGACTGATCTCTCTATGATTGTTGACAGAACTACGAACGTAGTTGTCTTTATCTGATACCTGAACAGGCATTTTCAGTAGGCTTGTAGTCCTTCCATAGTTTCATCAATATACACTAAGGATGAATGAAGACTCATTTGGGACTATTAACTTGTCAACATCTAACAGCCTTCCTGTAATGACCCCAAAATTCATACAATACAACTCTCGACATCGGTCGTTAACAATGCATCCTTATTCAAACTTTACATCAATAATTAATGATACAATCACTAAAAATACAGAATATTTAAAACTTTTATATTATTCCTTCTTTATTATTCCTGAATCTCAACCTTTATCATTACATAACTTTGATTCAACCTTATTTCATGAATCGCTTCGTCAGAGTTATTATAAACTAAAACTTACAACCCCGTTCAACAACCCTTATACACCGGGTAAAATTTAAACTTTACAACTCAACATCTGTTAACCATCATATATTATCAAATACATTATCTGAAACCTTAAACAGGGTCCAAAATAATAACAATTCAGCCAAAGTATCTAAATCTTCATGCATTACATCTGATTCATTTCTTTCAAGTAGCATATAGCGTTACCTTGAATTCTTAACCTGCAAAAGTGATTATTTGCAAGAATGAGCTCAACAGCTCAGCAAGATCTAACAGCTTTCATGCATCACATAGCACATAAATACATGCTCAACATACATCAAATGATAATTAAAGTAACATGGCATACATGCTTTACTTCACATAACAAATATAAAGATTGAGTTCCTTACTCAATCAACATTCTTTAATCAATCAATGTAGTCATAAATTGACTTTAACATTTCATGCTTAAAACATATATACAACATATCATGCTCTTTGCAAAATAATTTAAAATAGTTCATCATCAAGTGCACGTAGAAAATAGGAACTGAAAGACTTGCCTTGGTCGTTGTTTACCAATAACAGTTTAACAGCTTACAGATATCTGCACTTCACGTGCCCTACACAATTATATAATCATGCACATCAACTATTAGACACATAGCAAAGCATATTAATTATAATGTAAACTTTACTCTGCATCTCATAACCCTTCCTATTATCAATACACAATGTTCAATTTGATTGTGTTAACTATCGACTTATATTTCACTATCTTTCTTTTTCATAATATTCGAAATTCATTCAAGTGTTTAAGTCCTGCTAGAACTACCTATTGGTTTTATATTAACCACATTTCATGTATAATAATGTTCGTTACATTAGAATCGAAACACTATTTAAGTGTATTACCACATTACACGGCGTTTCGACGTTTATACGTTTATACGTCACACGCCTAACTTGCCTCTTTTGCATGTGCTTTGCATGCTCCTATATTGGGTTACATTACTCTATAATGTTTCATTCTTATTGAAAACATAATATTAAACAAGGTCATACACACTCGTTACAGCGTTGCGACACTTGCACGTCCGTATGTCAAACTTGCCTATTCAAACGCCCAAACGACACGCATTTGCGCACGCTTAGCACGCCTCTACGAATTGTTTAATACTCAAGGATTAATGTTAAGTATCATTAGAATACATAATAGTCATGTTATAGAAGTTAGAACATTATTTTACATGGTCGGGAGCATTACATGTGCATACGTGCATGCCCGACGCCCCCCCATTGCCTCCAAAAATACATCAGTCCCAAAAATGACCATTTTGACACCTACTACTGACCTCAATTAAAAAAACTTAAAGAACAAAAGTTGTAGGTCTACTCGTGCTTGTTCCGGATCATCTTGAATCGCCTCAATCGGAGTTCGTATGAAAAAGTTATGGCTATTTTACCACAGGAGGTCAAAATAGTCCCGGACTGACACTATTCCCGGCGCAGTTGCGCCCCAAACAGCCTTGGGGGAAGCGCAACTGCACCCCTGGCAGCGTGCTACGCGAATTTTCTTACCAGTTTGTGGTTCTGGCGAATTTTCTAACCCTTTCCTCCTTTCCATCTTCATAAATTGAGTTATACACATCCAATTGAGTCCGTTTTCGACTCTATAGATTCATAATTCATAGAACTACGACATAGCAAGGATATCCATAATTTATAGAAATATTAAGTAACCTAAATTTTTACTCAAAACTCATGTTCATATTAGTATTACATGTTTTAGCGAAATCATTCACCACGAATTCGATTCCTAACCAAATCAATCCGTTTAAACTTCATTGTTTTCGTCTTTGAACATACTAACAACATCTATAATCAATTTCAGATTACACAAATGATTTAACCATCAATTTAAGCCTTAAAATAGAATAAAATATATATACTAAGCCATAACAAAATTCCTTATTCTAAAAACATATTTACATGAATTTGATAACTCTAAAATCGTTTATAGATGAAATATCATAGAATATACACACCTATAAACAAAAATATACTTATCCTTCATCAACCCAAACTAATTTTATAGAAACCTAATATTTGAGGCAAACAAGAGTAGAGAGTTTTAAGGTTGGATTAATACCTTTTGATTCCTTCTTAACCCAATTAGATGATGAACCAGGTTCTTTTCTTCTTGTTCTTCCAAAGCTCTTCTCCAATTCTCAGAGAATTCTCCTTTTCTCTCTCACTTTTCTCTCTTCTCTGCTCTATTCTTCTTTCTTAGACTTAGCACAACTTAACGTATTTTATTTATTTATTTGGTCTATCAGTTAAAAACACCAAGGGCTCCCATCTGTTACAAAGGAAAAGGGTCACAAGGCCATGTTTGGCTAGAACCCCTAACCTCGTTATCCATTTATTTTAATATTATTCCTATTATAAGTTGCACCAAATGTCACACTTCTTTTGATTTAACCATAATCTTTATTTATCCAACACCATATTTACTTACCCAATAAATTTATAATTTTATTCAACAAATCATTAGTCCTCTAATTTAATTATTTAATTAAATTAAAATATTTCTATTCCATTAGCGTAATAAAATATGCACTGATTACAAAATCATTCCACATAATTTTATTCTATATTATCATACTTTCATTAAATTATTCCATAATAATTTCCATAACGATTTCCATCAAATATTCATTTTAAATTTCATAAATATTCTAACTAAAATATTTATTTTATTCGATATATATTTTAACTATTCACGAGATTCACAATCGTATTACATTAACATTTTACGTTTATATGTAATATGTATTACTTTCTCATCTTATTAAAACAAATATATGTACATTAATCCATTATTTTAATTAAGTGAATACTCACATTATTTATGAGATTTAATTCATAACAAATTTGTTGCCACAAGGCATAATAATCAAATTATATTATTCAATAATACAATTTCCAACTTAATTAAATTAACTTAATTCCCTTTTCAAACAATTTCATTTACCTTCTTCAATAGTTAAATGAAATGAACTACTAAATCTCATTCTTCTAATATATGAATATATATATATATATATAGATATCTTCTATATTCACACCACATCGTATACTTCACAACATATAACACATATATACACATATCCAAACTCAAAACATCTCGTAATAAGAATTTTATTTATTAAATTCTTATTTTAATAATTTTCAAAAATCCGGGTTGTCACATCCTTCCCTCCTTATAAGGTTCATCAAATCTCTTTAACAACATTTATCGTTGAATAACTTCAACACATTACCTTAATCTAGGTTTTATATTTCCTACTACATTCATTTCTTCAACAAATTCTAGGTTTTATTTCATAACTTTAATTAACTCAATTATGTTTTGAGTATTATATAATCTTTAACCTAAACATTTCCTTTCTAAGGACCATTACCATATACTCCACTCGTCGAAGACATATACTTCATAATTCACTATCTTATAAGTATTCGGGTTACCACATTCACCCATTCTTCTAAGAATTTCGTCCTCAAAATTTTTATTAATCTTCATTCATTCAATATATCAAAGTAAATTTTACGTTAACCTTATTCCCTAACTTGTTGTGTTCTACAACTATTTCTTTCTAAGGAATATCATTCTTGCCACCTTCACCTTCAGAATAATAAGAATCTTCCACAATTGCTCAATAATTGGGAAGCGATATGAATAACAAGAATTTAAAAGATTTCAATTCATGTTGAGGGGTCATAAGACCTTGAACTCTTCTCCAGGTTTAATAGTGCATCACCACTGTAAACCATCTTTAAGAGAATGTTTAGCAATCACACAGACTGAAAACACTCTCTGCAAGTACTCTAGGTGATCAGCCTATCGTACCCCTACGTCGTGCACAACGTATTACATCTTAACATCGTAACGACTATATGCGTTACTTTCGGAACCATTGTCTCCGATAACATGTCCCCTTTTATAGGGTTGTTCACCTTAGCTTCTTAACATTTGAATCCACATCAAAATAATTTGGTTTGGTATAGTTTGACAAAGAACGCTTGAATTTCATGAACATCTTTCAATATTCGTCTAGCTGAATCAAGTAGCATAGACTTCTAGCAATAACTCGGACATCAATCCAGATATATATATATATATATATATATATGTATATATATATCTTTAACCAACTCAATTTTTTTTTTCATTTAAAGAAACTAAAAGTAAATAAATACCCTGTTCTTTTTATAGTTTAAGGAAACTAAAAATAAATGAATCTTTTCATAATATCCTGATACCGTACCGTAATAATGGTACGTTGAGGATTTCGTCATTACATGACGTCGTCATACTACATCATACCATAGTGGGCTGACGATCATACGATCACATCCAACACTAGGTTTAACTGCATTGATAACTTCCTCGATTATTGTCTCTACACCATATAAAATGATGCATAAAACACATAAAATACATTTTGAAAATTTAAAATTATTTTTGTCTAGCTGAAGCAATTAGCATAGACATGTGAATAATAGCACTATTTTAAAAAAAATCATTAGTTCCATCATTTGATCCAATGTTTTTCAAGAAAACAGAAGTGAACATCAGCATGAAGTCAATAAATTTTGAAAATCTAGCAAAGCTAGGAGATTTAGAATATAAAACTTTCTCAATCAATTAAATCTTTACTCCATCATTACTTAATCATTCTATCAATCTTAAACAACATCAGTGTTTCCTATACCATAACCTTTCTATTCCCAGTATAGTTCATCAAACTTTTCACACTTTGGAAGTCAGGAACTTTCCACAATAATATGAGTTTAAGAACTTCCTAGTCAGACCATAGGCGCCCATTCGCTGAGGAGTTCCAAACATACCATATGATTATGAGTCATGAACTTACCACAAGTATGAGTTTTAAGAACTCGCACTTAATCCTAATAACATCTTACTAATCTTAATAGTCTATAACTATCAAATATACACATGAGAAAAGAATCACCTTTTCACCATATATACATTGATAGCGCGACACCAACATTCCAATGATTATCAATGTGATAAACTAAATGCAAACACAAAACCCTTGCCCATACAAAGGTTTGTACAACTCAGCCATCACATAATTCTTCAATTGAAATCCCACCTAACTCTATCTTGCTCATAACTTGCTCTTTACTCGATACGAATTTTCCACATCTCACCATTTATAACTCCTCGTGAGTTAACCTCGTACTATATCATAGTACATTCTCATTATAGCATCAAACTATAACTATTCAATCATTACCTATATGATGCAACATGTTATATGATTGAATTAGCTTGATCATAGCATACGTGGTAGTTTAATAATGAAATTAAAATAAAAGGAAATCCTTTTCTTTTGAATTAGAGTTCGAGAACCTAATGGCTTAACGTGACACATATGATTAGGTTACGTGAAGGTTAATTGCTAGCGTTAACGATAGCAGACGTATCAGGCAAGTTTCTTAACTCTATTTTCATTGAGAAATTATTCAATCCTTACTCATTTGATTGCAGCGAGGGTAAGTTTCGGGCTTGTGATTATTTAATTATTCGTACAAGTTTTTTTGTCGTAAAATTCTACAACTTCAATTATTTTGCAAAACGTTATTGATGATTATCCAGTTATTAATTCAACTGTTATGCTGTAAAGTTCTTATTCCTTTAACGAACTGTTTCTAAGTATGCTTCCTGGCCTTTTGTTTCGGCTAGTTATTATTGATGAAAAATGATATAATTCAAATCATTTGAAGCTATTTAATGTTTACCAATCCAAATTGCTTTGGTGTGGTCTTGCATGAATACTAAGATGAACAACCCGAATAAACGGACAAATAGATGTCGGGCATATAGTCCCATTTATGCTTACGCATCTTAAACTTTAAACTTGTGCACAATGTAGGGTACGATAGGCTGATCACCTGGAGTACTTGCAGAGACCGTTTGCAATCTATTTGATTGTTAAACCGTCTGATGGTTTTCGATGAAACAAAGTAATGTTCAGGGTATTCAACACCCCTTAGTAGGATATTGAGAATTCTTAAACTCTTATCTTTGATATTCTTGTTTAACACTTGATAATTCTTTCAACTGTTGAGATTTAGTCATTCAAATGTTTTTACTCCTGATGTATGTTTTCAAACTACTTTATATACTTGCTAGGCAATTTGTACTCATTCTTGCTTAAACCTTTCAGTTAAGGATGAGAAGGCTGAGGGCTCAGACAAGGACAAGGGGAAATCTAAGATGAAATGATGCTAGTTACCTTATGTAATAAGTTTATATTTCCGCATATGATGTAATGTAGCGATAAATGCGAAGTTTAAGTTTTGGTTTATTAAAAGTTGTAAAGACTTGGGATTTTATTTTGAATAAGTATGTAATAGTTATATTATTATTATTTTTTTTGAAGTTTATGTAGTTATATAATGGTGTATGTTGTATCATGAGCACCATGTCCTGTAATCGATGTTACACGGATTTGGGGGCGTCACAGATGTGACAACCCGGATTTTCAAAAATTATTAAAATAAGAATTTAATAAATAAAATTCTTATTACGAGATGTTTTGAGTTTGGATATGTGTATATATGTGTTATATGTTGTGAAGTATACGATGTGGTGTGAATATAGAAGATATATATATATATATATATATATATATATATATTCATACATTAGAAGAATGAGGTTTAGTAGTTAATTTCATTTAACTATTGAAGAAGGTAAATGAAATTGTTTGAAAAGGGAATTAAGTTAATTTAATTAAGTTAGAAATTATATTATTGAATAATATAACTTGATTATTATGCCTTGTGACAACGAATTTATTATGAATTAAATCATATAAATAATGTGAGTATTTGTAATACCCGAGAATTTTCATATATATTATTAAATAATTATATTAATGGAAATGAGAATTTATTTGAATATAAATGATTTTGTGTTATGAGAATGATTAATTCAATTATATTAAATTGAATATCTATGACAATTGAGAAAAATGTGGAGTTTACGATAAACTCGTTGAGAGCCTAGTGTGGCACAGTGATGGGAAATATTAATAATTATATTAATTGACGAAGAATTTTTAAGTGAACAATTAATTAATTGTTAATTGTTATTAGAGAATATTAAT
Organism: Panax stipuleanatus; assembly: GCA_020205555.1. NCBI lineage: Eukaryota > Viridiplantae > Streptophyta > Magnoliopsida > Apiales > Araliaceae > Panax > Panax stipuleanatus. The sequence goes on from CM035119.1 coordinate 84,243,851, forward strand.
TGATTGTTGTGGGATATTAACTATGGTTGATTAATAATATGTGATTACTATTGCAAGAAATATAATAATAATAATCCACTTGTTTATAATTGTGCTGAGATTTATATTTGTTAATGTGATAATTAATCCTATGATTATTAATTTGGTGTAATTAATAATCAATGAGGAATAAATTAATTAATATTATTGTTAATTAATCAACGAGATAAATAGTTTATTTATTTGACATTATGAATAATAAAACAAATAAGTGAGTGATTAATATAATAAGATTATATTAATTGATATGTGCAAATGTGCAATACTTGAATATATAAAGTATATGGAATACAACTACATTATATAGTGTAGAGAGACACTTAAGTGTGACCATGCATGTATATACATAAACTATGTTATATAATGCAATGCAAATATATTACACATAGAAACCATATATTACATGAAGCATAATGTGATTATGTTAAAACTATATGTTATGAATGCATGATAATACTTATGTGACAATAAATATGTGGGTATACACTGTATAATATATCATGAACATATTGTAAACTATTAATTTTAATAAAGTGAGACATCATGAATATATGGTGAATAATTTAATAATACATGAGATAATGTAATGTGATAACATCCGATTAAATTATACCAGTATGATAAAAATGTACATGAATTATATGTGTACAATTCACACTTCCTACATTATGTGAATCCATGTTAGTATCATTAGAATTACATTGTAACTATAATTGTGGCCTAATTATATAGTATATATACATGTAACATATTTTGGCATAAGTGTTGTATATATATACAAATTCTAGAATGCTGATATATGGCCTTGTCCCAATATAATAGTCACTCTCCTTCTCCTTCACGTGTATGGCAAAAAGGCTAAGGCCTATTCTCCCCATTCTTCTCCCAAGCTTAGCTAGCAATAATTATATGAGGAGTGGCTTTAATGATGGCTTTCAACAACTATCTACCAACTTCCTCTTATCTAGCATGCAATTCAAATTTCTGTTAATTTGAAATGGTAGGCAATTGCATTGTCTGTATCTTGTTTTCTCTATAAATATGGCTTCCTTCCTTCTCATTTCACCTTGCTGAGATTTTGTTTGAGTTGATAAGTTGAGAGCATATACATATATCAGTATAATAGCATTGTGAGATAGCAGTAAGCTTAATTCATAGCAAATGTATAATTACATGATTCATATTCTTCATTTTCATTTTTCTGTCAAAAATTTCAATTTCTGATTATGCCAAATTGGACTATAATTGGATTGAAGGAAGTTTGTTTAGTTGTTATATAGTCTTATACATGTGTTAATAAGCCAATGTGACTGATCACAATCAAGTTCGTGAAGTAAATTTGTGTTTGGGCTGGGAACTGCCGAAGCAGGGAGCTCACTGGTGCTGGCCGAAGCACGGCGCAGCTGCGCCGGTTTACTACTGAGGCGCAGCGCAGCTGCGCCGGCCTCTGGAACCAGAATCTAATTTTGTTCCTAAAGCTGATATGTGGTAGTTACTTGTATAGATAAGGCAAGCACGTGAACATGAGTAGAACATATGTATGAGTACATAGGCCTAACGTAAGCATGTTTAAACCAAGATGGTATACCTTTTTGACGAAACGACGTATATGTTTAAAGAGGAACTTAAAGTTATAAAGAGAGACTTGAATATGTTATATTTATATTCTGACTTTCGATACATGTTATTATGGTTTAGAGATTCATGAAGGAGGTGATAACTTGTGTATATATGTATCTTAAGGTAACATGAACATGTTAGACTTCGTTAATAGAACTTACTAACAAAACATGGACTTTGAACATGGACTTAACATGTTGTATTAGAATCCATATTCTGATATTTTTAACATGCTTAATAATGAATATAACATCACTAGTATACCATACGTGTGTACTCGCTTGTTAAAATTCAATAAGAAGTTAACCAAGCACGGGTTTACGCATGTTTCTAAAGTAACAAACAATGCTAGTTATGAATAAATGATGTGGACAATCGCAAGCATGTATATTATAATTTGTATGACCTTCTCGCATGTATCTATGGTTTAATTGTATACGTTGTGATTGCATGGCCACATTTGGCCTTAAGCTCTTAGAAATCCTAAACTAAGACCCTAATATGTAAAGATAAATTTAGATTTGAATACGTGTATGATATAACTACTTGTGAGCATGCCAAAATCAAGTTATATGATCACCTCGTATATTTAAAATTAACGAGCATGATAGCTTACATGATTTTATGATGTTGTAAGGACTTAAATTGTTTAAAATGTAAGTCTAGAATCATGTTATGGAAAGTGGAACCTAGATTGCCTTGGGAAAACACGAAAGAACTTTTAACTTGTCAGTATACATGGTGTGAATGTTAGCTTGCATGACCGGACAGAAACCACAAGGCACATTTCAGCCTTGGCTTAGCCAGAGGGTTGCGCAGCTGCGCCGGCCCTAGACTTAGCCATGGCGCAGCTGCGCCAGTCTGGAATTAGAATTGAGCCAGTTGTTGATCTGATTTTTTTGACAGTTAGCTTATGCGATTAATTTAACTTGTAATATATGACCAGTATGCTAAGAAATGTGTTAAGAGGCATGCTAAGTGATAAAATTGAATGTTTGATTATAAACTTCCCAAGGATAAGTCCAAAAGGTGTTTGGGGACTATAAAGCAACGATTAAAAACTATGTGATGACTTCATAATGTCTTGTAAACTGAAATGTGCTATATGTACGCAAAAGTATATGATGAAGTATGTTATAGTATGCAACTAAGTTAAACGTTTATGGGTGCGTTTAAAATTACATATCATATGTGAGCATAAATGACTAATGAAAATCCTATACTTATAATACACTATAAATAGGATTCAAAAGTGTTGAATTACCTTACGTGGATAAACTACGCTAAAGGCAAGTTTCCTAACTTACACTATTTTACGGTGCAAGTATTCTATCCTTGTATATTGTGAACTCGTTTCTTACTAAATTGTTGAATGGAATTAGCATAATTGAACTCTTAATTCATTAAAGCTATTATACATGTTGAACTTAGTATTGTTCTTGAATATTGTGAAAGTGTCTATGCCATTTGATTCGGCTAGACTTATATTATTGAAAAGCGACCCAAACCAATTGATTGGTGCGGGATCTTGTATTTGACTGAGAAGAACAAACTATAACTGTCGGAGAACCGACGCGCGCACTTGAGTATGATTGATTGTTATGCATAACGAGGGTACTTTAGGCTGATCACCTGCTGTATCTGTTTTTGTTGGATTTTCAGTTTATTACTGTCAAATCCTATGGAAGTTCATAGTCCTTAGTGACTGCTCAGTATTCAGTTATCTTGAAATCTTGAATTGAATTATTATTGAATCATATTGATATTATTCTGTCCTTAGCGACTGTTATTGAGAACTGTTGATACTCTTGCCATCCTTGAACTATCAAACTTTGCTATACCTTTTCGAGAATTGAGAATTATATCACTTACCCTTGTCGTATATTACTTGCTGGGCAATTTGTGCTCATTCTTGCTTCCCTAAAACATTTCAGTTAAGGCAGAGCAGGGCGAACCTTCGGGCGTTGATAAGGGCAAGGGCAAGGCTACCAACTAGCTTGTCTCTTTTATGTTTTTTTTAATATTTTAATGTTGTATTAAGATGATGAAGTAAGACTGGATTTGATTATGTTTAAGCTTAAGTTAGATTATGTAATAAGTCGTTAATTGATATTAGTATGTAATCTATTAAGTACTGTAGGTTGCGAGACTTGAGGGAATAATTATAATAAATCATTGTAAATTATTCTAGAATAGATTTTCCGCTGTGATTGTGTGATATTTAGTTATTATTATTGCGATGTATTACCATGAGCACGTGATGAACCGAATTCGAGAGACCAAGTGGCAGTCCTGAAATTTGGGGGCGTCACAGTATTCACTTAATTAAAATAGTGGGTTAATGTACATATATTTGTTTTAATAAGATGAGAAAGTAATACATATTACATATAAACGTAAAATATTAATGTAATACGATTGTGAATCTCGTGAATAGTTAAAATATTTATCGAATAAAATAAATATTTTAGTTGGAATATTTATGAAATTTAAAATGAATATTTGATGAAAATCGTTATGGAATAATATAATGAAAGTATGATAATATAGAATAAAATTATGTTGAATGATTTTGTAATCAGTGCGTATTTTATTACGCTAATGGAATAGAAATATTTTAATTTAATTAAATAATTAAATTAGAGGACTAATGATTTGTTGAATAAAATTATAAATTTATTGGGTAAGTAAATATGGTGTTGGATAAATAAAGATTATGGTTAAATCAAAAGAAGTGTGACATTTGGTGCAACTTATAATAGGAATAATATTAAAATAAATGGATAACGAGGTTAGGGGTTCTAGCCAAACATGGCCTTATGACCCTTTGCCTTTGTAACAGATAGGAGCCCTTGGTGTTTTTAACCGATAGACCAAATAAATAAATAAAATACATTAAGTTGTGTTAAGTCTAAGAAAGAAGAAAAGAGCATAGAAGAGAGAAAATTGAGAGAGAAAAGGAGAATTCTTTGAGAATTGGAGAAGAGCTTTGGAAGAACAAGAAGAAAAGAACCTGGTTCATCATCTAATTGGGTTAAGAGGGAATCAAAAGGTATTAATCCAACCTTAAAACTCTCTACTCTTGTTTGCCTCAAATATTAGGTTTCTATAAAATTAGTTTGGGTTAATGAAAGATAAGTATATTTTTGTTTATAGGTGTGTATATTTTGTGATATTTCATCTATAAACGATTTTAGAGTTATCAAATTCATGTAAATATATTTTTAGAATAAGAAATTTTATTATGGCGTAGTATATATATTTTGTTCTATTTTAAGGCTTAAATTGATGGTTAAATCATTTGTGTAATCTGAAATTGATTATAAATGTTGTTAGTATGTTGAAAGACGAAAACAATGAAGTTTAAACGGATTGATTTGGTTAGGAATCGAATTCGTTGTGAATGATTTCGCTAAAACATGTAATACTAATATGAACATGAGTAAAAATTTAGGTTACTTAATGTTTCTATAAATTATGGATATCCTTGCTATGTCGTAGTTCTATGAATTACGAATCCATAGAGTCGAAAACGGACTCAATTGGATGTGTATAACTCAATTTATGAAGATGGGAAGGAGGAAAGGGTTAGAAAATTCGCTAGAATCACAAACTGGAAAGAAAATTCGTGTAACACGCTGCCAGTGGCGCAGCTGCACCGGGAACAGTGTCAGTCCGGGACTATTTTGGCCTCTTGTGGTAAAATAGCCATAACTTTTTCATACGAACTCCGATTGAGACGATTCAAGATGATCTGGAACGAGTACGAGTAGACCTACAACTTTTGTTGTTTAAGTTTTTTTAATTTGAGGTCAGTATCAGGGGTCAAAATGGTCATTTTTGGGACTGATGTGTTTTTGGAGGCAATCGGGGGCGTCGGGCATGCACGTATGCACATGTAATGCTCCCGACCATGTAAACTAATGTTCTAACTATCATAACATGACTATTATGTATTATAATGATACTTAACATTAATCCTTGAGTATTAGACAATTCGTAGGGGCGTGCTAAGCGTGCGCAAATGCGTGTCGTTTGGGCGTTCGAATAGGCAAGTTTGACATACGGACGTGCAAGCGTCGCAACGCTGTAACGAGTGTGTATGACCTTGTTTAATATTATATTTTCAATAAGAATGAAATATTATAGAGTAATGTAACCCAATATAGGAGCATGTAAAGCACATGCAAAAGAGGCGAGTTAGGCGTGTGACGTATAAACGTCGAAACGCCGTGTAATGTGGTAATAGACTTAAATAGTGTTTCGATTCTAATGTAATGAACATTATTATATATGAAATATGGTTAAAATAAAATCAATAGGTAGTCCTAGCAGGACTTAAACACTTGAATGAATTTAGAATATTACGAAAAAAGAAAGATAGTGAAATATAAGTCGATAGTTAACACAATCAAATTGAACATTGTGTATTGATAATAGGAAGGGTTATGAGATGCAGAGTAAAGTTTACATTATAATTAATATGCTTTGCTATGTGTCTAATAGTTGATGTGCATGATTATATAATTGTGTAGGGCACGTGAAGTGCAGATATCTGTAAGCTATTAAACTGTTATTGGTAAACAACGATCAAGGCAAGTCTTTCAGTTCCTATTTTCTACGTGCACTTGATGATGAACTATTTTAAATTATTTTTCAAAGAGCATGATATGTTGTATATATGTTTTAAGCATGAAATATTAAAATCAATTTATGACTACATTGATTGATTAAAGAATGTTGATTGAGTAAGGAACTCAATCTTTAAATTTGTTATGTGAAGTAAAGCATGTATGCCATGTTACTTTAATTATCATGAGATGTATGTTGAGCATGTATTTATGTGCTATGTGATGCATCAAAGCTGTTAGATCTTGCTGAGCTGTCGAGCTCATTCTTGCAAATAATCACTTTTGCAGATTAAGGATTCAAGGTAACGCTATGTGCTACTTGAAAGAAATGAATCAGCTGTAATGCATAAAGATTTAGATACTTTGGCTGAATTGTTATTATTTTGGATCCTGTTTAAGGTTTCAGATAATGTATTTGATAATGTATGATGGTTAACAGATGCTGAGTTGTAAAGTTTAAATTTTACCCGTTGTATAAAGGTTGTTGAACGGGGTTGTAAGTTTTAGTTTATAATAACTCTGACGAAGCGATTCATGAAATAAGGTTGAATTAAAGTTATGTAATGATAAAGGTTGAGATTTAGGGATAATAAAGAAGGAATAATATAAAAGTTTTTAATATTCTGTATTTTTAGTGATTGTATCATTGATTAATGATGTAAAGTTTGAATAAGGATGTATTGTTAACGACCGATGTCGAGAGTTGTATTGTATAAATTTTGGGGTCGTTACACTTCCTTCAGTTAGTTTCCCTTTCTTCTTAATCAGAACTACGAACTTTGGTGCTGACTGGAGGAACACTACGATTGTGGTCCTTGTACCATAATCGTTGTGTGATGGCTTGCACAGGCTTGACTCAGTCTTGACCGTAGAGAACACTACGATTTTTTTTAAGCTCTTTGATAGACCGTACTCGTGGAGTTCTATTTCTATGATGCATTCTTCATGATCAATGCTTGATGATCCTCTGATGTGAACTTCTTTGATGTTCCCTCTGAGTTGATATGCTTTATATGAATAAGCATAGATGATCTTTTTCATCTTGGCATGAATGGTCAGCTTCCATATGTAGATCAACAATCTTGTGAGCTTCGTTCATGTGGGCTCAGCAAATCTTCTGAAACCGACTTTAGCATAAGATGAATTTTGACAAGAACATTGCTGAAGTGTCTTGAGCCTCCAGCTGGGTAAATCTTCGTGACTGAAGCCATCTGCTTCAGCATTCCTTAGTGTGGTCAAATAGACCAAGTACCTGCAGATTTAGATAATTTCTATTTTGGTACCCAAGCTTGATTGGGTCCTGCTAGGTTAGTTTTCTCAAAATCCCTATTCCTCATATATTTAAATTTACATCAAATTTAGCATCAATGATCATATCCATACATGAATCAGATTTAGATATGACATTTAAAATGCATGATGGTGAGTGTATGTAAGATTAATCATTTTAATAATACACTCTTTTTCTTTGATGGTTTCATCCTTTGCTTGGTTATGTTCACAGATCTTGAATATTCACAGAGTAGGAATCAACTCTATTACTTATTTGTATCTGGTAGATTCATGGAGATGATCAGTTTCTAAGAATCTTCAAGATACTCCTCTAGAACTGATCATACTCTATGTATTATCAAAAACCTAGAACATAGGTTTGTATATACATACAAACCCTTCAGCAGGGATTACTCCACTTAAGATTAATTAAATCTTGATATGCTTATGACCTATTTCAGACATCTTTCAAGATGTTATCTTCAACCTAAGACTTGGATGGAGAAAAAGTTTTTTAGCAATTAAGTTTCCAATCTTAGTGTACTTTCTCTCTTCCCCTTTTTAGGATGCGTATGGTCTCTTGATAGAATACTGTTATAGTACATAAGGTAATGCAACATGATGTACACATTTATAATGAATGAGGAACCGTACCTTTACACTGTCAGTCTCTTGACAGTCATTTACCTTGCTATAATGAGGTTAGGCATTGATGTGTATATCTTTATATTTATTTCTGACAACTTGTTGCTCCAGTTGTCCTTCGATCAATCAGTCATAGCCTTGAAGAGGTAAGCTAAAAATGTCTTGGCATCTTTAGTTCTTTAATCACCTTGAACCTCAGGGTTCACATCCAACTTCTAGATAGCCAAATACATATTTGAGAAAGTCCACTTTCTCCTCTGGATAAGCTTTTATTAGCATGTATGGCCTTTCATCTTTCAAAATAGAGTATGCTTGATTCTTTGCTTTTTGATACCTCTTGACTTCCCACTTCTGGTCTTTAAACTACAAGATTGACCGTGGACAAGGATTGGACTTGTTACTATAGCATTTGAGAACATGGACCAATCTGAGCAGCTTTAGGTGTATATACACATTTACCTGTACACATTATTTTTAACTTGTGAGATCATCTGCATTTACAAGTGACTTACTACTAAACTAAGTTTAGAACAATGTTTGTGCCTAGGATCAGACTCAAAGCGATTAGCTTTTGAATATAGTATGAGAACCTGCTCTGATACCAATTGGTAGTTCCCAGCAGGCACATAATAGATCTAGAAGGGGGGTTGAATAGAACCTTTGCATTTTTAAACTCTTTTCCATTTTATTTTGTATTGCTAAGAAGATAGCACATGACAAACATAAGAATCATTTCAAGTACAGCAAAATAAGTTAAATGTCCTCTTCATTGATATATTGATAAACATTGATACATTGTTCTTGGAGTTAGTTTTGATGTAAGTAGTTATTACAAACATAACAGTTATAGCAGTTAAGTACATAATGTAAATGACAGAATGTAAAAGACACAAGGGGTTTTAAGTGGTTCAGAGACTCAAGCTCCTAATCCACTCTTCTGCACTATCGCAAGAAATCCACTAAGGAAGGGCAGCACCCTGAATCACTAAGATTCCTTCAAGGCCCGCAGCCCTAGAACTTCAGTTCACTAAGAACTCTTCAAGTCCTCCGACTTGGAACTCATTTAGTTCACTAAGAACTCTTCAAGGCCAGCAGCCCTGGAACTCTAGTTCTCTACGAACTCTTCAAGCCCCGCAGGCCTGAAACTCATTTAGTCCCTCCGGACAAGGACCCCTCAGGCCCTGGCTACTCGTTGTTGAAGTTGTTGTTGATTGTGCTTTGCTGCTAAGATGTCTTTAAGCTTGATCATCTTTGTACTTAGCAGCTTGGCTTGGTCCTCAGTATTCTGCCTTGAGTCTGGATCTTTTCTTCTCTTATGCAGCTGATCTTCACTCTGTTCAGCCCATCTTCATCCGATGTCAGCTGTGCACCATCACCACATAGGACTACTAAGGCTTTTCATTGTGGGTCACCTTCTTCTGGTCCTTAGCATTCCTTGAACCCTTCTTCATAGATAAGCAGACATGGTTCTACATCTTTTCCTTTTCAGCTTCTGGTTATTCATGGTGATCCATAGAGTGGCTTTTCTGATCTTCATTATACTTAGCCACTTTCTTGAATGCTATCTTCAAGGCTTTCTCAGCTCTCAGCTTGGCTGCCATCTTCAATGCCATTCTCATCCTTGTTGAGTGACGCTTTAGTCTGTTCAATCCTTCTTCAAGTCTGCTTCACTTCCACCTTCGTAGTCTTACTGCCACTGAAGACTTGTTCTGTTCAACTCTGGTGGAACTCGTAGAGTTAAGAATATAGCATTCCAACAACTCAACGATTCTACAATGCAGCAACCACTCTTATCCTTGAAGCTCTATCCATTAAATACCCTTCTATGATCTTTTCGTTGGAAAGTAGCCGTTGGAAGCTATTTGAATTGCTTCGTAGATCTCGAGTTATTTGGTGCAGACTGCTGATGTGACGTGACAGCTCCTTTTTAACTTTACTGACACAGTAGTATGCTTTCTCACCTACCGCCTCAGAGATGTCATTGTTTCGTGTCAGACTGGTAATAGTCTTTATATGTAAGACCCCAACTTTTATGAATAAAGATTTAATTTTTTTTATATTATTTCAAAATAGTAAGGTGTTGATTTGATAAATATGAAGGTTATGGGTGAAATGTGCAAACATTTTTAAAATGAGCAAGTGGTTATAAAATATTCTTGTTGTCGGGGAATATTCGTTTGGTCGTGGAATATTTTTGTTGTCGGGGAATATTCGTACGACTGCGCAGCTATTTGTGGGCCCCCACAACGGAATAACTGTCGGATATAGAAAGCGACAGAAATAAATTTTTTACAAGATAACGGCGTAGTTGTTACCATTAGTATTGTTGAAATACCCGGTGGTTAAAATACAGTGATACACGGTGTTGCATAGTAGCACACGGTATTGCACAGTATTTCGAATTATTGAGTCTTACGTGAGAAGCCATTACTCAATTATTGTTACAGTAATTACTGTTCAATATTTTATATTATTGACTCAATAATTGCTACGTTGATATTTTATATTATTGACTCAATAATTGTTACATTGATATTTTATTGACTCAATAATTGCTACGTTGCCATTTTATATGATTGATTCAATAATGGCTACAGTTGATATTTTGTAGTATTGATTCAATAATTGTCGTTGCACAGTATTTCACGTTATCAACTCGATAATTCATATTATTTGAATAATATTATTAGATAGCATTATTGACAATGTCTAAGGAAGTTCTGTCTAGGAGGGGTTATTTAATTGCGCGCCAGTAAGGAGAAGTCCTTATCGGAAGGCCCCCTCTTTCCTGGGAATGACCTGGTTGTTAATATTGTAGTTCTATAATATTATTTGTGAATAATTAATTATTGATTTATATGATAAGAAAATATTTATTTTGTGGATATTAAAGAAGGAATTGGCGCTGATGAGTTTTTATCAATATTTTGGTGTGAGAAATCATCTGTTTATGGATTCCGGATAATTTATGTTTGGAATTTGAAAAAACTTCCTTCTGCAAAGTTATAGAGAATTAAATTTCCTATGGAAGGACATAGAATTTATATTTTTCTGACAAAGGGGCTATTTGTTATGAATTATTGAAGTTTCGGAAAATAAATATTATTTAATGGGTGGGCCCCACTTTTGTTGAAAATCTGAATTTTGGGAAGCCGCCAGGCGGCGGAATTTTTTTTAAAATAATAATATTTTATTATTTTAGTCTCCTTTGGCATCCTAAGCTTTTCCTATAAATAGGGTGCTAGGTTAGAATTGAAAATCACACCAGAATCAGAAGTTTTCTCTCTCTATAATATCGAGCGTATTTTTGTGAGTATTTCAATACTTTGAGTGTTAGTATTCAGTGCAAGTTTCCTTCGGTATTATATCCGATATTCCAGTCAGAGGTACTATCTTTTTGAGGTAAGGGATGTTATTTTCTTTCGTAAATGATGTTATTCTTTTCAATATCATTATACAGAAATATTGTCATGGATTTTATGTTGAAATTCTTACTTTTTTCGTCGGAGTTACTATTCACGTATACGGCACTATTCACGTATACGGCACTATTCACAGAAAAATTAAATTTTCTTCTATTTGTCCAAATTGCTTGTTAAGGTTACTATCTTTGATTGTATCCAAGTTTTGAGCTCTATTCTTGAATTTTGCTCCATAATTGATTATTACGAGGTATTTTTGAATTGGATATACTAAAATACGAATCCTTAGTCTTTGTCTTTTATCTCACTGGATTCGTTTTTTTTAAATGTTTTTCATCATTCTCAGTCCTAAAAGGTGATGTAACTGAATATCTTTGGCCTGTAGAGCAAAGATGAATGATTACTTGATGAATATCTTTGGCCTGTAGAGCAAAGATGAATGATTATATGATGAATATCTTTGGCCTGTAGTGCAAAGATGACAGGTGTTGAGATGAATATGACCACTGATGATACAAATGAATATCTTTGGCCTGTAGTGCAAAGATGAATATTGATTCGAGATGTATATTGATTGATGTTACAGGGATAAAATATTGATGATGGACTTTTAAATCATAGAAGATAGTAGACTTCATTCTCTGCTTAACTCTTCTAATGAATTGTTATTTCCGCTGCGAATATTGATCTAAAGTTGGTTGTCCATTATATTTTATCTGATTTGTTGAAGACTAACGATAATTTATTTTCCATTATCTTAGTCATAATATTCTTTACTGAGCTAGTTGAGCTCACCCTTTTCATCTGTTGTCCTCTTCAGGAAATGAGAATGTCGCGGGAACTAGTCGGGGGACAGAGTGATGGTCCGAGTTAGAGCAGTAGTAGTCCTCACTATTTCTGATAAATAGTGTGATAATAATTGTAATGAGGACTTAGTTTGAATCTTAATATTTTTTACATATTTGTATTGACACTCACAGTTGTGTGGTCGTATTTTGCACGACCGTATGATATAAAGTTTGTATTTGAATTCTGTACCATGTATTTGGCGACTCAGAATGGGTTGGGTTGAATGGATCTATTCTGGGGGCGTCACAGTTGGTATCAGAGCTTAGGGATATGATCTCTGGCAGAGATCGGGGAATAGAACTAGGAGGGGAGAGACGAGTAAATCCTTCGCTAGTGTGTCCTACCTAAGCTTGTGTGGTATTTAATTGGTCAGTCGAAGCATAGGGTTAATATGTGATATGTTAATTTATTTAATTAACCCTTGTTTTATGGCAGTATTTGAGAATGGCAGCTGAGAATGTTAACAACGAAGTGAATGAGACCGTGGAGACACCTTTAATCGTTAACCAGGAGAACGTGCAACAAGAAGGCAATGTTCATCCTGAAAATAACGCTGGTCAGACGATAAACGATGAGATGTTTAGAAGTTTTTTGCAGTTTATGCAAAATCAGACGAGGGAGACTCGTGTGCAACATACAGGTGGAGATAATAACAACACGCGAGCTGTCACTGCTAAGCAGTTCAAAGAATTGGGACCACCAGAGTTTCTGGGAAAGCCAGATCCGATCAAGGCGGAGACGTGGATTAAACAAATTACCAAGATATTTGATGTCTTGGGATGTACAGAGGGATAGAAGGTTCCATTCGCCACGTTTATGTTCCGTGGAGAGGCAGATTACTGGTGGGAATCTGTGAAACGTACCCAGCCTGCCGCACTTAAGATGTCTTGGGAAGCGTTCCAGAAACTGTTCAATGACAAGTACTTTCCTGAAAGTATTCGTCATATGAAGGAAGTAGAATTTATTAGACTCGAACAAAACAACATGACGGTATCCCAATACGAGGCTAAGTTCGCGGAGCTGTCCAGGTTTGCACCTCATTTGGTGGAGAATGAGGAACGTATGACGTGGATGTTTCTAAGAGGTTTGAAACCTGAAATACGTCAATACCTCATTTCTCATAAATTTTCTTTATATTCGGATGTAGTAAACAGGGCCCAGTTATTAGAACGAGATAATGATTATGTTCAACCGAGGGACCACAACCAAGGTCGTACCGGTGGCAGCAGTCATCGGAGCAATGACAACCAGCGAGGAGGAAAGTATGACAGAAGCGGTAACCACTCCAGTGGTTATCGTGGCCATGATAGTAGAAGAAGCGAATCGGGAGGAGATTTCAAGAAGAGAAGGTACAACAATGAGAACGCGAAGATGTCAACATCAGCACCAGCATCAACTGTTTCGAGGGGAGGAGAACGACCACCGGTCGTATGCTTTAAATGCGGGAAAGAGGGACATATCAGCCCAAACTGCCCACAACAATTCAAAGGATGCTATAACTGTGGAAAAGAAGGACATATAGCTCGAGATTGTCCTGTTCCGAAACCAAGTTCAGCGGGGGTGGTGATTCCAAAGGCGGTTGCAGACAAGTCAAAGTCGGTGATTCCTAGAAGAGCGTTTGTCGTGACAGCCCAAAACGCGAGGAATCCACACGAGGTGATTACGGGTAAGCTGATCATAAACTCTTGCGAAGTTTATACCTTGTTAGATACCGGTGCTACCCATTCCTTTATTTCACCTGCTTGTGCTCAACGTTTGAACTTGACTTCTGATAAATTAGACTTTGACTTATCTGTTGAAACTCCGTTAGGAGAAACCTTTGTTACATCTACAGTTTACAAATCTTGCTTGATTCAGATTGGTACCCTTACCTTACCTGTTGATCTTATATCTTTGAAAATACTTGCATTTAACGTGATTTTAGGAATTCACTGGTTAACCACTTACCATGCCAAAATTGATTATTTTTGTAAGGTTGTTAGTTTTCATATTCCTAATCAACCTGTTGTGCGAATCCAAACCACCAAACCACTAAAATCAGTCAATATCATTTCAAATCCCAAGGCTATTCGTTTATTGAAAAACGGATGTCAAGCTTTCTTAGCTCATGTCACTGATCTAAACCAGAATACATCAGATTTGAATGATATCTCCGTTGTTAATGAGTTTCCTGATGTATTTCCCGAAGAACTTCCCGGTCTACCCCCAGAACGTGAAGTTGAATTCTTTATTGACCTTGAGTCCGGTACAAAGCCCATTTCTAAAACCCCATATCGAATGGCTCCTATTGAACTTCAGGAGTTAAGGATTCAATTACAAGAATTGTTAGACATCGGTTTTATTCGTCCTAGTACGTCTCCTTGGGGTGCTCCTGTTTTATTCGTAAAGAAGAAAGACGGGAGTATGCGACTTTGTATTGACTATCGGGAGTTGAACCATGTCACCATTAAGAATAGGTATCCGTTACCTCGTATTGATGACCTGTTCGACCAGTTGCAAGGAGCGCAATTCTTTTCAAAGATCGATCTTCGTTCTGGATATCATCAGTTGAAGATTAAAACTGAGGATATTCCAAAGACTGCTTTCAGAACACGGTACGGGCATTATGAGTTCTTAGTCATGTCTTTTGGATTGACTAATGCTCCTGCTGCTTTCATGGATATAATGAACCGTGTATTTAAGGAGTATTTGGATCAATTCATTGTTGTCTTTATTGATGACATCCTCATTTATTCTAAAAGCCGTGAAGATCATGAACACCATTTGAAGTTAGTACTTCAAAAGTTTCGTGAGAACAAGCTATATGCTAAGCTGAAGAAATGCGAGTTTTGGCTTGAGGAAGTAGCATTCTTTGGGCACGTGGTATCGAAACGTGGAGTATCTGTGGACCCGGCAAAGATTGAAGCAATACAAAGCTGGGAGCAACCTAAGTCGATGACCGAAGTACGAAGCTTTCTGGGCTTAGCTGGTTATTATCGGAGATTCGTAGAAGGATTTTCTCAAATCGCTACTCCATTAACTCAGTTGACTCGGAAAGATACGAAATTCGTTTGGAGAGAGGAATGCGAGAAGAGCTTCCAAGAGCTCAAGAGGAGACTTATTTCGGCACCTGTTCTGACAATACCATCTGGTTCGGATGGATTTGTTATTTACAGCGATGCTTCGGGCAAAGGGTTAGGATGTGTTCTAATGCAACATGGGAAAGTCATAGCCTATGCCTCGCGACAACTCAAAGAATATGAGAGGAATTATCCTACTCATGATCTAGAGTTGGCAGCAGTCGTTTTCGCGTTGAAGATCTGGAGACATTACTTGTACGAAGAGAAAGTGGAGATTTATACGGATCATAAGAGCCTTAAATATTTCTTCACTCAGAAGGAACTCAATATGCTGCAACGACGTTGGCTTGAGCTGTTGAAAGATTACGATCATACCATCCAATACCATCCTGGAAAAGAGAACGTGGTAGCTAACGCGTTGAGTAGAAGATCATATGTGGGAACGAGTGCGATGATGTCAAGTATACGCGTAGAACCAGCTTTGATTGATAAAGTTAAAGCTGCTCAAGCTACGGATGCGGAGCTGATGAAGATGTAGAAGAAGGTGCAAGAAGGTGCAATTCCAGAAGCGAGAATCGATGAAGATGGAATACTTCGAGTCAACTCCAGACTTTGTGTTCCTAACGATTCCGACTTGAAGTATAGAATCATGATGGAGGCACACAACACACCGTTTGCGATCCATCCTGGGAGTACTAAAATGTATCGTGATCTTCGACATATATTTTGGTGGAGCAATATGAAGAGAGAAATCGCGGAGTTCATCTCGAGATGTTTAACTTGTCAACGTGTAAAGGCGGAGCATCAAGTGCCGAAGGGTCCATTGCAACCACTGGAGATTCTGAAATGGAAGTGGGAACACATTACGATGGATTTCGTTACGGGTCTTCCCAAGATTTCTCAAGGCTTAGATGCGATTTGGGTTATTGTTGATAGATTAACCAAGTCTGCTCATTTCTTGCCGATACGAGAGACTTATTCCCTTGAACGTATTGCTCATATGTACGTGAATGAGATTGTGAGGTTATATGGCATGCCAGTATCCATAGTTTCGGATCGTGATCCCAGATTTACTTCACGATTTTGGATCAGTTTGCAGAAAGCTATGGGCACAAATTTACAATTCAGTTCGGCTTATCATCCTCAAACAGACGGACAATCGGAAAGAACTATTCAAACTCTTGAAGATCTATTGAGACTCTGTGTTCTAGACTTCAAAGGGAGTTGGGATAAGTACTTACCATTGGTGGAATTCTCCTACAACAACAGTTATCAGGCAAGTATAGGCGTGGCTCCATTCGAAGCGTTGTATGGGAGAAAGTGTCGCTCTCCAGTATGTTGGAACGAGGTGGGTGAAACAACATTGTTGGGACCGGAGTTAGTACGTATGACTACAGAAAAGATCCAAATGATTCGACAACGTATACAAACCGCACAAGATCGACAAAAGAGTTATGCGGATCTTCATCGAAAGGACGTGGAATTTAATGTTGGAGACCATGTGTTATTACGTGTTGCTCCGTGGAAAGGAGTTACGAGGTTTGGGAAGAGAGGAAAGCTCAATCCACGATTCATTGGTCCATTCGAGATTCTTGACCGAATAGGAAATGTGGCCTATAGACTCGCTTTACCTCCAAGCATGTCTCGTGTTCATAACGTGTTTCACATATCCGTGTTACGTAAATATGTGAAGGATCCAAACCGCATTATTGAGTTGGAACCAGACTAGATAGCTGAAGATTTAACGTACGAGGAGGTACCTGTCAAAATCTTGGATAGGAAGGAGCATGTCTTACGCTCGAAAATTATACCTCAAGTTAAAGTTTTATGGAGAAACCATGCAATTGAGGAAATGACCTGGGAGTTGGAATCGGAAATGAAAGCGAGCTATCCTCAACTTTTCGACATACTAGGTACGTACGTCAATTTCGAGGACGAAATTTCATAAGGAGGGGAGGTTGTAAGACCCCAACTTTTATGAATAAAGATTTAATTTTCTTTATATTATTTTGAAATAGTAAGGTGTTGATTTGATAAATATGAAGGTTATGGGTGAAATGTGCAAACATTTTTAAAATGAGCAAGTGGTTATAAAATATTCTTGTTGTCGGGGAATATTCGTTTGGTCGTGGAATATTTTTGTTGTCGGGGAATATTCGTACGACGGCGCAGCTATTTGTGGGCCCCCACAACGGAATAACTGTCGGATATAGAAAGCGACAGAAATAACTTTTTTACAAGATAACGGCATAGTTGTTACCGTTAGTACTGTTGTGGTTAAAATACAGTGATACACGGTGTTGCATAGTAGCACACGGTATTGCACAGTATTTCGAATTATTGAGTCTTACGTGAGAAGCCATTACTCAATTATTGTTACAGTAATTACTATTCAATATTTTATATTATTGACTCAATAATTGCTACGTTGATATTTTATATTATTGACTCAATAATTGTTACATTGATATTTTATTGACTCAATAATTGCTACGTTGCCATTTTATATGATTGATTCAATAATGGCTACAGTTGATATTTTGTAGTATTGATTCAATAATTGTCGTTGCACAGTATTTCACGTTATCAACTCAATAATTCATATTATTTGAATAATATTATTAGATAGCATTATTGACAATGTCTAAGGAAGTTCTGTCTAGGAGGGGTTATTTACTTGCGCGCCAGTAAGGAGAAGTCCTTATCGGAAGGCCCCCTCTTTCCTGGGAATGACCTGGTTGTTAATATTGTAGTTCTATAATATTATTTGTGAATAATTAATTATTGATTTATATGATAAGGAAATATTTATTTTGTGGATATTAAAGAAGGAATTGGCGCTGATGAGTTTTTATCAATATTTTGGTGTGAGAAATCATCTGTTTATGGATTCCGGATAATTTATGTTTGGAATTTGGAAAAACTTCCTTCTGCAAAGTTATAGAGAATTAAATTTCCTATGGAAGGACATAGAATTTGTATTTTTCTGACAAAGGAGCTATTTGTTATGAATTATTGAAGTTTCGGAAAATAAATATTATTTAATGGGTGGGCCCCACTTTTATTGAAAATCTGAATTTTGGGAAGCCGCCAGGCGGCGGAATTTTTTTTAAAATAATAATATTTTATTATTTTAGTCTCCTTTGGCATCCTAAGCTTTTCCTATAAATAGGGTTCTTAGGTTAGAATTGAAAATCACACCAGAATCAGAAGTTTTCTCTCTCTATAATATCGAGCGTATTTTTGTAAGTATTTCAATACTTTGAGTGTTAGTATTCAGTGCAAGTTTTCTTCGGTATTATATCCGATATTCCAGTCAGAGGTACTATCTTTTTGAGGTAAGGAATGTTATTTTCTTTCGTAAATGATGTTATTCTTTTCAATATCATTATACAGAAATATTGTCATGGATTTTATGTTGAAATTCTTACTTTTTCCGTCGGAGTTACTATTCACGTATACGGCACTATTCACGTATACGGCACTATTCACAGAAAAATTAAATTTTCTTCTATTTGTCCAAATTGCTTGTTAAGGTTACTATCTTTGATTGTATCCAAGTTTTGAGCTCTATTCTTGAATTTTGCTCCATAATTGATTATTACGAGGTATTTTTGAATTGGATATACTAAAATACGAATCCTTAGTCTTTGTCTTTTATCTCACTAGATTCATTTTTTTTAAATATTTTTCATCATTCTCAGTCCTAAAAGGTGATGTAACTGAATATCTTTGGCCTGTAGAGCAAAGATGAATGATTACTTGATGAATATCTTTGGCCTGTAGAGCAAAGATGAATGATTACATGATGAATATCTTTGGCCTGTAGTGCAAAGATGAATATTGATTCGAGATGTATATTGATTGATGTTACAGGGATAAAATATTGATGATGGACTTTTAAATCATAGAAGATAGTAGACTTCATTCTCTGCTTAACTCTTCTAATGAATTGTTATTTCCGCTGCGAATATTGATCTAAAGTTGGTTGTCCATTATATTTTATCTGATTTGTTGAAGACTAACGATAATTTATTTTCCATTATCTTAGTCATAATATTCTTTACTGAGCTAGTTGAGCTCACCCTTTTCATCTGTTGTCCTCTTCAGGAAATGAGAATGTCGCGGGAACTAGTCGGGGGACAGAGTGATGGTCCGAGTTAGAGCAGTAGTAGTCCTCACTATTTCTGATAAATAGTGTGATAATAATTGTAATGAGGACTTAGTTTGAATCTTAATATTTTTTACATATTTGTATTGACACTCACAGTTGTGTGGTCGTATTTTGCACGACCGTATGATATAAAGTTTGTATTTGAATTCTGTACCATGTATTTGGCGACTCAGAATGGGTTGGGTTGAATGGATCTATTCTGGGGGCGTCACATTATATCTCCTTTCTGATTCTCTGATTTGAATCTACAGGAGTTGTCCTTTTGCATCGATGCTCTCAATTAGCAATGTTCGGATGTCAGTCTTCATATTGAGACGTTGTCAGTGCTTCAACATTCAGATGCCCGAACTCTACAATTCTAATGCAAATGTTCTTGGACCTTGATCATAGTGTGTCTTGTAGAATGTTACTCTTTGACTGATTAAGACAACACTACGATTCTGAAGAGTGTTCTTCGGGTCTGCATTGTAGAACACCTCTTCCTTTATTTGTGCAGTGCTTCAACACTTCTGCTTGCCTTGACTAATCTTTGGAACTGATAGCTTGACTTGTCGTTCTGGCCTCCTTTTAAATAGTAAGACACATCAGATTTGTGACATACCCAGCTCTCTTTCTCCTGGTGATCTCCCGTTCACCTATTAATAATGGTCTGACCCATGCTTAATCACTTCTGTCTTGTTCTTCATAAGCTTGCCAGTATCTCTGTGTAAACTGCATTAGTTCCTGCTCGTTTGGCAAACACTACGATCTTGGTTAATCCTAAGATCATTGTCTTCTGTTCTCTTGACAGCTACTGCACTTGCTGACTTTCTCTAGTCAGTTACTTTATCTGAAGTCTTCTTCTGATCGGCTTGTGGAACACTTTATCTCAAATGGCTTCACAACTCATCATGGATGACGATTGAGTTGGTGCTTAGATCTTCCGTTAGCTTGCATGCCATTCGTTGAGTGCTCTCTGGTTTCCTTCACGTGGAATGCATCTTTGCAGCTCAAACCAGAGGCTTCATCCTTGGATTCTATAGGAGTGCTCATCTGTTGAGAATCGTGTTGACACTACAATTCTACCTTGGCATTGTGAGCAACCTCTGTAGACGCCTTAGTCCTGCAAAGTACGATTTAGCCTTGTTTCTGCAGACACTACGACTCCGAGATCAGATCTTGACAGACTACGATTTCTGCCTTCATGCTTGCTGTCCTTGTCTGATCTGGCTCGACTACGATCTCTGCCTCTGATATGATCAGTAAACTTTACTACCAAGTGTGATCCACGATTCTTGACTTAGTTCTGGCAGACGCTCGGTCGGCTCATAGACAGGCTGTCTCTACAATTCTGAATATGACTTCCTCAGCAGACTATGGCTCTGAGAAAGTTCTTCTCGTCACACTACGATCCTTCCTCGTTTCTCCTGACAGACTACAAACTCCAAGATCTACTATCTTGCAGACTACGATTCCGCCTTGATAGTTCTTGAGTCTTCCTTGTCTCTCCTGGTAGACTACGATGCTGGTGCAGGGCTCGACGATCAAACAAGCCTATCTATTACACTTTATAAGATCAACCTAACAAGTTTGATCTTTCTATATTTATAGTCCTTGTACATCATTTCTATTTAAGGACTTTACAAAGCTATTTTGTTTATGTAGGATCAACCTAACATATTTGATCATTTCAGTCTAAGTCCTTGTACATAAATTCCTATTATCTATCAAAGGACTTTACAGCTTTTATCAATGCAAGCATACTTGCATATTCATTAATTTGTATCATAATCAAATCATATAAAATAGGAATACCATTCTTATGAATATTCCTAACATCCTCAACCACATCGTCGACTACTTTCTTGAGGTCACGGACCTCCTTACTCAGTTGGACATTTCTGTCCAATATTGCCATGAACAGTAGTTTCATGGACTCCTCCGGTGTAGAATCCTCCACATCCTCCTCCGTAGGCAATACCGTATTAATCGGCATTGTCTCCTCTTCCTCAGTAGACAGTACCGTATTACTCTGCACCGACTCAACTTCCTCCTCCGACATACCCTCGAACAATGACGCAAAGTTAAAGTTGTCAAGATGTTCGAACGGGTCCTCTTCTTCTATATCAGTTCCCTCTAAGATTACCAAAGGTTCCTCTGCTACCGGCATAGGTATCACCTCTATAAAGTTGATCGAATCTTCGCTAACCTCATGTATTTCATTATACATTCTCATTATTCTTGTTATCTACATAAAACATAATTGAATGGATTAGTATACAATCAAATATGAACAGTTTATATCACGTTTAATATGTTTAAGGTTACTTTTTTCTTTCACAACTTTACCGAAGTTTATTTACTTCTGACTTCTACTTCTCTGCTCTAGGTTATAACCTAAGGTTTTTACCCCTTAAGTTTTATAACCTATGGCTTTGATACCAACATATGATGCCCCCAAATTTGGGTACCTTCAAACCCTGGACCTGGTGCTACACGGTACTACATTCTACTCATACATTCCATTGAAACACCTCAATATCATGTATGAGTTTACTAAACATACATTCTATTCATTCTTTCCCAAGTTCTCGATAACCATTACATTGTTCTATGTCATAATATCAGTAGGTACAGTACTAATACTATGCTATTACAAATGTCTCTACTTGTCCATCTTGGACTTGCCTTTGTCTTTTTCGGATCCTTCGGTCCGTTTCTTCCTAGCTGAAAACATTTAGTTTAAGCAAGAATGAGCATAAATAGCTCAGCAAGTTAACATTTTATCTTCAAACCACAAAATCAAGAATCATATCCATTTCACTTCAATAACTGGACAATAGCTGTGAAGTACCTCTGAACAATCAAAATATCATTTTGATTTCTTTAAAACCATTCCCAAGGACATATAGTCTCTTCGGAATCTTTCCTGCTCAAAGACCACAAACCAACCCTTGCTTCCCATTTTTGAAAAGGACTATCCGGCACTAAGGCCATAAGCCCGATATATCTTACGAGCACATCCAGGTGATCAGCCTGTAGTACTCTATGTTGATCAACATTCATTCATTAAATGTTTTTACGTTTAATCAGTGGCAACCTCGCGTGCCCGTCGAATTAACGAAGTAAAAACATTTGCCTTCCACTCTCAGGTTCCCCTGAGAATCCTTACCAATCACTTGGCATAGGATAGCTTCAATATATATATATATATATATATATATATATATATATATTCTGGAAAGATTTGTGGAAAAAAAACCCACCAAAATATATTCACTTTTCAGTCTGGCCGAAGCAATTGGCATCGACCATCCAATAATCTTTTTTATACATAAGCAGTTATGCACAATGATCTCTTATCCAACCATAAGGTATAAACAAGAGTTAGAAAACTTGCATCAAGTATAACTTGAACAAAGTTAGGAAACTTGCCTTCGCGTCTCTTAGTCTTTAAGGTAAGCTACTTGGTCTTTACCACTTCTACAAGCATAACACATAGTATACCAATGAGAAATACTTCCGATATACAATGTATTTGCCTAACTTTTCATTCTTGTATAAATTAACCAAAATATCAACTAATAACATTTGTTTAAGTTATTTAATGTTCATTACGGCTTATTAACATCCTATTTTATAAACCGAACTTTCATCAATTATCACCAAGTATAATAATCGACGAGATCTTAACTTGTTCTTCAACTTGGTCTTCAACTAAATCTTTGGTTTACGATTTACGTTTCCAAAGTTCAATTTAAATTATGTTTTATTAGCGTTCATTCCTTATAACCCTTGATTAAACATGTCGTTTAAAGCTTTACATCACATCACTTATTAGCCCCTTAATTGATATACAAAAGGTTAAGTAAGTACTAGTAATGTCAGAACTCTCTGCCATGCTGGCGTTGCGGCGCCAGCTTTGCCCTGCTGAGCGGCGCTGCGGCGCTAGCCATGCAGAGATTTCTCCCTGAAGTGGCGCTGCGGCGCCGGTTTAAGCATATTGGGCAGCGCTGCGGCGCCGTCCCTGCATCTCAGAAAAATTTCCTAAGTCACAGAAATTTTTGAAATTCCCGAGCTCGTAACATGACTGTTACAACTCGAAATTGTCTCATTCCAACGCCAATAGTTCATAAATGATATACTCTATCATCCTATCAAGTTGGAATTCGTTGCCGAATCCATTAGCGAGAAATTCGCCCATTAGTCCATTTCTACGTTTTCGTCGAACCTTCGTGAACGTTCAACGCTCGTTTCTTCGTTTTAAGCCGGAATCAATCTGTTATTTCTCTCGCAAGTCTTATGTACCTAAATACATGTGTTAGAATCGAAAACCCCCATTTCTGAGTCACACGGCGGCTTTTGACTTCTAATACGGGAAATCTACGTTTTCGACGATTATCGTCTAATCGCATAACTTTCACCGAATTTTCATTTTTTGTTATTCTTACTTCAAACCAATTGGAATCAATCCAATGATTAATTATTATTGATTCTAACCATTTACAACATTCAAGTTTTCATGGTTTTACTTATTCATTAGTCCATTTCTTACAAATTCACTAAGTTCTTCATTTGTTCTTAATGAGCTCTTATTATCTTATTATGCATGGCTTATGAGGGTGCTTAATTCACCATTATACCATCCTTATAACTTCTCCATGATCATACCTCCTTCAATCACTTCTCTATTAAAATTATTAATAAAAGAAGAAGAGAGTTTTACATTTTCCTAGGTTATACCTTCAAAGTTCTTGGTTGAGCTTGAGTATGGAGACTCAAAGGCTACTTCTTCTCCTTGGTTGATGAGTTAAGATTAGGCAAAGCTTGCTCTAGCTTCTTCTCTCTCTCTTTTGTGTTGGTGGATTCTCAAACAACCAAATAATGAAGGGAGAGCTCTCTATTTATAGGAGTTGCAAGAGTTGGGGTAGTTTGGTCATTAGGACCAAACCTCCTCAATCCCTCCCCCCTTCACATGTCAACCCATGTCCTCCCATGTGCTAGCATGTAATAGCACATGGCCCCCC
The DNA here is from genome assembly GCA_020205555.1 of Panax stipuleanatus. NCBI lineage: Eukaryota > Viridiplantae > Streptophyta > Magnoliopsida > Apiales > Araliaceae > Panax > Panax stipuleanatus. The sequence continues at coordinate 84,268,568 of CM035119.1, forward strand.
TTGTGCTCCCACATGTCCCATGTGGCCTTGGGTTACCCCATGGGTTACCCCCTGGGTTTAACCCACCCGTTTACTCAACGGTTCGACCCACGGGTTATACTTATTAACTTTAATTCAAATTAATTCCAATTTAATTCATTACAACATATTTACTCCGTATAAAATTCGTATTATACGTCGTATTAATTCTCGTATAATACTTCGTATTATACGCGTATTCCTTTTTATAATAATCATTTATTGTTATACGAAATCAATTTAATCATTTACTTCGCTTTCTTTAACGCTTAGAATTTTAAGTCCCTACGCGAAAACTTCGCGAGCCATAAGTGAAATATTATTACATATTCCACCTCGCCTCGAAATCCTATCATTACGCATTTTTCAGAATTCTAAAATTAATTCCCTATCAAAAATGGATGAATAGTGATTTTCAAACTTTTCTTCTGAAAAGACTTCTTCGTGACTAATTTAACTTTTCATGGTATATTACCGTCAAATCTTTCGACAGAATGTCATTCCGACATTCCGAACTCCCAAACGAGCTTAGGGTTACATGAATCCTAACCCTTAGGGTCAAACCCTAACCCTTAGGGTTCATAAATAGTGCTTATTTTGTCATTTTCTCGAAAAGACTTTATTTTTGTCTTGAAAATTCACATTCATTATTTCTAAAGCATAGCCAGAATACTAACTATTTCGAACTTCTCTAGGTCATAAACCAACCTTTAATTTGCTTACTCACTTTAATAAATAAATAATCGAATTTTATTCAATAAATCAAATAAAATCCATTTACCTAATCGTTCATTTTTCTCGGGCATTACAACTGTCCCCAGCAGAGTCGCCACCTGTCGACGTCGGGAAAAAATCTTGTCTCTTTGGACCAGATCTTTCTCTCTTCCTAAATTTTGTTGTTTTCTACCCTTATTTGTTTTATGAAGGGTGAAGTTTTTTAGGAAAAGGCCAACATGTATCATGTCGATGATTTGAAAAGTTTATAGAGTTGCCAATTGGTATATATTTGAAATGGTTGTACCAACTCAACCGAATTTTGTTGCAAGTAGGCCCAATTACTGGACACTATCAAAACTTGGTCTTGAAACCAAGATTCTTAAAGTTCGGGGGCTTGGTTAAGCGGGGGAAAAGTGTTAGGCACCCCCCGACTCCCGTGAAATACGATACCACATCTTTTCAATATTTTCCTTTTTATTTGCAATGTGTGTGTGTATGCTGGAAGTAATGAGCCTACGTTTGATTGATTTGAAAGTAGTGACGTGCTTCGTTGAACCTATATACGAAGGGTTTAGTTTGATTTGCAAAAGTCCTTCTTTAGACAAGATATGAAAATAACGTTTTGAAAGGTGATTTTCAAACCCTTACGCTCGTATAGGAATTGAAGCCTTTTGATACTTCCATTTTATTCCGTTCAGCCTTTGGCTCGATTTGGATGTTTATTGTCGGGATGCAAAGCATCCTCGACCACAACATATATATACAAGTACCAGTCTTCTCATGGGCATGACAGCCATCGGAGTGACTCTGGCACGACAAACCATATTTCACTATGTTTGAGACCTTAAACCCGGATAACCGTTTTAAGGTCCCTCAGATGTACATTTTACAGAAAAACTGACAGGGTACATTTATAAAGTGGAGTTGTCCATCGTGGGAATCAGATTTAGATCAATTTGATCTTCAATCCCACGATTCCTAGGCTCACAGAAAATAGCCGAGCAAACCTGCACAACACAGATATTTACAGAAAATGCAAACTGTACTTTAGACGTCGTAAAACAAAAGATTCATCAGTCAAATCCTTGTATGCGCGTAGCCAAAGCTTCCCGTTCCCACTAGATATGGATCTAGGGTTGCTAGGTTGCTTTAATATCTAACAAAACTAGAAAGACAGCTAGATTTAAATAAATCTTAGCCATTCTAGCTTCCCGGTTCCGGTTGGACTTATTTTGAATTGTTTGAAAGGTAGAAATGGCTAGATTTAGATAAATCTAATCCACCAAATTTATATTAAAACAAATTCATAGCAAATGAATAATTGAAACAGATTTTTAATCACAATGAATAGAGAATATATATATATATATATATATATATAATTATATATATACGAAAACTGTAAAGTGCCATGGATTTTCATTCCAGGTCCGACTGAAATGGAAATATATATATATATATATATATATATATATATATATATTTATAAAAGCTTTAAAAGAGCCAAGAATTAATCCAGACTCGACTGAATATAAATATATATATATATATATATATATATAAGCTATAAAGAGTCACGAATTTGTAATCCAGACTCAACTGAAATGTAAATATATATATATATATATATATATATATATATATATATAAGTAGTAAAGAGCCATGAATTGATCCAGACTCAACTGAATGTAAATATATATATATATATATATATATATATATATATTTATAAAAGCGGTAAAAGGCCACGGATTTCCAATCCAGGCCAAATTAAAATATAAATGTTAATATATACAGTTAGCATATATATATTAAAGAGAAAAAGGCCACAAATTAGCAATTCAGGCCAAACGAAGTCAAAAAAATTATATATATATATATAATTATATATATAAAAGCAGTAAAAGGGCCACGAATTAGCAATCCAGGCCCGACTGAATTGAAAGTTTGTATATATATATATATATATAGTAAATTATATGTATAATAAAGTTGAAAATGCCACAAATCAGCGATCCAGGCCGAACAAGTTAGTATATATATATATAAGCGAGTAAAAGCCACGAATCGACGATCCAGGATGTGCAAACGATGAAAAACGTATATATATACTTATATATACTAAAAAGTTAGCTAAAACGGCCACGGAACTGAGTTCCGAACAAAACCAGAAGATGAAACTTTATAGCACGTTCACATATACGTAATAAAGTAAGAAATGAGTTTTGATCATCAAAAAATTTACAATGGACTGCTCCACTGGCTTTTTGCCACTTGGTGGGCTTCAAATGGAGTTTCCACCGGTTAATATTTGATATGTTATAGAATATACGTATACAAACGTATTGAAAGAATAAAATCTAAGTTTGGAGTACTAGAAGTAGGGCTAAAGGACGAAATGGGCGGAGTTTCAGAGTGTTTTTCTATTTTTTTTTCTTCTTTTTTGCCAAGGGTGGGGGGTTATATTTAAAGATCCGATGGTAGCGGGTCTACCCGCGACTACCGTGAGTAGAGCTGCGGCTCCTCGTAGTGGGCCCCACCCGGTGGGTCCGTCGTTTCAAAGAACGTGCACTCTGAGCAACGCGATGTTAGGTTTGAACCTTCCTAACTTTTGATCAGAGCATTCGTTTGAGACGTGTTATACCTTTTCGGAAAGCCCTTTCCGAGAGCAACACAATGGCATGGGACTTAACCTTTTCCGAATTCAGGAAGACGGGTTTATAACTAGATCTTCGTTTTTTCGCAATTTGTCCGTTGAGCTGTATTGTGCTGTTTTCACTCGGGATCGATGTTATGGCTCTTCTAACCTTTATTCCATCAAATCGGCTTGCTTTTAACTGAATTGTCTTCAAGTTGGTAAAATGACCGTTTTGCCCCTCCAGTGGTTGTCTCTCGTACTGGCACGATTTTTGACTCTTTTCTCGGGGTTGTCTACGAGTTTTGATTCCAGCCGACTCTGTTCTTCTTCAAGGTTGTCTCCGAGGTTGACTTGGTTTTCCAGGGTTGTCTCTGGGGATGATTTGACACTTCGGGGCTGTCTCCGAAGTTGATTTGGCTTCCCAGTGTTGTCGTCGGGGCTACTGTACCTCCCGGGTTATTGTCGGGGCTTGACTTTACATTCTGGTGTTATCGTCGGGGCTGAATTTGATCTCCCGGTGTTGTCTTCGGGGTTGCTGTACCTCCCGAGTTGTTGCAGGGGCTTGCCTTGACATCCCAGTGTTGTCGTCGGAGCTGAGATTGATCTCCTGGTGTTATCGTCGGGGCTGTTGTACCTTCTGGGTTGTTGTTGGGGCTTGCATTGACATCCCGGTGTTGTCGTCGGGGCTGAATTTGATCTTTCGGTGTTGTCGCTGGGACTGCTGTACCTCTCGGGTTGTTGCTGGGGCTTGGCTTGACATCCCGGTGTTGTCGCCGGGGCTGAATTTGATCTCCCGATGTTGTCGTCGGGGCTGAATTTGATCTCCCGGTGTTGTCACCAAGGCTGCTGTACCTTCCGGGTTGTTGTCGGGGCTTGCCTTGACATCCCGGTGTTGTCGTCGGGGCTGAGATTGATCTCCTGGTGTTATCGCCGGGGCTAAAAGACGATTTTGCCCTCCTGCAGGGCTAGTAACATGAATGCAAAATTTCGAGTGTCTACAATTGCTATATTACTTGCTGGGCAAATTTGTTGTTCATTCTTACTTCCCTAAAATATTTCAGTTACGGTAGAGCAAGGTAGTACCTCAGGCAAGGATAAAGGAAAGGGCAAGGCTATGGAGTAGCTTTAGTCCTCTATGTTAGAATTTTAATATTATGATGTAATAATACTTGATTAGTATTATGTACTAAGTTATGTCATGGATTATGTTATGTATTGTGTCAGTAATGGTTGCGAGACCTTGGGACGAAAATAATTATACTAAATCAATGTAATTTATTCTATTATTCCGCTGTATGAGTTATTATTATGTTATTAGAGTTAGATCGTGAAGCACCGAATTCGGGATATTATTGTCTGAATTTGGGGACGTCACACCTAGGGTCTCACTCTCTGTCTCCATAGCGTTGCGACACTAGATATGGGCGCTGCGGCGCTGGTACCTTATCAAAATAGAATGACAAAAATTCTAAAAATCATGCTGGAACTTGTGAGCTATGTTTCTACAAGATAACGACTGAATCTTGACTTGGGATCTTCATTAAAGTTGTAGCCGTAGAAGTGTAGATTAATTTAGGCATTTGAATAACCTCATTTGGACTTCTAAAACTCAAGTTATACAACTTTTAAGTTTACTGGTCTGAATTGGAATTCAACCCAAGCAGGGTTTAGATCAACTTACTTTGACACACTATTTGGAGGCCCAAACGAACTCGAATTTTTGCAAACCAAACCTTTCAGAAAAGCTTAAGACGTCCTCTAAAAATTTTAAGAACATTTTCTCATTCTAAAACTCTAACGCTATCCAAAACTTCATTGAAACTCTAGAGGCTAATTTGCATAAAAGCTGGAAATTGCAATATATGACCCAATTTGACTAAAAGGCATCCAAATAGCTTCCATGTTTCATATCTTTGTTCAATTTTCTCTTTTTCTATACAAAACACATAAAAATGAATATGAAATACTTAAGAACTCACAAATCATCAAATTAAAAATACTTAATTTATAGGTATAAAATTCACTCATCAGTATATTACTCATTTTTAATGATATCATAGGACTTCCAGTGAATATTTATCGAAAAATGGTCTAGATGATGTATTTTGTTTTCTTGTTAAAAGTATAATATGCATTTAATTCAAAATAAAGTTTATGGTGCAAATCAATTTTAAGGGTAAAGTTTAGGATGTAAATTGGATTTTAATCTAGAATAAACAAGGTCTAATTTTATCCATAATAAAGCTTACGGACGTAAATACAATATAATTCTTTACCTTATTTAAAAGTAATGCACCCTACTTTTAAAAATAAATAGTCATTATACAATATTTTAAATTTTAAATATTTTTTGAGGATAACTTTTCTATTTTTAATAATTTTAAGAGTCCTTCTACATGGACATTATTATTGGACATTAAAATTGGATATTTTTTATTTTATTTTATTTTATTTTATTTTTATTTTTTTTGTGACTCCCAAAAAATGTATAATATTTATTACGACTGAAATTTTTATAAAATATAGTGTTTTAGGTGTAATTTAAATATATATACAAGAACAGTGTTGAACAATCTCTTCAACACTGTTCTTGTATATATATTCAAATTACACCTAAAACACTATATTTTATAAAAATTTCAGTCGTAATAAATATTATACATTTTTTAGGAGTCGCAAAAAAACCAAAAAAATTAAAAAATTAAAAATGTTCAATTCTAATGTACAATAATAATGTCTGCCTAGATTTATTGTAATTTTAAACATCTTTTGTGGGATAGACTATAGAGGGAGTAAGTATACCGGTAACCAAGAAAGAATAATAATTCTATTCACACAAATTATATATATATATATATATATATATATATATATATATATATATATATATATATAAAATTATCCACAAATCGTATAAAAAAAAGAAAGTACTCTAATAAATAGCACCTATTATTACATTTTTTTGTATATTTTTATTGATCATTTCATGAATTTTATATTTTTTTTACAGATTTTTTATATATTTTTATCGATGAATTCATTAAAGAAGAGAAGGTAGGCGCCAGCTCAACCAATTTCACATTACACTTGTCACCTTTTCAGCTCCTATGCCACCACTTCACATTAACTCTCTTCTTTCCTCGTGCACATCCCAGTGCATCCCCATAAACCCAATTGTGTACCCGCCTTCTCTCTCTTCAGCAACCATCCATGGAACTAGCAGCAGAAGAGTACTACAAAATCCCAATACTACCACAACCATCACTTTGGCTCACAAAATTATTAAATCTACAAGCAGAAATAATCCACAACTGTTTCTCCTTTCTCCTCTCCCCCATTTTCTCTCTGTTCTCCTTCATTTCCGACTCCTACCATCGTGTTGAGGCGGAAAAGGACTGTCCCGATACGGTGGTCCACCGTGCCACCGCGGCCAGATTAATCCCCTCTGCAGTGGCCCAGAGCAGTGGTCTTTTGCTGCGTAAGCTGGGCGTGGGGCTTCTTGGTGCTACGTATGTGTGCATTGTTCTGGTGGCGGTGCTGGTGGCGGCGGTGATTTTGGGGGTCGGGTTGGTGCAGTTTGTGGTGGAGGAGCCTGTGTTTGTGAGGGAGAGGTTATATTTTGATTATGCTGAGGTTCATCCAAGCGCGGTGTTAGTTTTGGGAGGGTATAGTGGTACAGAGAAGAAGATGGGTGTGCCAGTTGGTCAGACAATTTATGTGTCTTTAGTTCTTCAGATGCCTGAATCTGATTATAATAGAGAGATTGGAATGTTTCAGGTATTTTTACTTCATTACTTGATTCCATATTTTATTTTTCAAATTATGGTTCATGTTTCTTTTTTCACTAGTAGTTTTTATTTTATTTTTTTTGTGTTTATTGAAGGGTTTATTCCTTGACAAATTGTGCTCCTAGAAGCTGCAAATTATTGGCCACTACTAGTCAATTACGAAAAGAAATCACTGAATTTTAGTCTAGTCTTTTGTATAACTAAAAAAAATCTCAATTTTACTCTGTGGCTATGCTAGTTTCTAATTATGTTGCTTGGGAGTTGGCTAATTATAGTTGCCACTGGACTAATTATAGTTGAGCACTTTTTATCCTTGAATTGAATTAGTACCATGGAATTTTTTTTTAATTTTACTACATCTCTTCCAAATTATAGAATCATTACTAATTTTTGAAAGTCAGACATTTTCAAACTCAAAATTGAGATGATTCATTCAAAATTATGAAATAATAAATCTCTAAATGAGTAAAGGAATACAATATTCATCATTGTATCGACTACAACAAAAGGAATCCATGTCAAATTTGAGTTTGAAAATGTTTAAGTTGACTTTAAAAATTCAATAATGATCTTATATTTTGGAACGGAGGGAGTATTATTTTTGTTTCTAAGGTAATTTATGAAGACTATATGGTGGTATTAAATAGTACCCTTTTGAGGTACCATATGGCCATAAAAGTAAAAATATAGTGCATGGATTGTCATCTTAGGTCTTACCTAAAAATAAAAAATTAGTGCTCAAGGATATTAAGCTACTAAAAAATAACTAGAAATTGTCCAATCCCAAGTAACATAATTGAAAACAAATATAGCCTACGAGTACTTCTAACAACGCACTAAATTATACTCTATTTAACTCAAAACAAAATACTCAATTTTACTCGTGTTTTGCTCGAAACCTGTGGATATAGCGGTCAAGTTGGATTCTGGTAAACCTCACGTGGTAATTTGCATTTTTCTTAAGTTTATTTTATTTCTCTTTAATTAGTCTTTGACAAGCTTAATTGAGGAAGAGTAAAAGGCATACAAAATTAACTTAAATAGCTTATCACTCGTAAAAGGCTAAAACATTGTGGTTTTGTCTTATAAAAAAGAAAAATTGTGCCCCCTATGAAACAATAAAACTTATAAATAAGTCGTACCTTTTAGATAGTTTACAATATTCATCATTGTATTGATTAAAATTTAAAAAATCTACATCGAGTTGAGTTTGAAAATTTCTCAAATTGACTTTCAAACAACGATCATATAATTTAGAACTGAGGGAGTAGAACAAAACTTCTTCTCCACCAATTGATCTCCCTCGGGGGAATTTTCTCGTCTCTCTACAAATATATTTTGCATTTCTTGACTTTGGTTTGGTGGTTTTATAAGTCTTAACAACAAAATTGAATCAAATTTTACATTATGGACATTCTCTTTTCCAATAAATCAAATTCAGTGACACCCTTCATGCATTCATAACGTTCTGCAATATTTTCTTTCCCGGAAGCCGTAAACTTTACACTAAAAAGACAAAATTCATAGACTTCAATCATGTCTTAAGTTGGCAACTCAACTTCAAGTCTTGGAATTGAAATCTAGCATGAAAATTTAACTAAATTTAATTATTGGAATTGCAAATGAACTTTGAATTCCAATTCTGAACCTTGGTATTGAGTTGTCAAACATAGGTATTTGGCTCCCCTCCATTTCGCATTCTCTCCAATTTCATCCAATACACCATATTTTTTATCTTAATAATTTTGTTAGTAATGATCAAAATATGTTAATAAATAGTTAATGATATTAGGATCAATTCTATCAAAAATTAGAATCAGTAAAAATATTTTTACTGTTAAAAGTTAAAAGAATTTTCAACCATTGAATTTTTGATGAAAAATTCACATGTTTATTAAATGGTGAAAAACTGACAGAATATTTTTATTTTTGGAACAATAATACTACTCAATATTATAAAATAATTGACCGGTGTTGATTTCAATTATACTATCTAAAATTATAAAAATATGGTGTATTGGATGGAATTAGAGGGAATGTGTAATGGAGGGGAGCCAAATCCACAAACATAGCTTTTGAACGTAAAATGAATTCTCTAAGGTCATATTTGTTTGCAAGGATAACATTTCAGATTGGAATATTAATCATAAGTTCTTTGTTTGTTTTAAAAATTAGACTTGAGACTATTAGTTCATGGATAATAAAAATGACTTGGAATGGGGGACTATTTAATATCATGTCTAACCAGATATTATATTCTCGGGTTAACTGTGCATCAGACCTCGAAGTATGCATCCTTTTGCACTTGGTACCCTCAAGTTCAAAAGTTTTCATCTCGTTACCCAAAGTAACTCGATCCTCCCAAAACTGACCCTCGTGTTATTTCTGGCAAGAAAAGTGGTCGAAATTGCCACGTGCTCCAGTAGAGGGAGTATAGTACGGTTTGACCGTATTTTTATACATTTTGACTGTATAAAACATTTTTTTTCTCATCTTCTTTATGCATGAAACATAAAAATTTCAAAATCAAAACCCAAAGCCAAATCAAAAGTTTCAAGAAAGTTGCAAACCACCAAACCCAAATTGAAAGTTTCAACAACAAACCGAAAAGAATTGAAAATCAAGTTTACAAATCAAAAATTGAAAAAACGAAAAAGAATCAAATTTATATGAAGGGGTTTCCATTATTGGGTTGGATTTGGAATTGGGTATGTAGCCATATATGAACTTTAAAGTTCAAACCATAAACCCAAAATTCTCTCATCCTTTGAATTTCTCCCTTACTAATAGCATCAAACATCAAAATGGAACCCAGATGCAATTCCAAATGAGATACTACATCAGCACGATGTTTCCGCCCCTAAACTCTAATTCCTAAACAAATTAAATGCTTCCTATAAAAATCAAATAAATTCTCAAATACCCCACTCAAATATGTACTCAACAACAAAAATCAATCCAGATATGCAAAAAGAAGTTAGCATTGCAACCCAATCGTTGAAGCTTCATAACAACTACATCTATGAAAAGAATACTAAATTGTGGCCAAAAAATGGTTGAGAGACTATTGTTTAGATGGTGACGGGGATAGGGACGAGTAAGACATCGGAGATGGAGTTAGGGACGAGGAAGACTTTAGAGACGGGGAAGGAGAAGAGGAAGAGGAAGGTGGAAAGAGTCAGGAAAAGGGAAGAACTCCAAACCAGATCTAGATGGGGGATTCATTGTTTTTTATTTTATTTTTAGTTTTGTTTTCATTTTTATCTTGTTAATTGATTGTTATTATTTTTATTACTACTTTATTTGGACTAATCATTGAGGTCAGTGGCGAAGCCAAGTGTATGACCCCACTGATTTTTTTTCTTTTATATGACGTAATAGATTTTGTGTGTGTAATTTTGTAATTTGACCTTGTTAGGAATATGCATGAGAATGTTATTCCTATTTATATAAGATTTGATTATGATCTTAATGAATGAATATGCAAATATGTCTGCATTGATGAAAGCTGTAAAGTCCTTAATAGATGATAGACATATGTACAAGGACTTAAACTGAAATGATCAAATATGTTAGGTTGATTCTACATGAACAAACAGCTTTGTAAAGTCTTTCTAAAGATTAAGATGTACAAGGACTATAAATAGAAAGATCAAGCTTATTAGGTTGATCTTATAAAGTGTAATGAATAGGCTTGTCTGATCGTCGAGTACTGCATAAGTCTTCGTAGTCTGCCAGGAGAGACAAGGAAAAATCGGAGTCTATTAAGGCAGAATCGTAGTCTATAAGGATAGTCACTCTCGAAGCTCGTAGTCTTCCAGGAGAGACAAGGCAGGATCGTGGTGTGTCGAGGAGGACTTTCTCGAAGCCGTAGTTTGTCGAGAAAGTCATGTTTAGAATCGTGGAGACAGCCTGTCAAAGCGCATGTCGAGCGCCTGCCAAGCCAAGTCAAGAATCGTAGGCCTCACTTAAAGTCGTGGAGCCTGCAGATCATAACAGAGGCAGAAATCGTAGTTGAGCAGATCAGTAAAGGGACAGCAAGTGTTAAGGCAGCAATCGTAGTCTGTCATAAGATCTGCTCTCGGAGTCGTGGTGTTTGCAGAACCAAAGTCAGATCGTAGTCTGCAGATCAAAGACTCAGACAAAGTCAGTCAGTGCTCAACACGCTAAGGAAGAATCGTAGAGACTATACGATTCTCATCAAATGAGCACTCCCGAAGTATCCAAAGAACGAAGCCTCGGGAAAGAATAGTCAAGATTCAATCAACCTGAAGAAAGGCAGAGAGCACTCACCGAATGGCCTGCAAGCAATCAGAAGATCGAAGCACCAACTCAATCAGCATCCTGATTGAGAAGTGAAGCCATTCAGGAGAAGTCTTCCACAAGCAAACATTAGAAGACAATAAATGAAGTGACTGACTAAAGGAAGTCAGCAGTGCAGTATCTGTCAAACCAACAGAAGACAACGATCATGGTGATAGCTATGATCGTGGTGTTTGCCTAACGAGCAGCAGGAACTGATGTAGTTCATTCAGTGACATTGACCAACCTAAAGAACAAACGAAAAGGATTGTCAATGGCTCAGCCTCACCATGAAGAGTGAACGGGAGATCACAGGGCAGAATGTAGAGAGAGACTAATCAGAAGAGTCTTGCAAGCCAGAAGGGCCAAAGCTTTCAAACAAGTTGTCAGTTCTTGATGCAAGTCAAGGCAGAAAGAAGCATTAAAGTTTTGCACGAGTATAGGAGGAGAGGTTCTACATTGTCAATTCAAAGAACACTCTCAGAATCGTAGTGTTGTCTCAACCAGTCAACGAGCAACATTCAACAGACAAACTACGATCAAGTTCATGGTCATCTGCATCAGAATCGTGGAGTTCGGTCATCTGATTATTGAAGCCTTGGCAACGTCTCAATATAAAGACTGACATTTGAACGTTGCTGATTGAGAGCATCGATGCAGAAGGACAACTCTTGTGGTTCTAATCGAGGAATCAGAAGGAGAAATAAAGGTGACTACCAGCCTGACACATGAAAGTGATATATCTGAAGTGGTAGGTGGAATAGTAGATTGCTGTGTCAGAAAAGTCAAAAAGGTGTTGTCACGTCAAAATCAGCAGTCTGCACCAAATAACTCAGAATCTTTGAGGCAATTCAAATAACTTCCAACGGCTAGTTTCCAACGGGAAGTTGATGGAGGAGTATATATCAGCCAAAGCTTCAAAGATGAAGAGTTGTTGACTCTACGAGTTCTACAGAGCTTAACAAAACATGTCCAAGTGGCAGATGAGACTACAAAAGTAGAAGTGAAGCAGATTTGAAGAAGAGCTTTAACTGATGAAGGCTTCACTCAACACAAATAAGAATGCCAAACAGATTGGCATCTAAGCTGAGGGCCGAGAAGGCCAATAAGACGAGGAAGAGTGGCAAACCAGAAAACAGATCCAAAGGGCCACTCTACGATTCACCATGAACAACCTGGGTTGAAGAGAAACAGTTGTAGAACCAAATCTGCACACAAGTCAATCTATGTTCAAGGGATGCTAAGTACCAGATGGAGTCTATCAAGAAGTGCAAAGTCTTAGCATACCCCAAGTGGTGAAACTGTGCAAAGCTGATATCAGATGAAGACAAGCATCAACCACAAGATCAACAGCACCAAGGAAGAAATGATAGACTGCTAATTACTCAAAGATGTCGAGCTTCATGAACATCTTAGCAATCCATCATAAGTGATCCAATCTCGATGCAGAATGCAAGAGGAACACACCAAGCTGCTAAGTACCAAGGGATGATCAAGCTTTAAGTCATCTTAGCAGCTCAGCATCACAACCAACAACAACAACAAGAAGAAGCCAGGGCCTGAGGGGTCCTTGTCCGAGGGACTAAATCAAAGTCAAGCTTGCTGGGCTTGTTGAGTACCGGAGGGTACAAGAGATTCTAAGTCTGCTGGACTTAGTCTACAGTTCCAAGTCTGCTGGGCTTGAAGAGTTCTTAGTGAACTGAAGTTCCAAAGCTGCTGGCTTTGAAGGAAATCTTTGTGATTCAAGAGCTACCCATTTCTTTAGTGGAATTCCTACTCATTGAAGCAGAAGAGTGGATTAGGAGGTTGAGTCTCTGAACCACTTAAAATCTCGTGTTATTTACTTTCAGTCATTTACCTTATGTACCTTAAACTGCTATAACTGTAATAACCACCTACAACTAAACTAACTCTAGAACAATGCTTATAAAGATATCTATGAAGGGGATCTTTAACTTATTCCGCTGTGCTTGAAATGATTCTTATGTTTGTCATATGCTAATTACTTAGCAATACAAAATAAAATGGAAAAGATTTGAAATTAAAAAGGATCTATTCAACCCCCCCTTCTAGATCTATTGTGTGCCCTCTAGGAACTAACAGACCTCACTGAATATATATATAATATAGGGCTATATGTAGCTACACAGCTGTGTAGCTACACAGTAGGCTATAGCGACGGTTTTCTAGGGCTATAACGACGGTTTGTCTGTCGCCATAGATATTCTGTCTATAGCGACAGACAAACCATCGCTATAGCCCTGGAAAACCGTCGCTATAGCCTACTGTGCACTACACAGCTGTGTACTTATATTTTTCTCATATATATATATATGATGTAATAGATTTTTTGTAGGTGTAATTTAGTAATTTGACACCACTAATTTTTTTATATATATATGATGTAATAGATTTTTTGGGAGTATAATTTAGTAATTTGACCCCACTTATTTTTTTTCTGGCTTCGCCCCTGATTGAGGTGAATTATTGTATGAGTTGATGAATTTGATTATTTATTTTATTTTTGAGTAATTCATTTGATTATAATTTTATTTGATTTAATTAGTTTAGTTAAGTAATTTATTTGACTTAACTTGTTTAGTTAATTATTTTGTTTGGATTAATTAGTATGTTAATTATTTTATTTTGTGTTAATTATTTGAGTTAATTACTTTACTTAGTTAGTTAAGAATTAATTATTTATGTATTTTTATACACCTTTAATATATTGTCATTTTTTTTCTTCTATGTATTTTTACTATTTTATTAAGTCAACTACGATACTTATACGGTCAAGCGTATTTAAATATTAAATTAGGACGCGTGTCTACTTTCTAGCGAAAAAGCTGGTCGGAACTCTAAAAAGGGTCCATCGTGCTTACTTAACATTACTTTGGGTAGCGTGATAAAAGCTTTTGAACCTGGGGTAGAAAGTGTAAAAGGGTGCATACTTTGGGGTAAGATATGCAATTAACCCTATATTCCCTACCATTTGAGATTAAAATTTTATGGGCAAAATTAACGTTTACGTTTTTTAAAAAACAATGACCATTATATCTTATTCTATCCATCTACTCACACTACTGAGCATACAGTCTCTATTATTACTGGTAAGGGTATAATAGTCCAAATGATAAGTTTTTGTCCATTTTTTTAAATAATTCTGAACAAAACAAACATAATATGAGATTATTTAAAATTATTCTATGAATAATTTTATTCTAAACAAACATGTGACTAGGACTATTTATTCTTAGGATTAGTAGTTTTGGGATAATAATCAATGAAAATATAGTCCCGGGATAATAATCCTTGCAAACTATCATGATCTAAGGATCTAGTCGATGGAACCAGTGAACCAAGCAAGTTGGGGGTTTAATATTATCATCTTGGAATCTACATAAGATTCACTATTGAAGCCTTTTTTAGCACAACAGCAGAAAAGTGACTGGTCAGTTGATATTGTGGTAAAGAAAAGGAAGGCTGGAAGAAAGAGTTGATACGTTGTGGTGAATGCTTTGATGCTAAAGTGAGATATTCATGCGGAAGAGAGGAGAGAGAGAGAGAGAAGAGGTTGGGTTGCATTGATTTTGTGTGGCAGTTCTATCAAGTTATACAAGGGAGAGATGCAGTCCATGTTAGGCAGGTTTTTTCTTTTTCTTTTTCTTAATTTTATTAGTATTATTTATAATAATCTAAACGAAGATATCTTATATGCTTTTTACTCTAGTTGAAAACATGGTAATTTGGAACTCAATGCGAGATGTTAACACACAATATGTAAGGTAGCATCTCAATATGGAAGCAAATAGGCTTAATGGAACAATACATAAAGATATGAGATAAGGAGGTCTGGAAATAGTTCAAATCTTACTTGTTAATAAGCATGGGATGAAATTGTATTATTATTTGAGAATAGAAAAGTCTGAAAATATGAAGTCGAATAATTAATTTTGAAACTTTCTTTGTGATGCATTTGCATTCAAGGAAAATCTGTCATCTTTTCTTTGTCTGGGGCTGAGCCAAAAAATACAATTATCGATTGAGGAAAAATTGCAATATTTCTGGTGCATACATGTCAGTAATGCTAGTAACCTTGTATAAATCAGGCTCAAATCTGTGCTCTCTGTGATATGCAGCTATATGTGAGCAATTGTCGTGTAGGGATTGATTGTTTTCGTCTGCTATAGTGCTATTTTTCTTTCGTGTTTATTTTCTGATGATACATGTATATTCTCTTCTTCTGGGCTATGTAATAATCATCCCTTGTGTTGATTAATGTATGAATTATCATTATAAATTTCTCTTTTAAATGTTGTTCTGTTTCTTCTTCTGATGATAATGTAAATTTTTTGTGTTTTACAAAAAGACTGATATGTAGAAAGCTAGCCATAGTTGAATTAAAGAGCATTCCAAAAATCAAGAAAAAGATGCTATTTTTGTTATTGATTTTTCACTGTCATTAGTGCTAGTATTCTTCTATTCGACACATCGTAGTATTAATGACCTCAAATTATTATCTATATTTAACGCCTTCCTTTTGTGCTATTTGACCAGCGATTCATTAGTGTGTACCATTAGTAATTGCAGCATTCTTGTTTGGCATTGATAAATTCTTTTATAGAATGCTCATTTTTAATACCCTTTTTATGTGATTTGGATTCATGGGTTGTTTCATCAGTTGGTTGCAGAAGTTATATCAACCGATGGAAATGTAAAAGATAAATCCAGCCTCCCGTGCATGCTGCGATTTAGAAGCCTCCCAGTTCGACTCGTGCAAACATCTCTAATGAGCATACCCCTGTTACTAGGAATTACATCTGAAACACAGAGGTTAACAATTCCAATGTTAAGACACAAGGAGGGGTATCCAAGAACCAAAGCCATCAGAATAACTCTGGTCCCACGGGCTGGAGCATCATTTCTTCCACAGCTCTATGAAGCTGAAATACTCGTGAATTCAGAGCTTCCTTGGAGAAAAGAACTGGTTCATAGGTGGAAATGGACATTTTATGTTTGGACATCCGTGTACACGTACCTTATGCTTCTTATAGTTCTTATTTGTTGCTTTAGGCCACTTATCTTCCCAGTAATGACAGCAAGTTTTAGTCAAGACAAATATGACCGAGATACAACCACGGAATCACCAAGAGAACGCCTGGCGGGATCCAAAGATACTAGAGAAATGTCGGAGATGTTGAGTAGGTGGAAAGAAAGTGTAAGGAAGAGGAAAGCAATGCTCGAGGGGGTTCTGCCAGAGTCGATATCATCATCTGCCTCGAGCATTAGTGTGACAAGAGATGATTCAAGCATTGAAGATGTTGGAGATTCAGAATCTGTATGTTTCGATGAATGAGTCGATCGACAGGTAAACAGTGCTTTTTTTTTGAAAGTTTTAATCTAATTTAAGGTTGCAGCTTTTGTCCTCAAATTGAAAAAGTACATACTATTTAGAGTAGACCGTAGAAACCCCATGAATTTGAAATGGAAAAGATTTGACTAATATAAGATAGCAAGGTTCCTTTGGACAATTAGGTGCATTTAACATGAAAATGAAAAAGATATTACTGATATAAAACGTAGCCTAGTGGTTATTCAGAAACTGAAAAACATGTTAACGTTAAAAGTTGGTTGGATTCTGATGCAAGTGGAGTAAGTCTCATTGGATTTGTATTTCTGCTACATCAATTCATAGGAATGGTTATTTAGAATCCGCCCATTTAATGCACTTCAGTTTTAGCTGTGAAATAAATATTTATTGTATTACATGGAATTCGACTTTAAATTGTCAAATGTGTTCATTTTACATTCTTGATTCAAATCGAATCACTATTCTTATATAATTAGGTCACTTTTTATTAATTGAATCACTAATTCTTTTTTATTAGCACGTAGATGTACACTAGTGGTCCTTCCAACTGATTATTATTTCTCTGTTCTCGAGTTCTATAAGGAATGGAGTCCTGCTGATTATCTTGCGGGTTCTAACTGAGCTTCTATATCTTCCAACACTTAAAGATACTGCTATTGTTATGGATTATTGTGCAGATTTAGAAGCTTGGAGTAGACATCTTTCATTTTTTGTAATGCTTTGAAGATATGCGGATGGAAGCTGGCCAAGAGGGATCAATTGAGGCACACATGTACTTATTTTATCCTAATCCAAGATATTATTTGTGTATGTGCTAAGTTTGATATTTGAATATTATAACTTATGTTGAAGCCCTCAATGGGGCAAATCTTAAAGACTGGGACTATGTAATGTTTTAAGAAAATGATATATAATATGAATGTGTCGATTTTTTGATTGTTAATTACGTGGACAAAAAATAAAAATTAGTGATAATTTTTTTTGAGAGATATTGAATAAGTCGGTCTTTTTTATAATTTTATCTAATCTCAATGTGTTTTGTTGTTGTTTTATATAAAAACACTAAGAACAAAATAAATAATATGTAGAAATAAAATAATGAAGAATATTGATAAAGCTGAAGCACTGACGAAATAAAATAAAATAAATAAATAAATAAATAAATAAGGTGATTATAACCCATGTAATCTCAATGTGTTTTCTTGTTCTTCGATATAGAAGTACTAAGAACAAAATAAATAAATTACACAAATAAAATAAGGAATTGATATTTTTACAGTATATTTGATAGTTTCACAAATTTTTCTTCACATGAATAATAAATGTGGTCTACTCTCAGATGAGAGAGTACCTTGTAAAATTAACATTTTTACTTGTAGAAATATTAATTCTCATAAAATAATGAAGAATATTAATATAGCTAAAGTAGTGTAGTCTGAAATTGGTATAGACAATTTACACGCAAGTATACGTGGTCATTAAGTAATAAAGTGATAAGTAGAGTGTCGATTCCACGAGTAATATGCTAATAATATTAAGACAATTACTAACTTTGTATCAATTCAATCTTATTTAAACAATTGATTAAAGCTTATAAAACTAATTATTAAAACTAAATTACTAACAAGGATTAGATTTAAAAGTTAAGATTACAATTTCCTCCAACGTCTTGTCTAAATATTATTAAATTGATTATTTAGAATTGCCAACAGAAAATCACTAATAGTTTATATAATCATTTTTCAAATAATTATATAGCATGTCTATTATTATTAATTTCACTATATTCCTATGAGAAACAATAATAATAAATTCATTAAGTATCATCTTCCACACGTTGCTTGCGGTCTACATGTATATTCCTATCCCCTTATATTTGCATTCACTCCGAGCACGAAATATTAATCACAAGTTATCATATTCAGATCTAAACTTATAATCCATAATCCAATTTCATATAAGTTATCACAATAATTGCTAGCTAGACAATCATTCATGAAGCTCAACACATGATAAACGATTCAAATATAATTAATAATAACAAACAACGAGAATAAATTAATTTAAACTGAATATTAGGTTCAATTGCAATCTCAATAAAAAACTAAATCATACTGTAGGAATAAAACAGCATCAATAAACCAAGTAACATTTTAGATTACAAAAATAAAAAGAAGATAAAAGAAAACAAAAATTGTGTCACGCAGCCTTGCTCTCCAATTCCGCCTTTAATCATTGTGTTCCTTCTTGCTCCTTGAAAGCTGATGAGAAGCCCTAGCTTTGATTTGTGTTAGATCAGATGTTAGTCTCCTCTCTAAGGTGTTTCTCTCCCCAAATCATATCTCTTTATTGATATTTAAAGATCTCAAGTGAAAACTTATCAAAAGTAGGCATCCCAGTCCAATTTCAAGTCAAATACCGTGCCAAAACTCGTCTAAATGTGTCCCAAAGCCTCAAGCATCGCGGCTCTCCACATTGTCGATCATGGGTTCCATCCAGCGCCGCGGCTCCCAACATTCTGTCCTTGTAGAAAATTTTGTTAGCTTCGTTTTGGCAGGTGGCACGTTCTGTAACCCTTATCGGATCTCAAGTTATGACCATTTTACCAACGGACGTCGGAACATGAATCTAACTCCAACTAACTGTACTTTGACACATTGTTTGGAGACCCAAACCAACTCGTATTTTTGCAAACCACACCTTTATGGAAAGCTTGAGAAGTCCTCTAAACTTAGAGAAGACCAATTTCTCATTCTAAAACTCTAACACCATCCAAATCTCAGTTGAAGCTCTGGAGGTCAAATCGTCGAAAAGCTGAAAATCACAATATACTCCAATTTGACTCAAAATGCATCCATATAGCTCCAATATAACTAGAATGCAACCAAATAGCTCCAAAATTCAGTTCCTACATAAAAACACATAAAAAGGAATATAAAATACTTGAAAACTCACAAATAATCAAGTCAAAAGTACTCAATTTAAAGGTATCAAAACCAATCATCAAGTAGCGTGACTCACGGGAAAATGCTTTCTTTAAGGTGATTTACGTTATCGTAGAGAGATCAATGTTCGATCCGATGTAGCGAGTTGTTTGTATGTCACTTCCAAGATGCAACAACTCACCATTTACACCGTTACTTTTAATGAAGTCTATACAACTTGGAGAGTCCAAAACTCCATGAATCCCATATTGGATCTTACCCAATATAGTTGTCAACCTCAAGAAAATTTGTTATATATATATATGGGTAATGATCTATAACATGTATTTTTTATGGATCTTTATAGGGCATACACCATCTATACCATTGAAAATAAAAAAGAACGACCATAATTAGATATTAAAAATCGACGTTCGCTACTATTAGTAGCAGATGGTTAAAAAACCCCATACCATCTGCTAGTATTAGTAGCGGATGCTAATCAGAATAAGGGTTTGATTTTATTAACTAGAATTTCAATTAATTAACCAGGGGTTATGATTTATTAACTCATTTTTTAACTGTTTAGGGTTTATTAGTTAAAAAATAAGTTAATAAACCTAGAACCATGATTTTAATTAATTGAAACTCTAGTTAATAAAGTCAAACCCTTATTCTGATTAGCGTCATGCGTTTTTTTAACCATCCGCTACTAATAGTAGCGGACATCAATTTTTACTTTATAATCATGGTCATTCCTTTGTGTTTTCAATGGTATAGATGATGTATGCCCTATATCATGGAAGCGTTAGCTATAGGCATTGTTCTAGCTAACCCTTATCTAACCGTCTAAGTTAAGATCCAAGCTTTAAGAATTAAAAAGGTAAAGGCCCGCCCGCTACTGGCTCCTACGACCAGGCCATATTTTAATCAGTTTCTATATTGGCTGCAGGAGGGAGTAATGGCCAGTCAAAATGACACAATTTAAAGACTTTTTGGGGACTTGACCTGGCCGTAGGAGCCAGTAGCGACCCGTTTGACCAACTCTTAGGACATGCATCTAACATTTTACTCCATTCGCATCCATATGCTAAACAACTGTAGAAATTTAGCTTTAGAGAGAATTTCCTAGTTCTGAGATTAGAAGAAATCACTTATTTGTGTAATCAATTTTTGGTAAGTCTTCATCAATGGCTTTCATGCCTAATACAAATATATTTTTATCTAGTTCTTCTAATTCTCCTGCGAGTTTAGAATGTAGAAATGCATCAGAGTATGTTAATGATGTTGAAAGTAGTAAAGAGGTAATGGTTCCTTATATTGGTCAGTTGTTTTCTAAATTGGAAGAAGTTGATTTTTTTTATAGATTATATGCCAAAAAAATAGATTTGAGATTAGGATTGCTATGAGTTGTAAAAATCCTCACAGTAATGATTTGGCGTCAAGGTTATATGTATGTACAAAAGCTGGTAGACCAACATTGTAAAGAGTTCATTAGATAATGAATGTGATAACGATAAGAAAACAAGACAACGAGACTCAATAGGTCGAACATTATGCAAAGTTATGCATGTTGCCCACAGTAAGAAAGAAGATAATTGGTGATTTGAATCACAACCATCATTTAGTGACACCTAACAAAGTAGATTTGATTGAGACATAGAAATATTACGTTGGTAGCAAGAAAATTAATTGACACATTAAATAAGGTGTGTATTGGACCAAGTAGGATGATGAACGTTTTGAGCACAATGGGTGGAGGGATGCAAAATGTAGGTTTTAGTGATAAGGATGTTTGTAATGTAGTTAGGAATTGAAGGCATGACTCGGAGAATGAAATGATGCACAGACTTTAGTCGTTTATCTAAAAAAATTTGGATCTAGCAGTGTGAGTAATTTTTTTTTTCGTGCTAAATCAAGCGAAGACAATCGCATAGCTTGTATTTTGTGGGTAAACGTCCGATCAAGATTTATGTATCAACATTTCGGAGACTTGGTTACATTTGACACTACGTATAGGACAAATAGGTACAATATGCCATTTGTTCCATTTACCGGGGTGAACCACCATTATCAATTTGTTTTATTTGGATTTGCATTATTAAGGGATGAGACAGAAGACACTTTCATTTGGGTCTTAGAGACGTGGCTTGAAGCCATGGACTACAAGGCTCATGTAACACTTCTCCGTTTGTCTTCTCATTTTATAGGTTTCCTTGTTTCGCCCCTCCCAAATGCTCTAATAAATTGATGTAAATTGTTTTGGGACAATATTTTGCCCTTTTGACATTTGGACTCAAAAATAATACTCGCTTCGTTACAAAATCCTTTCAAAAATAGAAGTACATTTTGGCCTATTTTTTATGGTTAATTTGCAAAATTTTAAAATTCAAAATCAATATAGTTTTTTCAAATTTTAGTACAAATAATTATAATTATTAAAATTGAACTAAACATATTAGGATAGTGCTAAATCATTTTTTCATCATTAAATTGGGGTCGAAATTACAAAATCATCATTGAACTATTTTTTTAGCAAACGAATCACTGACTTCATTTTTTTCTTACAAAATGCTACAAAAATAGTTCAATAAGATTGAATTTAATGGATTTGCCAACAAAGAGTGTAGACACTTGAAATTTCACTTTCCTTGAACTAACCTTTCAGAAGGGTAAAAATATAATTTCACTTCGGAGACAACCCCGAGGTAGGACAAAAGCAACTTTTCATCCCGGAGACAACCCTGTGGAATAATCAAAGTACCACGATGCCCAGACACGATGCGGACTGAACGAGGATCGCAAAGCTGAAGATGTGACCACAAGAAGTCACCACAGCAACCAGTGAGTTGCAAGCTGGCCAAGTCGAGCTGATTGATGATCCTCGAGAACCGAAACATACTTCTCACCTTATTGCATCTAAAAGTCCAATAATAATCTAGAAAGGGGGGGGGGGTTGACTAGATTAATTACTGTTTAAAAATTATTCTAGGCCTTTTTGAATTTTTAGTTAATTAATTTGCAATGTTAAAATTAATATATAAGACAATAAAATTTAATCACACAATGCACAGAGATTTATCTGGTTCACAACATACATCACGGGTATATTGCTACGTCCAGTCTCAAGCTCCTCTCCAGGACTTGAGATCCTATTACTATCAGTAATAAATACTCCTTCAATAGGCGGAGAAGCCTTTACAAAGTTTTATAGACAAATTTTTAACTATACACAACTATCTATCTCGGACAGCAAGCTCTCAGCTTCTCTTCCTTAAGTTTAGTTGTACCTCCTTTTGAGTTCAGTTCTATTCTATGATCTGGTCTTGAAACAACAACCTCTTCCTCACCTCACAAGTACACTAGAGATTCAACTCCCAGTTGACCTCTCTACGACTCTGGTCTTGGTCAAAGAATTACTCGTTTTTCTCACAAGTACATAAAATAAAATAACTCTATATTTTTCCTTTTTACAAGATGTTTAACAGATTTTGCTTCTAAAATAAGCAAATACAATTAAGTACAAATGAATAAAAGTTTTAAATAAATTTTATCTTGTGTAATAGGTGCTTCTTGAATAAGCAAGTATATGAATTTAAGCTTTAAAAAAATGCTTCTGTATAAGCAGATATGTAACTTTAGTTCAGATTTTATAAAGATTTAAATTTTTTTATAAAATAAAGAATGTGTTTCTATGAAAACCAATTTTCAATTTAATTACAAATATAAAAATTTAAATAACTTTTATGATTATGCTTCTTGTTAAGCAAATAAATTCACAAAAGTGTGTGATATATAAATGTGAATAACTTTTGTGTTATGTAACAGTCAATTTATGAATGTTTAAATAATGAAGGATATCAAGTATAATAATTCAAATAATTTGAATAATGTTTGTTATAACAAAAAAATTCACTATACTCTAAAATATATATAATAATATATTTTATCTATCCTGTGAATTAATAAATAAGGTCACTTAGAATTTTAATGACTGTTTGAATGATATTCTTGTTTAGAGAATACCTTCAAATAGCGGTACCTAAAACTGACCGAATTTAAATGTTTCACTGTTTAATATTTGTATAAATATTTTCAATAGATCACTTAGAATTTTAATGACCGATTGAATGATATTTTTGTTTAAGGAATACCTCCAAAAGCGGAATCTAAAACTGATCTATTTTTTGATATTTATATAAATAAATTATATATCTATAAAGAGCCACTTAGAATTTTAATGACCGGTTGAATGATATTCTTAAAGAATATCTTCAAATAGCGGTACCTAAAACTGGCTTTTTATTGATATGAATAGATGAAATAAAAATATATATAAATGTGTATAATATTTCTATTTGTATTTTTATACCTACACACAAATATGAGATAATAACAAATAAGTAAATTTAATAACTTATCTCAAATGACTTTGACCAATTCTTTTCTTCAAAATATCAAAACTATTGATTTAGAAGAGAGAAAGCTTTCTAAGGAAAGATTATGTAGGCAAGGAGACTATAAGCTTTTCTTGATCTGAAATTGGTGATTTTAGAATGAAGAAAAGCTTCCCTATTTATAGAAAATTTTGGCCAGGGATATTTTTGTAATTTTGAAAGATTTAATTTAAAATTAATGGCCAGGATTGATTTTAAATGAAAAGGATGGATAGGATGAAAACTTATTATTTCACACGGATTGATATGAGACACTGTCCACTAAACATTTTCATTCATCTGCGCAAGCAGAAAATTTTTGCCCAGCATGCTTTAAACAAAAATTTCGCCCAGCAAGCTCAACCAAAATTTTTCCCAGCAAGCTCACACAATATCTTGGGTCCCACTTAACAGTAATTCAATTTAAGCAATTCGGTCAACTAGTGAGTTTTTGCAATATAAAGTTCATGGACCCATTAATTCAAGCCACAAAATAAATTCGGATGAGTGAAAGGCTAAAGCCTTTTTGGAAGTTCAAAGTAATATATATAAATATATTATTTTGGAAATAATTGATGAGAGAAAGATTTATTTTAAGAATAGGGATTCTCCTTGCCTTAGGAATTGTTACTTTTTGAATTAATTTCTTCTAACACTTGATATTAAATTATCAAGGTTAATAAATAAAATCAATTCAATGTTTAAGATGAAAAATGTTTTTGAACAAAATAAATAATTAAAAATAATTATATCATATAGAACCTATGGAGAGGATTCTAACTTATTTTACTATTTAATTGTTATCATCAAAATACACCAAAAATTGGAGACCTAACAATCCCTCCCTTTTTGATGATGACAATTCTACTAAAAATATTAAGACTCCCCCTTAATATGTGAATCTCCCCTTCTAACAAATTATTTTTAATTTCGTAATATAATGTTGATATAAAAATATTTAACCTACAAGTAAAATTTTGACAGATTATGTAGTTAAAAAATTTAACTGCAGAATCAGCAACTTGCAAACAGAGTTTATATATTTCAAAGAAATTTAGATCCTGCAAGCAGAGTTATATTTTTCTTAACTCTGCAACTTGTTGCAACCTGTTATATTTTCAGCAGCAAAAAAAATCACAGAACCGAAAAAAATCTAAAGTTTAACACATCCTGCACATATCAACATATTAACAGATTTAACATATTAACATCATGCAGACATCCTGCACAGAGTTAACATCCTGCACAGAGTTATCATCTTGCATATTTTTCTTTCTCCCCCTTTGGCATCATAAAAAGAGAGGAGAGAAATCTGTAGACACTAACATATTCTACATACTAACAGATCCTGCATATTTTTTTAAACAATACCTGCATAGTTAAATATGTTAGTAAACTAGTCATTACAAGCCCAAATAGTTAGTGATATAATATATATATATATATATATGTGTGTGTGTGTGTGTGTTACAATTCCCAAATAGTTAGTAATCCTCCAAATTAATGGGGGAAAATTGAAGACCAGAGATTGGCATGATATCATCAGAGAAGAGTTGATTTAGATCAACAGGAACCGAGCTAGCACTTGAAGTGACAGGAGGAGGAGGAATGAGTACAGTATGATTTTCCATATAGAGCTGAATCAGAGTCTGAAGGTGAATGATCATTTGCTGCAGTTCTTCAATTTTCGTCATGAGAGTTCCTTAATTTTGTAACATGAGCTGGTTCATGTTACCAAGAGATTCCACTTGGGAAAACATATTAATATGTCTCAATATGATCAATAACTGGGCCTTTGAAGGTGATCAAGGGTTTTGGTGGAAGTTTTAGATGAGCTACTAGGTTATTATTTGGAATTGGTTGAGATTTATGAGAAGTAAGGTCAATGCCAAGATGTTGGAATATGCGAGTTAAAAGTAAACCAAAACCCATGCAGTTGTGATTGTAGCAATGCTCAAATGAAGACTGTGACGCCCCCAAATTCTCTACATTTTCTGTAGCAGATTTGGTGCTCACGTAAATATTTTATAAGGTAATAACTTCTATAAATCCAAAATTCACAGTATCCCAATCAGTTAAGAGTTCTCGTCAGAATAATTACCATATCTGGATACCCTCACTTGGATGTATAGATTTATGATCTTACATATATTTCTTGCATATCAATAATTTCTATCTATCTGACATTTACAGTACAAATGATAAGATTGTTCTTGGAACTGAGGGGAGACCTCAGTGCTTACAGAACTCCCAAGATCATTCAATACCCTCATTCAGATTTATATTTCATATAGATACTGTACTTGTTACTATTCACTATTAATAATGTAAAACTATTCAACTAATAAACTAACAACATACTAACATCCGGTTACATAAGGTTTAACCATTACATCAAAATATTACTAATTACAATGTAGTCTTACTACAATAAATCCATTAATATAGAGTTACTCTCTACCCACAAGTATGATTTCCTAAACTCCCTGGTGTGTGAGATGCAGCTGCAAAAGAAAAGAATAATTGCAAGGAGGAGCTTTAAAAGGCTCAGCAAATTTTAAAGAGTTACAGTTTATACTCGCACAATATCTGAATTGAATGAACATATAGTTCAGAGTTTTTCCACATATATACTGAGTCCATCCATTATGAGTTTCTGTCAATCATAAAGACTTAGCAACTCGGGTTGATTCGGTCAACCACACCACACTCCTAACAGTCACAAAGACTTATAGGAGCTCTGTTCGGATATCTCATAAGTGATCAGCCTAATCATATCCTAGGAGTATGCATATCATCCTACCAATCCAACAAGGTCAGTGCTATAACTGCCTGTAAATATAACCCTCGGTCAGTGCTATAACTGCCGGTCCGAATAGTATCAGTATATATATCTGTACCAAACAATATTGGTTTTTCCACATTTTATGTTTTGATATCAAATCAAATACATTTTACACAAATAACAGTTCATATAGTTTGGTTATGCTTGAACAATAAGTCATAACCTTCTTCAAAGCATAGATATCACGAATAATGTGTATAACAAGTTCGTATATCAATATACTGGACTTACATTTAATATTGAAACTAAATGAAGTTAGAAAAACTTGCCTTTATCAAGATCAGCTACTTAAGCTATTTGAAAGTATACTTGCAACCTATATAGGTTATAACAGTCATTAGAAATTATAACAACTAATTTCTAATTAATCTATTAGTGTCTGAGTTGATTTTGGAGTCCGTTCGGTATTTTATAGCTTCATTGAATAGCTATCGAATTAGTTTTTCAATAAACTTTATTTAAAAGTTTTCATATCTTATTAGATATTTTAGTTATTATTTATAATAATTTTTAAATGCTCAAAATAATTTAATATCATTTAAAATAATTTTTAATTTTTAATATTATTTTTTAAATATTTAATAACCATTTAAAATGATTTTTAAATCATCAATATTATTTTTAAATAATTTATTTTTATTAAAAATGATTTATAAACCATTAATATCATTTTTAAATAATTTATTATTATTTAAAATAATTTTTAAACCATTAATATTATTTTTAAGTAATTTATTATTAATTACTTTTATTATTATTAATATTTAAATAAATTAAATATTAATAAAATTTTATGTCAAAATATTAAAAATTATTAATTATAATTAAAAATGAATTTTCAAAATTTTTTATTAATTATTTAATATTTATTTCTATTTATTTTAATTATTTTTAATTTTCCATCCGTCGCTATAGGTGTTCTTGGCTGGGCCAAGATCACGCCGGTCAACGCTAAGGGTCTCCGTTTGACTCGGTCTGACTGTCAGCTTGTTTGAGTTCTGGGCATGAAAGTTCAATGAAGTTGTAGTGCTAGTGTAATACTACACACCTATGGTCATTTCAGTGCCTAAAAACATCTATACAAGATTCTATGGCCGGTCAAACCACCCTACCAACGCTGTTCATCATTTCTGGGTTGCCCAGAAAGGTATAGTCAATGCCGGTCAACGGTTTCTCTGGCCTTATATCTTGCAGGCTGATCATACTTTAGGTGTTCTAGTGATCGGGAATTGTAGTCCAACTATCACGGTACACAATTGAAGCACAAACAGAGTCTAGGTATTACTAACCAGTAAGATCTAAACCTCTAAACTACCTGTCAGACCGCTGCCTATAATTTCTGGGTTACCCAGAAATCAAAACTGGACGGTTAACGACTTTTGACCCTTAATAACTTCCGATCCATGACTGTCTAAGGCTTGAAAGTGCTCTAGTTGTGTAGTACTCATGTCAAGGTATAATCTAACTAACAACTAACACCAAAACAAATTGACAGGTGGTAGATCAAGGCGGTCAAACCAACTGTCATATGTGTTCTTCAATCTTTCTGGGTTACCCAGAAAACGGCCAGTCAATGTCGGTCAACGGGTTTTGACACCTTATATCTTCGAATATGTTATTCTGATTATTATTTTACCACTTCTAGGTTATTAACAACACTGCAAGCTATAACTATAAACCTTTAAAACATCTAAACAATGAACATGTAGCGATCTACGAGCCCTGACATTCACTGTCAGACCACTTTTTTTATACTTTGGCAGTTTTGCTTAAATCACAATTTCAATGCTTTTAAGTGTTATAGATCCATGTTTTAGCAACCCAGAACACTAAATAACTTACTAATTAACATCCTTAAACAATAACAACAACAATAAAATTTTTAGAATTTAAGATTTAATTAAGCTAGGGTTAGGTTTTTACTCTTTTTGAGCAATTTTTGGTCCTTCCTCTTTTGATTCTGCTTCTGGCTTGCTAAGAGTGGTTTATGAGTTAGTTAGTGATGTATTTTAAGTGTGAAATTCGTGGCCTTGAGTTCTTATGACCTAGCCTTATATGAAAACTCCAAGTGGGGTAAAAAATCTAAGTTTCCTACTCTTTTGACAAGTAAGCCTATGTTATTAATTGTGTAGGTTGTGTTGTCAAGAATATGTGGTAAACTTAGCATAGGGCAAATCTTTTGCTTGTTAAGCAAATAATTTGTTCCTATCTCATTTTAAAAGAAAACAAATAAGGATATTTTGGTCATTTTACATGTACTAAGGGTATTTTGGTAATTTTCTACTTGAATCCAAGGGTAATTTAGTTATTTCATATTTTCTCTAGAAACTTAAAAACAAGAATGAACAATTAGGTTTTGTTAGTTTAGAATTAGGGTTTATAATTAAAATTAAAGTTTTATAATTAGGGTTAGGGTTTCCTAATTCCTAATTAGGGTTTTCTAGAAATCTTTTGTAATTAAATCTTTAATACATCATATTAAATTAATATATGTATATATTCATAATCTTATATAACATTATCAATGTATTATGTTAGAATTCTCATTTATTATAACAATTAGGGTTAGGTTTCCTTATTTATATAAAATCTTAAATTAGGGTTTATAAAACCTTCTATATATATTTACATAGTTATATCTTATGTGTTGATATATAATTATATATATTAATAATAAAGTTAAATACACATCACACAAGATATAAAACATATTAATATTTACTTTTTATATTAATACTCCTGTTCAAAGTTTGGAATATTACAATCACCCCCTCTTATAAGAATTTCGTGCCGAAATTGAAATTACACCTTATGAAAACAACTGCGGAAAATCTGCTCGCATCTTATCCCCCAGCTCCCATGTAGCTTCTTCAATATCATGATTCTTCCAGATTACCTTAACCGATGATATAACCTTATTTCTCAACACCTGTTATTTCCGATCAACTATCTGTACCGGAACTTCTACATACGATAAATCTTTCTCTATCTGAACAGGTTCATAGTTTATCACTTGTTTATAATCAGGTTTATATAGACGTAGCACAGACACATGAAACACATTAGGAATGTGTCCTAATTCTGGTGGTAGGGCTACCTCGCAGGCTACTTCACCTATTCTCCTTAATACTTAAAATGGGCCAATGAATCTCGGGCTTAGCTTTCCCTTTTTACCAAAATGAATCTTGCCTTTCCAAGGAGACACTTTCAGAAACATATGACTCCCAACACTAAATTCTCTTAGCTGTCGGTGTTGATCTGCATATTTCTTCTGTGACGCCCCCAGAATAGGTCCATTCAACCCAACCCATTCTGAGTCGCCAAATACATGGTACAGAATTCAAATACAAACTTTATATCATACGGTCGTGCAAAATACGACCACACAACTGTGAGTCTCAATACAAATATGTAGAAAATATTAAGATTCAAACTAAGTCCTCATTACAATTATTATCACACTATTTATCAGAAATAGTGAGGACTACTACTGCTCTAACTCGGACCATCACTCTGTCCCCCGACTAGTCCCCGCAACATTCTCATTTCCTGAAGAGGACAACAGATGAAAAGGGTGAGCTCAACTAGCTCAGTAAAGAATATTATGACTAAGATAATGAAAAATAAATTATCGTTAGTCTTCAACAGTTCAGATAAAATATTATGGACAACAAGTTTTAGATCAATATTCGCAGCGGAAATAACAAATCATTAGAAGAGTTAAGCAGAGAATGAAGTCTACTATCTTCTATGATTTAAAAGTCCATCACCAATATTTTATCCCTGTAACATCAATCAATATACATCTCGAATCAATATTCATCTTTGCACTACAGGCCAAAGATATTCATTTGCATCATCAGTAGTCATGTTCATCTCAACACCTGTCATCTTTGCACTACAGGCCAAAGATATTCATCAGGTAATCATTCATCTTTGCTCTACAGGCCAAAGATATTCATCAAGTAATCATTCATCTTTGCTCTACAGGCCAAAGATATTCATCAAGTAATCATTCATCTTTTAGGACTGAGAATGATGAAAAATATTTTTAAAAAAACGAATCCAGTGAGATAAAAGACAAAGACTAAGGATTCGTATTTTAGTATATCCAATTCAAAAATATCTCGTAATAATCAATTATGGAGCAAAATTCAAGAATAAAGCTCAAAACTTGGATATAATCAAAGATAGTAACCTTAACAAGCAATTTGGACAAATAGAAGAAAATTTAATTTTTTCGTGAATAGTGCCGTATACGTGAATAGTGCCGTATACGTGAATAGTGCCGTATACGTGAATAGTAACCCCGACGAAAAAAGTAAGAATTTTAACATAAAATCCATGACAATATTTCTGTATAATGATATTGAAAAGAATAATATCATTTACGAAAGAAAATAACATCCTTTACCTCAAAAGAACAGTATCTCTGACTGGAATATCGGATATAATACCGACGAAAACTTGCGCTGAATACTAATACTCAAAGTATAGAAATACTCACAAAAATACACTCGATATTATAGAGAGAGAAAACTTCGAATTCTGGTGTGATTTTCAATTCTAACCTAAGCACCCTATTTATAGGAAAAGCTTAGGATGCCAAAGGAGACTAAAATAATAAAATATTATTTTTTATTCTTAGCCGCCGGCTGCTCCAAAAATTTTGATTTTTCAACAAACCAACAAAAGTGGGGCCCACCCTTTATAATATATATTTATTTTCCGAAACTTCAATAATTCATAACAAATAGCCCCTTCGTCAGAAAAATACAAATTCTATGTCCTTTCATAGGAAATTTAATTCTCTACAACTTTGCAGAAGGAAGTTTTTCCAAATTCCCAACATAAATTATCCGAAATCCATAAACAGATGATTTCTCACACCAAAATACTGATAAAAACACATCAGCATAAATTCCTTCTTTAATATCCACAAAATAAATATTTCCTTATCATATAAATCAATAATTAATTATTCACAAATAATATTATAGAACTACAATATTAACAACCAGGTCGTTCCCAGGACAGAGGGGGCCTTCCGATAAGGACTTCTCCTTACTGGCGCGCAATTAAATAACCCCTCCTAGACAGAACTTCCTTAGACATTGTCAATAATGCTATCTAATAATATTATTCAAATAATATGAATTATTGAGTTGATAACGTGAAATACTGTGCAACGACAATTATTGAATCAATACTACAAAATATCAACTGTAGCCATTTATTGAATCAATTATATAAAGTAGCAACGTAGCAATTATTGAGTCAATAAAATATCAATGCAGCAATTATTGAGTCAATAATATAAAATATCAACGTAGCAATTATTGAGTCAATAATATAAAATATTGAACAGTAAATACTGTAACAATAATTGAGTAGGTTCCTTCTCACGTAAGACTCAATAATTCGAAATACTGTGCAATACCGTGTGCTACTGCGCACCACCGCGTACTGTATTTTAACCACCGGGTATTTCAACAGTACTAACGGTAACAACTCCGCCGTTATTTTGTAAAAAGTTATTTCTGTCGCTTTCTATATCCGACAGTTATTCCGTTGTGGGGGCCCACAAATAGCTGCGCCGTCGTACGAATATTCCCCGACAACAAGAATATTCCACGACCAAACGAATATTCCCCGACAACAAGAATATTTTATAACCACTTGCTCATTTTAAAAATATTTGCACATTTCACCCATAACTTTCATATTTATCAAAACAACACCTTACTGTTTCGAAATAATATATAAAGAAAATTAAATCTTTATTCATAAAAGTTGGGGTCTTACATCTTCTTTCGGTCTTGAGACGCTTGCAACCGTTGTCGTGTAATTCGGATCTTCTCAGTGGTTTGTTGAACTAACTCAGGTCCAAGCATTTGCCTTTCCCCAACTTCATCCCAGCATAAAGGTGTTCTACACTTCCTTCCATACAAGGCTTCATACGGTGGCATTCCAATACTGGCATGATAACTATTGTTGTACGCGAACTCTACCAAAGGCAACTGATCCTCCCACCTCCCTTTAAAATCCATAATGCAGGTTCTCAACATATCCTCCAACGTTTGAATGGTTCTCTCACTTTGTCCAACGGTTTGTAGGTGATATGCTGTACTCAACTTCAACTGGGTTCCCAAGTGCGTCTGAAGACTCCCCCAAAAGTTTGAAGTAAATCGTGGATCTCTATCTGACACTATGGATACAGGAACTCCATGTCTAGAAATAATCTCTTTTATATATAACTTTGCCAACTGATCGAGATTATAAGTAACCTTAATAGGTAGAAAATGGGTTGACTTGGTGAGATGATCAACTATTACCCAAATAACATTGTGGCCTTTTTGAGTGACAGGAAGTCCTACCACAAAGTCCATGGTGATATGCTCCCACTTCCATTCCAGAATCGGTAGAGGTTGTAGTAATCCACTCGGTCTTTGATGCTCGGCTTTAACTCTCTGGCATGTGAGACACTTGCTTACCCATTCTGCTATCTCCCTTTTCATGTTCGACCACCAAAAATGCTGACTCAAGTCTTTATACATCTTAGTACTTCTTGGGTGCACAATAAACTTAGAACTATGGGCTTTCATTAAGATTTCATCTTTCAGTACCTGTACTGATGGAACCCAAACTCTATCCTCATACCTCAAAACTCCCTCTTTGTCCAGTCGGAACTTAATGTTCTTCTCCTGAGTTATCTCATCCTTACACTTCTGACATGCTTCATCCTTCTCCTGCATTTCTTTGATTTTATCTATTAAAGTTAAGGCCTTCTTTATCACAAATAGCTTCTGGTTAGAGTTAGTTGGAGCTCTTACTTTAATCTCGAGTTTTTTGAACTCTTTTATTAGTACCTCGTTGTTTGTGATGATATTTAACCTCTCCTAATTCTTCCGGCTCAATGCATCGGCAACTACGTTGACTTTACCAGGATGATATAGGATCTTACAATAAAGTCCTTTATTAACTCCAACTACCTCCTCTGCCTCATATTCAACTCCTTCTGTGTAAAAATATACTTCAGACTTTTGTGATCTGTGTATATTTCACACTTTCCCCCATACAAATAATGTCGCCATATCTTCAAAGCAAAAACTACCGCAGCTAACTCCAGATCATGAGTAGGATATCTTTTCTCATAATCTTTAAGTTGTCACGAAGCATAGGCGATCACCTTCCTATGTTTCATTAACACGCATCCTAAACCCCTGTGTGAAGCATCACTATAAACCATAAGACCCCCAGTATCATCTGGTAATGATAGTACTGGTGCCCTACTCAATAATTTCTTCAATTCTTGAAAACTCTTTCACACTTGTCTGTCCAAATGTACTTCACCGTCTTTCGAGTTAAATTGGTTAGCGGGGTCGCTATTTTCAAAAAATCTTTTATAAAACGACGATAGTACCCTGCTAAACCAAGAAAACTGCGAACTTCTATTGGTGTTGTTGGTTGATCCCAATTCATAATTGTTTCTATCTTTGCCGGATCTACTGCTACCCCATTCTTATCAATTACGTGACCTAGGATCTGAACTTCTTCTAACCAGAACTCACACTTAGAAAATTTGGTGTAGATTTGTTCCTTTCTTAATATCTCTAATACCACTCTCAAGTGCTCCGCATGTTCCTCCCGTGTCTTAGAGTATATTAAGATATCATCAATAAACACCACCACAAACTTATCCAAGCATGACTTAAACACTCGATTCATTAAATCTATAAAAGCTGCTGGTGCATTTGTCAACCCAAAGGACATCACAAGAAACTTATAATGTCCGTATCTTGTCC
Source organism: Panax stipuleanatus (assembly GCA_020205555.1). Lineage (NCBI taxonomy): Eukaryota > Viridiplantae > Streptophyta > Magnoliopsida > Apiales > Araliaceae > Panax > Panax stipuleanatus. The sequence goes on from CM035119.1 coordinate 84,303,413, forward strand.
TAAAAGCAGTCTTTGGCACATCTTCTTTTCTTACCTTCAATTGATGATAACCCGATCGTAAGTCAATTTTCGAAAAATGCTCAGCTCCTTTTAATTGATCAAACAAATCATCAATCCTTGGTAAGGGGTACTTATTCTTTATGGTTAACTTATTTAACTCTCGATAATCTATACACAATCTTAACGTCCCATCCTTCTTCTTTACAAACAACACAGGTGCTCACCATGGTGAAACACTAGGTTGTATGTACTTCTTGTCTAAGAGTTCTTCCAACTGAACATGCAAATCCTTTAATTCTACCGGTGCCATTCTGTATGGTGCCTTTGAAACTGGTGCTGTACCATGTGCAAGGTTAATCATAAACTCAATCTCTCTGTCAGGTGGAAGACAAGGTAGATCACTTGGAAATACGTCTGAAAACTCATTTACTATAGGTATTTGATCTAGCTTTCCCCCTTCTTTCCTTGTATCTACAACATAGGCTAAATACCCTGTACCACCCTTTTGAAGCAATCTCTTAGCCTACATAACTGTTAAACACTAGACTTGCTTTGGTGAACAACTGCCCTTGAACACTACCTTTGTTTTCAAAGATGTCCTTAAACTTACTTGTTTTCGCTTACAATCAATTACTTCCTTATGCCTACCCAACCAATCCATCCCCAATATTACATCAAACTCCCCTAGTTGTATAGGAATAAGGTTTACCGGTAACTTATGTCTCTGAATTTCTACACTACAATTCTTATGTACTATATGAACAGGGATTATTTCTTTGTTAGCAATTTCTACGTTGAAAGGTACATCTAGATCTTCATATGGCATTTTTAATCTCTTAACAAAATCGACAGATGCAAATGAACAAAAAGCACCAGAAATGAATAACACATAAGCATTTACGACATCAATTGGTATGATACCTGTCACCACATCTTGTGCTGCCATAACATCCCTCACTGTTATGTTGAACGTTCTTGCATTTGGACGATTCTGAGCAACTCCTACAGCCGCTGCTCCGGGGTTATTGTTTTAATTCTGACCTCCTCCCACATTCACCTTCTTGGGTTTTGGACAAAACTTAGACATATGACCCTCGACCCCACAATTAAAACATTTGACACTCTTGCTCTTCTCCTTCTTTTGTGGACACCAGTTGGAATAATGCCCATCTTCTCTGCAGGTATAACACTTCGACCCTTTGAAATAGCATTCCCCTTTGTGATTCTTTCCACATATCTGACAACGCTCAATTCTTTGATTGTTGTTGTTGTTCCCTCCTTTGTTGGCATTGTTGTTAGGGTTATATCCTCCTTTTCTAGGGTTGTTTGGAAAAGCTACCTCCCATCTTCTCTTATTGTTGTTGCTGTTATTGTTGTTGCTGTTACTCCCACTTGTGCCTCCCTTTCCTGTAATAACCCTCTTCTCCTTATGGAACTATAATAAAGCCTCTCCTTCCTTCTCTGTTATAATGGCCTTTTCCAAGATCTCTGCAAAAGTCTTCACCTGAAAAGCCGATATTCTGCTCCTAATTTGGGGTTTCAGCCCTCCTTCAAATCTCCTTGTCTTTCTTGCCTCGGTATCTTCCTGATATGATGCAAACCTAGCCAACTCATTGAATTTGGCTACGTATTGTGACACCGTCATCTCCCCTTGTTTCAATTCCAAGAATTGAACTTCTATACGATCCTGCATCGAAGTCGGAAAGTAATTGGCAAAGAAAAACTCCTTGAACTTGTCCCAATTAGTGGCACCTTCTCCAGCTTTACCCTTATTCGCTTCCCACCAGTGATTTGCTTCTTCCTTTAAAAAGAAAGTGGCAAAATCCACTTTTTGGTCATCATTCACCTTGGATACTTTAAACATTTTCTTCATATCTGCAATCCAAGTCTGAGACTTTATTGGCTCATCCATTCCCCTGAATTTCGATGGTCCCACTAGTTTAAAATCTTTAAACTGAGTTGTGGTTGGGTTATTAGGTGTAGCTAGTAATGCGTTGGCTTACCTTCCTTGCAAAGCTCCCACCAGAATATTTACCAGAGTTTGGGTGGGGTCTGCCTCTGCTTGTTCTTGCTCAAGTTCTCCATGAGTTCTTCTTCTGTGTGCCATTTATCTAAATATAACAAATAACTAAGTATGAATACCAGTTCAATAATTAAATAACTCAGTTTGATAAACAGAAATTTGTATTTCACATTGCAAGTCTATATATACATATCTAGTGACTCATTCTAGTTCACTAGTTTTACACACGACAGAAAAGAAACTACATAGCATAGCCGACTAGTGATTTATCCCTATCACTAGCTATATTATGAAATTTCCTTAATCTACAGTTCTTTCTTTCTTTGTTGCTATCCTTTTCTTTAGTTTCTCCACCATCTTCTCTAACTTTTGTAACCTTTCCTCTAGGTACTTGACCTCTTGAGCCACACTAGGTCCTGAACTGAAAGCTCTATTCCTCCAAGTATGACGAGGAGGTATCATCTGTAATGTTACAACATCTATGACTTGTTCAACCACCATTATCTGACGTTCGTCCGACATCCTACAAACAGATTTATAGAATTGATTAGTATCTAGAAATCATAACTTAATACTTTATTAGTATTCTTATTTATTAACTTTCCTAACAACTTTCTCCCCCCTCGTAATGACTCTATTTGAGCTTATCTCCTTTATCGTCTAAATACTTCCGAGGTTATAGCCTAAGGGTTTCCTCCTAAGGTTTCTAACCTAGGGCTTTGATACCAAATTGTGACGCCCCCAAATTCTCTACATTTTCTGTAGCAGATTTGGTGCTCACGTAAATATTCTATAAGGCAATAACTTCTATAATCCAAAATTCACAGTATCCCAATCAGTTAAGAGTTCTCGTCAAAACAATTATCATATCTGGATACCCTCACTTGGATGTATAGATTTATGAGCTTATAGATATTTCTTGCATATCAATAATTCCTATCTATCTGACATTCACAGTACAAATGATAAGATTATTCTTGGAACTGATGGGCGACCTCAGTGCTTATAGAACTCCCAAGATCATTCAATACCCTCATTCAGATGTATAGTTCATATAGATACTGTACTTGTTACTATTCACTATTAATAATGTAAAACTATTCAACTAATAAACTAACAACATAATAACATCCGGTTACATAAGGTTTAACCAGTACATTAAAATATTACTAATTACAATGTAGTCTTACTATAACAAATCCATTAATATAGAGTTACTCTCTACCCACAAGTATGATTGCCTGAACTCCCTGGTGTGTGAGATGCAGCTGCAAAGGAAAAGAATAATTTCAAGGATGAGCTTTAAAAGGCTCAGCAAATTTTAAAGAGTTACAGTTTATACTCACACAATATCTGAATTGAATGAACATATAGTTCAGAGTTTTTCCACATATATACTTAGTCCATCCATTACGAGTTTCTGTCAGTCATAAAGACTTATCAACCCGGGTTGATTCGGTCAACCACACCACACTCCTAACAGTCACAAAGACTTATAGGAGCTCTGTTCGGATATCTCATAAGTGATCAGCCTAATCATATCCTAGGAGTATGCATATCATCCTACCAATCCAACAAGCTCAGTGCCGAAATCTAGAGGAAAGGTACGAGTTTGTGTAGATTATCGAGATCTCAACAAAGCCAGCCTTAAGGATGACTTCCCAGTGCCGTTCATCCATGTATTAATCGATAACACTGCACAGTTCGAGATGTATTCTTTCGCTGATTGCTTTGCTGGATATCGCCAGATCATGGTTGCTGAAGAAGATAGGGAAAAGACCGCCTTCATTACCCCGTGGGGAACCTTTTGTTATCGAAGACTAGCTTTTGGCCTTACCAACGCTGGGGCTACTTGTCAAAGAGCTATGATGACCTTATTCCACGATATGATGCACAAAGAAATCGAGGTGTATATGGATGATATCATCGTATAGTCCCGGCAGGCTGATGACCATTGCACCCATCTTCGGAGGTTGTTTGAACGACTCCGCAAGTTCAATTTGAAGTTAAACCCAGCAAAGTGTGCTTTTGGGGTGAAATCCGACAAACTACTGGGATTTCTGGTGAGCAACCGGGGCATTGAATTGGATCTTGCCAAAATCCAAGCCATCACAGAAATGCCTGAACCAAAGACAGAGAAGGAAATCCGAGGCTTCCTGGGAAGAATAAACTTTATCAGCCGATTCATATCATAGTTGACGGCAACCTGTGAACCCATTTTCAAACTGTTAAGGAAGAACTCTTTAAGAAAATGGAATAAAGACTTCAGGAAAGCCTTCCACATCATCCAGAAGAGGTTGATTGAAGCACCTATTTTGGTACCCCCAAAGGATAGGATTCCGTTGTTCATATATATCTCTAGCAACTCCAATGCTATGGGTTGTCTACTGGGGCAGAAGGATGATATGGGGAAAGAAAGAGCAATCTATTATCTCAATAAGCGCTTTAACAGCGGAGAACAAAAATATACTTTGATCGAAAGAACCTGCTGTGCATTAGCTTGGGCAGCTACCAGGTTACAACATTATCTGCATGGCCATACCACTTATCTCATATCGAGGATGGATCCTTTGAAATACATCTTTAGCAAACCAATTTTGAACTGTCATCTATCCAAGTGGCAGTTAATCCTTCAACAGTTCGACATCATATATGTCACCCAAAAGTCCATTAAAGGGCAAGGGATTGCGGATCACCTGTCGGCTGCACCAACAGGGGGTTTTGAACCTCTGTAAATGTATTTCCTTGAGGAAGAAGTGTTGACTGTTCTCCTGATTGATAAGGAGGATCAAGGTCAATTATGGAAAATGTACTTTGACAGCGCATCAAACGCTGAAGGTGCCAGAGCTGGGGCAGTCCTGGTATCCATCACGGGATTTCAATACCCCGTGGCAACCAAGTTACATTTCAAAAACTCCAACAATACTGCCGAATATGAAGGGTGTATTGTGGGGTTGAAGCTGGCTCAGTCCATGGGAGTGAAACATTTAGCGGTGTTTGGAGATTCGGAGCTAGTCATCAGACAGTCTACTGGGGCATACACCACCAAAGAACTGCATCTACTGCCGTATCATCGACATGTTCTCAGATTGGCAGGGGAATTTGAAGACATTGCCTTCATGCATATCCCCAGAACCGAAATGATTTCGCTGATGCATTGGCCACATTAGCTTCACTGGTGAATGTGTCAGCAAGAAGGGGAATGCCTGTCATCACTTTCACTGTGCAGAAGACACCGTCATATGGGAACAATGTAGGGGAGATATCAGATGAGATACTACCTGCGGGACCACCTTGGTACCACCATATAAAAGAATATCTACGAGATCAGTCAACCCCGGAAGGGATGAGTCAAGCCGCGAAGAAGCGAATACAGAAAATGGCTATGAATTTCTACCTAAGTGGAGATGCTCTCTATAAGAGAGATCCAGGTGTAGGCCTTATGAGATGTCTAGACTGGGAGCAAGCCCAGCGACTTATGAATGAAGTACATGGTGGAGTATGCAGAGCACATATGAGTGGACCTCTGCTTGCCAAAAAGATTCTGAGAACAGAACACTACTGGATACCCCTCAAAGTGGATTGCGATGATCATGTCAAGCATTGCTATCAATGCCAGATCCACGCCAACATTATTCATGCGCCTTCGAATCAACTGCATTGCATGACATCACCATGGCCTTTTTCCATGTGGGGAATGGACGTGATAGGACCAGTTGAGCCTAAAGCCAGTAAAGGTCATCGATTCATCTTCACTATGATTGACTACTTTACCAAGTGGGTGGAAGCAGCTTCTTTCCCCAGGGTCACCAACGAGGTCATCGTTGGTTTCATTAGAAACAACGTCATCTGTCGGTATGGACAACCCGAGGTTATCATATCAGACAACGCGAAGAATCTGGATAATGAGATGATGAGGGAACTGTGTAGTAAGTTCAATATCAAACACCTCAATTCGGTTATTTATCGTCCAAAGATGAACGGCGAGGTGGAAGCGGCTAACAAGAACATCAAGAAGATAATGCTTGGGATGGCTTGAGCTATTGTCGTTAACCCTACTTGCATATCGGACGTCGACTCGAACCTCTACTGGAGCAACACCCTACTCATTGGTATATGGTATGGAGGCTGTACTTCCTGTCGAAGTGGAGATGGAATCACTGAGAGTGATCCTTGATGCCCAGATAGAGGAGAGCCAATGGATACAAGATCGATAAGATCAGTTATCCCTGATAGATGAAAGAAGAGCTGCTGCTATATTTCACGGTCAACTCTATCAACAGCGAATGTCTCGATCTTATAACAAGAAGGTGCGACCTCGAGAATTCAAAGAGCATGATTTAGTACTGAAGAAGATCATTCCGGGCCAGGATGCAGCTAAGGGAAAATTTTCCCCAAACTGGGAAGGACCCTTTCTTGTCAAAGCAATCCTATCAGGTGGAGCTTTGAAATTGGAAGAGATGGACGGTGAGGAATTCCCGCAATTGATCAATTCCGACTCGGTGAAACGATATTATGTTTGAGACCCCTTTTCACTTTCTGATTGGACTGCTATGTCTTGATAAAAAAAAGAAAAGAAAAAAAAGAAGAAAAAGAAAAAAAGAAA